>JAHLSL010000017.1:10679820-10760864 GCA_025920805.1 Petroica traversi
TTCTCCTACAGAGGCCTCGGCGGCGGCGGCGGGCGGCGGCGTGTCCATGTTCCGCTGGCTGGAAGTGCTGGAGAAGGAGTTCGACAAGGCGTTCGTGGACGTGGACCTGCTACTGGGCGAGATCGACCCCGACCAGGCCGACATCACGTACGAGGGGCGGCAGAAGATGACGAGCCTGAGCTCGTGCTTCGCGCAGCTCTGCCACAAGGCTCAGACCGTGTCCCAGATCAACCACAAGCTGGAGGTGAGGGGGCTGCGGGGCCGCCACCGCATCCCCGGACGTGCCCGTGCCCTGCCCCGGCGCCAGCGGGAGCTTCCCCGGGTTTCTTCTGCTCGGTTCCTGCCCAAAAGCAGCTGAGGAGGGTTGGCCAGGCCCGCGCTGTGGGATTCGGGCCTGGCCGCGGCCATCCTCCTTCTGGGTTTGGTAATTCCTGCTCTGGCATGGAGCGGTGCGTGCCAGAGGAGTTTTCTGGGATGTTGAAAGCGGGAATCTTGGGCAACAGATGCTGCTGACTGGTCTTCTCTTTTCAGTGAGTCAGGGCGAGAGGACAGAGTCTTAAGCTGCGCCCGGGGAGGTTTGGGTTGGACATTAGGAAGAAGTTCTTCACGGAAAGGCTGGCCAGATGTTGAAATGGGATGCCCAGGATAGTGGAGGAGTCACCGTCCCTGGAGGTGTTTAAGGAAAGACTGGATGTGGCACTGAGTGCCATAGTCTGGTTGCCATAGTGGTGTTTGGTCACTGATTGGGCTTGATCATCCCAGAGTTCTTTTCCAGCCTAATTGAGTCCGAAATTCTGTGAATTCAGAAAAACTTCTAAAAGAAAGGAACAAAGACAAGATCGAGGTGCTTAAAGATTAGAGTCAGCAGTCAAAATGAGGACATTGTTCCTCTTCAACAAGTAAAAGAAACAGAAAAGTGGATTGGGGATGGACTTTGACAGGTCCTCTTGTTCCTTCACACTTCACAGCAGATCAAATAGCTCTCTGCCAAGCTTAGAGAATGAAAATAATAGCAGAGGTCGCACATTCTGGGAGAAGAATAGTAACTGGCTTTCCTGTTGGAAAGTTTCCTTCATGCCTGATACAGAGTTTCAGTCACGGTGGGGAGAAAGAAGCCAGAGCCAAGTTATCTGGCCCTGATGCTGCTGAGAGACTGGGCTGCAGGTCCCTTGGCCTGTGAAAGAACTGGAGTCCTTTGGAAGGCGATTTTCAAGAGCTTCATGGCCATTTTATATCTTTCCACCCCGAGTGTCTTTGGTTTAGTAGGTGTTACTTGTGGTGTTCTTAATAGGTGTGAATGTGAACTGCCCTCTTGTCTTTTAGTTACAGTTAGAAGGCTTTTGATGTTTCTTCCTCAGTTACCTTTTCCCTGGACTAAAGCCCTCGATTTTGTTCATTGTCTCTTGCAGGCTATACTTTTTAGACTTTTATTGCTTGTTCTTTTAAATTGTGATGATATAGGAGTAAGAGGGGAAATTCTGAGACACCGTGAAAATATGTGCTGTGTAAGAGGTTCAACAGACAGAATTCCCTTCTTTCAGTCCTTTGTGTTACATTTATTATAATAAAAGAACGTTAGAGTCTTCAAGCAGTAAAGGCACACCTGCCCTTCTTAAGGTGTGCCTTTCAGTAGGAAGTAAAGTAGGCAGATAGTCTTTTAATCAGGTTTCTTCCTGGTATGAAGGCATTGTTATGCAAAAGAACCCGTTGAATTTAACAGAGGAGCAGGATTTTTCAGAGTAGAACAAAGATCTTGTTAAACTAGGAATTTATTTTCATCCCATTCTTTATTTCACTAGAATGCTTATTGTAGTGATGTTCATGTTCCTCTATGAGTTAATGTTGATATGCTGTCTTATATGTTTCACTATTGGGGTTATATATACACCCACACCTACAGCATCCACCTATACAGTGGACTTCATGAAGTGTAAGTATAATAAAATGAGATTTCTGAGTTTATGGTAGTTAATCAGAATTTACTGCGTATTGCACAGGCCTGATGGGCTGTTGGGTACAGGCCTGTAAACTACTTGGGTTTTCAGGTTATTTTAAGGAAATGGATGTCTTTGAAAGGTTCTTACAAGCTTAAATATTTTAAAGGAAATTATATAACTCGGATCTTGAAAGGTTTTTGGTATCTAATTAAAATCATCAGGAGCACCTAAAGAGCTGAAGATTTGTGCCTAAATCTCTTAGGAGTTGAAGAGCAAAGGAGCACAGTTAATAGCTGTTAATAATTAGCATAATTATTGTGAATATCTACATGCTTGAGGTAATTGTTTGATAAAAATGATACTGATAATCTAGAGTGAATGCTTTGGAAGTAAATAAAAACTCTTACTATGTGAAGTATTTTTATTACTGTGAGTAGTACTAGACCTCATACATATAAAGAGTTTTTGTCTTTAAGCAGGCCTTTAGAAGACTTTAGTATTGCCTAGAAGGTTGTTAATTTTAGAACCTCGTGTTTATTGGAGTCATAAACTGAAATGAAAGCTGCCATTTAAAATCTCCAAAAGATGGAGCTGCTCTGTTGAAAATGAATGTCTTGTCTTCTTATGTGCCCATATTTCTAGTCCAAAGCCACAGTGACCAATAAGTAGAGTACAATTACCTATTTTGAAAGAAATCACTAAAATCAATACTGGCATTTAGGATGTGATTGGTGGTTTTACTTCTTTTTTATAAGGCAAGGTACTGTACTTCATGTGAGTTTTAAGATTGCAATAATTTCTTACTAACTCACCGTTGTAACTTTATACTGCTTGTACATTTTAACACAAAGCTTTTGTCACAATCACAAAAATGTCCTTACTTAGGTACACTTATTCAAGCCCATAAATGAGATCCATTTTGAGGAATACTAAAATACTTCAAATAAATCCTTTATTTGGATTAAAATAATACTTGGAGCTAAGTTTGACTAAGCTTATTCCTGCAGCTGCATTTAACTGGAGTTGTCTTACTGAATAAATGATATTATTTCATAAAGGAAAACAGCAAAAAGTTATGAGTATCATTCTGTTGTTTGTGGATACCATTTCCTTGACCAAAATTGTTGAGTCTTATTATAACATTGCAAGCAAGAATAAAGAAATGCAGTTCAGACTTTGACTTATCCACTTTATCAGCTTAATATGCATTCTCTGTTTAGTAGAATAGCTTTTAAGAGGCACAGCTTGAGGTTTGGTGGATGGAAGCTTCTGCTGTAGGGCTTCTCAAAAAAATTATTGCCATCGTGCTGTATACCTACTGCTGGAGAGAGGAGTCTAGGTATAATATTGTCTGAAGGATGTTCCTAAATAGTGAAAGAAGTGTTCCAGGAAGACAGTAGTTTCCAAAGAGGCAGCTATATGTTGGCAGTTCTAGGCCAGGTTATTTTTAGAAGGAGCCTGAAGGTATTTCAGATGCACAGGGGATGCATGCAAATAAATTTACTTGTGCTTTGGGTGGTGGAAGTTTATAAACCTACTACTGTGCTAATAACATTTGCAGTCTTAAATTAAACTAATGATATGTTGGGGGAAGGATTTGTTTTCATAATTTTCCTGCTGGTCACAGTAGGACAGAGTTGAATTAAGTAGCTTATCAAAGAGGAGAAAAAAAGGTAATAAAGCCACTGTCTTTTCTGAGATCAGCCTCATTTCATTGTGAAAAAATGGAGAAGTATATCTTGTTAGTAGGATAGTCAGGATCTCAGTCTTTTAGAACTGGTGACAGACATTTGTGATTCTCTGTTGGAAAGACATAAACCAGCAGATGCAGGCTGATCTCAGTGAGTGAGATTGTAGAAAATGTTTAACTGAGAAGCAGTTCATAGGTTTTGGTTTTCCTCTTTGTCTCTCACTTGACTATGACATTGTCTTAAATGTCCATTTCAGAAAATAAAACTTCTGTGTATCTGCAATTCTGTAGAAATAAAAGAAGTAGGTCAATGTGCCAGTGAAAACTGAGCTTGACTTTAACTCTGGCACTTTGACTGCCAATCTGATTCTGCAATTTAAAATGAACAAACTAGAAAGGAATGTTTGGTGGAGCACACCCTGTATCTTGGCAGATGTGTTAAGCCTGTGTATATGCTAAAGCTAAGGAAAACATGTATGTCTAAGAAGTCAAATGTAGTTTTATGTCCATGATTAAGTTGGAATCAGCAAGTTTGGAGGAACACGTTTCTATAAGCTGAATTCTCCTGTAACTTGTAACCTATTCAGTTAAAGCACTTCTCCACAATGATGTGGGTAATACAAAGACGTATATGTAAAAACCACAACTGCAAACTAGAAAAGCTGAATGTAAGTGGCTTTATGTGTGTGGTGACTTTCCATAAGTATGCAAGTACATCTTATGGGACACAGTGCAGAGGTACAGTCCTGCTCTGGTGTTTGGCACTGCTTATACAAGGTAGGACCATACACCTTCTTAGGAAGGTCTGGATTGATTTTTGCTGCTCTCCTTTATTTTGTAGTGAGAAATGCACTTATTGAAGACTAAGGTTTATTTTTGTCCATGTGATGTATGTATATACATACATATAGAATAAATGCAGTAGCTTATTTACTTTTTTCAAATGTCGTTAATACTTCCAGGTGCTGTTGAGGTGTTATTTTATTAATTGGACTCGTAATACTTTTTCTCCTTTGGAATAGAAATCTGTTGGTACTTGATAGAGTGTGTTTTTTTTAAATATCAGTGGAATGAGACTTGATCCAGCTAATTTGATATCCTAAAATGTGAGCATTTTAAACATATTCAGGAAATACAGATTTACATGCATTTTTCCAGTCAGCTTATAGACTAAATTGTCATTAGTTTGATACATATAACTTTTATCAGCATAACTACGGTCTTTCTAATTACAATTATGCCTATTCCTAATTAATATTTTCCTGTATCAGAAGCCTATATACTTCTATACAAATTTAACTAGCCTACATAATTTTCAGTCTGTATGTGGTGAAGTGTTTTCCTTTTCTGTCTCATTTGTTGGGAGTTGTCAAAGACAAAGTGAGAGCAAAAGTTTATATTTCTTAGGTGTTTTTACCGAGTTATGTTGCATAGGTTTCAAAATAATGACAATAAAGCTATCGATATGACTTCTAAGAACAGATTTGTGTCTTCCTAATAAGTAACTAGAAGCATGAGCAAGCCATCAAAAATAGTCATTGTGAGGCAGTCAGAAATATATTCCTGTCAGCAAAGTGATTAAAAAAAAAAAGTGATTTGTTTTTCTGTAAGTAGGTGTAAACAGAATAAACCAATCAAGCACAAAGTAAAACAGTAGCAGGTATTTTGATGGTAGAGGTGAAGAAGATCAGTCACAGGCATGAAAAGGCTGTTGGATGTATCCATTTATGTAAATGGAAACCGAATTTTTTAAGATGCTTTATTTAAGATGTGGTATTATTATTATTATGTTATCTTTTATTTGTTGGGAGGAAAAATGTGCAGATAATTACATGTCCAGAATGGTCTTCAGCAGAAAAAAATGAAAGAGTGGGAGTGTTGCTTTGCACCCTTTTAATTTGCTGACCAGTCCTCTGAATGTTTTGTCAGGACTAGAATAGAAACTGAGAAATGGAGCAACTCTTTTGTCTTACATCCTTTGTCTTCTGTTTGGGACATAATAAAAGTGGATTAAATTAATTTATGATTCATTTGTGTCTTCAGTATCGGACACTGCATTTTTACCAAGATTATTTACATAGCTACCATAAGTGTTTTTTTAGGGAGACAGTTGTCATAAATTTTGTCGTTCATGTTCTTATTAGCCACATGATGAAGACTGTTTTGTTAAATTTAGCATTAGCTAAAAATTGAAGTCACAAAGGTCCTTTTTGGGGTCACAATAATAATGAAATAAAGGCTTTTAACATAATCTAAAAATCTGTCAGTACATTCTTTTCTAATAATATCTTGAAACATTTTCATCATTGGCAAATGGCAAACATTGTGGTGAAATTGGGAGGTTATCATAAAAAATATGGTTTCCAAATGTATAACCTATTGCAAAATTCATTTTGTGCAGTGCTGTCACATTGTTTAGTTTTGCAGGGAGCACCATGAGATTAAACAGGGATCTGCTCTGTTCCATAGTTTCTTATTCAAAGCAGTCCATTAAAATTAATAGGGTTATGTGAGAAATTGCAGCAAATGCTGCTAGTAGACAGGAAGAATCAAATAGTCAAGACCGAGGAGGGGTAGGATGTTCATGTGTTTCAGAGAGCTGAAGGCAAAGTGGTGAAAAAAAAGTGATACTATTGGGATAACAGAGACAATCTCTTATTCTAACAATTAGAGAAATGTAATAATTAAGAACTCTGGCTATTAATTCCCTGATGCAGAGTTCGGGGTCCCCATGAAAGCTTGGCAGTGTGTGGGCTGTGCAGGCCAGGCTCTGTTGTTGTTGAACCACTTGCATATCTGGTACCTGAGTGTGTTTAGATCTCGGGCTGTAGGAGCTGCAGCTGTCATGTCCTGAAAATTTGTTTTCTGTCCTGCACTGGTGTAGTGTTATGGGAACACTTAGCAATAGTGGTTTCATTGTTTGTAAAGCATAATTCAAGATTTCTTTTTTTTTTTTTTTTTTATTACCTGCATTTTCCCTTAAGTGGCGTTTCTGTCTTTAAAAAAATGCCCCTAGAATGAAATGCTAAGCAAATATGCTAGTGTCATATCTTGATATTTATACTGCTTTTTTGTGCATATAGTGGGACAGAAGCCACAGAGTAATTGTAGCATTGTAGTGTGCTCTGTTGTGTTTCATCATCCTGGTTCCTGCAACCTTTAAATCAGAAGGTTAATAGTCCTGATAAGCAGTGAGGATTGAAATGCATAAATGCATCTATCGGTAAAATTTATGGAGTCTAGTATGACATGCTGCTGAGGAAATAAAAGCACCTCATAAACTTGATTTGTCTGTGAATTTTGGTTGGATCCCATAGCAAGATACATAAGAACATGTCCTTTAAAATTAGCTATTAAATATATATATGTACAGAAGAGGTGTTTTATTAATAACAGAATCAATGAAGCTTGGAAATCTTGTGATTTGTGGGGAATGAAAGTGTTGAGCACTTATTCAAGTCACTGAGACCTTTTGATTCAGGTAGTTTCTGTTCTCTTGCATGGTCTGGGAGTTTCCACAGCACAGTATCCTTTCCTTTGCCTTTTCATCCCTACATTTTTTGGTTGGTTGGCTGGACACGAGACATCAGCCCAGTCTCCAGCTTAGAACTGCACGTGTGCTGCCTGTGCACCGGGCTGCTGGCTTTGTCTCTGTGTGGATTAAACAAATTAGCTCAAGATCTGGCTCTTCCACATCTCCCTCTGAAAGAGCACTAATCGGTCACTCTTTCCTACTAGCAGCTGTTTAGTGTAAAAGTTGTAGGAATTTTAATCATACACACTTTATAGATGTGTCTGAATCTTGAAAATTCAAACAAATTTGAGAGGAGTGTAGACATACAGATAAAAATGTGGCACTAGATAGCCTTGTTTAGGTAACTAAAAAATTCTGAAATGAACTCCTAGCTCCTGGCAGTCGGAGATTATATGGTAGAAAAAAAAATTATCTTTAGAAAGACAATTTTCAGACCTTTACGAGTTTGGAAGGCTTGACATAAGAATGAATTAGGTGTACCCTAAAGGCCTGAAATCAAAAACGAAAGGCATTTGATGAGTGCTTTGCTTATGACTTAGTCACTTGAGGCTGGTAATGGACACTTTTGTTTGTATCCAGCTTCCCTTTGCAGAAAAAATCTGAGTTTTCTACTGTGTTTGAATTATGCTTAGATTTTTTTGAGCAGGAAATTCATATACCAAGAAGTGCATTCATTACACTTTGAGGGAATTCAGGTCTTCCTCTCATTTTGATTTGATGTAGTAAATAATGCCACTGTCTTGCCCTAGTAGTATTCAGGCCTGTGACCCAGTTTGCCAACTCAGCTTGGCTCCACTCTGAGTGCTTGCTTCTGGGCAATGTGGAAGTCATAGATATCGCTTGTATCAATTAGCTCAAATGAAACTCTTGTCCATATTGCAGAAATTGCTGCAATGATAGCTCAGAAAATGAAAAAACTTTTCCCAAAGCCAAGCCCTTTGCTGTTATTTTACCTAACTATGCCATCTCTCAATGTGCCCCTCACCCCCTGCAACTGCTTTCCCTTTCAGTAGTGCAGTTTCCTGTCACCATGGTGTGTGAACCACCATCATCGCACTTCCTGAAGTTTTCTCGGTTTCTGTGTGTTCCCACTCGTGGTTTAGATCTTCAGAGATTGCAATGTTGCCCTCCTTTAGTGCCTCATTCAAGCAGTGATGCTTCTGAGACAATTTATGGTTTTAGCATGGCATGGGTCTGCTTCCTGTGATGCACTTCTGTAGACAGATACCTCTGTATTTGTGCTTCTCTGTTGGGTTTATTCATCTTTCCAACTTTACAAAGTAAATACATAGATGTATTTACTTTGTAAGTTGTTCAGGGCAAGGTCCTCATTCTCTTTCTTTACAATGTGTAAACTTAGTGTAAGATCTTAGAGTATGTCTCTGACATCTAATAGAAATTGATTACTTTTTTTAGTTATTCTAACAATTCTGTAAGAATAACTAATGGTCACTTTTCTGTGGAAAATGTACAGATGAGAGTTCAGACCATGATATGGAAAATACATAAATAAATTGGAAGAGGCTGAAATGCTATTATTTTGATCTAAGACTCCTGATGAAAAACATTAGTTAAGACTTTAAGAACTCAATGACTATAAATGCAATTAACTCCAGCATTTAAGAAGACATTTATTATATTGCCAGCTTAAAATACATATTCAGTATGAGATAATTGTAACAAACTCAATTTTTTGATCATTTGTAACTGCTTGAACAGGAAGTAAGAACTGTTGATTAAAAATAGGACATTGTCTGGACTCTTTTGCCTAGAGATTGTTTTTTATTTTGTTTTTTTTTTTTAATTTTTGACATGTTCTGTTGAAGAAATTGCTTAATGCCATGATTTCTTTTATCTCCTATGGGAATAAAAAGAGTAGTTTATAAATAAGATCTTGAGTTATTTCAGTTGAAATTGATGTTTAATTTTCATAGCTGTAAGACCTCTGAGAAATACAAAATAGCTATAAATGGCTAAATATGCCCCAACATTGACTAAATGTTTAGTTAGCCTTTCAAAACTATATTTTTATATCATCTGTATGTTAGGTTGGAAGATAAATGCTGAGGTTTGCTATTTGATGAATTTGAACAAGATCTCCAGTTTACTTGAATCATAGGCTTTTATTTAGAATTTAGAAATAGCCTTTTGGTGACAATCTGAAGCAGTAGCCTTCTTGATTCAGGTGTATGTTTTCATTATCAAATGCTATTCTCCTGACCACAGTCTGGTTGTGCTGTTTGCTGTGCATTGGCTGGGGCAGAGACGCAAATGAAGGGGCAGAGGGAAGCTACAGTGTAACCTTGCAGTGTGGTGCTTGCTAGTGAGTGGTAATTGCTGATCTGCACACTTGTATTCTGCCCAGAAGGGTTCCTTTTTTGGTGGAATCATCATGTTACAGTTAACAGGAGGTTATGAAAATGAACACACTACCTTCTCTTCAACCTCTGTCCCTTAATGTTCCCCATTCAAAGTTTCTGTTCTGTTTTTTGTTGTTTGGTGGCCCTTCCTGAACTCACCTAACCATGAAGCTCAATGGTCTCCCATGGGTGGATGTTTGTAACTTCTGCTCCCAGCTGACTTCTCTGCAAACTCTAGGGTAGTTGCAGGTGACATCTGTATGACATCTGTATGACATCTGTCTTTGACTCTTGTTGAAGAGTACATCCAGATTAAAGGATTAGTACAGTTACTTGCGCAGGATTACTTTATCCTTTATCCTATTATGTTTATAGAAATCGAAATATTATATTATCTGGCACAATTTTTTTCTGTAGAACCCTTGCCTCATGCAGTGAATGGTGCTCTGGGAAGGAATGGCTTTGCTGATAATCCTTGTTTGTCCTCATCTCCTGTCAGAGACATTTCTGTTTTTCACTGACTGTAAAAGTCAGTACAAGTTACTCAGGAAATTACTGAGTAGCTTCCAAAATTGAAGGTAGAGAGGTTGAATTTTCAACAGTGTTTCCAT
This sequence comes from Petroica traversi, assembly GCA_025920805.1. Lineage (NCBI taxonomy): Eukaryota > Metazoa > Chordata > Aves > Passeriformes > Petroicidae > Petroica > Petroica traversi. The sequence continues at coordinate 10,689,954 of JAHLSL010000017.1, forward strand.
ATGTTTCCTTTGTAATAAATTAGGGGAATTTGGATAAAACCTCCAGTGCTAGTAAGAGTAATAGAAAGGAAAATTAAGTGAGCTGGCCAAACTGAGAATGGCAGGACTTCTGTGAAGTAATGTAAAGATTTATCAGCCTTTATAGAAGTAGATCAACAGGATTTGAAAGCAGCTTGCTGTGTTTGCATTTTGGTGTGACTCTTGTGCCTGCATCTGTTCCTGTGGATAGATGTATGACTTTTCATATTGTGTAATTACATTAATTCCTTGATAAATGCTCTTACCATTTCTCATTTTGCTTTTTTTATTTTGTGCTCTTTATTTATCCAAGGCTTACAGTGAGGCTACAAGAAAGATGGGAGTGGGACTTTCTACAAGAATGTGTAGTGACAGAGCAAGGGCGTGTGGTTTCAAACTGAAAGAGAGTAGGTTTCAATTAGATAGTAGGAAAAAATTCTTTATTGTGAGGGTGGTGGTGCACTGGAACAGGTTGTTCAGAGTGCCTCATTCCTGGAATGTTAAAGACCAGGCTGGATGGAGCTCTGAGCAACCTGGTCTAGTTCAGGGTGCTCCTTGCAGGGGGACAGATGGGAGGGAACCAGGTCTTTAGGGTCCCTCTCAACCCAGGCCATTCTGTGATTCAATGATTCTGTGATTAAAACAGCAGGATTTTAATTTAAATCTTAGGTTATATGCAGAATAGTATTTTTAATTTTTATTACATGTTTGACAATCTTTTTGTGATGCTTTTGTGGCATCATTCACGCTGCAAAGCTGGTGGCTGTCATCCTTGCTGCTTTGAATTTGCACAGGGAAATAAATTTGTTTTTTCTTCCCACCAGAACTCCGATTGTCCTTCTCTATTAGGTGAGGCTGTACAATATTAAATTGGTCTAATGTAACTGTTTTGCTGCTTTACCATGCTACAGGCCTTTTGGGTTAGAGTGAGAGAGTATGTGTGTGTGTATAAAAAAGCAATAAAAGTCAGCATGTTAGCTGTTACAAAGGAGCAAGACAATAGTGGTCTGTTGTTTTTTTTTTAAAGTAGGCTTAATATATGTAGTATGTAATAATAATAAAAAATTGTTATTATGTGGAATTGTGACTGGGTCAAACTGTGCCTTCATTATTAAGGTCTTCACTATCTACTCTACTGTATCGTCAACTTCTATGCTGGTGATATTTTCATTTGCTGTGTGAGTTCAGGTGTGTATCTGCTTTTGTTAGAGAGTAGATAAACGACAGCAGAGAGATTAACTGTGGCTGGTCACTGGGGATGACCATGCAGCTTTGTGCATAATTTATTTCTCTGGAATTATTTGGCTTTGTAGTATTTTAAATATAATCTTACCATAAAAGGCAATATCTGCTTTAGAGTTCTGCAAGGGTTTGCAATTTTTTCAAGTTTTTTGCCTTTCTGGAAGTTGGAAGGTGAAAATGCATGCAGCTCCATTTCTTTGGCAAAAACTTAAGTGCTGGCCTGATCTGTTGAGGGTCTCCCTCAAGGGACAGGGGGAGGCAGTTCTGCTCTGTTCAGTCCCAGAGTTGAGGCTAAAGGGCATAGCCAAGAGGCAGGAAGGGAGATTGTTCTTGGCAGCTGCTTGCTAGAGGTTGACTTGATCCATCTCATCAACTGCACTCTGGGTGCTCTGAATCACCTCTGGAAGTGCTTGCTTATCTCTGAATTACTCTGGAAGCTTGAGGAGGTGTCCATCTAAATTATGTACCTGAAGTTAGATCCTTCCTGCTTTTTTGCCATTAACAGATACAGACATCTTATAGCAAGTTGCCTTGCAACTTGAGTTTCACTGTTAATTTGAGTGTTAGTATTATGTTGTTAAAATACCTAAAATCCATGCTTTAATATGAGAGGGCTTTTTTTAAGCATTAGTCACTTTTCATTTTGGTCTTTAGTACCAAATCTTTTGGATGCGAAAACATACTCTGGGAATTCACCTAAAAATCCCTTGAAATCATATTCTGTGGTTTGGTTTTTTTGGCAAATAGTAGCTTTAAAGCTTATCTAAATGTGGCTTATCTTATAAAATGCTGCTTGAACTTGGATAACAAGTAACTTTGTAAACATGTTAGTATTTGTTCTTTCATTCCAGGTATAAACCCTACATGAAAACTGTTTCAAAAACACTTTTTTAAGAGTTAATAACTATTTCTTGTTTTCTCTGTGTGCATTTTAGGGGCATTTTGTGGCTTCTGGTTTACCCAACTAATTTGCTATTTCACTTAAACTGCTGATAATAGACTGGCTGTAAATAGGATTATTTGACATCAACATTGGATAAATAAATGTCAGGTTGCTTTGAGCAATTTTTTTCAGTAAGATTTAGTAGTTTTACAGTTTAAAATTGTGTTTCCATTGCTATGAGTGTAAGTCCTACATAGGTTTAAAATTATTGCCTTGTTTTGGAGTGGACATCAGCATCACATGCCATTGTCTGCATGAGGGAAAGCTCAGCTGTTGTTACTTTTGGCACTATGGCCGTTTGATGCTGGTTCTGAGGGTGCATGAATTTTGTGGCAGTTGGGGAGAAAATCCTGCAATTGCTCCAGTGTTAAAGCTGGGCTGCAGAGGAATGTGTAGCAGCAGGCACTCTTAACCTGTGTTCCACCATGTACAGCATCCATGTACCAGCAAATGCTGTTACGTGTCACAGTTCTGGTGACCCCGTTTAATCCTTGCTCTCATTACTATGATGCATTTTATCTTCACAGGCTCAGTTGGTTGATCTGAAGTCTGAACTGACAGAAACACAGGCAGAGAAAGCAGTATTGGAGAAGGAAGTGCACGATCAGCTTCTGCAGCTCCACGCCGTTCAGCTCCAGCTGCATGCCAAGACTGGTCAGAATGTTGACTCTGGGGCTATTAAGGCAAAACTGGTGAGTGTGGCAACTTGAATGAGGGATTATATTACTCTTCTTTCTCTCCTGGATACAGTTCTTTCTTGGAAGGTGTATATAACAAATTCCCATGTTAAAAATATTAACTTTGTTGCTTTTAAATAACATTTATAGTTGGTTGTTAGCAACCACTAAAAATAACATGAATAATATCAGAATAAGGAGTAAGGATTTAAGAAGTTATTTTTAAACAAACCATTTTAATGGTTTCTGAAAGTAAAATAATAAAAAGTTTTTGTGATTTATAAAGCTTTTCTGAAGACTTAAGTTGCAAAAGGTAATAGAAGAAGAGTATAATAGAAGAACTCAGGAAGCTACACTTTTTTTAAAACCCAGACCTTTACAAAGCCACTAGAAATCAGCAACAGTTAATCTGTACAGTTAGTTGGCATTGACTGATAGCCAGAGCATAGCCTGCCTTGTTGGTAGCCACACCACAGCTCCAGGCTCTAATACTGTGACTTTGTAAATTAAACAAGTAGAGCAGAGTTGTATACATGTGGTTTCTAACTCTTGGTATGAATCAAAGTCTATCTCTGATTTTCTAAAGTTGCTTCAGTTTGGTTGCAGTTACCTACTCCCAACATATGTGGAACATTATTCTCTGTTACTATTTTGTCCTGTTAATTAATGTACAATAAAACACAACAGTAAGACTGTAAGTTTTAAAGGATATCTAGGCTAGTCAGTGAACAACAGGAGTAGCCCAAATTCTTTGTGTTTCTGATTCAAAAGCTGTAATTGATTAGAGCTATCTTTCTAGGACTACATAGTGTATATTCAGTTTAAGAGCAAGATTTTCTAGATTGTTCACACATAATTTATTTTGTGCTGAATTATAACTGTAGTATGATGAAGTTTATTTAGAGCTCTAAATAATTCTCATGGCTTATAAATAAGCATTAATTAAATATCACTGGCATTTTGTAAGTGTTAAACTGCAGGTTTGCATGTAGGCAATTTTTAAAGTTAATGCATCACTGTGAGTGATTTTGGTCCCCGAATTTTGTTAGTTAGACTTAACTTCTGACTAACACAGAGACTAATACTTTCAAGCTTTTTGTTTCTCCTAACCTTGTTATAAATTATTTCTAAAGATATATTTAATTTCCATGCCATTGCCAGCAGTCTTCTTCCCACAGGTGACAATAAATACATTTTACATATGCTAGTTCAGGTTTATATGTATTAAAATTGAACTTATTAACAGCTTAGATTGATGTTCTCTGCTTAATTTCCTTTAGTTTTTCCTTTTTATAAATATGAGGACTAGTTTTTGAGTTTGTTTTACTTTGCCTTTAGGGAACTCATAGCTTTAATGGACAGAAGCTCAACTTTAAACTCTTCTAGATAAAGAAAGCTATGAAAGTTGGCAAAGCTAAAACAAGCAAATGACAATAAAATGGGACCTCTGATGTTTGAGTAAATGAAACTGTTGTGCTGACCTTCTGGCAGTCAGAAGGTCTCTGAGGGCAAAGAAAAACTGAGTCAACAGAATGTGCAATAGGGAAATAAAGCTCTGTACTTGTACTAGTTAACTTTCTGCTTTCTTGAGGGACAGGCACTCCTATTTTGTATGTAGATTCTTTAGGCTCTTAGCATAAATCTATATTCTGTTATCTGTAAAACTGTACATAGTAGTGATCTAGGCCACCTAAAAATGTTTAGAGTGCTAAGCAATTGAAAATTTGTGTAGTTTAGGCCATATGTATTTTTAGTGCAATTCCAAAAACACTCTGAGAGTATGAAGTTGCCTAGTTGGATTTTTTTTTTTTGCATTTTTGCACTTGATGCCTTTTCTGATACTTCTGCCTGTCCTTTATGTCCCTCTTGTTACTCATATTATGTTGTTGTTTCTGTAAGGAAAAAAATCTATTATCTGTATAATGTTATATTACAGGATGGATTTTCTGTGATTCTTTCATGTATATTTTATTATCTTGCTATTCTACTTTATAGAGATTCTTGGTATTTTAGGAGAAAGTATTGTTTTCAACACTACACTAAAGTCAAGTGTTTGATAAAATTTTAGTAAATTTCACTGCAAAATACCAAAACTGTTGCTAAACAGAATTGTAGCAGTGTGCTTGTTCTTTATGGCATCTAATGAAATACACAGTCTGCTTGTGAAGTCCTTTTGGAGTAAGTAATTTATGTTGTTGCATTTTCTTGAAGTTTCTATTGCCTGTTTCTCTAATTATGGAACTCTTTTCTTCTGTCTTAAGTCTGTCCTTTCTGTGGATGAAATGGTAAGTATGCTGACTGCCATTTTTTTTATGTTTAAGCAGTGCTTTTGTTTTGTGCAACAACTTATGTATATGTTGTCCTCAGAAACTGGCAAAACAGATCTGGCTTGTCCCTACAGTTGGCAAGATGCTGTGTAATAAATTTCCTTTGCATTTTAATTTTTCTTTTCTAGATGTGGTGCCTTATTTTCTAATTCTGTATGTATTCTATTTAATATTGCTGTAGCTTGTTTGAGGTGCTATCTGGCAACTTGACATTCTGAAAGATTGTTCTGGCAGTATCCCAAAAAATGTTAAGGTGTTATACAATTGCTAAAGCATAAAACTCTGTACATATCTATGAGGGTAATATGAAGTATTCTGCATATTGTATTTTTAAGAAATCCTGTCAACTTCTCCTTTTTCTCCCTTTTCTTATTTTTTTTCATGGGCGTGATTTAATATGATTTATTGGCTGCTGCAACAGCCAAAAGGATATGAACACAATAATACATAGGTATAAAGAAAAAGTGAAGCAAACTTGACTTTTATCTTTTCACAGTGATAGACTTGAAATATTTTTGTATTATGTTATGTGCTTCATTATCATTACTCAGTAATGATTTTTTGAAAAGCCATAGGATAGCTAGTAACTGTAAGCTTTAGTCTTCAACCCTGCTGTAACATTTTTTGTTTTTTTATTATATTACCATCAGAAAATACATTTTCTGTTTTCAGAACTTATGCCATACTGTGAACACTAAAAAACATGAAACTATTCTGTAACTTAACTTCCTGGATTTCTTTAAATGTTTTTAAGACTTTTGTCAAATATTTTGAAAGTCATTCAAAACAGGGCACGCTCTTTCAGTACATCTTCTGAACTGCAAACCTTTTAATATTTTTTTTAATTCATGGGGTGATCAGTTGGAGACAGTCAATAAAAGATTGGCTTCTAGGTGTAATTTTCCAGCTCAGTCACAAAAGAGTAGTCATAAGAAATGGAAAAAATTGGAAGAAAACACTTCTATGGGTTTGCATTTGCCTTGTATTTTAGGTGTAACATTTAAAATGCATGACTAAAAGTGATTCTACATAGAAATGTAACATTTGGCTTCCTGTTTAATTTAAATGACAAACCAAATTCAGAGAAAATCCATGGAAAATCTGAGTCTGGATGAGGGTGTTTAAGCTGGCTACATCTTATAGATGCTGTAAATGTGCTGCATGAAATTTGCTGGTGTAATCAAGAATCTTTGATCACTTCAGCAATTCATTTTTCTGGGGAAGATCAGAATATGTCTGTCTTAAATTCTAGTTTTTGTCTTTTCATATTTGTCAAATAAAAGATGTTCTAAAAGTGGACCAGCAGGGAGCCTATGCTACTATTTAGATCATTTAGATTACCTTAAGACAATGTTGACAATAGGAACAGAGCTAACAGGAACAATATCTGTATACAGACTTTACAGCTACTGTAAAACAGGTGTTATGTCTGAACTGTGATCCTTCTTACTCAGGTGTGTGGCAGAGATAACAGCATGGTGGCATTCTTGAATTCTTATAATTAAAATAGCCCAAGACCTAAATAATGGAAAGAATTGGTATATTGTAGAAACTCCTATTCTTGAAATGTAGATTAATCAAAATTCTTGGCTTGGGAGTGAGCCTACAGTTGGGAAAGATATTTGCTGCAGAGTCTTTCTAACAAAACAGCCTCAGCCCAAAGGCCAGAGCTCAGAAGTGGCTTTGTGTGACCTGTTTTGGAACATGCATATGGATCCAAATTTGAACTGAAGGTGGGTCATCATAGGGTGTGGGTTATCATAGGAAGTGAAATGTCAGTGATTTCAAGCAGTCTTTGAGCCACTTCTCCTGAGCTGGGCAATTCTTGACCACCATGTACAAAGGTGTGTACTCTGTTCTTCTAAAGTGATGGAAGTATTTAACAGATGAGGAAGGCAGTAGAGTTTATCAAATTCAGAGTTGACTTCCTGGCGAAGTCAATGCTTCCACATATCTATTGTGAAAATAACTCCATTTAGAAGGAACAACCTTGTATAATTTCTGAAATATGGTAACATTGACCATATAATCGTTGTATATCCAAACTTGGAATAATGAATAGCATATTCACAATTTGATAACAGATTTGTCTTGCCAGTTCTGTAGAATTTTGTATCTGCCCTGTTGCTTCTTTAGTAGCACTTCCTGGTTTTATTTGTTTAACAATGCGGTTGGTACAGGTACAGAGAACGGGGGTTTTGGCTACTCCAGATGTCTTCAAAAATTCATTATGGTGAACTTAGTTTTTATTGCTGTTTCAATTGAGAGCCATTTTTGAAAGGAAACAGTATTAGACCCTGTGTCTTTACTATTTTCCTGGTTTGTGGTGGGGATTTTCCCCACTTGTAAAAGGGATTTAGAGCAAGATATAAAAGATACAAGTTATGAAGCATGCTCTCCTTAAAGTAGATTTTGTAGACTAGCAATCTTAATTCTTTTTGCACCAGTACCCTGGGTATTAGAAAAGGTAATGACTCTGCAGTTTCTGTACATTTGGGATGAGCAATGTGGGACTAATTTATATTTCCATAATTTGTTTTTCAGGGGATGAGGCACAGGGAGGTAGCTTGCTTGATGTGTGGTTTTAGTGTGGGTTTTTGGTTTGGTTTGGTTGTTGTTTGTTTTTTGTTGTTGTTGGGGAGGGGTTGTTTGTTTTTTGTTTATTTTGGGTTTTTTTTAACAGAGCTATTTTGCACTAATTTTCTTTTAGGTTTTTCAGGGTAGGCATCTTCGTGTGTAGAATCCCTGGCTTTATTTATGTAGGCTTCAGACTCTAATTTGGAAATGTCTCTGGCTGGACATTTCTTGGTTGTTTGCATGAACATAATTGTCATTTTAAGGACATATGGATTTATGTTTCAGTGTCACATAATAATAATAATAATAGTTAAAGAATTTAGTTAAATTGAAATATTTAGCAGCTTCATAGTTACTTTTATTTTAAAAATAGTATTGTTTGACTTTGAATCTCCCATTTGCAAGACAAGAAAATGTAAGGATGATATTCAGGCTATTGAAATTTTTCCATCCTTGTGTAGGATAGTATGCAAACCACTGTCTGTAGTGCCAGAGTCCCTGCTTTCTTTTCTTTTTTAATTCTTTTCCTGCATGCATGTCTTGTACACAGGAAAATAGTTTCAGATTGTGTATGCAGAAACAGTAAGTGCTCTTTCATTATTAACTTGGATAAAAGCTTTTTAACATTTTTTTCTTGGTTGTTTTTTTTTTTGTTTGTTTTTTGTTTGTTTGTTTTTTGGTCATTGTAAAGGAGAGAGAACTTGAAGCTAACAAGAAGGAAAAAGTGTAAGAAGCGCAACTGGAAGCTGAGGTGAAGTTGCTGAGGAAGGAGAACGAAGCCCTCCGTAGACACATAGCTGTGCTTCAGGCTGAGGTTTATGGAGCAAGATTGGCAGCCAAGTATTTAGATAAGGAGCTAGCTGGAAGGTAAGTGAAGGCAATCCATGTCCTGTAGCATAAGATGTTTGTTGTTGTCGTTTCCTTCCTTTGCATCCCCAGAGGCAGGTTCAAGGTTAGACTAAGTAGGAAAAGTCTCATGTTTCCAGTTAATTAACAAAAGGAAGACCAAAAATCCCCAGGGTTCTCTGGCCGGTGGCTGCGACCATGTGCAGTAGCCACATGAAATGTATGAGTCCATTGCTTTTTCAGTTGTAATGCAGCATTGCTTTACTCTCTTTGGCACTGTGTAGGGTCCAGCAGATCCAGTTACTGGGCCGGGATATGAAAGGACCTGCTCATGACAAGCTGTGGAATCAACTGGAAGCAGAAATTCACCTTCACCGCCACAAAACTGTTATTAGAGCTTGCCGAGGTCGGAACGATCTCAAACGACCAATGCAAGCACCACCAGGACATGTAAGTTGAAAAGATGAGCCATTCCTCCATGATTTCCAGACATGAGTTACTTCTTCATCTTTGTGATTGTTTTTACTTCAGTATTGTGTTTTGTTTTTTTCAAATGTCAATTGTAAATATGTTGTTCTTTTGTATGCTGAAGGACAGTTGCATGATGAATAGCATGTCTCTCTAAATAACCACAATTCCATTGACTTACCTAGGAACACTCAGTCCTTTTGAAAACTGAGCCTCTGATATAAATATGTATATTTATGTGTATAAATGCAACTTTACAGCAGAATTTTGTAACCTGGGTTTCAAAATGTGGATCTAACTTAGTTACAAAAGCCAATAATAAAGTTTTTAGGATTGCATTGTACTAAGATTGATTTTAATTTCTTTTCTTAAGAGGCCAGATAAATTGACACTCTGTAAAATAATTATTTGTAGGTTGGTTTTTTTCTTCCTAAAGGTACTTTTTAAAACAAAACCTTTAAACAGCATTTCACTGTGGGTAGTTTTGGTAGAACTCACCCAAATTGGCTCATGTCCTGCTAATCACCCCAGTGTTCAGTACATAAAGCTAGACATTTTCAGCAAAGTGCTTTACTTTGGTCTGTTCAAAATGTTTTGGTCAGATGGGTCTTACTGCTTATGTTCCTAATTGCATATGAAACATTGGTGGACAAATTGTGTGTTTATGATTTTAAGGGTATGCATAATGTCATCAGTGTCTTAACAAAACGAAAAAACAAAGCTTGATTTATTTAGTCCCTCTTTTAGATTTGTGTGCAATGGCTTTTGGTGTGGTTTATTTTTATTAAAATAAAAATAAACTCGAGCAAGGAACCTCTTCCTTGGGAATGCATTACATCATCTTCTGTCATTTGGTTTCTTTGAAGATGAGTTTACGACATATAACATTTCAGCAGTGATCAGCACTTCTTCATGTAGTCCCTTAATATTTTTAATATGTGGCTGATTTCCTTCTTTTGAAGTTAAGTTCAGTGTTGTACATTAAACATCACTGAAGTAATTTAAATAATTATTCTCATCAGGGGTGCATAATGAGGAATTTTTTCTGATTTCATACCCTTTCTGTAAAGGGGCACAGTAAGTTTGTCCTGCCTGGAACTATTCTAAAACTCTGTTGTTCATAACACTGACTGTATGTAATTACAAAAACCCAAAATGCTGAAGTGCATCAGTTTTTGATTCACGTTTCTTTGTGCTGTTTGTTTTTGATCAAACTAGGATCCTGATGCCTTAAAGAAGAGTCAAGGTGTTGGTCCAATCAGAAAAGTTTTGCTAGTTAAAGAAGACCATGAAGGACTAGGAATTTCAATCACAGTAAATATTTGCATTTATTTTCTATGACACAGCAATTCAAGTTTATATTCCTCTTTCTGTAAAATATGTGGCTCAGTTCATATGTTTTCAGAACAAATGGAAAAGCATACACAAATCCATAGAACTTCAAGACTCATTTTGATAGGTTAGGAAATAGATGATTGCTAGTTTATGTTATACCTATGACTTCGGCTTATGTTTAGGGTATAGACAATTTAGCAGATTCCAGGTGTAGCTATTTAGAAGAGCAGAGACAATCTGAGACCTGACTTCCAAAGCTTAGCTGTTCTGATTGTAACTTTTTTAAAAGTACCTGTTTTGGCATCTCTCACCTAACAAAAGCTGTGTAAACTTTTTACAACAAATTGGGAAAATTTTGACTATTATACTTTTATTCTAAATATGAATACTGTTTCTTGCAATATGGTGCCTGATATGCTTTTTTAAATGAGGTTTTCCCCTTTTCATTAGTTTATATGTGATTATATAGTCTTATTAGTGTGTCTCTGAGTACATATTTGAAATTTTCCATTTGTCTGTGGGGAGAAGAATTACAGGAAACAGCTCATGCATTCCTAAACATTCATTGTTTAAAGAATGATTTCTAATTTTCTGTAATAGAAGTTGAAATAAGCACTTTAGGAACTACTATCTGAATTTTATGTTAAAAGACATCTCAGTTAATTAAAATTTGCTTTTTTTTTTAAATAGGGTGGGAAAGAGCATGGTGTTCCAATACTGATCTCTGAAATCCATCCTGGGCAACCTGCTGATCGATGTGGAGGACTGCATGTTGGTGATGCTATTCTGGCAGTAAATGGAGTTAATCTAAGAGATGCCAAACATAAAGAAGCTGTAACTATTCTTTCCCAACAGGTCAGTTTGGACCTGTTATCCATAGGCACGTTTAGGTGCTTCCTGCATTTTGCCTATTGAATTTCCTTGAATTTCAATGTTTCCTGTTAAGTACAGTGTAATGCTAAGCTACAGTGATTCTTGAGGCTCTATCACCTTACTCTTAAAATCCTCTTACGTTTTGCAATGTAAGGAGAAAAAGGCTGGGTCAGTAGTGGATCAGTTAACATGCAATTGGCTAATCATTATTCAGTCAGGCTGGTGGAAATCAGTTTATTACATTGCCCCATAGAAATAACTATTTAGTGACATATGCTTTACTCTTATGACTGAACAGCTCCAGCCAAACAATGTTTCTCGTGTGCTTTGTGGTCTAGAATCTTCTTCCTGCCTTTTCAGTCAGTTAACAGGTGTGCTTAATTTATCAGAAAACTTCCTCTTTAGAAATAACTGTTTGAAGTGTACTAGCCTGTAAGAAATATGGGTCGTTTGGGTAAAGCTTAGCTATAGAGCTGTTCTACTTTAGTCAGTAAAAACTTAACTCAGATTCCTACCCAAAATATTCGACACAACTGTATATGTGTTTACAACAGTAAAATGCAATTGTTTTAGTAATGTAGCTCATCTTGGTAATCCTGTCTGCTGGTGGCTCTGGTGTGGTAAGTAAATTTGTGTTTCTGGCTGCATTTCAGAGAGGCGAAATTGAATTTGAAGTAGTGTATGTTGCTCCAGAAGTTGATTCCGATGATGAAAACGTTGAATATGAGGATGAGAGTGGACATCGTTACCGTTTATATCTTGATGAATTGGAAGAAGGTGCAAATTCAAATTCTAATAGGAAAGATGCAAATGTGGATGTCAAACCCTCACAAGGTAAACCTTCCAAAATGTGTTACTTGCAGTTTAATTTTGAAATCTCAATATGCAAACCAATTTCTGGAAGATACTGTTTTTATATTCATTGTAAAATTAATCTGCTGTCAATTCAATTAACGTGCTAATAGACTGTCAGTTCATCTGGTTGGTCCCTCACTGTTTGGCCTGGTTTACTTAAAATACAACTGAATTAACTTACGAACCTTTTCTTGGTCATCTTTTCCCAAAGGTTGAAATTCAAATTTATTCTTATCTTTTCCTACCTCTGGACTAGGAGTCATTAATTCCCCTTAACACTTCATGTTGTTGGCTTCTTCAGATACATTTTTTAAATCACAAAACTAAAGAAGCAGTTCCTATTTTCCTGCCATAGTATGTTCTGCTATAAACCCGTTAGCTTTAGGTGTAGCGGTTATTTCAGCTAATATTCCAGCTTTTGAAACAAGGATCACTGATCTGTCCTTCCCAAGATTGCTTCTTTCCTTAAATCAATTTTCTTTTTAACTTGCAGTGTTTGATAAGAAGCCAAGTATTGATGGACATGAAAACGGAGACCTGGGGAATTCAGTTGAAGCCTCGTTAGAAGACACTGCACCCAAATTAGCTCGTTCTGCTGAGTCTTTATCCTAAAAACAATCAAAAAACACAAAAACAAAAACCTGGACAGATCCCATCTTTGGGAGCAATTGATAATCAATATTGACTGCTTAAAGTTGCATATACTAGTGTAGGTTGTAAAAGGATGATTAAATGTCAAAAGGAACTGTATTACTGTTGCCTGGAAAAAAGGCGGTTACCTCAGGGCTTCATTGCGAGCAATTCTAAATGTGGAAAACTGTCTTTTGCGTGACACACAGTAGTTACCTAACACACAGCATGTGAAATGAATTTCTTTTAATAATAAAAGAGTAATCCCACCAAAGCATGGGATTTTTAAAATGGATAACCTCAGTATGTTCCACTTTTAATCTCATTGATGTCCCTAAGGAAGCAGAAAAATGTGTGACCAGCCTAATTTTGACCCTTGGATGTTTTAAAGGGACAACTGATCTTCAGTTTGGTGTGAAACAGGCTTTAACCCTAGACAGGTGTGGGAGGGACACTTGTTCCATTGTATCCACGTGTTTTGTATTTAGGATTTTTGAACTGTAACTTTAAAAACCACTTTTTTGGTTTCTTTTTTCTTCTCAAAGTAGTAAAGACAGATTTTATTTGAGCAAAGACTATCAAAAGCCACATAAGCAGTGGAGTGCCTGCTAATCACGATTGTTCAGCCCATGAGAATTTTGCGAGTGAGGTTTTTGGATTTGTTGTTTCTGTTTAAATTCGCCACCATTTGTTCCATTTGAAACCTGCTCCAAATGTAGTTAAACAGAGTAGTATGGGGTTTTAAAAGTGAAATTAGTTGAAAAATTACTCACAATTAATGTGAGCCCTTTGGTATTTTTTCTGAGCATCATCAGTTTAGTGTTTGTTTTTGAATGGATATGGTTACTGCTAATGCGGAGTTGTTTGAGTTGGTCATCATTAGCTTGACCTTATGACACGATGAGTGCTTTTGATGGGTACTGAACATATTCATTTCACATTAAAATAATCCTTAAAGAAGTGGAAGTTGAGTGCACAGTACTTTACAGGAGGTTCTCAGAATCATACGGTGCCTGGCCCTATCTGTGTTATGTTATGGCTGTCCTATTAACCTATAATTGTCTTACTGTTGAAGCAAAATGTTACTCCCCTTTGTGAGAGCAGTGTATCTTAAAATAGTTTTTTATTGGTGTGCATCTAAAGGCCCCCAGTGTGGCTGCAGACGGGGAGGTTGAGGATGGTGTCCTGAGCAGTTTCTCAAGCTCCACTTGTAGCTCTCTTGGTGAAGTGCAGCACACTGCACAGACAAGCTCTGCATTGTCATCACACTTACAGTTTCAGCATGCAGTGCCATCTTTCCTGTTCACTGCGCTGCAGGCTGTTGAACTGTAGTGTAAAATGGTTTTGTACATTGAAAGAGGAGCTAATGTGAAAAGACATCTTTGCAAGTGTTAACTCTGTAGGGTATAAATACATAAGAAAAAACCTCTAAGGCCTTTAGAGTAACATCAATTAATCTTATGTTCTAAGTTGCGATGTAGAACACAGTTACTTTGTCTCTCCTAGGAGCACTATATATATATATGTTTATAGAAAAAGCCTAAAAATGTATATACTTTATTCAAAGATTTTGCTATTTATAAATCCCTTAACTTTGCTATTTACACGATCATTTTGTGTGTGTGTGTGCGTGTGCATGAGTTCCACTTACTCAGTGGAGTAACATTATTTGGTTCATTTTTTATACTAGTGTTTGTCATACAGCATACTGTTGAAGGTTTTTAAAATAGTCAAGGCTGTACAGTTTTCACTGAACAGAAACTAGTATTTAAAAATAAAGCTGTGTGAAGAAGAAACAGGTCCTCAGGCATGTTTCTTTTTCTGAAGCTTCAGAAACTTGAGGACACATTGGCTGTGTGTTAGCAGATGAATGCACTGCCAGCACTTTTGCATCCAGATTTGTGTTGTTCCCACAGCAACTCAAGTAGAGTGCACTCTGAAACTGTCTGTGGCCTGGAACACTCAATGTCCTCTCTGTCAGGAAGGCACAGTTCAAAGCTGAGTAGTGGTCAACTTGTCTTTGGGAATCGTCGCTGTGTGAAATCTTCCTGCAGTTCTAAGAAATTAAACTTGTCCAGCTAGTCTTATAACTTTTTTAAAAGACATTCAAATTGCCTGTACAGTTTCCCTTTATTTGAGGGAAAGGTGAAATTTTTAATTTATTTTTTTCTTCCTTACTTCATGGTGCACTGTGTTTTCTGTTCAATGCATTTGATCAGTTTTAGCCTGAAGTGGAAGAATGTTTCTAGAGTTATTTTCTTAACATTCCGCGTCTGCCAGTCTCATATGATGCTGTGCTCTCTTCTTCATCTGCTGTACCTTTGCTCTGCTCTTACCTTATTTTTGTCTCTATATGAGATCAACAAAAGGAACAATTGCTGAGGAAAGTGACTGGGAGTAGACATATCAGGTAGCAGTAAATTATCACCAGATTTCCTTCCCAGCAGTTTTTATAGTCTTTATTAAGGAAGCCGTGGACGGGAGGATTTTGCTGAGACACTACAGTCTGTCTCCACCTGTGCTGTACTTGCTACCAGCTGATTTAATGTACTGGTTTATTTGCAATCATACTGAAATGCTTAGAGATTAATATTTAAACTGAAAAAATTTTGCAAGTTGAGATTTCCAGATTCAGTGGACAAATGTGTATTCTCCCCTTTGTCAGTAACTGGAAAACTCAGTCCTGCTGATTCCCAGAGGCTGAATGAGTTGGACTTGGAAAAATTTCTGAGGAAAGTCAGTGTTCAGACTTCATTTTTATTTTTTAAAGTGTAAAATGGTTTACTTGCGTGTGTATATATATTTTTACTTAAAAAAATAAAATAATATCCTAAAGATAATTTTGCAATTTTTTGGCATATAATTCCTTTCCTATTAAAATCTTCAGTAAGACAATTGTATTTTAAGCTAAAGGTGGACAGTGTTTGTTGGCATCTGGGACCAATGTTAATTAAAAGCATGTAAGATAAGGAAAGTGCTTTATGGCAATAAATTTAACTCTGATCAAAGGTTGTATGTAGTATTTCCTTTGTAGAAGTTTATTCTTGGCAGAGAAGAGGGTTTGTATCCATCTCAATATATGTTAATCCACAGTTGTATCAAAATAAAATTCAGGTATTCATTGTTTTTGTCCAAACATAATTACATCATGGATTACTCTCATTTCTGTAGCAGATAGGACATTTTGCAAAACATGTATACACCTAGCTAAGCTCAATATAATATATTTTTACTAGCCTGTAAATAAATATACTCTTCTGCATTGCAGTGATTTCTGCACCTAATTCAGAGTTGTATTTCATTTTCTTCTCTTTTTATGTATAAAAAAGACCCGACCCTGTGTGTGTTCTTTGTCTGTTAAGGGTGTAGTCCACACCTGGCCAAAAAGCTAATATGGGGGGAACCAAAACAGCAAAATGTGAAGTTTGACTCTAATCCAGCCTTGGTCGAGCAAATTACATTTTTTGAAAGACACAGTTACAGGACGTGTCTCAAATTTCATTGAGATGCATTTTCTGCTGAATGTTTTTCAGTTAAAAAACCACAAATATTTGCAGTGTCTGACTGTATAATAATACCATAAATATTCTGAAGCCCTTGACTATGGAGAGCTGTAAGGACCCAGACACCAGACTTGTCAAAGGGTTAAGTAATTTGGTTAAAATTGTTGAAACTACCCTTTATTACTCTTTTTTTTTTGGTTAGTGTTTGTTTTTTTTCCATGCATTTTAAAATACTCCAAGTTTTCCACTGAAGTTACAAAACACGGTTAAGTTACAACTTCTAGTCCTGATATTTAAATCCTTTTGTTCAGATTGTCTCTTCTGTGTTTTAAATTATATTTTAAAAGAAATAATATCTCACCTCTACTTGAGTGGTCATCTTGCCCTGAAGCATGAAGTTCATCTGAATGAGAAGTGAGCTCAAGGGAAAGGAAATGGTGTAGTAACTGGTAGTAGTATAATTATGGTAGTGCTTAAGGATTTATTGGGAGTGTGTAAGCAGAGGGCAGAAAGCTGTGAGCGTAGGAACTGTCTCAATAGACAAGGCTGAGTCATGTTGGATGAAAAGATGTAGAGTGTACAATTGGTGAGGGCTGAAACTGTTAACTATTTATTTTTTAGCTCTAAATTTTTTAAGAGGGTTTAGATATGGGTGACTTCAGCAGATGGAGGGAACAGGGAAAGGAGAGAAATCTAACTTGAGTTGTAAAACAAGCAGAGGAATAGAGGCAGCTATGAATGAAGATGATAGGAGAAACAAATTTACTTCTTTATGTTACCTGAGGTCAGAAGATCATTCAAAAATTTCTTTGTGTTCCAGTGTCCTACTGAAGGAGCTCAGAGGCTGATTCCAGTGACTGTGATCACTGAACAGTCCTTTGCATTTTTATTTCCAGAGACTCACATGTGACAGGAAAGAAACATGTCCTGACCTAGGATATGTGTAAGAAGTTGTTTGTGCTGATTAAAACCTCAGCTTAATGGCCTGAGAAAAAATGGGCTAACATATTTCAAGCTTGCCTTTATCATCTTGAACTGACACTACAGTAATTGAAAAATATCATCTTCTCCAGTGTGTCTTTTCCAACAGGACACAGTTCCCAATTCTTTAGAAGTTTTGCAGTTGGAAGGGAACTGAGGAGTTGAGAAGTGGAAAACATGCTGACTTTGAAAGAGAAATACTCCATTTCTTTGGATTTTCTTTTCTCATGGAGGCAGCTGTTGCTTTTAATGCTTCAGAATAGCCTTACCTTAGCTACTCTGTTCACCTGGTGCTCCCTTCCTACAGACATACTTTGGAATCTGCTCGTGATACCTGCTCCTGTGCAGGCCATGATGCTCCTGAGCCGAATGGTTAAAAAAGGCCAAATAGTATTTTGGAAGGATTTTCAATTCCTAGGGGAAAAATTTAAGTCACTTGGGTGAATTTTCCACACTATATACAAGTGTTTGATTCAATCAGCTATCAAAACTATTTGGTGTCTCTTTGTCAACCTTCTGCCTCTTGTGCTGAGGCTTGTGTTTGCCAGCCGTACCTAGGGAAGTCTTGGAACAGCCAATGTTTTGAAGGCTCTGCAGGAATATACCCTTCCAGTCCCCTGTGAGGAAGGTATGTTAGAAGTCTGTGTATTGATCCCAGGAGAACTGGTTACAGTTTTTCTTTGTTACTTTCTATTGAAGATAGTGATTACAATTCCCTACAGATTTTTTAGCCCTCTGAATTTCTTCAAATTTCCTTTTTGAAACGCAAAAGCACTGCAGCCTTAGCCAGCTCCCTGCATCAGTTGTGGGGCCATCACCTCTCTGCTATCTGGTTTTCAATGGCTGGGTCTCAATCAGGAGGTTAGGAAAATGTAAATACAAGTAAAGTGAAAGTACAGGCATTCACAGACATGTTTTGATTGCCTGTAGTGCTGGAAGTCAGGGGTTCTTGGGAGACAGCTGGTAACTTCTCTGTTAAAACTGCAAGTCTTCAAATATATCTGTAAATCTCTGTAAATCCGTTTGATTAAATCTTAATTCGCCTATGAACTGTCTAAATATTTGCATAGATATTACTTCTGTCAAATTAAGTAAGTCGGGTTCCCATGAAAATATTTTTTCTAATGTTACTTTGTGTGCTGTTAGCCAAGTGTTTCTGTCTGTCACCAATTTCTTTAAGGGAATGGAAGCATTAACAGTCATGCTGCTCAACTGGAATAGTTACATATTTGGTCCACTGGGCTTACACTGCTGGAAATGTCCCCCACTTAAATGCTTTCCCTTCCAATAAGAAATGGGGTGTCCCTGTTCAATCCCTGCTGGAACAATGTGTAGAGACTTTACCACTGTTAACTCTTCTTCAGCTGAAGGAGGGGAAAGAAGGTTACTATAGGTTGCCCATGCTGGTCCTCTTGTAGAAGTGCAGCTTTTATGTCCATAAATGCACCAGTTCCTCTTGGCTTAATTTATAATTTGCATGGTGGTCTGTGGTTCTGCCAGAAGGGATTCCCCATGTGTGCTATGATTTAAACCCTAGAGTGGGTACCCTCAGCTTCTGAGAGTGGCAGATTGGGCTTGGAACAGAGAAATTGACTTTTTATGTATGATAAATGAGGATTTCTGTATAGCTGTCAATTGTGTACTGCTGTCAGCTTTCATGTTTATTTGAATTTCCTTTTTTATTCAGTGTGGCAGTTTGGATGTTCTCCTAATTTGTGAGAGATATGGGGTGTTATAAGGCAATTCAGGAAGCCAGCAGAATTAGGGTGCTCCTTTAAGTATTATTTGAAGGGTTATTTTAAATCCAGGTCACATATTACTAACTTTCATTTTAAAATGAAAGACATGGCAATTCTATGTATTATGACCCCCACATCTTACTAAGTTAATGGGGTTGTCTTGAGTGGTCTGGGTAAGAAGGCAAGTGTACTTGGGGCTGTGTCAGTTTTATGCTGTTTTTCACATCCAAATTTGTCTTTTACTTAGTAATTGCAATTTGTGACCAGAATCTTCTTTTTTTCGTGCAAAATATCTGCATTTGTGTGTGGTGCCAAGAGGGGGCAGCAGCTTCCTTCCAATCTTCGGCATTAACGAGCCTTGGAGAAACTGAACCTATTGTTTCATGGGTTAGTGTTTTTGTGGTTTGGTTGGTTGGTTGGGGTTTTTAATTTGAAAAGATAGAAAAACCATTCATTAGAACTATTTCTAGTAACATATAATCTTAAAATAATTAGCATCCAATCTAATTGACATCCTGTCGCAAGTAATTTGCAGATGGCACATATTACAGTTTAAAATTGTCCTCTCTATATATCAGCAAAGCATATGTCCTAACTCATAAACACAGACCTGTATAATTACATACAGCTCTGCATCCATGACTTGCTAAAAAACACTTTATTATCCCCATCAATTGCTTTAAAAAATGAGTGCTCTGCTCTCTTACAAGCTTAGAGACAAGCAGTGAAATTTTTTCTCTCTTGTTTGCGGATGGGTTAAGGCTTTCCAAAAGAAGAGACAGAATACACTGATATAACATAAAGTGAGATAGCAGGTAGGTTTGTCAATACTCCTGCCTGCATTTTGCCAGTTCCCTTCAATCATGGTACAGAACCAGCCTTGTCACATTCCTGGAATCTTTTCTGGAACACAGACTGCCCATGGTCATGTCAGGTGAGGAGAAGTAGGGAAAAAAAGGAGATTACAATTGTGTTTTGCTCTAGTCCAGTTTCAGACAGAAGCCTCTTGGCTGGAGAAAGAGCAAGGTCCATTCATGTTGACCCATCATTCTCTTTCTCTACTGGTGCACGTTTCCAGTGACCACCAAATGATATTCCAGTCTCCAGACCTTGTTTGTTGTCATTAACCAGGTGATATTAATCAGCAGACCTGTCAGCAGAGACATATTTATGTCCTTGGTGCTGGTCCTTGTACAGTGGTGTGGTTGTACTGTAAAGGGGGGGGAGGATGGACCGTGACTTCATATGTTAAAAAGTTACTTATATTCATGAAATGCTTACCTTAAAGGAGTATGAATGCTGTCTGCAAGGTCTTTGTAAGTTAGTAGAAAACTTATTGCAGCATTGGCACAGCTCGTGTCAAAAAAGGCTTGTGCCTTGTGTGGCCTTTTATGATGAGACGCTGAAAGCATTTGGGTACGTGTGGAAGAGAAGGTGCATGAACCATCCACAACCTTTCCACACCCACATATGACACTGGCATTTCCATATAACAGGCATGCTTTATCCAGGTCACCTTATTCAAATTTTATAAAACTGTCTGTCAGAACAGATGGTGTCACTTAAGGATAAAAAGCTTAGCCATAGATGTGAAGAAAAGCTGCCTCTTCAAGTGAGGTCTGCTAGCTCGTCTTAGTCTTTATCGCCCCTGTCTTTCCCTGCGTGACAGAGGACTTTTCACAGGTTTGTGGTTGGTGTTTTCAGAGGCCTTTACATTTTTGGATAGGTTTGATTTGTTGCTACAGCTCTGGACAGGCGGCAGCATATCTGTCTATCTCAGTTCGCCCATCTGCGAAACGGTGCTTGCCTGGGCCAGAGAAATTATGATGCACAAAATACATTTGTAAAGACTAGTTTCTAGTAAATGCTCAGGAGGTTGAATCATTCAGACCACAGGTGGCATGGTGGGTAATATTACTGTCCTTCTGGGTCTTTTCTCCCCTTGTTTTATGGCAAGCATCTCCATCTCCTCTGCTATCTGCCACTCCTCATGGAGGAGGACTCCTGATAAGCTCCCTGTCACAGCTCAAGCATCAGCCACTGCTGTTTGTTTCTATATTGTTGGTTTTAAATAGGTCTGGGTGTTTCTTTCAAGCCTAGAATTTTGGCTCCCTCCCTACCTTTTTGCCTGCTTTCTAATAGGCAACATTCATGTGTTTCTAAAGTCTATTATTGTCTGATGTCATCTGATTTGGCTGAGAGAATGTTACAAGCTTTGAATAATTTGCTATGTTTGTAAGTTTTCTCACTCTTTTTGGTAGCTCACATTTAGTAGGAGGATATGCTGGATATTCAGGGTACTGTTCCTCTTTGGGTTAGCCAATAATGCAGATTATTAATGCATTAAGGCAACTTTTCCAGTAAAGTCTGCTAAAAAATTTGTGTCTAGTCAAAATTATGGATTCTTGAGGTCTGTTCAGGGTGATTATTCAGGGCAAAAATGCCTTAGTAACACTACTATGTCATATTTGTTGACTTTTTTTTGCTATGGTGAAAAATTATGTTGGGCTTTAGCTTGATTAAGTTGTCTCCTTCCTTGCTTTCTCTTTTTATACTTGTGACTGTACAAAAATAAACAGGATGATAATCTCTTGGATATCACATGGCAGAGCAATAGCTGTGCTGTGAGTAATGAATTAACTCAGCCCAGGACAAGAGGTTACTGAATAACCTTTGCCTACAATAGGTGGCAAAGATTGTCCAGGACTTACAGCTGCTTAATGTGAGGCAAAGCCTAAACAAATTGGTGAAGTTTGAATGAAAAAACCTACAAATTCTCATGTCCAGACTATACAATGAGATAGCACAGAAAGTCAGATGTGAGGCATCCTCCTTATCAGGGGTAGCATGAGTTTTGTCCAACTAAGGATGTCTTCCTTCTTTCTTTATCTAGTTTAGAAATACTTTCTCTGACTCCTTGTCGTGTGTCCTTAATGGATTGTAGGACTGTACCGGGGGGAGGTGGGGGGCTTCAAAAAAAGGAAGCCCTCAGGAGAGGTTTCTATTTTAAGTTTGAAACATTGTGCAGAAATGGCACCTTCCTTTTAAATAAGTATGTTCTATGAAACTCATTCTGTCTTCAATAATTCATAGGCATTGTGAGGTTAGTCTTGTTAACCCCGCACAGCTATGGCAGGGTAATTTTCAGTGTAGGTATCAACAACACTGATGAGTTTCAAATGAAATGCTAAATTCTGCTCTCAAATTGTACGAGTCACAGTGGAGGTTGGAGGTCAGTACAAACTTACATCATAGCTGACATTGGAAAGGAAAGGTCTGTACACAGTTTTTATTATGGAAAATAATAAGGAAAAAGGAATGCAACAAGATAACCTTGTCATTCCTTGGGTCTGGCCTGATTACAGGCTGGGGAACCTTTAAGAGGCCCATTTGCTGAGAAAAGCTAACCTGATTTTGGAGAAACGGTGGAGAGAAGAATACAGATGGATTTCTACAAGGTTACTTTTCAGTGGGCATCTGATCCTGCAGGACTGCTGTGAGACCACAGACTCCCGTCTTAGAACTCTCTTCTTTTTCACTTTTTGTTTTAATGATAGTGATCTACCAAACAGGTAAGCACAGTTGGGCATCTGCTCCTGTAATGGGACCTATAGCCTGGTACTCCCATCCTGTGTAGGGGATATTTTTTTCCTCAGAGAGGGTTCCACCAAAATCTGCCCATGGAGTGAAAAACTGCCAGTTCTCTGGCATTCAGTGGGAAAACCAGAAGGAAGTCTGTATTAAAACTTAATCTTCTCAGGTTTTAGCCATGCTAATAATGAATTATAGTGAATCCCATGGCAGACCAGCCATGTGATTCACAAACAGCATCTAATGACTGGTATCCAACCTCCTGTGGTTTTTTTTTAAATAAGGAGTGGCAGGGGGGAATCTGTCATTTACACACATGTGCTGGAGTCACTGCTGTGACTGCTGCCATTTTAACTCAGTGCTCACAATACTCCTCAGATGCCAGGGGTGCAGATTGGCCTCAGGGCTTTTTCTGCCTGCCCCATCTCTGCAGACTGCTGTAATGAGTGAGCTACTGAGCTGGTTGCACCCATCCTATGGCTGGTGTCTGCAGATGGAGGTGAGGCCAGACTGTTTATCCAAAGATCATAAAAGGAGAGCAGGTGATACTCTAACCAGGACATATCCTGAGCCAGGAAACCCTAATTCCAGATTAGGGCTAATTTTGATTAGCCTGTTGGATATAAAGATAGTGGTAGGTACTAAGGAAGGGTCTTATATCTGATGTTTAGCATCAAATAGAAAAGATACTCTTTAGAATTACACTTGATAAGAAAAATGCTTTTGTTTTAGCATTAGAAAGGTACTTGAAAGAAGAAATAAGATTTTGCCATTTATCTGCCACTCTAAGGAGGTGAGGGCAAAGAAAATTTCTGGTCTTGCTGAGGTATTTTTGGAACCTTTGTTGTAGTTATTTTTTGTAAATTTTTTGTGCTTTAAATATAAGGCACCAGCTGGAAATGGGTGCTGTCATTTTTTAGTTTGAATTGTAGGTAGCTGAAACCATTTTTTACACTTTCTTACCTCCTTCAGTTCCCTCAGTCAGATGTGCAGTTACAGAGCTGCCCCTGTTCCCAGCAAAGTCAGCAACTTGCTGTCATCAGCAAAGGGACAGGCAGGTCCTTAGTGCCAGGAGCAGTTAATATTTAACCTTCTTGTGGACTCTGACTTGGCTTTACTGTTCCAACCCACTGGGAGTGCCTGCTCCGGGAAGAAGTCTGGTACCAAAACACCACTGAAAGTCTCCATTGACCAGATGATCAGACTTGCTGTCACACAATCTCTAGAGATGCTGGAGAGAGATCCAGAGCTAACAGGCCTTCTGAGCATGGAAATATCCCCAATTTGTGAATACTTCAACCTTCACTGTGGAACAAAGATTTTTAAACCCATGATGTTGTATAAGGCAGCCTGTGTTATACCTGCATGTGGCTTTGGCAGTGAGGACAGCCTGATGTAGACAAGCTGGAGTTTGATGCATGAGTATGTAAAAAGCCATTCAGACTTGAGGATGAGCACTGGCCCTGGCAAGATTCAGGCAATCCTCTTTCATTCCTACACCAAGATTTTGTATCTCTATCACCATTAGGATACAGAGATGTAGGGTAGGAAGTTCCCTTGCATACCTGCTGCTAGGGTTGCTAAAAGTTTCCTAGGACATGGCTGAGAAGCCTGAGGCTTTTAGTGTTAACCACCCTCAGCAGTCACTCAAATGTGAGCCATGAAGCACCATGGCAGTGACCACATGTGCTGCCTCTGTCCCTATCAGCATTAAGCCACTGTGAAGAAAAGGCTGAAGATGTTTTGGGGTCTATTTTAAGCCACCTTTGTAGGTTTGTTTGGTTTTTTTTTGAGGGGGATGGAGATGAAGGCAAGGTGCAAATTAAGACCTAACCTTCCATTAGGCTAAATCAGTTGTGTTAAGATGGGTTTGAATGACAGCAGAAATGGGCAGATGCTGCCAAGAATCTTTTGACACTCGTACCATTCTGCAGATGTGCAAAGCATGTGGCAGAAATATGCAAAAAGTTCATTATAATACAAGTAGTGTCATCTGCTGCCTGGTCCCCTTGCATTGCTGTGTTATTTAGCTGCCTCATTAGCTGGGGAGTAGGCCTGATTACTGACTTGTTTGTCAAGTGACAAGTCAGGCTAATGAGTTGTGTGGGCAGAGCATTGGTTTCAAGCTCATCAGGAGGGCATCCTCATCCTTTCCTCAATCATACAAATCCAGCAGCGGGGCTTGGCGCAGAAGTTTGTTTGTGGGTTCTTCTCTAGAACTTATGGACAGAAAATCTGGGCTAAATGGGGCACTGAGAGAATCTTTTTTTAGCCTGTCACACCAGGGCCGTGGATTGCAGCAGCACAACTGGCACTTTTGCAGGGCTAAGGAACACTTCCTTCTCACCCCGCAGGGTATGTGGTGGGAGTGGGCGTGCAGCGATGCTCGAGTCACCCAGTGAAATGCAGGCCTGTGTGGCTGATTTACAAATACCAGAGTTCTTTATTTACACAGACATGTAAACAACAGAAGGTAAACAACACCGCCCAGCTCGGTCTAACAAACAGGCTGCTGCTGTTTCACTTCAGGACCTGAGGTGTTTTAGACATTTCACAGAAACTGTATTGACAGCGAACACAGGAAGGCTACGAGGTCACCTTGACTCTTTCTTCTCTGCACGGGAATCGCATGCACGGTGTGGCAGCACAGGGAATGGCACCACCTGAGGCCGCAGAACAGGGGATGCAAAGAACCCACTCAGATCTTGCTGAAGTTCGGGTATGGCTGGAGCCAGCAGTATTTGTGAGCAGTACCACCAGTCTGTCCTCTGGCAGCGCTTTCCACCCAGAGATCTGAAAGCGCTCTGTGAACAGACTGATTGATCTTCATTGCATCCTTTGTAAATTATCCCGTTTATGTACAAGGAAATAAATGGAGGGCCTTCAAAGAGCGACTTTCCCAGAGCTCAGGTTTTACTGGTCTCGTTTCCCAACCTTGTGCTTTAAGGATAGCACCATTCTTTCTTCACAGAAGTATATAGCTTCTTGACATTTTAGGACAAGCTTTCGAATTCAAAGAAATGTCCCAAGCACTGGAGGTAGAAGGGCAGTGGACGGTCCCAGTCACAACCAGAAGCTGTTCTACTCCAAAGCTGCCCCTGCTGAGAGAGGAGCCAGCTACTGTGCGATACATTGCACCCAATCCCAAGCTTTTTCAAGTTTGTCCGAAAATGGAACTAAGGGAAAATTAGCTGCAAAAGAAAAACTATTTGAAAACAACAGTGCTGATCTGCTGTCTTGCAAATTTAACTGCAACAGTAACCCATCCAAACACTGAGTTTTACTTAGCTGAAATACTTCTAAGAGAAATGTTACACTAAATTTGTAAGACAGAAAAATACCTAGTTGAGAAACAAAGAGTTCAAGAAGTTTGCTGCTTTGTGCCAAGGAACAAATTTCCTTAAAGTTTAGCAGCAAAAGAATCAGCTAGGGCTTGAACAGCATTGAATTATATCAGCTGTAAATTCACATTTTGGTTACACACACACTTCCTAAATAAAAAAAAATTAAATAACTCCCCAGATTAATTGGTGTTGGATGTGTTGTTTGGTTTTGTTTGTTTTTTTGGTTTGTTTTTTCGGTTTGTTTTTTCTATCTATTGTGGAGTGATAGCCATGGCTTGAACCCAAAACCAGTTTCAGCCTTTCTACCTGTTTTCTACCATGAATTGCAAGTTAGATGGGCTCAGCTTGTATGCTAGATCAAATGCAAGCATGTGAGAATTGCTGCTAAAAAAGCAGCTGGGAAGTTGTGTTTGAGCACAGTATTTAAATACTCAGCTGCCTTCTCTCATGCACATTATGCAGCAAGTATTTTAACTTCTATCATCTCAGTTAGAACTACAGCCCTGTCTTCAGTTATCATAGGAAAGGAGATGAATCAACACAACCATAAGATACACCATTTACAGCTGCCAGTACAGCAGCAGGTAAGATAAAGACAGAAAAAAGAGGACTGTTTTTCTTAAATAGGCATTCCTGCAGTCCTTTCAAACCTCCAGGTGAAAAGGAAACTTAAGAAATTCTCCTTAAATAAAAGCTATGTACAAATTGCACACATTGCAAATGGAGCACTGAGATCAGTTAGAGAAAATAAGATGTACAGTCTTCACTGATAACATCTCTCTTGCTATAAACAGTGATAAACAGCATATGCTTTCTTCAGATGTCAGAACCCAGCAAGACAGCAATATTATGTACACAGGGCTTGTTTGCCTTCTGCCTCCCACAGCAGAGTCCCTCCAAACTCTGTTTTCACTTCAGAAAGCTGTGCAGTGACGTTCCTGCGCACCGTGCCGCTCCTGCTCGGCAAATCACAAGAGAGCTGTCATTGCTGTCTGGCTTATGGGCTTTAGGCAGTCTCTGGGCGTGGAGTAGCCCTCGCCCCCCAGAGCAGTTTGCTGGGGTTTCTGGTAGTCTGTGCTGTAGCTCACCGAGGCCAGGACACCATTAGCTTTGGGTTTGTCGTAGTTTATGACACTCTGGGGTGTCTGATAGTCTCCGTTCCTGGTGTCGGTCTTGCACGGGGTGGAGAAGCTGCCGGCAGTAAGGGAATGTATCTGAGAGGAGGCGACGGGAACGTTGTAGCCGTTCTCAGAGGGGAAATTATTTTCTCTTGCTATGTGCCGCTCTATGATGGGGGTGGCGTACTCGGGCTCTTGGCTGGTCAGGGGCAGAGCATATTCATGCCTGTTAGCTCTGTGAGGGCAGTGATAGTGATTTTCGAACTCAGAACTCCCCCTTCTTCCCTCCTCTTTGGTGTCCATGGGACGAAAAGTAGATCCTTTACGTGTTACTGTCCCAGTCCCGATCATGAGAGGCTGCTGATAATCTAAAAGAAAGCATGAAATGCTCAATAAGGCATAGACTGGTTATTTTTTGTATATAATACTTATGCAGAGATAGGTATTCTATGCTGAAAACCTACTCTGCTATTGTATCAAGTGTGTGGGTATTGGGGATGCGAGAAAACCCCTCCCCAGCAGGAATTCTGTAACCTCCTTCAGCAAGCAAGAGCTGCAGAACATGGCAGAAGCTCTTCCACAGAGAAGCTCCAATCTGCCACCTCTTTTCTACTCCCTCCCTCCCTTTCCCTACCTACCCATCCAAATAAATTAACATTTCTGGAGTGTACCTGAAAGCCCTAAAAACGGAGTGAGGTCAACAAAATATTAGCAACAAACTGGACAAAGAGCAAATTGCGTGAAGATCCACAAGAAAGAAGTTCTCCAAAATGAGTGTTCCACTTTTGGAATAATTAAAATGCCCAGAGGATTCTTAACGAGCCGGCTTTATTTAAAAGGCATCTCACAGTAGCTGACTGACAAGAAGGATGAAGTTAGGCAAAACGGCAGCCAAGAGAGTCAATGGAAGTGTGAAATGTGCTAAGCCAGCTCAGCATGGCTGCAGGCATGCCAGGGGGGATGAGCTTGGGGGGAGAAACAGGAATGGTGGTGCTGGAGGAAGTGGGCAGTCACCCAGTCTAGGGGGATGGCAGGGACAGAGCTGGCCTAAGGCAAATGGCCTGGGCAGGAGCAAGGAGTGAGATGGAAGAAACACGGCCCCAAGAGGTGCCTGTTTGCACCTCTAGTTAAGGTAGATGCCAGGCTGCCATGTGAGAGAGCTAAACGAGAAGGTTTTCTGAAAAAACAAGTAATACTATTATGAGAAAAGTGAAGGCTCTAACTTTCTCGCTTTGGCTGGTGACAATCTCTTGCAGATACATACGGTGGCCTGAACAGCTCTAGTAAGTGACACTGCTAAAGTATCGTGTTTGCATGCAGGCGTGAAGAAGTTAGCTCGGTTTCTGTGCTGGCATCGCGGTTCATCTGACATGAGCGTCGAATTCCATCCCATATGTCCTGTGAATCTTTTTGGCAGTTTCTGGCTGTGTCCCAAACTTCAGCATGTAGGGTGAAGGTGTTATGATATTTCACTAAGTAAGTAAGTGCAGCTCTCCCCAGCATTGCTGCCGCCATCCCCAGAAATCTCTCTCGCTCAGGATGAAGCATCTCGACTTCCTCTTGGCTGCCTTTGGGAACTGGCAGGCAGCTGGGGGGCTGAAGTGGGGGAATTTCATGTAGCATGATACATGCTACATGTATGCTGTGTGCTCTCTGCAATTAAATTATTAAATAGCACATTTCCAGGTTGCATCCAGGTTCTTATTCCATGTTTTTTAATTTTACGGAGACTGCAGGTGAAATGCTAAGGCTGGGAATTTGCCAGGCTGAGCTCAGACTTCCCACAAACACAGCAGGAGGGGATGGCAGAGAGAGCAAAGACTTCCCAGACACGGCCAGGGAACCAAAAATGCACCATTTGTGAGCAACCTTTATTCAAGCTCTTTCCCTAAAACCTGCTTTATAGGTCTCTGCATATTTATATTGAAAGTTTCTATAGGGTCTTTGAAAGATATTGAGAGCAGCACCATATGGAATTACAGTAACCATTCATTTGTTTTTTAAAAGCATTTCTCTGCCAAAACACAATGAAGAAATCCTAAGGAATTTCTAAGGTCTGGAGGCTGGAAACAGCAAACTAATCTTTCTTCAAGAGTGCTGATCACTGATCCCATGAAATGGCTGGTCTCACCAGCCTTACCAGACAGACTAGACTAGGCTGGGATAAGATGTGCTAAGAGGATGAATTAAAAAATCATCCCTTTGGGATGCAAATAGTACTGATGCTCTTTTATTGGGATTTGCTCTATCCAGTGACCTGGAGCCAAGGTAGCACAGGAGAGGGGTGCTGTGTTTGGCTTTTTTCTTCTCTCTCATCTGCCTGCCACCACTTCAAGAAGCCTCATCTCCCAGATAGTTCAGGCACCAGGATCTCAGCACTACTTCCACCTAGGCATGAAATCCCACCACAAACCAACTAAGTAATTTTTCTGTTTGATCAGCAGGAAGGGGCATTATATTTTGTTCCCTTTCCAGAGACATTTGTGTTTAAATAGAAACACAAAGATTAGTCAGCAAAGGGATCCAATCCTACCCTAAGCATATTCTTGCACTTCATCCATACCTGAGTGCCTTCCATCATTACCTTCAGCTGAAACTATTTCAGAGTCAGGAAATTTTTCCAACGGCTCCAAGAAAACAAAATTCCAAAATAGTGGGCGTTTCCCTCCCTAATGTATTTAGCTGTTTCACTGTACATTTGGGATGAACATGAATAAATCTGTTCCTGGGCCTCAGCTTGCATAAGAGCTGAAGTTTGTAGCATTGCTGGGCCATCCCTCTCCCTTTTATCAGCTCTGCACACAGAGCAAAAAGGATGCATCTGAGGGGGAGCAGCTGTTACCTGCCATGTCACTGGTGACCAGATCCAACTTTTGTGGTGTCTCCTTCTCATTGCTATAGCTGATGGTAAATTCAGTTGACTGATGTCTGGTAAAGGGCTGCTTGATTTGTTTCCAACAACCTATGAAAAAGAAATAAAAATAGAAAGCTTATCAGCAAGTTAAATGCTTAGAATTGGAAGACTTACCAGAAAGTTTAATTTTTGGTATACTCATTGCTGTCAATATATTTAAATAGTTAAAACACATGACTAAAATGGGCTGTTTGTTTAAAAAAAGCCCCCTAAATATGGAGGGTGAAGGAAGAAGTGAATCATCAACTGGGATTTCCAAGTTTATGTAAGATTTTTTGGCAAGAAGGACTCAAACTCTGAAGGTGCCTACAGTGATGCCTTAACAAAGTATATTGATAAAATACCAACTTCAAGTAAGTTATGTTTTGGCATTGAATATGTGGCAAAAATAATGCTTAAAATTTCTCTTCTTTTCAGTAGATTAGTGTGACTTCCATTTTGTTGGTATCTGAGCACCTGCACTCATCAATTAACTTGTTCTCACTACATCCTTGTAAGACAGAAAGAAAAAAATTCAGAGTGTCAGGGACTTGCTGGAGACTCCACCAGGAGGTCTGTGAAGAGGTGAGTTTTACTCTCAGCTTTCTAAACCCCAAGCCTGGTTCACAAGGGCCTAGGAGCTTGATTTCTGAAGCAGACATACAACAAATGAACTGACTGGGTAAGAGGCTATCTCCAATTTCTTGGGATTTGTCCTCATTAGCAAGTGAGAAAGGATTATGATGTGACCTTGAAAAATCATATTAGCAAATATGGTGTTAAGTACAAATTAATTTTCTAATGAGGGCGAGCTGCAGTGGGTAACAGCATTCCTTTCACTGACGTCAGCACCTGCAGAGGGATGAAATTTTGGAGCTGAGCTATTGCAAGAGACTTGTCAAGAGACATATGAAGTGCTTAGTGGTTTGGGTTTTTTATGGAAAGCCGAATTTCAGAAGGATATTCCTCTACAGAATTGGTTGGCCAGGAAAAACACCCCAACTGCCAAGCTGATGGGAACCCCACTCTAGAAAATTCAAGACAAAGAAAATACTTTATTGGGGTTTTGCAGTCATGTCCTAAAGCAGTGTGCTCAAGCAAATCCCTCATTCAATACAGTTCAGTGCTGTTAGGCTTTATAAATACAGTTTCAACCAGGGAGGGCTCTGAGAAGAAAATATTAAAGCCATAAAAAATTATTATCCCTTGCTCTCTTGGAGAAAGGCAATCCCCTCTGCTGTGGGGGAAAGAAAAGAAAAGCAGCAATTTTCTGCAAAATAGGTATTTTGGAGGTGGGAAGGAAAAGAAGGGCACCTGGGAGCACTCTTACATGCTAATTTATGCACTCTGTATAATAGATCTTTTGTTAATTGCCTTTCTGTCATAGAAACCAAATTATATTGTTTCTCAGGGCACTGTGCTAGGATGACACAAGTGGGACTATCGTTTGCTGTTTCCCTTGTAGGAAGAGGTGAATTTGAATGAGGAAATATGGATGCTACTTCAAAAGCATTAAATGCTTAGTTGCATAAACCCCTTCCTGCTGGCCCAGTGGACAGGACAGGACAAAGTGCATGATTCTCAACTAACCTGATTTCTGAGTACTGGATAATCCATAGGAAAGTCCTTTGGCTTCTCGCCTGTGAGGAGAGGAAAGGATTTATAAACATCAGTACTTACAGCATTTCATGTCTTAGCTCCAGGAGAGCCTTTTTATTTAGTGGCTGAGGTCAAGGCTTCACTTCGATTTCCTGGAGGTTGCTGTTTACTAGAATATCAGGCATGCAAACCAGCACTTTGATATTTTCTCTTTCTCCATCTACGTGCAAGTTGTGAGTGCTGCTGTTCAAATTTCTGGGGCTGGCACTCAGCAATTTGATGTGTCTGTTTCTATATGTGTCACTCCGGGCTATGTTTGGTCTGCTCTCCTGAATTCTTTGGCTATTTTATAGATTTACTGGGAATCCAGGGCAGAGCTGAGTATCACTGGTGATGAAGCAGCATCACCAGAGCACTGCTTATACTTCCAAATCCTTATCTGCTGACAGAAGCATTTCCCATCTCAACATGCAGGTTCCTAGGCATGGCATCTAGCAGGAAGCACAGTTAGCAGTGCTTCTTCCAGACCTCGGACTTGTGAGATGAAATAGCTTACTTTTAGCTGCTTACACCAGTCCATGTGTGCAACTTCTTGGAGCTGAGCTCTGCTTTCAGCCTGCTAGGTTAAGTGCTCTAACTTAAGGGACTAGGAAGCAGAAACACAAAGGGAGGGAAATAAAAGAAAATGATCCAGATATATAGCTCAAATCTTCTCTTCATCGAATTTTAATTTGGCTTTGGTGTGGAAAATGTCCTGTGTTTCACTGCTTTACACCTCAGTGTTTGTGGGTATAGGTAGGGTGAAGAGAACAGCAGGTTACATTGGACTGGGTGCACAGTCCTGACCTGCTTTACCTTCATTTCTCTCTGACTGGGGAGGCATACAGTAAGAAATACAATTTGCAGAGACACAACCTGAGTTCTACTTAAAAGAAAGACTGACAAACAGGATCAATTCCCAGCTCCCTGGTAAGGAGGCTCTGGAAAGAGGGAATGGAGTTGGACAAGCTAGCTAGGTACCCACAAATGCCTCCTTTTACAAAAACCAGTAATCTTACTTGCGTAGGGATGCACAGATACAAATTCCAGAGAACAAGAACAGAAGCAGCACGATGAGGATGGGGACAATTATAGCTGTAAGCTTTAAACCTGCACGAGAAAAAAAAAAAAAAAGGGAAAAAGTTTAAATGGCAAATTACTCTGAAGCTGGTAATTTCTACTACAGCAAAAGGTAGATAATGTTGCATGAATGCTTCTTGAAGAGAGCATGAAAATGTACAACTATAAAACTACAAGACCAATACTCAGCCACAGCTGGTTGCCACATACCTGTGTGGAACAATGTTGAAACAAAAGAGTTGAATATACTTTCTCAAGGGTTACACTTGGCATCTATATGCATCCTTACAAAGAGCAGTTCTTTCTTATTACTAAAGAATACACACACTGTTTGCAATTGCTTATAAATCTGCCAAAGGAGACTGCAATTTTACATGCCAAGTATCTGGCTCGTGCTGAACTGGCTGAAACAGTTCAGTCAAAATAGTTCAAAGATTTCCATGAGGGAACCTAGGGAAAAACCTGTTTAGCCACTGTTAAATTCTATCACAACATGCTTTAGAGTAGGGATTTGAAAATTAGCAGTGGGATGGCTCATGTGTCAGGAGCGTGCCATTCCCTGTTTCTACAGACACTTGCCAGCTGTGAGAATAAGCCAGGAGAAGTGTCCACAGGGTATTTACAATTTAGCAGATGAAATCTCAGTAGATTTCATTTTCAGTGAACATGGATATGGTTTACTCGTACCACTGCACAGATGAACTGAGCTTGCTTGCTCTTGGCAAGCAATTTCAGGATTGTCTTTTTTCTTCCACTGATTGCTTCTTACACAGAGGTTTTTTTACAGAGACATTTCTACAACTATCAGCTACCTAATGGGCAGCAGCATTTGGTACAGTGGATTTGGCAATTCCTACCTGGCTATGAGCCCACCATATAGTCAGCATAAGCATCAAATTTTGTTTGTTTTGTTTTTAAGGTCTAAGAAGTTAGCTCCACAACATTAAAGAATGTAGACTGCAAATTCAGGGAGAATTACACAAATTAAAGTTGTCTGAGCCCCCATGAACACAGGCATTATGGAACAGTGTTTAATTGCACAACCAGGCACTACTGCATGCTGCTTTCAGCTGGGAACTCGCTCTAGAAGGAGTCATGGTTGTGTGAAGAGAAGATAACACTTTTGTGAGAAGACTACTTCACATATTAAAAAATTACAAAATACAGGCAGAGTGTGAAGAAGAACTCTCCCAAAAATTGCTGCTGAGTGCTTACTGTATTCCCTTGAGCCACCCACCGAGCATGGCAAATCAACCAATATGACAGGGAAACCAAAGCCCAATGTTTAACACATCAACGAAAATTAAGGCTTTCAATCTCTTTCTGTGCCTTAAGACAAAGAGAACCTATTGCTCCTCCCTCTTCTCTCTGTCATTAATAAAGTCTGAAAAGAAAATAAAAGCTATGATTTGTGAGAAAGTTTAAAGTTCACTCAGACTGTGCTGAAGACATCCTAGAGAAAATGTAGCACTAGGCAGCGTTACCCAAGTTAGTTTCTTCGGAGGGGATGGGCTCTGTAACAGTCCTGTCTTCTTTCCCAAGGGAGGTCTCTGTGCTCTGGCTCGGTTTCTGCCACATGGAATGCGTAAAGGAGCTGTTAGCTGCAAGAGAGAAGGTGCCATCAGTGTCTCTGGGGCAGCACCACGGGCTTTAGAGGCACCATGCACTGCTTACCCCATACCTGGCATTATTCGACAGCCCATCAGCTCCAGCTTCAGCGCTATCCTTTGGTTCCAGCTCTGCGGGATAATCCGCACGTATCGGGCCACTATGGGCGGGATGAAGTTATTGCGCACTATGTCAGCCGAGTTGGAGTTGCCTTGGAACACCTGCAACGAAACGTGCACAGGCTGTTAGCCCTCCTTCAAAAGCTTCTCTCTTCAAAGTGCTCCTGACATCCGACTTCAAAGGTTCTCATTATCCTAAAACTAATACATTGATAAGCTGGGGTTCAGTCACAAGATTTTAGGAATTGAGAGTTCTGGAAAGAAATAATCTTTTTAGTTGTGCCAGATGATCACATTTTTCTGTTAGCTTGGAGGAGAAAGATTATCACCATTTCAATACTGTGTAATTTCCAGTTAATGTATGCTGGTAAAACGCTATAATTTTTTATTTAAGAGCACGGCAGCACCCGTTCTTGGAAACAGGGGATAGAAACATAAAAAGAAAAAAACCCGAGGTGAATAATTTCTAAAAGTTTTAGTAAAATGGTCAGTTTTCTATAACAAACTTGAAGAATGACAATTAACTACACAGCTGTTACTGCACTTATACAGTATTTCCCAAAAATCAGCTCAGCCCCTTGTGCAGAACAGTAGTCCTTGCAATATTAGTTCTTGCAGATGCTTCAGCACAATCTAGGAAAACTTAAAAGCCTGATGAGACAGAGAAGTGAGCTCAGCATATCTAATATAAAATGTCAGGCCACATGGGGTTCTGATGGGACAGGTTCTGTCATGCACCTTAGCTAAAACTAAGATCACATATAATACTTTTGAAGGATATTTGTATATAACAAGTCACTGTGAAACTGCAAGCCTGCACATTTTAAATAGCTACCCTTTGCAGTTCAGCCACTACTAGGCTGATTTGCCACTCTTTGGGACAGCAGCCCCACAGTTTAACATTCTAAAAACCTCATTAATTTGGGGCAGTGAAATTCCTTGCCATGCAAGCTAAGAAAATCAGAGCTAGCAGGAAATTTCTCTTCAGCTCTACCAAGTTTTTAAGAACTGCCATCAGGCTTGAGGACCAGGTAGAGCCTTCTGAGACAAGCTGAGCTCCCTTGGAAATGATGAGCGAAGGTCTGACTTTGAACACTGTGGGGAGAGGGAGGAATGCTTTTGAGATTTCTTTTGTTTGAAAGAAAACATGAGCTTTTCAGGGTACAATGTGATCAAACTCCACCAGCAGCTCTGCCCTTCACCTGAGGGGTTGTTTCATTTGGCAAGGAGAGCTGGATTGACCATCCCAATGCATTTGGAGCTGGTGCCATACCAACAGCATCCCTGGCACAGGCAAACACTGAGCTGAGCTAAGGACTTGCCCCAACAGCTGCTGTACAGTTCTGATTACATCACTGTTTTAAAACAACGGTGCAGACATACACATGCCTCCCTGTGTGTGTCCCACAGCTTCTCCAATCCCTGGGTAACTTCCTTGTTTCGACAAGCTCGCTATCTACTCTGCAGGCATAAATTACACTGGTGAAGACAGCCCAAGTCTAGACAAGTTTGAAACTCCTAATCTTTCTTGACAGTGAAAGTCTGCCCTTCAGTGTCAAGATAGCATACACATTACTGTTTTGTGTTTTCCTACCCTTCCCACTTTCCCTTACCTTTTCTTCATTGCTCAAAATCCCTTTGTAAGTTCTCCATTTTGAGTTGTTATTTTTATAGTTCATAGTAAATGTCTTCACATAAAAGTTGAAATTCATGGATCCAGAGCCAGTGGTCTTAATCCCTTTTAAGAAAATGCAAAAAACATTTTCATTTGCTATGTGCCTGTTTTAAGGGAACATTTTCAAATGGAAACACAGAAGCCAACATTATTCATAAAACTTGGTCTTCAAGGTGTTAGTTTATTTTTCAAACTGTGTTGAAATTGAGTTTAAAAGTTATGTGAAGAATGGAAATCTGTTTTAAATTGTGAACTTAGAGCGATGGATATTTTTAACAGAGCACAAAAGGCTGAGGGAGCTGGGTGTGTTCAGCCTTGAGGAGAAGTGACTGAGAGGGTACCTCATCAATGTCCATCAGTATCTAAAAGGGGTGTGCCAAGAGCATGGAGCCAGGCACTTGGTGGTGCCAAGCCATAGGAAAAGAAGCAATGGGCACAAACTGATGCACAGAAGTTCCACCTGAACATGAGGATTGCCCAAAGTGGTTGTGGAGTCTCCCTCACTGGCGATACTCAAGAATTGCCTGGACACAATCCTGTGCCATGAGCTTTAGGATCACCCTGCTTGAGCAGGGAGGTTGGGCCAAATAACCCACTGTGGTGCCTTCCGACTTTACTCATTCTTTGATTCTGTGACTCCAAAATGAAAACTGCTTTTTGATATTATGGTCTGTATTGGCCATCTTTACATCTTTAGCAGCAACTGTCATTTACATTTTTACAAGTAAACCAGGAGATGGAAACAGGAATTTCTTTCACCTAGGCCTTGTTTCAAAGGCTGTGACTTTCACGTTTCTTATTGATTCCAGATCATCTATCCAGACTCCACTGATCCCTATGTAAGTATTTTGTTCTGTCAGCATGTTTATAGATCAGCTATGCATGACAGCTGAGTTCAATCCTATATCCCCATAGGAAGACCAGTCTTGTAAATAGCCATGATGTTTTAAATAGAAAATAATATTCCTGAGTGCAGAACGTTTCATTACATTGAACAAAAGAAATGTTGCATTAGTGCACTTTTCAGCTGCATTCAGTTTCTTCTCCAGCTGAAACACCTATTTCTAATAACCAGAGAACAACATACCTGTTATTCTCTTCTTCTCTCCCAGGTCAATCTCCAGCCATTCACGGTTGCTGCTGTGGTTAGAGGCCCAAGACCATCCCGGGACTTGAAGCCAAGCCTTGTCTGGGGACCAGAGGAATAGTTGCCCGAACTCATTGGTCTCCTCCCAGTAGGAAGATGCAGTAACCTGGCTCTTGGAGAGGAATCCCTCTTCCAGACTGAGAGATTTGTTGCAGCCTAGGAGTCCCCACACAGACAGGCAGAAGGAGTTATTTTGCATTTTCACAGGATATTTTTATATTAGGCTAGCAACATTTGAAGACCACCCACAACAGCAAAGTCAGACGTTGCTGAATCTAGTGCTAGCCTGATGCTCTCCATTAGCTGTGGTGTTTACCAGTCAATTTGTAGTGTATGATCCAGTACCAGAGTGCTGCAGTCCCAATCCTTTACCAGTCTAACTCCTACATACATGACACCTTCTGACTACATCTGCTATTTTTGCCATTTAGTTTTTTAATCTCTGCACTTTTGTCTCATTCCTGTGAAGACATTTTTTATTTTTAAATTTTTCCTTCTAAAACATAATATTTATGTTTTGAGATTGGCATTAACTAATTCTGCTGTACAAAACATTTCACAGATGAAGGCACTGTGCTGAAAGGAATACTTTACTGTAAATATTTCATGATTCCCACCTGCAATTAGGGCTAGGAAAGTTACTCATTAGAGAAGCTCCTTGATACTGCTGCCAAGATGTGATATCATGAAGATAATATCTGCGGGTAAGTATTCCAAACTCTACCAAAGAACCCACAAAATTTCTGCACATCAAGGTTCTTCGGAGAAAACAGGCCAGTAAAATATGATTCAATGAAGTTAAAAATAATTCCTTGGCAAATTCAAAGGCCTATATATGCTCTTCAGTTTTCAGTGAAATAGTAAATGATTTTATCTCAAATGAGTGGAATACAATTCAAATGAATGAATGCGAACTTTTCCCCCTCTTTGCTGTGTTTTATGCAAATGAACGGCTTGACAGATTAAGAGAAGGTTTTGCATCTTGGAAAGCCATAAACAAAAACTCCTTCTGTATCAGTGCAATATAAATATATTTTCATTTCTCCTATGTTTTATTTCTCTGCTTCTATAATGAAGATGGAAATTACAAATGTCTGAAGAAGAACTGCTTGCATTTTCTGTGGCCTAAAGTACATAAAAATGGGATTATCTGATTGTCATTTTTCATATGCTGGCACCAGAAATGTAACAGCAGAATACTATTTCTGTTTCTCATCTATGTGCGTATGACCGCACATATTCTGTGTTTTTTTCATAGCTCATTTCACATCCCTTCAATTTTTTTATTCACTTGCCAATTTTAAAGAACTGCTGTCCTAAAATATCCTTCCTAGACACAGCCTGACATTCGCCTGATTATTTTTTTAAAACTTTTACAGAAAACATTTAAATAGCTAAAAACAAAGCAATTATTCTTACCATTTGAAGTAAATGTAAACCGCTTATCTGACAGAGAACCACTGTAAGAAAAGAAAAAGGTAATTCAGCCTTTCATGAGGTGGTCACAGGAGAGCCAAGGCAGAGCTTCAGAATTGCTGTTTATCCAGTAAAATATCTCTGGCCAGATTGCCACTTTCTCTGCTGGCTGGTTACGGATCTCTGTAAGAGCACTCAAGTGCATCTCTTACTGTGACTAAATTCAGGTAATTTTTTAATGCTTTTGAGTATTTTTTAAAGCTTTAAAGTGACTCCCCACAGCACCACCCTGTTACCCCTGCTGCTTGTGAAAGAGTTACACTTGATGGAGACTAAACCTCACCAGCTCTGGCCATTTCTACTGGGGCTACAGGTGTGTCATAGGATGAAAACTGGATGAAAGCTACTCCTTGTTTTAATCTGGGTGGGAACCAGTTCTGTTATAACCATGGCCAACATCTCCCATCAGGAATGGCTCTTCATGCTCCATTAACCACATCTATGGCCCTCTTTTTCTTCCTTCTTCTGACATGGACTGTTTTGCTTCAGGGGAAAAGCCATTTCTTGGGCCACTCCACACAGCCCTGCACAATGCAGGACAAGATGAAATCACCACTCTAAGGGAAAGCTGAGTTTTCCTTGGCCTCTCAGGGAGCAGCTTTCTAATTCCCAAGGAGATGCCCCTGAGGTTTCATTCCAGAAGCAATTACTCCAACTGGCTGCCTAATAAAAAGAAAAGCCAGGGTTTTAACATGAAATTAGTTTGGATTTCTTGAAAATCTGACCCCTCCACTGTCACTTTGATTAGCTGCATGCATCACTGGCCCCTTTTGAAAAGCCTTGGCCAGCGTGACTAAGCAGTAAAACAACTTCTGCACTAAGCATGGAGACAGCTCCCTTTCAGGCTGCCCTGTCTTTGTTCTTGGCCAGGAAAATTTCCCCCAAGGTACTGTCTGTGGCCTTCCCACGGTGTGCAGGGCTACATGTTTTGAGAGCACTGCAAATGGGGAATAGGGAAGTAGTCCCATGTCAAGGTCAATAAAAACACTGCCTTTTTTTGTCACTGAGGGAAAAGTAATGACTACAGGCAAACGAAGTCCTTCAGAGCTCTGGGTGGGACCTGATTTATTTGGGCATGTAGGCGGCTGAGTAGCTAGAAGGGGAAACATAAGCCCTCCCTCCCACATCTTTCCCACAGGCAATCCTCAGGGGCGATCAGATGCACTCTGCTCACTTCAAACCAGTTTGACATCACAGCCAAAACAGTTTTTGATTTCTTAGTGAATGTAAAGCAATCCATTTCAAGACAAAAGAAGAAAATAAATACCTATGTAATCAGTAAAACGTACCCAAAACAGCAATCACAGTGCTCCTTGAATACTTATAAGGAAAGTAGTTACCCAGAACCCTTTCAAATAGAGGGCTGCAAATTTAGCAAATAGAGGAGGTTAGCATTTCTAAGGTCTACAAAGCTATGAAATCAAGCTGATAAATTTCTGCTGTAATTCACTAAAGAGAGCAAGTCAATTCAGTTAGTGGTAATTCATCAGTTTCCTAATGTGACTGCTGGGATTTGTCACACAGGTTCCACTTTGTCCTTTCATGGAGGGTATCACTCCATGCTCCTCATTTGCCTGACCACCTTCAGGATGCTGCCTTTTCTTTTTTTTGCCACAGTTGGTCTCATGCAAGCTTTTCCTAAGGAGTACAGGTCAACCCCGAATCTCATCTTCCACTATTGGCAAGGATGTGGTCTCTTGCATTTTCAAAGGCAAATGACTCGATATGTGCAGATGTATCACAGGCCAGGCCATGATACAACACCAGAACTGCCCAATAAATCCAGCCACTCAGTCTTCATTACAGCAACTGGGGGTGCAGGTCTGCACATGGACCATGGGAAGTGAAAACCTCACAGATGCTGGAGGGCAACAAGCACACTGACAAATGGAGCAGGGAGGCCAAGGTCAGCTCCTGCAGGGTGGTGGGTGAATGAGACATAACTCCACCTTAACAACACAGATACTTAACAGCTCGATGCACTCCAGCAGCAGCTTTTGATGAGGTCAGTTTCGGCTAAAATCCTAACTAATTTAAATCTTTAATACTGAAATCCACTATAAATGAGATTTTAAAAGCTTGAGCAAGCTCTTATTTAAGGGCATCTAAAAAGCTCTTAAGGCACTGCTGCTCAAGCATCAATTTTTTCTTGCAGGCACTGGATCATCTGCAGGATTTTCTTTCAGCGTGTAGGTACTGCAGAAGAAGGTAGCTTTGTGGATTCCTCTTATAAAAGCTTTTTTAAAGCTTTTGTTCCTTTTCTTAGTAAACAGGCCTACTGTTTCTAGGAACACTTTTTCATGTTTTGAAATAAAAGCATTTCCCTACATACTCCAGTTTCCCTCTCCTGCACTCAGACCACCAGCTCATCTGTTCTAGAGACTGTCCCAGCTGCCAGGTGTGGCAGAAGCATCCTGGGAAGTGCTATGCTGACACTCCCATTTCTCAAGCTCTGTGCCATTTAGTTTGCAGGCACTTAGCCCAGTGTGAGGCTGTGCTTCCTGTACAACCTGTAGAAAGCTTCGGTTGTCTCCTCAGGGCAATTCTGTCCCTTGGAGAGGTGCATCGTCCTCAAGGAGTGCCTCTGTCTGCCCCTGTAGGCAGGAGAGCTACAGGGGCTCTGCTCCCCCTTAGGGTGCTCCCTCAGGGGCCCCACATTAAATGGGCTAAATCCCCCAGCACGAGTACATTTGCAGTCTTGTACCCTTCATTCTTTGCCCACTGGCTCTTGTACTGTGAAAAAAAATACAAACGGGAATCACAACTTCCTATCATTATAAAATTTCATTAGTTACTGTCCAAGTTAAAGTGCTGGGATTCTCAAGGGTCACAAGCATAGGAAAGGATGGAAACAGTTCTGTTACATCTTTGGATAAGATACAAAACAATTAATTTAGGGTTTCACTAAGCTGGCACATGTGATGGAAAGAATTTGTATTATTTGTTTTATGGAGGGACTTGGTGCCTGAGCAGAGTTCTCAGTCCTGCTTTGCTTGAGACAAGTTTATATTAATTTTCTGTTGCAATTAACTTTTAAGAAAAATTGAAAGTATTTAGGCTGTACAGTTTTTTGGCTATGATCTACATACTAGCCAGATTTGTATACTCCAGTGCCATTGTATAACAAAGCACTTCAGTCTGTGCTGAAGTTTAAGCACAGCAACAGAGCACATGAATGCTTTTTTTATGAATGAATCCATGATTGTAAAATTGTCAGGAGGGTGTGAGAAATCATGGAGAAAACAGGAAAATAGTATAAAAAATATATATGGCTTTAGCTCTCATAGGCTCTGGGATGGAAATTTCCCTCCTTAAAACAGAAAAAAAAAGGCCTCATGTAAAATCCAGATAACATTTGAAAATTAAAAACTATAAACCAACAGGAATGACAGAAACAGTTGCTGGAAGGTCTTACTGTGCTGGATAGAGATTAGAGGATTTATTTCTACTTCAACAGCAGTACAATTAAAAGTCAGAAGATAAGTGGTAAATATAACACCCTTGCTATAAATATTCTAAAAGAGAAAAACTCTGAACATGTCAAAAACACGATGTTTAAGAAGTTGTTCATTAAATCCCCTATGGCTCAATGGCACTTTTTACTTACTCATTTTCCCTAGTTTTTTTTTAAACTTCAACATGAATTTATCATGATTTATTAGCACACCGATTAAAGCCGCTTGTTGCAGAACATCGTGCTCTCATGTATCTGCTAACCAAGTAATTTGCAAATACGTTTTGGAAGGAATTAGAAGGGGGGAAAAAAAAAGAGAACATCACCCTACATGGTACAGAGCCACTGAAAATCTGGAACCTCTTCCCATCTCCAATGCCTATAAAGACAATTAACATCTTTGTTTCCCCAAAAGGGGTCCCTGCCTGCTTGTGCTGCCCCGTGGCCAGGGTGTGGCTGGTGCCAGCCCTCCCGTGGTACTCACTCGAGGGAGGGGATGCCGTTGGCGACGCTGCCCTGGTAGCGGCTGATGCCCTTGTGCTGGGTGACGCTGATCTGGCCGCCCAGCTCGTCCGCCACCACACCCGCGTGGATCGCAGATTTGCACAGCAGGGAGGTCTGAAAGGCAGCAGCCAAGGCTCAGCAAATCATTCTGGCTAACTGCTAACCCCTTCCCACCCCA
Organism: Petroica traversi; assembly: GCA_025920805.1. NCBI lineage: Eukaryota > Metazoa > Chordata > Aves > Passeriformes > Petroicidae > Petroica > Petroica traversi. The sequence goes on from JAHLSL010000017.1 coordinate 10,732,793, forward strand.
AGCCACCAGGATGCAGGTGTTACAGTCCATGGAATCCAGCAAAAGCTCAAGAGGAATAAGAGGTGCGGGAGGGAGAAAGAGCAGTAATCTTTGAAAAATGTACATTTCCCAAAGTAATTTTTTTTTTTCAAAGGAAAAAACAAATAATCTGCTGCTGAGAAGGTGCTGTAAGGTTGACACTCCTCAGGTAAAAATAAAAGTCAAAGCAAGGGAACATTTCCTTGGGAAGATAAATCAATAATTCCTTGGTGTTCTTGCCTGAAGGCAGATCTATCTATTCCTGCACCTTAGGATTTGAGTCATGGGGTACATTAGGGGATTTGGCTATGTGTGGAGTAGCTGCTGCTGGGTTTTGACAAAGCAGGAAAGGGACAGAGAAAGGCGCAAAGGAGACTTTCCTAAGGGCTGCAGGCAGAGGTTGGTCAGGTTCACATTGGCCCAGTTCAGGCTGTGCTACTGGAGAAGATTCGGTCCTGGGCTGTCCCCTCCAGGGAGGGGTAGGGAGAGTGGGGGCATAAAGGCAGCACATCTCCAGGGGAGCCCTGCAGGTTCTTCCCATCAGAAAATCATCCTTAATGGTGGAGGGAAAATTTCTTTTGCAAATTCCTCAGTGCAGATAAAATCAGCATGAGGTCATACCATGTGCTGCTTTTCTGCCCTAATCATTGGCAGAATAACTCCAGCTAATGAGAATGTAACGTGGCATTTCTTTGTTTCTCCAGCTCTGCCACTTTGCAGGCTAGAGCCGGCATGCTTGAGTAACTGGATGAACAGGTTAAACATGAGCACTGACTTTCTGGAAACTCAGTGACTGTGATAGGGTGGGATTTTTCTTCAGTGGTATGATTAAGCTTACTCCTTTGTGAGAGAGGTAAAGATTTCACAGGCATGACAAGAGAAGAGTCCAGGGCAAGGGAACAGAGAGGGCAGAGCTCTGAGTGATATGAACTGTGGAAAAATGCAACCACTTCAATTTCTTGAATTTAAAGAACAAGATGTTAAAACAACCCAAGAGGCTGGTAGTTATCAGAGAGATGTGATTAGGCAGTGTGTAATATTTATTTCATCTCAGACCAGGTGCTAGAATAGTGCAGGCATAATCTTAAAGAAAACCCACGTGTTACTGAAATATTTTTTTTTCCACACATGGACAGAAAACAAGTAAAAGCTAAAATCATAGAAACGTCTTGTACATGGATGAGCACTGCCTCGAGAAGGATAAACACCAGGCAGGCTTTTTCCAGAAAGCCAGAAACCACAAGTCAGTAGGTATATTTGACAATCAGTGGACTTTGTTCTCACACAATTGATTTGTCTGTTTGATAAGTGTCTCTGTGTGCTTATACACTGATAACTTACTTATATACTGATAATAAAAGGTATAGCAAAACAGCCTGGAAGAATTACTGACAAAAGTCAAGCAGCAAAAGTTGAAACCAAGTTGTTCTATTCTTGTTTCTTTTGTGTTTATAAATTTCCTCCCATTATCCTGTGTACTTACATCTCTGTATCCTTCTCCAATATTTCCAGAAATGTCACCTGCTATGTCTCTGCAGCCAGCAGGACAGTATCTGCTGTAGTGAGAGAAGAAAGGCTTATTTAAGGCATGAGTTGTAGTGACAATACAAACAAACTCCTATGAAAGAAAAGCTCTCAAACTAATAAATATTTTATCAGTAGTTTCTGGCTGATGCTTTGTTAGTGAGTCTAGAAGATGACTAAATGGGCCCTTGAGTTCATAGGTGGACTGAACACAGTAGCACACAAAAAACCAGAAAAGTAGTTTTACAAGGACATTTATTTGTGTTTAATTCTCTTGTTCCAGAAATGCTACCACACAAGTTTTCAGTGTAAGATAAGAAGCCTATATGCACATCCAGACAGCAGCAAGAGGAGCACAATTTATTACCATTTCAAACCTATCACAAAGTTCAAGGAACCGAGAAATTATAACTTGTCCTCAGATAATCTTGTATCAGCTGGGACGTGTTCTGCTCCCAGAGGAAGCCCTGGAATTTGAGGCTACTTTGAATTTCAAAGTGGAAACTCTTTTTACATACACCATGTATATGTATGCTCTTAATGAGAATTGCTGAGAGCTCTGCAACTCCATTCCATCATTTTCTGGGCCACAGACTTCCATTCTGCACTACTCCTTCTCACAACCAGGCATTAGACCATTACAGCATCGGGGATCAAAAAAATTCACTTCTCCAGAAAACCAAGACTCTTCCTAACAACTGAATCAGTTGACAGACACAGCAAAGCAAGCCAGAATGCAGAGCTGCAAACCCTCTTTACCTGAATTCAGCCTTTGTGTAGTGATTTGCTCGTTCCAAACAGGTGATTAGATCTGTGAAAAGTTAACAAATATCAATTCCCACTGTCGGATGTAAAAATACAGGCAAATATTTTGCTAAGCATGAAATTACATTTAAAGACCTCTCTGTATAATACTTAAGCAATTTTATTACACTGGAAGCAACAACTATAGTTTTCTCTCATTCTTTTCAACTCCCTCTTCTACTCTTCTTGTGCTTTATACCTTATTCAAAGCTGTACAGACCTCCAGAACATTAAATGTAGGAATGAAAACTTTAATCTCTCCTACTCCTCCGTTCTCTCACAGTGTGGTGGATGCTACAGCTCAACACACAGTGGAGCTTCAAGGAGAAGGCACTATTTCCCACTCCATTGGGACTGTATTGCACATGGTCTAGGTAGGATTTCAGCAGCTATTATATCTAGCTAATGTTACAACTGTTTTTTGCACACATGCTGTTAAAAATACCACGGCTCATGCTAATCTGGAAATATTTAGGAACAAACATTTAGGCTGAAGCTCTATGTGTGTAGAGATGATAATTAAATAGGGGGAACTATGTCACTAATCTTCTGCTGCTTTTGGATTTCACCTTACCTGGATGATCACTGCTGGCGTAAGACAACAGAAAACCTCGTCCTGACACGTGGGATCCACTCTCAAAGTGAATAGTTGCCTCATTGCTATCTAGAATGATTTCTTTGGGGACAGGCATCACATTACCACAGTATGGCCCTACAGACAGAACAAAGAAGATTTCAAAAGTTTAGATGGCATAATTAGGCTGGAAAATTCTCATGATTAGCAAAGAATTTCATAACACACTCATTCTCTTTCAGTATCAATCCAAATGTTGACAAAAGGGTTTTGGCTTCAGTCCTTTATGGGTATGAGCTCTAAAGCTACCCTGACAAGCAGTGGCCAGGATCCAGTTGTCTCTCCATGGCAGCAATTCCAGTATTCACGTTTCTCATCACATAAGCCTTGAGAGAAAGATTAATGCCCTTCGACCTTTGAAGCACAGCATGCTTCAACCAGCATGCTTAACTCATTAGAGAAAATGACACTACATTCAAAAGCAATCCAAGGGATCTAGGCAGGGTCCCTGAGATAAACCCTCCAAACACACACAGCTCATGCCATTGTGGCACAGCAGCCAGTCAGGAAGGATTAAGATCAGAAACAGAGCACCTGGTTTTCAAGGACCTGCATGCCACAAACCAAACTGTACTACAAGGCAGTAACACTTCCCTTAGAACATTTCTTAACCTTTTTCCATTTAAAAACACCATTAGACCACGGAAGTATATAGTTCAAGTCTCTAGAGTTTTAAACCAAAAAAGAAGGGAGAGAAAGGGGAAGATGAAGGGAGTGGGAGGGAGACAACAGCCTTGTGCTTATAGTGAATTAGATAAGGGTTTTATAGCTACCAACTGCAGTATCTTGGAACAGTCTTTGGGACACTCCTTTCATGTGACAGCAGGCGTGCCCAGGATTCCCAGTAATTACATTTGCTTCCTCAGAAAGTCAGCTCCCGAGGGGAGTGTTCCTTTGAGACTGCCGCAGTCTTTGGCGCTTGCCTTCTGTCACCATACCTGGGTGCAAACACTCGTCCCTGGCTGCCCTCAGGCACAGATAATACAGAACATTCAAAGCAGTTTGGATATACTTGTTCAAATTTATGAGTCTATTTACAATATAAACTGCAAAGAAGAGGATTTGTAAGATGGCAAACAGACTTTTTCCCCAGAGGAAAAAAATCCAAATGACCCTTTACAAGCCCTCAGCCCATCTGTTCTGTTGAGGTGAATGACAGCTTTTGTGTCCTAAAGAAAGTCTTTGGGATGAAAAATGATCACTTTGATTTTTCCTAGACAACCTCATCTTGGTGGTGGTGACTACTTTAGGGCAACTTGGAACTCACTTCTGAGACACAAGAAATCACATTCGCATCATGACACAAATTTGATAAGCGATAGTAATCGTAACTGGCTCCTAAAAGCTTCATTATTTTGCTTGATACTCTCAGTTAGGGAAGGGGCTCTTTTCCAAATACTTCATTTGCCTTGTAACAACTATAAGGTCAGGCTATAGAGTACCCAATCAGAGCCAATGACAGCCAGCTGTCAGCAGAATGGGACAAACAAAAGGAGAAACTCTTGTCCTTTTGGCTTATAAAAATCACATGGCAAAGCAGGCAGGCAGAGAAACAAGCGAGGAGTGTGACATTTCCCTGGAGTACTCATGTGTTGAAAAATGACTCACGACTTAGTCAGAGAAAACAATGTCTATAAAAAGGGTTAAACAAATCGCTTAGGAAATGAACTTATCAAAAAGACAGCATCTGACACTGTGTCATACCAGACAACTGCACGAGTGATTTATTTGAGAAGGTCTTTTGTGTCAGGTTGCAGTGGGAGAAGTAAAGTGCTAACTTAGATATTTTTGAGAGAGAGAGGGAAAGGGGGAGAAGAGAGGGGGCATTGTACGTCTTCAGAATAAAACACCTGAGAAACCTTTAGTCCTTTTTTTTCTCTCAAGGACTGTCTCTACATATCTTCTCACAAGTGTTCTTTGGCTTTCTCCCTTGCAGCGTTTGGCAGTGACCTATCTACTCTGGAGGTATAATTTAGATGGCTGATTCACAACCACACATCAGCTGGATCAGGGATGAGTGTCTCCTCCATTGCAAGTCTACATACGTTCCAGATAATTATACAAACAAATCATACATCATGAGCAAAACCAATAAAATAAAATAAAACACGAAATAGTCTAGACACACAGAGCTGTATAATCCAAATTAAGGCAAGAAATTCAGAAGCAATCAGCTTAAGAAACCAACATTCAGTGTCTAAAGACAAGTTTCTAATATTAAGTAATAAAACCCAGAAGGTTACCAGGCTATGGTTATCTCTGCTGAGAGCAGTTCCAGTGTACCAAGAGACTCCCATGGGTAGCTCAAAATAAAGGGAGCCTAAAATTAATTCCTTAATGGATATGAAAGCAAGAAAGAGTATATAGTCTAGGAAGGAATGTTTTCCAAAGGTCTATAAGTTTTCTGCAAAGATTTGTGAAAATATTTTGTAAAAATAAGGGGAGGGGGTGGAATTTATTAATACTACAAAACATGCACTTGTTCTTATGTTGCAAACTGAGGAAGCCTTGCAAAACATTTCAATATATTTCTTCTTAATAATTCAGGTAATACCATTTCAACATTATATTATCAGGTCCTCAGACTTGCCTGGGATCTAGCAGAGATTATTTCCATGTTATCAAATAAGAAATAGTGCTGAGAGACAGGGTTCAGGAAAATGTGCAAGCATTATCTCACCCCTATACTGCAGTTCTTGGAGAAACTGAACAGACAACAGTTTGATTCCGAGGTTCTTTTCTCCCTGAAAGAACTAGAGACATGTACAGTCTGGTTTTTAGGAAAAGGTGTTAATCCACTCTTTTTGGTGCTTATTGTGTTTAAAATGACCAGTGTAAAAGCAGCCCTCCAATTCAATTTACCTAAAAATACCGGGTTTTGTCAAGCAGCACCTCTCTCCATTTTGCCAAGCCTTTTCAGAGTGGTTTTAACTTCAAATTCCCATTTTCCCCCTAATCAATTTATTTTACATTGATGGTCTTCCAGGAAACTCATTAAGGGGACAACTAGTCCCCTTAGAAAATAAAACTGATGCGGGGTCAGGACAATTCTTTGGGTTCAGTTTTGACTGATGAGAGATATGCTTTCATCTGTTTTTAAATTTTCTTTAGAAAATAACATCTTTGTTATATGTACTCTTTCCAAGCACTTCCACAGATCAGTCCTCTTATTTCCTTTCATGTTGTAAAGCCAGAGACAGGACAGACTCCCAGGTGCTCTCAATTTTGGCTTGTGGCATGCCTGGCACTTGCCATGGACACAGTAGTGCCTGGTAGGTTTGCTCTCCCTTAACTCACTATTACCTCAAATACATATATTGTGAGCATTTATAGACACTGGAAGACTAAACCCAGCCAGCATCTGTACACATTAGACTTCATCTGAAAACTATGTTTAAACTACTCAGTATTTTGCATTTGCAATTAAGGTGACAAAAATCCTTCCATTGTTTTCATTCACATGTTCTCCCCATCTTGTCTGTCCATTCCACTTGAGCCTCATTGATTTCTCTGGGCTGTCTGTATGAATACTGTACCACAATGAAGATGAGGGATGATGGAGATAGCCCTGGTATGAAAATGAGAAACTTGCTTATTGGGCCGTTAATTTTCGCTGCAGCATTTGGACTTGACTCTGGATAAATATTTAATTCCTAAACCTGGGACTTAGCCAGAAGTTTTTTAAGATCCCTTTTGAGAACTGCCAGATCACGTTATCAGTTTTTCATCTTCTAATGTTAGTTGTGAGGTGGGTTGTTTTGCATATTCGGCTTGAAAAACGAGTCATGAATGCTGATCTCTCTCAGCTTCCTGTTAAAGTGACTTGGCTGGAGCTCTGCTGGGGTAAGTAGGCAGGATTACTTGGTTTGTTTATAAGAACAAAGGAAAGAGTTTGATTTAATAAACAGATGTGTTACATGTGATGAAACTGAGTAGGTGTTCTCCATATTTTAATATTACTGTACCTAGATGCCAGGGCCTTTTCTGCTTTCAGTGTCTCATTTAGAAGGTGACCCAACTGTGATTCTGTCTGTTCACTCCAGATTTCTCTTATATATATACACACACACACACACACACACACACACATATATATATATATATACATATACAAAATACTGCAGGAGAGATATTAGGAGTATAAGGATTTCAAGTATACTAAATTTAATATACTCCATAATTAAAGTAACTTTTAATGCCTTTCATCCAGTACATTTGATCTGTTGGTATGGTTAGGGCTTAAATAAAACACTTTTTTTTTTGTCTCCAAGCAGTATTAACATCCTGCAAGATACACAGTAAATTGTCTCGTGGATATCCTTTGGCTGGCCCCTCTGGAGACTGAAGAGACTATTTATCGTATTGTTTATTTTTTAAATGTTAGCAGTAGCCGACTACTTTTGTCTTTTTCATAATAGTGTTGTTTTGCAAATCTGATGATCTTTACAACATTGTCTGGTTTTATGAGGTCTAGTTTACTTCTACTGTCAACCAGGCTCTGGCACAGCTCCTGAGCTTTCTTTGTTGAATTATGCCCCTTTATTTTTTATTTTTTCTACTTCTACTCTACTTCTACTTCTACTTTATTTTTTCTACTGTGCCCAGAGGACTGTCTTCTTTCAAAGCAGCTGGCAATGCCTACATGCTGCTTGTTTCTCTAGTTCTTAATACTTTCTGCTCCTTCTGTAAGGCTTTTGCTTCCTTTAAGATGCAACTATTTCCCTCTTCAGCTACTGAAGGGCTGCTTCACTATGCTCATTCTGCTTTCAAATTCCTGAACTTCCTTTGAAATCTGCAGCTTGACATTTGCAGAGACCTTTAAGAAACTTGGTTTGGATATTAAATAATGGTGTCCTCTGTTCAACAGAGACTCATCTCCCGTTTTTTCAGCCTCTACTTGCAGAGTAAGCCATGGTTGGCAGGCAAGATGCAGCAACAATCCCTGGATGGGACTCTAAAGGATTATCATGTTTTAAATTGTAGCCTTTTCTCAAACAAATCAATTTGGAATTGCCTCAGTAGCTGGGGAAGGACAGGGAATAAGATGAACATGGATTACACCTGTTTCACTGCAGAGCTAAAAACTCATCCAGAGTGCGAGTCTCACAAAACCAGCAAGGATCTGTTGTATGAAAACACCTTCAGTCTCACAATTCATCTCCAACCCACATTCACACAAATACTTTGATAAGCAGTAACTCTTCCTCTCCCCTCCACCAAGAGGGGTCCCTCATTGCTCAAACCCGGACATGCACATGTACCTGTGCAGTGGGAACCAGCAGGACCCTGCCAGGACATGCCAGGACACAAAAAATGCTGCTCTATGTCCTTCCTTGCAGGACACAGGGAAGGTGATGTTTCATACACTGCAATTATGAGATGACAGAGTAGTCAGGGTGAGACAGCCTGGTTATTCAACACTTAACTCTGTGAAACACAGTCTGACCTCAGGCTGAGTGGTAAGCATTTCTTGTTTTAAGAAAAACAAATAAAACTTTCAGTTAACGTTTCCAGAGGATTGCCAAAGACTGCCATAAAGGAAAGAAACAGACATCTGAGTTATGTGGGGGAAGCAATCACAACTCTAAGATGAAGTGTCTGGGCCACCAGCAGAGGTTGCAGCTCTGCCTGCTTGACCTCAGGTGAGATCCCCCCTTTTAATGTTGTTGTGGTTTTAGCCAAATCCAAAGACAGAAGCACAGCACCAACTAGGAATCATGAGTGAAGAGCTATAGTTTAACAAAAAACAGAGACTAATACACTGTATGCAGCTAACAGGAAAAAAAAGTCAATTTAATAAAACAAAGCCCTGACATTCTTTGTTGCATCAATCCTTCCAAAACTGAAAACTCAGGATACTGCAACCACTCAGGCGAAACCCAACTGTTAAAAAGCATTTTGACTGTTAAGAAACTGCTCAACTTGATCTTCGGCAAGAACTTGTCTGGGCATTTCTCTGGGTTTCCTGAAATACCAGAAACAATACAGTAATAACAAGTTTCCTTTGAGGGATGAAAAAGAAACCTGGACACACCCTTTATTCAAACAAAATATTTATTTCAATACATAGTAAGGAGTGATTGGTTTGATGAATCCCCTCAAGTGACAGGTAGGAGGCATCTGAAGGCACTCTTTACCTTTAGTGATGGGGTGTGGGGAGAAGAAAGTATTTTCAGTAAATTCTCTATTTCACGTTAGTTACTAGCTGTAAATTATGCAAGAAAAGTCAACTGCACTAACTCTCCAAATTATTACTAGTCACTCAGCAGCTCTGACATCCACCCCAGAGGAACACATCAACCTCCTACTGACTGCAAGTGAATGAGGAAGAAAGTAGGCACTTATCTCTTCTTTTGGCTTTCTCTCCAGTCAAGACTGATGATCATCTCACAAAATTAAGGAAAAAAGTACCAAGCCATTAGATGGGAAAAGAGATAGAAAAAAGAAAGAAAAAGGGGTCAAAAGAGGTACAGAAATCTGATAGAGACATGAAAAGAAGCAGACTAAAAGCAGTTCCTGTCGAACTTTTAAAACATTTATGATCCACCTTCATAAGGAGTGCAAATTTTGTTCTTGAGAACTACAGGGCTGACATGGTTAATCTTGTTTTCACATATCCCTTTAACTAATTAAAAAATCAGAAGCTCTACTTCAGAGCTCAGTATTTTTAATATGCTCAGATAATGCAATTAACTCGAGAAGAAAAGCATTTCGGTAAAGGCTGCACCTTGTCTGCACTGTGAGATTATGCTCATATTAATTTTCTGTGGGACAAAAAAAACACCATATTTTAATCCAGTCAAAAGCTGTGCCTTTGAAACAGAACATGATCATCTATTTATTTCTCCCAGAGACAACACGTGCTAAGCTGTGCTAATATTTAAATGTTTGTCAGACAAAGGTGACTCAGTTTCACCAAAACGGGTGTTAGACTCCCTTTGCTGACTGATGATTAATATTTTCACATCTATGTCTGGATACAGAGCTAATAGCTTGAAAGAAAAGGCTCACCACAGGTTCCTTTCTCCAGTGAACACTAAAGAAAATAATTTGCCGAGCAGTAACTCAGAGATGCAGTGTTCAGATGCTGTATGACTCCAGATTTACAGCTTCATTAAGATAATTTATCATCTTTTAATTGCAATATTGGAGAAATCCAAATTCTACAGCTGCTTTTACAGGTCCATCAAAGATGAGAAGTATCAAAGGTGAGAAGAACTGTAGTTTCACATTTGTGTCTTAGTTGAAACTGAGAAATGCTTCAGTAGATCACCATACACAACAACATTACATGCTTTTCTAGGAATGTATTACACACTTCTATCCATCTACAGAATTCAAGGAATGTCCTGAATTTTTAAAAATTTGCATGGAAGTGCTCTAATCTGTAGTCGTAACATCAGTGTTCCCACTAACATAAATCAACTAATCCTTTCATTTGTATTTAACAGATTCCCTTTACTGCATGGAACATAAATACCCAAAGACAAACTGAGTTACTCCTTGCTGTACTGCAAGAATCCCTGCAGATGGTTATAATGTTGAATGAATCACAGTTAAATGTAAAGACTAGAAGAAATCTGAAAGGAAAACAATACTTTATCATCTGGAGTCTTCTTCACACTAATTTTGTATTTGTACGCCTAATCTAGTGTTTTGCCTCTGACCAATTTTCTAAGCTTCAGATATACTCCTCAACAGATGTTTGTACTCATACTGACATTCATGCTGTTGTCTTCTGTAGAGCCAAAGAGATCAGCATGATATTTAAAACATATTTCCCTTTGGACCTTATTGTCTTGTAATTGCAAACCTCCTAACTAAAGTGCAAAGGCTGCTCAGCCTAATTTGAAATATGAGCAGTATTCACACTGCCAGCTTTCATACTTTGCTCTTTAGGTTTTCCTTTTTAACCCAGGTCAAATACTGAAAACACACATGGATTAGTTTTTAATTGCTAAAAAAATTGTTTTCAGTGGTTGCAAAATATTTTCAGCTCTCCATCATCCCATGAAAGAATTTCAATGCTAAGCTCAGTATCTCCTTGGCCAGACGCAAGATGCTGAACTGCCTGTAGATGTTCACAAAGAGGGAAGGGTTGCAAAGGGGAGATCTGAGTTCAGGAACAGCTGTCTAAAAGGACACTTAACAGAATGGATGTAGCAGTGCTTCACAGGGCTTCTTTTGCTTGCATCAATGCATAATGAAACACACAGCTATAACAAGACTGTTGATAAAAATTACTTAGAGAAGCTCTAATCTCATCTAAGAATTCACGTGTATTTTAAAACATAAGAAGCATCATGAATTTATGCCTACAGAACTATTTCCACATCCATTCTGCATGGATTTATCTGAATGTAGAATAGACACACTGTAGGTATGCTGGTGGGAAAGTCTACAGTGAGCTGCAGACCACAAAAAACTGGTTTAATCAGATATGACCAAAATCTGCTAATTGTGCAGTTCACTACTGAGAATGCAAATTACAGTCCACATGCATCAGACACTACCAGTCAGATCTGAAAATGGGTGTGGGAATACTTTAAAAAAATTAATTATGTGGACTTGATTGCATAACATACAGCTATTCTGTGCTTATAGGCTGAACTGCAGCATAAATGATGTGAAGATGCCTTCAGGCTGATCTGTAAGGAGCCAGAATTTCAATCAACATCCAAGCTTCGTTTTTCACTTCAAAAAAGAATACATTGATTTATCCCTGTTTGCAAGAAGATCCTTAGATTAGAAATGTCAAGACAGTATCAATAAAAATTATTCAAAGATATGCTAATGCAATAATAACCACCTATTTCTTTCTGCCAAGTATAGACAGATTGCTTCAGGTGAACACAACTCATTACTTAGTTATGGATCACAGAACCATAGACTGGCTTGGGTTGTAAGGGATTTTAAAGAGCTTCTAGTTCCAAGCCTCCCTGACATGGGTAGGGACCTTCCATGAGATTAGGCTGGTCAGGTCCCTATCCAACCTGGCCTTGAACACTTCTAGGGACGGGGCATCCACAGCTTCTCTGGGCAGCCTGTTCCAGTGGTGAGGACCACTCTTACAGTAAAGACAGAAATAAATAACATTAAAAAATCCCAACACACATAAAGAGATATTCCTTATGCCTCAAATCAAGCCCTGTGCAGGCTTAGATATTAGCATGTCACTGCCCACTCTTAGTGAAGACTGTTTCAAAATGTAATACCTCCCCCACGAGAACAATAATTACCTTTACCTTCCTTTGTGAGCAAGCCTGTAATACCTCACTTGATCTTCTCTTACCAGATGAGTGATAAGCCTATCATGTTGACAAATGAAAGGCAATCAACTCTCCTTACTACTAAGGTATCCTACAAGATCTCATCTTTGGAGAACCACATAGTTTTCTGAGCCAAGAAGCGAGGTGTAAAACCTGCAGAGGCTCTGTACTGCTCATATCTTCATCACATTTTTCCCTTGAATCCATTCTGCTAGTTAAATCCAGTACAGCACTTTTAGCCTCAGCTGACTGAAGGGCTACACAGCCCACTCCCATCAGGAAAAAAATTTATCAACTGTTAATTCAGGAATTAGTCCCTACATTGCAAAACTCTTTGCAGCTTTGAATTTAAATTTGACTTCTGATAAAGGGCACATGACTTGAAAATCAGTTTGACTCTTCTAGAAAGTGCAGATCAAAAGTTTCAGTGACAACTGGTTGGGAAAACCATTTTGAAGAAGGCCTCATGTTCTCCCTGGGGAGAATCCTGTTGCTGTTAGGATTGTTTTAAGTGCACAGCTGTAGCAGATTATTTGTTTATCTTCCTGTGTAAATCTCTTACAAGAGTGCAGGCTGGCTGCAGGCATTTAATATCTGCAAGTATTAAAGCCCGTAGGTTAGTAAGGTGGCACAGCTAGCAATAGTAAAGGTTTTCTCCTCTCTGATCCATGGACTGCCTAGGAATAGAGACACACAGGATCACTGACTCCAATTTCTCATCTTTTACCAGCTCATGCATCGACCATGGCCTTGTCTCTTACATACCATGCAATGTTGAAGAGCTCTGGATGGTAAGGTAGCTGGACTCGCATTTCTGTGATTCGATATCCAGGTCTCCAATTTTCAAGATCAGGCGTTTTCCTGGAGGCACTTGGATTTTCTTTTCACAAAGAGTGTAGTTTGGGTAGGTCCCAGGATAGTTCTTGGATGCCAGCGTCCCACTGTCTTGATACATCACTGTGTGCCCACATCCATCCCCTGCAGTAGGAGAAAGAAAAGGAAGATAAATAGAATTATTCTTCAATAAAAAACATGCAAGAGAACACTGGCTACAAAATGACATCTCGTGCACTTTCCCCTTTTAAATAAGTATTTTGTAATACTCCACCTCAATGCTGCTGTTGTTGGAACATAGGTAAATGAAATAAATATAGTCTCTTTTCTCTTGCAAAGCAGTAGAAAGAAGGGTTGGAAACACTCATAAACTAGGGTGTATTTGTACAGACAGTGTCTCTCTGGCTTTCTGCTTTACAGCCAAATCCTACTGAATCCCTGATGATGCAATTCCAAATGTAAGAAGCAGGATCCTTCCTTAAATAATTTTCTCCCAGTTATCAGTCAGCACTTTATTTCCATAGCAATAGCCATCACAGGGAGGGTACCTGAGTCATACATGAAAGCAGACAAAATTTAACTGCGTGCTATCACAGACCTGACACATCTTACTTTCCTGCTGTTTTTCTTGTGCCACTTGATCAATACAAACAGCATAGGGACCAGGTGAAGACACAAGAGTGACTTCCAAAGTGTCCCACTGTTAATGGGACACAGGTTAATCTGCAGCAGCATGCCCAGAAATGCACAGGCTGCTGCCTCCTTGCTCAATGGGTGAGGGCAGGTGTCCTCAAAGTGTGTCTCCATGGCCCTGTAGAGGAGCCAGCTCAGCTTTGGAACCTTTCCTTGGTGGAGAGGCATCTGAGGAGCAGCTGCAGCAGATCAGAGGACAACAGGAAAAGGCACATGGAAATACACGGGGGGATGTGTGGACTGACATGGAAAACAGGAAGCATCCACGGAGGGGGAAGGAAGCAGGTATCAGATAAGAGACCTTGGCTACTAAAGGAAGCAATTTTTACTGAACTATTTAAAAACATACTAGTAACTCACAATTTGTATACTAAAGCTTAAGCCATTTTGTTCTCCTCAATCTTCCAAATAATGGATTTTTTTTGTGACAGTGGCCTAGTGTCATATACACACACATGCAACAGGCAATCCTCAGTTTCAGGTCAGTTAGGGCATAGGCACTCTTTCCTCAGGAGTCTTGCATACTGTTATCCTTTATCTCGGCAAAACTAAAGCTAATCCAAGAAATGTTAACAAAGTACACTATCCTGTAGAGCTGGGAATTCACAACGTTCATTTTAACTACCCGAAATTTTCCTTTTGGGGACATTTTATTTAAACTGTTTTGGTCTGTGCCATTTTAATTACTATCTGAATTTCCTTCCAAAATCATTAGGAACAACAAACTTAAGGTTTGATAGGATTATTTAAAAATGAACAACTAAGAATGAAGTGTTGAAAAAGAAACATGCCATACCAAGGGTTGGGGGGGGGGAAGTGGCATGCTGTGCTAAGATAAGCTCCAAGCTATCAAACTTTGACTTGCTACCGTATAATTACACTGCCATTTCATCCAACTCACTCAACTGCTTTTTCACAAGCAATCACATTTATTTTGAAGCTTTGGCATTACTACTAGCTTTGTTGCCTGCTATTTATTTTTGTCATAGGTTCATGCTGGGAACAGAGGTGAATAGGAGATATAGATCCAAAATCATATCACCATAAAACATATTCTATATGGTTTTCTCAGATCTCCTTTTTCACATGCTTTAAAAAACATCTGTTGTTCAAGTTTTTTAACCAAGCACTATTGATTTTAGGATGCCTAGGAAAAAACTCAATATGAAAGGCAAGCTGGCCTCATGAACAAATCACCTTTTTGCAACAGGAATGAAAATATAAAGAATATTATGGTAGATGAGCTGCCAACTTTCTGAACAGAGAGAGGGGTTCAGGCAGTGTAAAACCAGACCGCTTCCAGCAGGATACAGGACAACCTTGATGCCCATGTAGCCAACTGCTGTGCAGTAAAAAAAATAACTGCCCATGTCCTTTAATTTAAACTGCATGTTTCTAACCCTGAGTATTTATTTTAGGTAGAATAAAGAAACTACAATATAGAGCTGGGTTTGCAATTTATCCTTATTAGGAAAGAAAGTTACAGAACCACATGGGGATGAACTCCTTAAAATGGAAAGTCTAGTGTTCACATAGATTTCATCTTACTGGGCTATGTTCTGGCCTGCGTCACCTTTGTACAATGCCAAGGATCTTTTGTGGTGCAAAATGCTGCTCAAAAAACTGTAAAGACCTTGCTATCATGATAAGACCCTGATGACTGTCCAGGTCACAGAGTCTTGTATTTCTGCAGGAAGTGTACAGGCAAAAATGTGCATGAGAGACCTCAGCCTGCCTCTGCTGAGGTTATACAAGGTCTTGTTCCCAGGGAAACTCCATTTTTTTGTTGTTAAATCTGTCTTTGAGTGAGAGCATTAACACCAGAACATCTTTTGAGCTAAGAAAGCATAAATGCTGCTTTCTGACTTTTCACTGGTGGAGCATGGTCATCCAAATACTCCAGCCAAGAGGAAGGCTCAGCATCAGCCTGCACCTATAACATCCCCTGCTACCTCAGTTCTGCCTGCCTGCCACGAAGCAAAAGCTGATGATAAAAGTTTGTTTGACACAAGAACCAAAGTAAGGTCCAAAAAGTCAGACCAAGTCCTAGTAACTATTGCTTCTTACAGAGAAGGCTGGCTGCAGCTCTGAATTCTGAGTTTCTCAGCAAGATTAAGATTTTTCTTTGCTCTTTGCTGGAAAACACACCCCAGAGAAGGAGTCAGAAGATACAGAGGGAAGGTAGAACAAAGCACAGGATCTGACAATTCAAAGAGCGAATTAATGACTAAATGTTAGTAAAAAGCTCACAAATATAGCATCACTATATAACAAGGGCTCAGAAATGAAGGCAAGTTGTAAGGAATTCAAAGCATATCTCTAGTCACATTTTCAAATGTAAATGTGAACAATACTGCCATTACTTTTGTTCTTATTATTTTCATCAGGGAACATTGATTTTCTAGAAATGTATTGGCCAAACTTAAAATACACTGAGTTGTATTTTATATACAACTCCTCACCTTATGAAAACACTGGTTTTAAACACCTGATGTCACATTCTTTTCTATAGGCACAGCTCTTCTGGATGGAAATATGTTTATTTAACCAGTCAGTTTGACACAGAATTTCTTGCTGACACTAAATCTTCACTTATCATTACTTCTGTGAACTGTTTTCTATCACCCCATTTGGCAAGAAGCTGGCAGCCTTGCCTCAGACATCCAGGTTTCATCACTTCTCACTGGACAGGAGCAAAGCAACATATTTGAGCACAAGGTACTCGACAACCAGAGAATCTAAACTGACTTAGATTTAATAAAATCTCTCCTCAGCACCCGGAGTTATTGAAAATACATCAAACATGCTTTGTAGAACAAGTTCCCACGGGCATTTGACTCAAGACCAAGATCATGATCTCTGAATTGTGGGCGACCACCTGTTGGCCTACATGCAGGTTGTACCAAAGACTCACAGCACTGGAATTAAGGTTGTTTACCAGAGATAAAAATAATCTCCCATGGCAGACGATGGAAACAGCTCCCCAAGAAGAAAGAACCACAATTGGCACCTTGTGCCACAGCAGCAGGCACACCATTCACACCTTGCTCGCCAAGAGCAGGGCACGTTTGTGACCCCAGACCTGGGACCCCACCAGAAGACACCAGCACATGTGCCTGTGGAGAGGGCAGGAGCAGATACTGTGTGGCTGGTAATGGATCCATGTGGGACAAGGTGGAGAAGTACCTCAAGCAGCTGTGTCTGGGCTGGGTCTGCCCAGCTGCTGGCACACAGGCTGGACGGCTCCCTCCAGGATCCCACCTGCCCAGGAAGGACAGAGGCGATGAAATCACCCACAAACAAGCTCTGGCCCCATCCTGGGAACTGGCCCCTGACAGTCACTGAGGCTTTAGCCAGAAACAGCACAGAGATCCCTGAAAATAATGCTGGTTCCTTCAGATACCCTCCTGTCACCCAGAACCTTCCATCCCTTCCTAGGCCCAGCACACAGGCTGAGCCATGGTGTCTCACTCCTCTGCTCCCTGGGCTTTTTCACCCCTTGGCTGCACATGTGGATGCGTGCAGTGCCTGCATCCAACCACTCAGAACACTCCCTCTGAGATAGGGAAAAGGCTACAGTTTTTCAAGTGCTATAAAAAGTTTCAATGTGCTTCACCTTTCAGAAACATGTTGATTTGGCCAACTACAAAACAGTTACAGAGCATGGTATCAAAGCATTTTCAAAAGCATTGCTACAATATCCTGGCAGCAAACAGCTGCCTTTTTCATCCTTCTGATTCACCTCACGAAGCAATTCATAACAGACTTGGACTCACTCCAGCGCTAAATACGCTAAATACGTGTTATACCTGGGCATGATCATGCACTCAGCCTGCCCTCCTCCATTCCATCCGACAAGCCCTGTGGGGCCCAGCATTTCCCACCTCGTCTCCCTGGTTACAGGTTACTATCACCTGATGTCCCTTGGCTGCTCACTCCTTCCACCAGGATGAAGTCCCCCAAAGCAACCTTATTTCCCTCCTTGCCTCCTCCCTCCCAGTTTGACATCCTTTTGAAGGTCAACTTCATGGTGGATCTTGGGACAAGGCAGGCTCCCCCTACTCCACATGGAGGACAGGGAGCAGAGCTGCTGGGGGCTCATGGCCTGTCCTCCTTCCTTTCCACTCCTTCCTTTGAGAGGACAGAGGAGAAAGGTGGGTTTGAATACCTAAATTCTGAATTTGGTCAAAAAAATCAGCATTTTCTGAAGAGCCACTGCAGCAAATGGGCACAGTCAGAGGGAACAGAATGCCAAAAAGTCAAGGCTAGGGCTCTGAGAGCTCTGATGAGAAGCCCCTCAAGGAGAGAAGAGATTTGTTTCACCTTCCACATTGCTTTCACTGAAGTAATAACTTCAGCTTATTAAAAGCTACAATAATAACTGAGCCAAGGAGTTTTGCATCTGTGTTTGAAATAAGATTTGAGTTATGCATAAGAACAGATAAGTATCTAAAAAAGAAATCAACTCATTCCAGTCAAACCTGTGCTCTCTCTGCTCACGTGGGATAGGAGAAAAGACAGAAAGCCCAAGTTTTCTTGAGAGATGCCATCCAAATCCACCAATATGGTCTGAAAACACTTTAGGTTTTGATGCAGCTACTCTAACCTTCACCACTAACAGAATCACACATGCTGCAAACACAAACGGGTTCATGCCTTTGCTGCTTTCTGAGGTGATGAGGTAAAATGCAGAGTTAAGTGCTTCATCTCTAACCTCTCTGCTACCAAACCTGGGGAAAGAGCATTTTGGCATCAGCTCTTTACTGTGCAGAAGACACACCTGCACACAACCTGGACCTAAACCTGTCAGTTCCACAGAGAATGGTGAGACGTCAGATCTTTGTGCTTTTCCTGGCAGTGACCTCAAACAAGGGGCAACATTGCAGACCTGAGGCATCCCTGGGCAGGTGAGTACCCCCAGTCCTCCTTCCCAGCAGTGCTGGGGCCCAGAGCCACAGGCACCATGGGGGAGGTGGGGGAATGGCCACACATCTGGGGATTTCACAAGCCACTGGATTCAGAGCAGATACCATTTACACCAGCAAAGCAACTGGCTGAGCCCTGCTTCAAAAGTATATAAATCCACAGCAGGATTTTTTCAGAAGTCCAGCTTTACATTCTTCATGATATTTTGTGGATACGAGAAAAAACTATTTTCAAATAAGAAAAGAAACCATTAAAAATTAGGGCAAGTCTATAATCATCTGACAAAAAAGCAGTGATTGTTATCTTCTGTGGCCGTTAAATTACATCTTTTTAAGGGAAGAAGTCCCCCACTTCACAGCATGCCCTATTGCAAAAGGATAAACAAATAGCACGTAAACATTTTGTTTGAGTTGCATTCTAATTAAACTCCATTGGGAAGTCAGGAAACATTTTATCCTCTGTGCTGCACCAGTTCCTGAGGACACTTATTTTGCTGCCCAAGCTAACCAAGCAGTGGCTGGCAGGAGGGCCAAGAGCAGGAAGGGAAGGTAGAACAGCAGAAGAAACAAAGGAACACTGTGGAGTACTGATTTTGTTGCCCAAATTATTTACTTACCAACTTCAAAGGGATGCAAAAGGAGAAGGAGGTCAAACAAACCACAGCATATTTTCCCCTCCTCTTCACAGACAATATTTACTGTAATGTCCCTCTTAAAGCAGAAATGAGAAAGAAGCAAATGATCTCCAATTGGTTCCATAAATCACAAATTCCCACCACGCACCCAGCTGCAATCACCCCGCAGCCATCCACACTGTGGCTGGGAACTGGCTTTCCTCAGGGTGTCCCCTCAGGAGATGCTCTGCCTCAAACACATGAAAAGTTACTTTGGGAGCTAGTTGGATTGCCTTCATTGAGAAAAAAACCCTTCTGAATGCCTTATCTAGCAATGGAGCTCACATGCATACTACCATTTTCCAAAGTTGGAGTTTTTTAGCCACTGCAGCACAGCCCTCTGGGAGTAGCCAGGGAAATCCTTCCAGCTACATGGCAGTGATTTTGCAGGATTGCTACAACTGACCTGGGCAGCCTTTACTACCCCAGAAATCTCCCACCTGTGCAGAAGTTCACAAAGACAAAACCATACCAAGATCTAAGATTTTATTTATTTAGTTGCCAAAAGGTCAAAAGAAAGCAGAAATCTCCTTTTAAATGACTTCTTCTATCAACAGGAAGCCATGTCCACTAAGAGAGAACTTTACTGTCAGCATGCAGGTTTGAAACCTGAACAAGTAGTAAAGTCTAACTTACACTAACACAAATGTGAACCACGATCTGGTTCCACTGCAATCTGTGAAAGACAGACAGTACCAGAGTACATGTCAAAAATAAGCATGTTTTAGTCGCTGCTTCCAGGACTTAGGCAGTATACCCAAATGTAGCCCGCCAGAGAAGCGAGATTCAGTACTGGAATTTGCTTTTCAGCACTCTAAATACAGCACTCTTGAGCTTGTGGGTGTGAGAAAACTTCTATGCCTTTTTAACTGCTGAAACAAAAGAGATTTGTAATTTATTTATTTACTGTATAGCTGCATTTAAATATTTTCACAGCTTTTCTTTTACAAAGGTGGCATATTGCTGTGATCGACCACCTCAACCTCTTACTGCTCTGTGGGTTTGGACAAATTTAACAATGGAGCTACACATGTACAGAAATTTCAGAGGAATCCTATACATAGAGTCCCGTTTTTGCAAAAGGGAAACTGATTTTTTGTTTTCTAAATAAATGAATTATTACTATGAGACACATGTCCATATTATGTGGCTCAAGTGCAGAGAGGGCACCGAGTCCATTGCCAAGCAGTTCTCGTAACTGCATGCTCAGAAAGAGCCATGAAGGACTATAAATAAATGGGAAGATGGCCACATTCCTCCATCAGCCACACATGCAGAGTAACTCAGGACCCTGGTGATGGTTCAGAGCTATGAGGAGCAAATATCCCACAGGAAGCAGTTTCTTCCCTGCCACCCTGCCTACAGCATCCCAGAAACGTGCCAACAACACAGGGCTGGAGCAGGAGATGGAGCTTGCTCCCACCCAGTGCTGGGGGACATTTTGCCATTAGGGCATCTCCTCCAGTTCTGCTGATTTGAGGCAAACATCAAGTTGGATTTTTATTAAGGGCTTTTCAGGCAAAGTAGGAAATGCTAATCTTAACTAAGAGTCATATCATATATATGCAAATTGTTTGCTCTACTTTCTCCATCTGTTTTCTTCCCAGGTTTTTCTCTTTGCTATGCTTTACTGGAGTTAACTTACAGTATATTGCACCAAATTTGGACTGTGTGGGAAACATATGCTGCAAGCTCAAGGCCAGACTCGAATATTGGGTTGCACAGGAATAGGAATATTCACAGCAGTGCTAAGGACTGACGAACCCACAGGGACAGGAAATTCAGAGACACCAGGGTAAGGAAAGGCTGGAGCAGAGCTGTTCCAGTTACAGTAGCAGGTGGGAAGGCAAGATTTCAAAACAGTTTTAATTTGGGCAAGAGGAAATGGCTGAACATGATAGAATGAATCCACACACTCCCCTTATTTTCATATGCAATTACCTTGTTAGTGTGATACAAGTCAAGCAAGACAGACAGTTATCAATGATGGAGGATGGTCTTTTTTCTAGAAATCAAACTTGTCCTGACTTACTTGAAAAATCACACATGCACATTTTATGCCTGTATGCCTAGGTGGAATATGTAATTTGTTAATAAGAAAGGATGCTACTTTTCTCAAAGTGAATGATACAAACACCCCAATATCCCCAAGGTGCAAATCAACAAATATCTCAAGAGAAAACAAATTGGTTTGTGATGGAAACAATTATTGCCATTTATCATCACAACAAAATTTTTTTAATGTCTTTTGACTCAATGAACCCAGTAGCTAAGAAACTATTTCCTCCATGGTTAGCAACAAATGCAATCACTCTGACCTGATCCACTGAAAGCAGGAAATGCCTTTTGTCAGTATTGTCACACAACCAGCCTGCTTGATACACTTTCTTAAGGTACTAAACAAAGTGATACACACAGAAGCTCCATAAACTTTTGTGATCTTCCCAGTTCATTGCAGTTACATATCGTTGTAGTGAAAGATGTTTTAAATTAAAAAAAAAGAAAAAAAAAAAAAGAAAGAAATGCAGCTACATCATTACTTAAGTATTTCCAATGTTGGTTGTGGCATCACATGTGACCCACAGCACCATTTCTGTGTCTTCTGTGATATGTTACTGAGACTGCATGAACTGTATTTGCTAATGGATGTAGAAAACAGTAGAGAGGAGTATATTTTATGCCAGCCTGTGCACACCACTTCTACTGAAACTCCATAATACCATTTTGACCAGATCTTTTTGATTAGCTGTAGTACTAAACAATCACATCCTCAACTTTTGAAACAGGATATAGCAGAGAGGTCTGAACAGTTTTTCACTCAATCCAGGAGTGAACCTCTCAGTGTAACTGTTCAGTTTATTTTGATACAGTTTTATTTTGCTTTCCACCTACAAAATACAGCAACTAAGTTTCGTCAAAAAAAAAAAAAAAGGAAAAAGAAAAGAAATAGTGGATTAATTTTCAAAACACAAGCACCAGCAAGGATCATGAGTTTAACCATGTCTCTTCTGTCTGTGCTAAAATACTGCTAGATCAGTAAGTGCTGACTCCTTGGATTTGAAAATGATAACACTTATAACGACCAAAAAAGTTTTCAGTAGCTCAGAGGCATTTGAACTTCAATTCCCCTGTAGCAATCTCCCACAAGAAATATGGGATAATAACCCCTGCCTTCGGGAGAAAGCTGAGACAACAGGGAAGGCAACAGTTCAAAGGTAAGCCATGGACCTCGCTGCAAAAGCATCCCAGCAAAGGGAGACCCACAGGACACTTGAATTTATTTTACAAGTTAAAATACATTTTTGCATACCTGGAGGACAAAGTGTGGACTTTTTGTTGTTGCTATGATTTTATTTTACAAGTGAGGCATTGCTGACTATAAAGGCAAAACAACACACCAACACTGAACTGGTGGGGCACCAGAGCAAAACACAAGTAGTTTCAGGCAAAAGCCACACATCTCCTTTCTGCACAGTTACTGCAGCTGCAACAACAAGGCTCAGGCACGTAACAAAGCCATTCTGTTCGGGTGGGTGAAGAAATCCACCTATGTTTCCAGCTTTTTGAAGTCTCTGCTGCTACTCCATGAAGAAAAGTTTTATTTGATTTCTGACAGGACACACACAGGCCTTTGTATAGCATGAGGGATCGCATCCAGAATTCCCCATGTGTTTTTGTAATTTGAAATAAAACAAACAAACAAAATTTTTATTCAGAAGACATGAACATCTGGAAGATGACATCAACATGACTTCGACTTTAATGTCAAAGCATTAGACTGAAATCCAATATTGTTGAACAATTTGTGGTGGAAATGCCAGAAACTTGAACATCATGGAATAAAACTGTGATGGATATGAGGTTTCTGCAGCAACTGAGGGAAGAAACAATGTTTTAGAGCTTAACTAAATGCCTGATGAAAACTAATGTAATTACAGAAGAAGCTTGGGCCGAAATGCATGATATTAAATATAAAAATGAACACACTGGTCCTGTAGGAGCCCTGGGGACTGGGTTTTTAGCCTTGCTCTGGGTCTGCTTTCCCAGTTTATTCTCCTGTCCCTCATCATGGCAGTTAAAAACACATTTAGTGAAGCCCTTTGGAGAAGGGCAAATACTGCACAGCATGGGTGCTTTCTCTGTGCCTGTGTGGGGGAACAGAACGGAGCTGCCACCAGACAGCAATCCCATCCCATCAGGGAAATGGAAATAATGAAAATGGTCACACTAGGACTGGAAATCTTGCTCAAAGAGAATGAGAAACTACCACCACCACACTAAGCCTTCATGTCTTGGAAGGAAAGTCCTGAGAGGCAAGCCCTGGCTCTGTCAAAAGAAGAGACAGGGAAAGAGGCAGTGAAAGACCAAAATGCTTCCTCTCCTCAAAACACTCAGCTCCCAGGCTTAATTATACAGGATCAACAATCCTAACCAAAACTACTGGCAGCTTCTCTCTGTGTACAAGCATACAGCCAACCTCAAAAATGTGGCTTTAGCACTCACACAATTTTTACAGACAAAATCAGTTTAATTAGATAGTTTGTAATTTCTTTTGAAAGCAAAATGAAGGTATCTGTATACTCTTAAAACTAGTCAAACCACTACCCTTTTTTATTTAAACATCACTATTAGCTTGTCCCAGTTTGAAGTTTCCCACTCCCAGTTGTAACACTAATTAAACCTTTTGGGGAAGTTATGTGTTCATTCTTATGCATTGCTATTAATATTTTTTATTGCAGTTAGTTGGGATCCAACACCATTCCACTGAATCCAGTCAGAAGGATTTTATTTTGATTTTGTCTGGCTTGTTTTATTCTTAGCAGATGGTGCAAACCCATATGTTGACGAGTACATGGCACAGGAGAGCATCTGATCCGATAGAGCCAGCCCCAAACTACAGTGCTGTCTATGCTGAGGACTTCAGTGCCTGCCACCACACAGGACCATGCTTCTCAGCATGGTGTGAGAGCTCAGATAGGCTTTCAAAACTATCCTAGTCCTAATGATGCCTTTGTTTTTTTGCCGTATTTTTCTATGTTCCCTGTACCCTTTGCACATGTCTTTGTAGCTCTGTAGCCTATTGTATTTGTAGTTAGTTTTTCCCAGTACTTTTCCATGGACTTTCTCTAGGCAGAAAGGCAAAACAAATTCCAGAACTCCAAGCCCCAGGGGTACAAAGCCCCTGTCCTGGGAACCAAGGTTGAGAACAACTCTTTGAGATACGTTTTCACAAACCAAGTACAGCCAGTGCTGAGGAGGGGACTCCAGAGAAGGGGCTTGATCTGGAAGGGAATTGCATCACCATTTGCTCTCCTAATTTGTGCTTTTAATCAATTATGCTAATTTCCTAAAACCCCTGAATGGGGGGGGCTTTTATGGACATCTTCCCATAACTGCTCCTGAAGGTGTCCAAAATAAAGATCCCCTTTTATATCCTTGCTAAAATGATCTCGAGTCTCTTTTCCACTTTGGGGGGAAATGCAATACTACTTCCTAAGATACTTTTGAAAAGGCACCTTAGGCATCTCTATACAATGGCATGACCACTCTCAAAGATGGTATTTTTTCAAACTAATTTTTACTGTGCTACCCATGTAACTCAGGTGGCCTAAAGGTGACAGAGTTTTGATAAATATAAATTAATATATTTTTGCATATGCAAATCAACAAATAACTCATTAAATATGATTCAACAGCCATGCAGGTAGCAACTTTCCTAAAGCATCTTTTTCTCCCTGCATTGTCAGAGAGACTCCTGCTGGCCTCCCTGTCTTTGATTTTGTTTGAAATACATCCCCTGATAACCTAAAGAGAAATACTTAGGAAGAACTTAGAGCTATTTATAGCAAAGTCTGTGTGACTGAAAACATTGCAGTTTTCTTGTGGCGGGTACACGCATTGCTTATGAACTGCAACTGGAAAACTGTTGCCTCCCTCTTTAGCAATTCTAGTCAGCATTCCCAAGGCAAGAGAGAGGGAGCCAAGGAAGGAAACAGACATAAGGACAAAACGCAAACAAACTGAAAATTTACCAATCACTTATATTCAGAAACTGAAGGGGAGGCAGGGGCTTTGGGTACCAGAAAGACTCATCTCAATCTGCATTTCAAACTGCTGGAAATGGGCATACAAAGTGGATTAGCATGATCACTCCAGTATTCCTCAGCAAGGGTTTTGTGCAAGCCCCTGAGAACAGGCATAATCTCTCGTAATTACTGGATACAGTGTTGTCACATTGAATAATAGCCTTTCCTCAAAACATATAAAAGTCTACTCCGCATCAACTCTTCCAACTGGGCATTGAGTGCAACAGATCCAGGAATACAGCAAGCAAAGCTCACTCCTGGATGCTGATCTGCAAATCCCACATGAACTAGTTTCATAGCTGTGTTTCATTTGAAGTGAAAATAAATGAGGTACAGCAAGAGCAGGGGCTTAAATCTTGTACTTAATAGATTAAAATCCCCATTCCTCTTATGCCTTCCTACAAACAAACAACCTTCGGATCAGCTTTAAGTCATACTGGCCAGAAACGTGATAGAAAATGAGTCAAAACTCTGAAAGTCTCAGATTCAACTCTGATTTCTGCTGCCCACAATTACATGGTTCAAGGTCTTGCTCAACAATACCAGAAGAAAAAAGCAGGGAATGGTCAAAGGCAAAGATAATGTGTTCAGGTTTGCCTCCCTTCTGCCTTGGGTTCTAACCGCTGGAGGAGATTTTTAGAAGAGATACCAGGATATGGGATGACTCTGTGAGGTTGGCAGACAGGGAACAAGTTATATTTTGTAGTTGTCAGCAAAGAACTGGCAACTGAAACCCCAAGAGAAGATTGGTATACAGTGGAATAAAAAGAGAAAAGAACCACCTTTTATCATAAATCCCAAAGGTATATATTACTCATGGACAGTCATAAACGTAGTATTTGTTCCCAGGTGAGACCTATTAGGCCTATAAATATTTTTTAATTAAAGTAGTTTCCTTTGACACTCAGCCTTTCTTATAATCATTTTATGGACAACAAAATTCCATATTCATAGATTCCTCAGACAACATTTAACACATTTAACAAATTTTCAAGAAGAGAAAGAGTGCTGACACTGGGACCCTACACTATCACACTCAGATATATCTGAGCCAATCTCTGAAAAAACCAAGCCACAGTGAAAAAAGGGATCTTTCCCTGATTTGAAACGAAGTAAAAGAACAGAAGCTGCCTCATCCTTGTTCTGTAGCATCCCTTAAGAAAAAGTTGAGGAAGGTAAGGGCTGCATGTTGCGCAGTCAGCTCATGAGGAGTCAGAAAAATGCAGTGCTTCAGTTCTTAACATGGATATTTTGAAATCAATATACTTAAACCAGTGCGTCTTTCTTTGAACCAGCTGGTGGGAAACACCAGTGGTGACGAGATACAGAATCATCTGAAACTTGAGCCTGATTCACTCTGGCACTTCTCCTGCTCCATTACAACTTTCAAATCAAGTCAAGAAGCTTGTGTAACAGGAAGTTTGTATCCACTTATCCTTATCTCCTTTCTCCACTCGTGTGACTTTAGAACACTTAGCCCCTAATTTATAGGGTAATAGTAATAAACAAACACAGAAGAACTTCCCTCGTGGAGAAATTAAAGGTGTGGGGGGGGATCAGCATCTTTTCTGCCTTCTAGACACTGGACAGACTATCTTGTAAATCTGAGTTCGGCCCAAAGAGACAAAATATAACTTGTGTTTCCATTCTGTTGATTTGATAGTAGAAGCATTTTTAACATGAATAAAACAAAAGTGCTTTTACCAATTAATTTAGGATTATGGACAAAAAAGGGACATTTATACTGACTACTGTGTTACTGTATGCACCAAAACTCTCTGAAGTCCCAGCAGTCTTACTATTACTTGCTCCCCAAATGACTTTCTTCTCCCTGACACCACTGAGAGAGGGACAAGCATTGGCAAAAAAGAAAACGAACAAAAAAACCCCCTCAAAACAGGGGATTAAGGCAATGTTTTTCGTTCCTACATATGTTTCCTGGAACATATCAAATTGGAATACCAGCACATTGAGGACAGAACAGCAAAGATACCATGAAGCTGGCAAGTGGCAACACGACTCATAGCAACTTCTCCCTTTTGTGGAGATGCATATCAGAAATCTCTGTTAATAGGAGGTTATGGGAAGAACAGGTATAAATCAGCTGAAGTACTTTCTGCCAGTGCCTGTATACAATGCTAATGCACAGCACTGGGTTCTGGAATTTGCAGCCGAGTTGGAACATTAATACGGGACTTCTAAGTTATCTGAATGCACTCTCAAGCTCATAATGATGCTTGCTTTCCAGTATTAGCTATTTTATCGGTAGCTGCCAATGAAGACAGATGCATCAGGCCATGCAATGCAACAGCCAGGAGGATGCAACTCCGCGGTCGGAGATGTCAGCTGTACTGGTGATTTACACAGGAAGCTTAAAAACACAAGGTGAAGAGAATGGTACCCGCACCCTTATTGCAACAAACTGCACTATCACAAAAAGGCTCGTAACATCTCCTAGAGATTTCTACAAAACTTCGTCCCGGCACGAGTATGGGCATTTCCCTTTCTCCCTGAGGCAGCGGGAGAGCAGAGCAGCCTGTAGGCAGCTGTGGGACAGGGGCTGCCGGCCCCAGCCCCAGCCCCAGCCGGAGCAGCCGCGGTGCCGCCGGTG
>JAHLSL010000017.1:10761264-10786789 GCA_025920805.1 Petroica traversi
AAAAAAAAAAAAAAAAAAAAAAAAAAAAAAAAAAAAAAAATTTTTTGCCATGTACCCAGTACATTATATTCTTTCCCCTCCCGCCGCCGCTCGGGGTGCTGCGCCGGGCTCCTGGGGCTTCCCCAAACCTGTGCAGCCCCAGCATCGCCCGCCAGCCCCGGAGCTGGCAAGCCGCGTACATGCCCACATGTATACGCGCACACACGCTCGTATATAGGTGTATGTTTTTGAGGAAAAGGGATTATTTTGCCGTTCGCAGGCTGATTGCCAGGCGTCGCTTCCGCTGCCACAGCGGGAAGGGGCGCGGGGTGTGCGCGGGGGCGGACACGAGTGGGGCAGGCGGACGGGGCGAGCGGGAGCGTCCGGCCAGTGCAGCACAGCTGGGGGCTGATCGGGTGTCGCGGTCCTGAGGAAGTATCTCCACGCAGCTTTGTAAACCGCGTGGTTACCTGTGCCAGCTTTTGTGTGTTACAGTTATGGGCTGAATTAAATCGGAGTTTTCTAAAGTACGCTCTGGGCATCTCTCTGCTTGGGTGGGACCTTGATTGTCCAGCTCTGAAAATGCTTGTGGCACAGGGAGGGTCGCAGATGCACGGTAGGGAAACAGTGCCAGCAGCCACAGGAGACTCGAATGTTCAGCAGGCCCCAGTGGTTTGCCTTTTAAAAGTATGCTGGAGAATGGAAGGTGGCCTGTCTGACTCTGTACAGTCTTCTCGGGAATGGTTTGCTGTGGAGCAGGTGGATTCACAGTGCTGGCAGGTCAGGAACACGGTGCTTCTATGCTAAAATGAAGTACAGAATTAACTTGCATGTCAGAGACAACATTGCTAGATTTTATGTTAGAAAAAGTCGAGTTTGGTAAACCTTTATTCTAATTGAGCTCTTGTTTTGTAAGTGTTAATGTCTGTTTTTTAACTTTTCAGACACCATATGTGATCAGGCATATTTTTTGCCATGTACCCAGTACATTATATTCTTGGTATGTGTATTTAACACACGTTGTTAGTATTTGAGACTTACCCTTCTTTTTCAAGTAGAGTTTGAAATCTAGACTAAAACGTTAGATATAGTATAAGGCAGAAGTGTTTGTTAGTGCGGCAGTTTGGTGGTCAGACTCATCCTCACTTGTTGGATTTTGCCAGCAAATGCCAACATCCTTCTAGTTGAAGGAAGCTGGGATGGGTCAATCTCTTCAAGTCTCTGAAGGCTGAGAGACTTTGAAAGAGGAGTGTGTCCATGTGAATAAGAGTGACCTGTTCTTGTACTTGTTTCACAGATTGTCAAGAACAAATCCATACAAATGAGGATGATTATAGAGAAAAAGGGGCCAGAAAGTCAAAGTCTGCAACAGCCTTTAGACTGGATTTAAAGACCCCACAGAACTGGTGAAAATATTGTGGTCTCAGAAATATTTCCAACACCGAATTCTGATTCAAAACCTACAAATGAGACTCAGCATAAATGGAAACATGAGGAAGAGAAATCAATAGGACTGTACATGTGTTGCAAAATATATATAATCTCTGAAAGAGTAGTAGTTGTTGAAAAGCAATATAAAAACATATGAGTGTGCCTTGTTTTGTATTAGTCTCAGCAGGCAATCAAAATCAGTCAGTCATACACGTGTCAGTATTGGGAACAGACTGATTTGTATTCCATCAGCTGAGATCTAGAATATATTCTCTAGTAATAGCACCATATTCTATATTTGTTAAGGGTTATCATAAACACTGACAGAACAGTCCTGCAGGTCAATCCCAACTAACCTTAGGGAAGCAGTGCTGCGATAAACTGGCTTTAGTGATCCTGAGCAATTTAATGTGCAAAACACTTTGCCATGGAGCTTGCAGATAATGTCACTAGTGCTGGTCTCTCCACAGAACTTGGATGGTTGGTAATTGGCAGAGGCAAATTAGGAGCCTTGGAAGGCCAAAACAGCTTTTGCCTGTCACACACCTCTAGGAGGCTCAGAACAAGAGGGAAGGTAGGTTGGCAAAAACCATAAAAGGAGGCTTTCTTCCTCTCCTGGGTGTTGGAGGCTTGACAGTGCCCTCTGAGACAGAGAGATAATGATTCAATTCAGAGTTATTTTTATTTCAATGATTTGTAGTGAAATGATAAGTCATGCCCTTGAGACTGGGGCTGTAAAATGTCTGGGAGTGGTATTTGTTTTCCATTCATGGCCAGTACAGGAGAGCACTGGTGGAGGGAAGGGCATGCAGGCTGCCTTTTCTATCTTCTCAGCAGCCTGGTCACTCGTCCAAGGCCACGTGTTTCCTGTTGAAAACGTGTAGTGCTCAGGAGGAAGCCCTTTTCCTCTCCCAGGTGTTGGGAGCATGGCTTTCCTATTGACTTCAGCAGCATGATAATAATGCAATCAGTGGAGTAGCTCTGTATTATTTATTTTGCTATTAAATTCACATTACTATGCTCTCTCTCTCATTTAGTGTTCAATATGCTGTAGGCAAAGAATTTACTGTCATCTTCCAAGATTAAATAATCATTAAGATGAATGAAGTAGTTTATAGCTCTCAAAGCTGCTGTTCACAAGGAGGACTTGTGTAATCTTTGTCACATTTCTACACTTTTCCAAATTTCCCTTTGTAAGGAGGAGGGTTAAAACCAGCTTTTAAATAAATATAGTTTTTAAGGCAAGTGCTTTGGGTTAAGGCAAAAGATTAGTTCAGAAAGAAGGCATACAGTGAGCCTGACTAATAAGTTGTCACACAGTGGGAGCTTCACAACAGGAAAACTCCTGCCAAACCACTTCTGACAGCTTAAAGCAGCGATTTTGGTAACCACACTGACTTAATTTGGAAGAGACCTGATTCACTCAAACACATAGCTACTTTTTAGCATGAGCACGTGGCTTTCCTTTACAGGTAGTTTTCCAATGCTGTGAGTCAGGAGTACTTTTTGTTTGTTGCAAATGGTATTAACTGAGTCACCTGCAACTAGATAACATGTCTCATAATTCATTGTATGGATACCTTTGCTGTGCAGCCACCTGCAAATGAACAATTGAGTTTTTACTCCACAGATCTTTAACCTCAGGATGAACAAACAGCAAGAGAGGACTTCAGGACAAAATCAGCTCAAAACACTTTAGAAGGTGCATGGTCAGTGGGAGGACATACCCAGGTTTCATTTGTCAACTTGTACAGTCTCTAGCTTCATGGATTTACTTTATTGACCTATGCTTTTAATATGATGTTAGATAATGGTGTTTATAAAGCACAGAGAAAGAGATTCTTCTAAGCAGACCTAAATCATCTGATGAGTCCTTGTATTCCCCGTGTGATGTTAAACTGATAATTTGTCTGGGGCAAGGGGCTTGGGAGGAAGGAAAACACACTGCAGAATTCTCCTAAGCTTGTCTTGCAAGCTTGACACTGTATACATTCTTCCTTTAAAAAGCATCTTGCTCTGTACAGGTTCTAGGCAAAAAAAAAAAAAAAAAAAAAAATAGAAGTCAAAAACTTAATTTCTATAAAGAGGTTTAAGTTTCATCAGTTTCATCTTAATGGAGCAGACTTGTTTTTGTGCAGCTAACAGGAAAGTTCCTGTTCTTAGTAAGTGGAAAGCTTTTTCTTTGCATAGAAGAAGGGGGAGGAATTGAAAACACAATAAGGTGGAGAGGACCCGAGGTTACAAATTACAAAGCACAAGAACAGTTCTAGACATTGAGAGGTATGTTAATCTCTTCATTAGCAGAAGGATAGCTTGCAGATTGAGAGGCTTTTGAGCAGCCTTTATACATGGGCCAGGTTTTGCATTTTCACTGGGGCATAAGAAAATGGTATAGTGGATTTAGAGGATAAAAGTGAGAACAAATTGCTGTGGTTGCTGATCTTGGTGTATTCAGGGACTATGTTCTGCCAGAAGGGTATGTAGTTGTTAGAAAAAACAAAACAACCCCAGAAAATAAAACATATAAACTAAAAGTCTGAGAGATGTGCCTAGATGCAATATTTGTATATGCTGCGTGAGGAATACTCTGTTAAAAATTATTGGATTACTGTGGCATGGCTTAGGAAGTTTAGCAAATTCCTTGAGATATACATGAGCTATTCTGTGTATGTGGAGTATTTTATGGACACAGTGCTCCATGCTTTGTTTTTATCATTGGAATCTAAGGCCTTGCCCATGGAGCAGGACAGACATTTCAGCCTGTATAACACCACCCTCCACTAAAGTCTGCATACCATTAAACCAGCAAGAGATGGACTGGCCTCCAGGATTCCTCTGGATATTCACCTAATTACTGTTGCAAAAAAAATTGCAATTTACCTATTGCAATTAGAAAGAATCTACCAATTTGTAGTAGACTGTGTCCTCCTTCTCAGAGTCAGCCTGGGTTCTGGTGAAGTTCACATTTAGCAGCTTCCCTTCTTGCTTAATGTAAGCATCTCCCTCCAGGTGTGAAAATGCCCAGGAGGGAAGGAGGCAGTAAAATAACATTTCCACTTTTCACGTAGTTCTGAGCAAGTAGCCAAGAGGATATCATGACTGACTGCTTCCTTAGTACTTTAAGGCAAACATGAGGCAAGAATCAGACAGAAAAAAATATCTTCTGATAGAAGAAACAGAAGAAACTTGCACTAGCATAGGTCACTGCCTGCACCCATAAGGGTGAGTTGGAACCATATAGTGTCATTATGCAATTACACTGGTAGCAAAAATCCCCAGTGGGGAGAGACCATAAATATTCTTCGACCTTAAGAACCTGGAAGAGAAATTGCAGGCAATAAATTTTAGGAGGGAAAACTAAACAGCAGCAGGCTTCAAGACTTTTGTCTTTTCAGCAGCCGAGAGCTATAGGTCTTGTCTGGGTGGGGGTGATAGCAGGGCTCTTCCCAGCACTGGCAGGAAATGTCTATGGGATAATTGGATGCTAAGAGATAGGCAGCCTCATTCACTTCAACAGCAGCAGTTGGGTGTAACTCTAATGAGAGTCATATAGGGGATGAATGTGCACTTTTCATCACTTTAATTGCTGTAACCTATCCAATCATGTCACCTATTATGATGTAATTATGAGATCAAGTTGAAGACTAATCATTTGTCCCACTGCCACATATTTTGCAGTTCTCACAGCTGCTTGGTAGTCTTAGGTCATATTTTTTTTGTACTTTCAAGGAAAAAGAAATAAAGTTGCTAATCATGTGGATTTTGAAGACAACAAAACAGGTTATGCTGCTGTCAAGAAATATGGGTCAAAATGCTCCTTTTCATTCAAACATATTGTTTTAGGGTTGCCTTGAAAAATATTATGATCTAGAGATTCATGACACTCTGTCAGAACAGAGCTTACTATTTTATAACTTACTAGTTGGCAGCATCCTTGATCATTGCCAGTGACAAAGCTCTCATTATTTTTTATAGGTGTTTAAAAGAGTTTTTGTGTTCTGCAAGGTATTAGTGTTCATACTTTTAAAAAATATCAAATTTTGGCCATTAATACATTGATAGCGTGTAATGTTTAGCAGTAGCATGTTTGGGATTTTCAAGAGGGAGTTCACAGTTGAATTTGTGCAGTCTGCATTTATTTCCATGGGAAACAAATAGTCTTAATCATTCACTCATGTTTATGAGGTTGCATCCAAGTAGGACCTAAGAAATAACTTGTGCAAAGTATGAAGCAATCCAGTGGTCACTTCCAGGACAAACCAATTATGTTTGAATCACATGTCTTTTAAATAAAGTTAGCAATTGATCTAGATATAATCTTTCCCAAAAGGTATGGAGTCTTGGAAGATGAATGCAAGTAAGCAGGGATTGATAATTTCTAATATAGAGAGTGTGGCACTTACTGGAGAGGGCAGTTCATGTGCTGGTTTATTGATCATGGTATCCCTGGCTGTAGAATTAAGAGAGCTGAAAGCAAATATAAGTGTGAGCTGAGTGACTGCTTGATTTGAAAGAAATCATCCAGTTTCTCCAGATCTAGCTGGTCTTTCTAATTTCAAGTGTTCGTGCAAGGTTGCCGTTTTCTTGGAGGGTATGATATCAACTCAGGCTGAAAGTCTCAGGAGTTGAAAAGGAAGATCTTTCTCTTTAGTTCATTTGTTTTAAGAGAGAAGGATGGGAACCATGCTTATTAATTTCACAATTATGATGTGTGGGACTGGGCTCCCTTCCCCCTCCCTGTGGAAGTCTGCACAGAAGTAAGCCAGTTATGCAGAGTGGAAGCATAGCTCATAAATCTGCAATAATCATTATGTGTGGAGAAAAAGCTTCTTGTGCAACTTTTCTGCATAGCATTGGGCCACTACACCAATGAATCACAAGGTCAAATTCTTGTAATTCATAACTGTCACAGCTGTGGATCACAACTGTATATGTAGTTTAAGGATTCACTGTGAATTGCTTTTGAAGCCAGGCTATTTATTAAATGTAAAAGCCTGATCAAATGTAATCTGTCTCCATAAAAAACTTTTTGCCTTTTTTCAAATAATTAGGAAAAATGTGATCTGAGTGAATATTTTCTCATACTTTAATTACTTTAATTACAATAATTTTAATGTAAAATTGTGCCTGTTTATGAAATACAAAAAATTAGAACCTGCTTTAGGTTCCTTGTCAAAGATATCTGCACAATAGAAAGTAAATATAGCATGCATTCAAATCAGTTTTAAATATTCCCTCTTCATAAGATAATAAAAGATCAATAATTGAGATTTATTATCACCTTTTTGTTTGTGTGGACAGTATCATTTCTCATGTATTCCTTCCCAAAGCAAGAACTTACAGCATTCTTCTGTCTACTTCTTTTCATTAAAGAAACTGTATTCTTAGTTATGTCAGACATGCATACTGATAGTTGTTCTTGGCCCTGAGGTTCATAAATGGTCCTAAAGGCCTTTTTTCAAATGTGATATATGCAGTTGAACTTGAGTTAGATCAGCCTCCAAGACTTAAATTCAGCCCTGTATTTTAATTTTTTGCTCTATATCCGGAATGGCATTTGTCCACCAAAATCAGATGTTCTTATCCTCCTGCCCTTGAGCCTGGTGATGGTTTTGGTGCAGAGTGGTGGGGCTGGGCTGACTGTCCACGTGGATTCAGCTCAGGCATTCACCTCCTTTGGGCTGCTTGCCTGCACAGGTGAGAGGTGTTACAGCCAGGGCCAGGCATTCACTGTGTGAACAGCTCTGCTGCCTAACCCTACTTTCTAGCTCCTGCTGCCTGGCACATTGAATTCCCACACTAAGTCTTATCTATTTAATCCACATTTGTCCACAATAGCTTAAAAAGTTTTAGTGAACCCTTCAGGGCTTTATTCTCCAGTGGATGAACAGTTGACATTCCAGCTGAGCATCTGGAAACAAGAAAACCTTCATCTGGCATGACCAACCATGGCAGAGAACACCTTTTTGTGGCCAAAGTCCCTGTAACAATGCCCACTACCCAGCCACAATTCCTCAGGTGCCCAGAAAAGCAGGCAGCTTCACAGAGGAGATGCCTTGGGAGGATTGGATTAGTCTGGCACAAAAGGTTGCAGGATGCACACCCAGACTGCCGAATGGTGAGCATGGTGTTGGTGCAGTCAGCCACAGCCAAGTCTCTGTTACAGGCTGCGGCTGCTCCAACTAGGCCAAAACTAACTCAGGTAAAAATTACCTGCTCTAGTTCTGCAGTTACCTCCTCTCTCGGCAGAAGGCCTGAGTCCCTGCAGTTTCTGACTTTCTCATGCAGCACCCTGCTCATGAGGGATTTATGAGGACTCAGTACCAAAATCTTTTAGGCTCAGACTTCTGCTATCTTCATTTGAATACTCTACCATCTAGGCATTTATTGGTATTTGATTTACTGTTTCAGTAAAGATGAGCATGATATATTAATCAATCATCAGAATTCACATTAGCATGTGGAACTGTTTTCTAGCTGACTGGCTTTTACTTGGAAAAGGGAGTGATTAAATGGATTTTGATTAATTCTCATGGCATTATCTGATTCCTCTCCCACACTCCCACCAATAGGCTCTTATTATTAGGGATCTAGAGAGGCAAATTCTGTCCTCTAAATGAGCAGGAGCAGGAAGCCTAGCAGCTCTTCATCTTCCTTTCAGCTCCACTTTGGAGCAGATTTAGGTAATTTCATATTGGCTTCTGCTGGTTGCAGCCTGGATTTGGTGGACCATGAACCTTCACTTACTTTCCTGCATCTTATACCCATTATTTTTTCTTGATGTTCCTTGTTCTATGTTACTGTCCCAGGAATTTTCTTTTTGTCATTGCTTTGATCTGTGGAATTACATTAATGCAATAAAATAGCAAACACTGAAGCTAAGGAAACAAAAATAGCATGACAGAGATACCACTGTCAGAAAACAATGATAACATTTGAACATTTGCAGAAAATGGTTCTACCAAGTGAAGGCTAGCTTGTTGCTACATAAAGGAAATATTTATAGCTCTTTTGATTTCTAGCCTTATAAAAACACACTTATATACAACTTCTCATATGTATGATATTTACCTGAAAATCGTGTGTGAAAATGCAATAAACTATTTTCACTGGCATACAGACATTGAAGTACACCTACCTGGGCATTCTTTGTGCATCTGGAAACACCACTAAATGAAACATTACTGCTTAATAGTCCTGCTTAGGCAGAGGCTCTTTCTTCAGATTAGTTCTTGGGCCTAATCTAAAGTACCTTGATGTTACTGGGGGAGCCTGTGTTGACAGCAGTGCCAAGTGCTCCTTTGGGTCCATGCTTTCTAGATTCTGATTCTGTAATATTTCAAGATATTGCAATATCCATAGCTCTTCACTCTGCTCAACTTCAGCAACTTGCAAAGTAATAAAAGAAAGCATATGTCTGCACCTCAGCTGTTCAAACTTCACCTGAACTGCTGTTAGCGTGGCTATCTGCAAATACAATGGACTGAGAACACAAATGCCCAGGGAGGTTGAAGGATATGATCTTTACTTAATCTGTGGAACTTTTTTCAGAGAACAGTCTTTCTCTTGTTTGTAATGTAGTAGAAATCAAAAACATGGCTGGAAGATAAATTTTAAACTCACCCCCCCACCCCAAAAAAAAAAAAAAAGAAACCAAAAAAACCCCAACCAAGCCAGAAGAATCTTCTCAGAAATAATTGTTTTAGTTATTGTTTTAAAATAATTTGTTCTCTTATATCCATTTTGGTATAGAGATTTCCTCTTTTTAGTGCATCCCTTTCTTCTTTGAGCTCGACTGAGCCCTTTCAGCCTTAGCAAAGGCATATGTGTGCTTGTGTTCATGCACATAAGTAATACGGGAAAAACAATGTACTTTTCATAAACCAATTTATATTTTTAATCTTGGGAGCATAAACATATGAACCTCTATGACATCCCTTGTTTAACGTTTCTCTGTCTTAGCCTGCTTTATATTGTGGTAGTGTTTGTCATTACAGCTTAAGCATGTAATTGTTCTGCAAATCTTTTAGGAGTCCAGATGCACTCATAATTAAAGGCTACCTCTTACTATTTGTGTTATCATAATGCAGAGAGAGGTCACTGCTCTGTTGTGCAAGATCACATTCAAACACGTCATGAGCAGCAGACCCGCTCCCCAGGCTTCCCTCTATTAAGGGACAATGATGTATCAGACCTATATTTAGTTAACAATAGCAGCTGTTAGAGTGAGGGCTCAGACCAGCTGGGTCAAAGGGTTCCTTTCTTCGCCTTACTTCCCCTCTTCCTGGAGCTCACCTGATGTTGTGTTGAGCTAATTCAATTTGCTGAGGTAGCAGGACAATTTCTTGACAACAAGGTGAATGGCTT
The DNA here is from genome assembly GCA_025920805.1 of Petroica traversi. Taxonomy (NCBI): domain Eukaryota; kingdom Metazoa; phylum Chordata; class Aves; order Passeriformes; family Petroicidae; genus Petroica; species Petroica traversi. The sequence continues at coordinate 10,771,042 of JAHLSL010000017.1, forward strand.
TCCGCTGTGCTGGGGACCTGAATTAGCTCAGTAGAGGATCCAAACAGCACCAGAGCTTGTGCAAGGAGGAGGGACCACACTGCTAGGGCAGGGCAGCAAAACAGGTCTGGGACCGTGGCAGGGAATGTCATGGCCAATGTCCTTCACAGGTGAAAAATCCTCTTGGCATAGGGGAGCACCCTCACTGGGAGTGTGTGGGGGTAGCTCTGTGAGCCTGTCCCCTCCTTGCTCTGGCATCTGCCTGACTTCTTGGTGAAGGAAACTTCCTCAGGAAGGAAACTTCCCTCAGCTGGAAGGAAATTTCCTCAGCAAAAGAAAATAAAAAACTGGTTTAACACCCAAACCATCACCTTGCTGTGTTTCTGACAGCATGTCTGTGCCTGCTCGAGAGTCAGCACATATGGCTGTGGGCAGATAATACTTAGGCTGTTTAAAAGCATTGCAATTAATTTAAAATCAATACCTCTAAATTCAAGTGACTGCTGCTGCAGTCAGTGGAGTTGGCAGACTCAGTTCAGTGGTCTTTTGAGATGCTTGGCTGATCCCTCTGGCTCTCAGCTACTGGTCCAGAAGGGCCGGGGCTCCCTTGCTCCAGGATGACACCTGCCAGCCAGCCCTGAGGGCACGCCTGGGATGGGCTGTCTCTGCACTGGGCTCCCCATCCACCCAGGGACCAGGGCCCAATGCCAGTCCCTGAAGCCATCAGCCCCTGCCCCAGTGGTGCAACATCAGGGCCACTCTCCAGCCCTGGGCCCGCATCCCAACCTCGGCTTCTCTGCTCCTGGGAAGGTGCCTGCTCTTGGCTGGGGGTAGGATGGGCACTGCCTTGGGAACCCCCTGCCATGGTGCCTAAACCCTTCTAGCCCCGGGTGAACATCTGGGGCACCCTGAAACAGGGAGGGTGCCACTAGGGACCTGTGTTTAGGGAATGGGACCAAGACCCGCTTTGCCCATAACAGGGGAGTGCATGCACAGCAGGGGCTGGCCCTCATCAAGTTAATCTGAATTTGGGGGCTGTGGAGCTGTGCTGTACTCAGAAGGGTAGGGAACAGACTTGTCTTTAATCATGGCAGTTGTTGGCATTCCAGAGGGGTTCCATACCCTTGGAAGATAAGGCCTGAAGTTGACCAGACTGTCTGTGGAGTTGGTGCGTGTTAGTGAGTCGAGACAAAGTGTTACCTTGCCCACTGCATTTACCTTTTTAGCGGTTATTGCAGGTGGGAATGATGTGCTGGTTTACTATCCCCAGGATTTCTCCTGATGGTATATCCCAGCAAATTATTGTCTTCCCTGGGAATGTTTTCCTCTCCCTCAGTAAAGAAGGGATCAGATATATCTCCAACTGTTTGCACCAAGCCTGGGTTTTAGAAAACATCCTTAATTTCCACCCCCCACCCTCCCCCACCCCCATGAGGAGATTTACTCTTGCTTGTGTGAAGAAAGGGATCTGCTTGTTCCTGTGAAAGAATGTCAGTGCCTGTACTCAGGGGTACTGCCCAGTCAAGGAGAGGAGGAAGGGAATTTTTGAAGGACTGGGACTCTAGATAGCTACCAAAACATTAGTGAGCAGTACATCCAAACAGCAGTCCAGCATCACACTTTCTCAGGCTGGTGATTGAAATGGTCAAATCCAGTCCCAGTTAATTCCTGTCTCCATAGTGGGCACTGTTGCTTCTCAGTCTGTAAGGAACTCAGTGCAGATGGGCTCTCTTCTGGACTGCTGGATAAGCAATTTCTTTTTATGGAACTACTGGGAGATGAAGTGTTCAGGTATTTGGGAATGCCATGGAAACCAGGAGGTGTTAGAGACTTTTATGGGAGATGTTTATGCAAACTGAACATTTGAAGATCTTTGTGAAGATTGTGTCATCTGCACTACTGCTTCTGCACCTTTTGTCTTTTTCTCCTGATTTTGATTTTATACCTTCTTACACACTGATCTACAAGCTCAGAGTGATAAGTCACTCCCTCTGTGGTATGCAATCTTCTTTCCTTCTGTTTCTCTCTAACCCCCTTTGCATATCTCCTTCATGCAATCCTCTTCAGACATCCTGCATCAGGCCATTTTACACTTACACTGTTTCACTGCCTGCTACTCATGTATGCTGAAATTTAGTTTTCTTCAAATTTCAGACAGCACATTTGATTAAAAATAATCAGGAGATATCTAATAGACAACACAGTTGAACAAGTCACTAAATAGCTTTACAAATACCTTGCCAACTCATCCTCTTTAAAGCAATACAAAGAGAAATGCAAGCTTTACCTGCTTAACAATATGATTTTTATTGTTGCTTTGAGCCCACTGTCTCTCCTAATGTTGTGTATGATGATTACACAATCACAGTTTAATAAGCCCTAATATATTATTTTTCTTTTAGACTTGAATTTTTAGCAGTATGTTTTAGATCCATTTTACCCTATAGCATTCCTTATATTTTCTATCCTAGCCTAGCTTTTACATCTCTTCCTGTTAATCTCCACAGCTCAAATTTGCCTAGCCTGAAATCCATCATTGTACACCGTTTAATGAGACATTTCTTCAGTCATCATTACTGCAGATCAATAGAAGCAAATCCCTGTCTCCTGACTGGTTTAGCTAAGTATCTCATGCATGACTGTCTTTCCAATTTGATCCAGTTTAACAGTCTGTTTCTCCCCCCCTCCCCAACCCCACTTCTCTAATCTGCAGAGATAGATATAAATCTTGAGCCAGACTCCAGGGGGTTTCTCTTGTATGGCCTTCCCTCTGTCTGTGCACAGCACTCCCTGACCGACTGGCTGCCATTGCCAGACAAACAGCTGTCTTAGCAGTTGCACTAACAAATAAAAGGGGAAGGAGGGAGGCCGGGGCAGTGGAGGGAAGCTTTTTGCCCTTAGGGTCTCCTTGTTCACTTACTTTACTAAGAAATTCAAAATCTAATGGGGGCCCATTGCTGGAGGGAAAATGAGAATAATCTATGATCTTTGGAAAAGAGTGAAAATCCATCATCACTAGTGAGTGCTTCACATCAACATATCTTTTCAAGATGACCTCCCCAAGACAAAGGAGGTAGAAACCGATAAGTAAAAGCTGAGATTTGCCATTTCATTGCTGTGCCCTGTAGTCTGGTTTAGGGATTGAAAGTCTCTCCTTTCTCACCTCTCCAAATTTTCCTTCCCATCAATATAGGACTCATGAAATTGTGGTCTATCTTCACGGAATTTTTAGTGCTGTGTAACTGATCACAAACAGCCCAGATTGGACACAAACATCTGTGGGCTTGGGGTTCCCCTGCCATCCTCAGCCATCCTGTGTTCAGCTTTTGTTGTCCTGCTGATTCCTGCTGTGTGCTGCCCTTTTGTGAAACTGTGCACAGATGTGTTTGAGTGGCAACACATACACAGTTGTTTCATTTGATGAGGTTTTAGGTGCCTGACTCGAATGTGGGAGGAGACTGCTGGAGTGGGTAGTACATTGAGTTGCTTGACCTACCTTTGTGATGGAGAATGATGGCACTGCTCCAGATCTGGTTCAGCTGGGAGCTGACCATTTGAGAGCTTTTGTCCTGTACTATTAAAATAAGCTGAAGTTGCCATCAGTTGATGTTAATGTGTTGGGCTGTAACCTATTGGCAGCCCAGAAGGTGTTTTCCAGCTGATCTTTCTGGCTGTGTATGCAACAGCCTGTGTCTGTGCACTGGGATGAAAGGCAGAGGAGGCTGCCTACCCAACTTGAGCCAGTAATTTTAATCTTCTGCTGTAAGTGCAGCAAAGCACTAAAGCTCTGTGACTTTGATCCTTAGTCTGCTTATACTACACCATTCATGTATACATATGCACAGTTGTGTGCATGTTCACATACAGGAAAGGTTTGTCTTTATGGATCATGATTATTTCAGGTACAAAGGAGCTGTTAGTTACTCACTTTACTGGCAATAAAAATGTACATGTTTCTCTTCAAGGTATGATAGCCCTTGTTCATAGCTATCAGGGCTGATCATTTGTCTGTACATTGTTCTATTTCTCTTAAAAGAGACTCAAAAGAAACTTGAAAGATGAATCCATAGTTTGTAAAGAGCTCTGATATATACTGCTGACCAGGTAGGGAACTGTGATCAAATTTTCTTTTCTCTGTTTTTCTCTTCATTCACAGTCTTCTCCCTTGCAGATGTGCTGGTCTTCAAGAACATCTTACTGTGCTAGTCTTTGGGATGAAGGAAATTATATTCTATAAGGAGATCTATAATAAGGACAAGGTTTATTAATGATACCTCACAAAATTTGGATCTCTAGTTCCATGTCAGGGTGTTATGGAAGGGATGTACTTAAAAATTACACTTAACACTTTTTCATTTACAGATATTGCAAACAGTCCTTTTAAAGTTCAGCTTCTAAAGCCCATAAGTACTCTCTTCTTGTAGAATTCCTGAAAATCAGATTAAAAATACAAAGACTCAAGTGACCGTTAGTATTTGTTCTCCCACCGTGTTCAAAGGAAAGTAAACAAGAAAGGAGATATTTCTGTGGATCTTTTGTTTTAAACTCGTGGTTTATTGGATGTTACAGTGACACCTGGTGGAAAACAGTATTGGAAGTTTAAGAAAAAATTCTGAACCATTTGAGTAGTTCATTTGAATAGTGTCTTTAAAGTTACTACTTTATTAAATAACTGTAATGCTTAGAGCCCATTTGTGTGAGGCATATATGCACTACCCCAAATAAGAGTGCAAAGGCTCAATGCAAATTCTTGTCTCTTTTGTCTCTTGTCAAATGAGACAAGAATTATCCTCATCCGTAATAGCCAAGCTTTCCAGTTACAAGGGGTTTGTTACATGTATTTGATAGTAACCAAATTTCCTTGTCCAAAAAGCTAAATACTGATATGTTATTTTTATTGTTACTGTTACTGTTATGGCGCTGTGAACTTTTTCTTCAGACTTCAAGATGCACCTTGATTACATTCCTCACCAGGTTCTTAGCCTGGTGGAGTAACTGTCCTGGAAGTGTTCAAAAAACTATGGGACATGGCATTTAGGGCTGTGGTTTAGTTGACATGGTGCTGTGCAGGTTGGACTCAGTGATCTTGGAAGCCTTTTCCAACTATAATGATTTATGATTCTGTGCTTCTCATCTCCTAGTGTTTCTCCCTATATATCCCCAGAAAACACCCTAAACCCTCTAACAACCAAATGGTTCCTAAAAAAAGTCACAAACCAAATTTTTAAAATATGTTGACTATTTAAATGCCATTAAAAGATTTTTTTTTTTAGAGTTTGAACTTAGGCATATTTTTTACCTGCACTACATCTAAGTTAGTAATTTAAATCCATGACAGCCAGCATTCTTAATCCTGAGTGATCACATAGATCAATTGTTGAACTCTGTCTGATTTCGATCCACATCAGGACTAGCCCAAATAATATCCAGGAATAGTTTGGGATATAATAAATCTAAGAGCCATTGCCCATTTCAGCTGTGCTTATCCTCTCTTGGATTATTAAAGTGATTTTTAAAGTGTGGATGTGGATTATCCCATGCCACTTGCTAGTGAATAGATGTTGGTACATTGAATTTACTAGTATAGACCTAATAGTCCTAGAGACCAAATCCCAAAGGTCCTAAATGTCCTAACTATCCAAACCAAACTATCCTCAGGAAGAAATTGCAGCCTCCATCTGCCTGTCACCAGCTTCCTGTTCAGTGTTGCTGGTCATGTGAGCTCTGATGAAACTTCTTCAGCCAAGATGAGCTGGATTAGCAGAGACCTACTATTTAAGCAGTCAGACTAAACTGGCTTATTTTGGCTGGATCTAAGGAGCTCCCCCTTGAGCAGCTTTGCTCATGGGCTGGAGTGGGGGCAGCATCCTTCTGGAATGGAGAAGTGACAAACAAATTGAGCAGTAATTCCCCCACACCTGTGTAGCTGAAAGCAAATCTCACCCTTGATGAGCTTTGCTCTCATCTGGGTGTTCCCTTGAGTGGTGGTGAGGAGGCTGAGATAATGTACAAGGAAACCCCCAAATGCTTCCCAGGGCAACTGGAAAAAAAAGGAAAGAACCTAGTCCTAAGAGCCTTTCCTTCTGTGAGCCACTTTGAGCCATGTGCTTCCCAATATTCATTGTCTGTCTCCAGCCTGGCTTTCCCTTTCCTCCTGCCTTAGTGCATTTACTCAACTCACTGCGTGGACAGAACAACACAGGGAATTGTACTAGAGCCTGAGCTACTAGAGCCTGAGCCAGGAAAAAACAGCATCAGGTTAATGCCAACCAATTCACCTCTGCTCTTGCTGGATTAGTGTTAAACAGGTTCTCAGCCTATTTTATTGCATGACTGCAGAAATGTTTCCTTGGCATGTGAATGGGGCTTGGAAAGGTATGGTGGGAAAGCAAGTACCCTTTATAAGCAGCAATAACAGGATATGGCAACCTCTACTGATCACCAAAATGCTATATTATTTATAAAGTAGAATATTTGGTTTATAACAAGTAATACACATACACAAAGTGGCATAGCATTTGTTTATACATACATATACATATACATATACATGTGTGTGTGTGTGTGTGTGTAAGCTGGAACTTTTCCGTTGTGGAATTACTCTGTGGATAGCTCTGCTGGTACAGCACAGGTGTGCCACAGACCAGGATCTATATGTGTCTTAAGCTTGACTTTCCATAGACATCTTCAATGTGAGCTTTCAACTTTATGTAAGACTCTTCACCACTCTTTAAATCAGACCCATGGTTTATCTATCAGCTTCATTTTTCACCCATGACACGGACACAAACTTCCTAGTACAATTGTGCCTCTTCAATTGTGCTAAGAGCCCCAGCAAACTGGCTCTGGTTAGTTTGTGTCTAGATTGCATCTGAAGGCAGACACAGGTCTGTCCTCACTGGTGTTTTGGTGTGGAAATAAAACACTTGGAATTGGTCATTCAAATAAAGATTAATTCAAATTTTTGCCATGTCTGATTGACCAATGTTATTCTAACAAAATTATTCACTGTCACCAACAAATTTTCTTAGTTGCATCCATGTACAATTATTTAGGAATAGCTTAATCTAGTCAAAATTAATGTTAGACCGTTTTTTCCCCCACCGTTTCCCTGTTTCCATGTAGCTCAGAGCACTTAGTTTCCTTTTTACGTTAATGATATTTGTGTAAGTAAATACACTGACTTTCATTGGTCAACTCTTTTGTTTCAGTGGCTTAATAAGAAACTATGAAATTGAGGTTGCGTAAGTTCAAGACAAGTGCTCCAGGAAGCTGAGAAGTTGCTGAAGGAGCGGCGTGTAAACAAGGATTCAAAAAATATTTTAATGATCTGACATGCAGAAATTTCACAGCTACATCTCTGTCACTTAGACTAAAAGGAGTTTGTATGGCCAAGTAAAGGGAAGAGTCAGATTAACAGATGAAATAATTTAAGTTATGAGGAACGTTTGCCTGTGGGTTTTCCCTCTAAAAAGTTTTGCTGCTTTTTACTGTTTATGGATTTCTGCAGTGTACTGTGCTTTTTCAAGGAATTGTCAAGACTTATGTGCAAGTAACCTGGTAAGTTTTCAAAACCTGTGTCTAATATTTTCAAATACAGATTGTTGTTAGCACTGTAAGAGCTTCATATTACATTTCAGCATTTTCAAAATTATTCTAAAGAATGTTTTACTAAGAGCAGAGTTTAAGAACTGATATTCAACATTTGAAAATGTGGAATCTGACTGCATGCAATTAGAAATGCTAAAGACCCTGTAGGGTCAGTTTATTAATTTTACTTACTAATTTTTGTCTAGTCCAGAACTTTTCTTATATAATCAAGGAAAACTGTAAAGGCACAAGAAATTTTCTGGGAATTTGTGGCACACACAGCTATCCTGAACTTAGTTGCATCTTAATTTTTAAATTGGCTGGTTTAAACTGTGGATATTTCTGTAAGTATTAAAATTAGTGGTCAGATCCTTAGTTTTACGTTTTCTTGATATACCTTTGAATAGTGTGCAGAATTTATTATTTTTCCTTCTATGAATGCAAGACAAAAATGAGCAAAACCTCTGAAATCTAGACAATCATTCTGCCTGCAGAAATTGCATCCTTGCTTCTATTTGCCAGAAATGTTGATGTGGTTTAAAGCACTCTGTATCTTTGCTTTGTAAAAAGGACATTCAGTGCCTTGTTACTAACTGAAAACCTTCTGCAGAGAACTATCACCTGCTCTATTTTATTTCATACACTTGCCTGACAGTTCCTTTAAAACCGTTCAGAACTCTTGCACCACTTGAAAGAATTAATTGCCTTCCCTGATGGAAGCCTATCATGCAATGATAACTTTAATGGGGATCCTTTTTATTTGAGTTTAAATTAATTCAGAATAAGAAATAAGTAGTTCTTCCATTCAGCTTTGAAAGACAGGAAAATCATATTTATGTTCAGTGAATGTATTGATTCAGGTGTGAAAAATGAATCTTTGAGTCTGAGATTTGTAAATCTTATTTTTCTCCTCTGGTCTACTTGTTGTGTTTGTGGGTTTTTGGTTTTTTTTTTTTAAGACAACTTTGATTTTCACTGTTGCCACAGTGAACCCAGTGTACTGAAAAATTCTTCCTGAGAATTGTTTTATTAAGGTTGTTCTTACCTGGTTTCAGGTCAATAATTTAAGATCTGCTATTCAGCTTCTCTAAAGTTGTTGCATACCTCCTCAAATCATTTGCACCTCAGTGGCAGTGATAGGTTTTGCACACTTTGAATGATGTGAAAAAACAGTCACTTTTGCTGGAGAGCACTTTTGGCAGGAGAGGGAGGGTGGTGGCAACCACCATATGGCTGCATAAAACTCCTTCAAAAGGTGGCCAGACAAAAGGCATTTAGTTTGAAGAAAGGTCTTTCCACTCTCAAGAGGTCAAAGCCACTTGGCTTTGTCATTTAAGCCCAACACCTTTGTGAAGCATTTGTTATTGACTCAGGGAACCAGAATGGGGAGGTAAGAGCCAAATTCCTCCCGCGGATAATTTGATTAATGCCAATTTGATTTTGCCATGTCTTTGTTTGATGGTATCTCTGAAATTAGTCTCAAGTGAGAAGCTACTGGAGTGTCAACAATAAATTTCTCCAGATGAGGAAATGTCAGCCAAAGAAAATTTTGTTTAAAAGAAGCCAAGGATTTAATGTGTTTTAATCAAATAACTTTTTTGGGAAAAAAATATTATTTTAAAAAATGGTGTATTTTCCTATAGGAAGGAGAACTTGGAATTACTAGCCTTTGCAATGTTAGTGACATCACTGGAGCGGTGAGTAATGGTTTACTTTGTTAATTGCTGACATTTTATGTTCCTGCTATTTGAATACAAGGGGTACAATGATCATATTTTCAAAGACATCATGCACAGTTGCATGTCTAGCATAAGTCACTAAGTTGAGTGGGTAGATTTGGTTCAAATTATTAGAGACATGGCTATATTTTTTATTTAAAGAAAATGTGTGAGGGGTGATGATCTGTGCTATGAGTTATGTTCACATTTGTGATCTACAGAATTCATAACCTCTCATTTTTGAGACAATAAGTCAAAACTAGTGTTGCCTCCACATGCAAATCATTAAGACTGTCTTATTCGGTTACCTCTGTACAGTTAAGTAGTTTATTTCATTTTCTCAGTGATTCAGTTTAAGAAAGCTTATTATTGTTGAACATTTACAGCTTGCTAGGACTTCAAATGGTTGTGTCTGCCATGGGGGCTTAACCTGAGCTTTCCACAGGAGCATTCTTGAAGGACTTTAGCTGATTTCCTAGTTCAGAATACAAATACAATTTGAGCTGATGGTGATAAATAACATATAGAATAAACAATTTCAGCTCCCCTGAAGTTGATGAATAGAGCTCAAAGACTAACTGGCAAAAAAAGAAAAAAAAAAAAAAGGATGCAAAGGTATGCATGCAGGGTGATAAGCATGGCTGGAACCAGTGGAGAAATAGATAAAGAGGACTACAGTGGGGTTTTTGCAAGTTATGTAACAAGAAGAAAGAACGCATGTCCAAATAAAAAGTTCAAGGAAAGGTCACCTTAAGTATTGAAGCATTCGGTGAATAAGCCACCACAGACCCCTCTTGATAAATCTTCAGGACCATAACAGAACTTCCAGTAGGAGGTAGATACATGGAAATTAGTTCTAGGAAAGTGATGTTTATGTATTAGATAAGAAACACATTTTAATGAATATGTATTATAATAGTGGGTAAATACTTTGTTGTAAAGTCTCACAATACACACTGAAATAAGGAGATGTCCTTCTGTGTGTCCTGCACAGATAAAGATTGCCTGCTTTCTAACGGCTCACATTGTGTTAGAAACTTCATTCCTGCCAATTTCAGTATCAGTGATTATACATTCTTTGAAGGGTGGTGGAGAATTCAGCCTTCAGTATTTACGACAGAGACCAGTGGCAAGCAGCCTTTCAGCACCTGGTATCTATGGAGGCTGGGCCATTTATGATGCTGGGACTATAAAAGCCTATGTTGTCATGACAATACATAGCGAGGTTGACTCACCTGTTTAAGTTGCTGTGTATCTTTGCTCAGTGTTATCAGGTCTTCATTAAATTTTTCATGAGGTTTTGCAACACTCTGTATCAGAGTCTTCTGATTCTAAAGTTGTTCCAGATTGCCTTTAAAAAGAAAAACCACCTCAGCCAATAAGAAGTAGATGGGACAGCATAAACAAGAAATGTCCAACATCAAAACTGAATGACATTTATTATTTCTCTGAAAACTCATGGTTTTAAAGCCAATGCTTATTGGCGAGCACATATGGGCTTGTGCTGAACAGCTTTCCTCTGTGCTTGATTGTCCTACCTGCTGTGTATCTGCTGCTTCTGCACAGAGAACAAGTGGTTAAATAAAGCTGGGAGGGTGGGAGGAATGGCCACTTCATACCTGGCTGAGTAAACTCATTCTCAGAGCAAGACTGAATTTATTTTGCTTTTTATTTGGTTTTGTACAGAGAAGGGCACTATACAACATAACTCTCTTACAGTAGGATCTGAGTACTTATAATGCCCGTATGTACCTTTAATGTACTCCCGGTGCTGGAGTGTCCGTCCCTTGCCTTTAGAATTCTGCTTTCAAAGTAATTTTTAAAGCCATCTTTTCCTTTGCAGTGTACACATGGATGTCAGTTTTGGAATGCAACCGTGCAAACTGACTGTCCACTGAAATGTGTGAGTATTACCTGAGGTTTGGCTCTATAGCACTTGTCTCCTAGCAGTAGAGCAGATGAGTATTACCTGAGGTTTGGCTCTATAGCACTTGTCTCCAGTCCATCAAGCACCTTATTTAATGGCAGTTGCTCAAAATCCAGAGCAGTGTTTCTATGAAAAGATGCAATGTCTATATTTTTTCTCAGTTCCTTATAAATTCTGTTTTGGGAAGATAATAATTCTTGCTATGCAAGTGGCCTGTAATGTTAGGGGTTTTCATTGTGTTTGTCAGAAGATACGGACATTTTACGGTTCATTAAGCTCAAAACAGATTTTTAGACTCAGAGAATGCTCTAGAGATTTTCAGGATTTTACTCTACCAGGACTGTCTCAGAGTTGCTTGCAGAGGTAAATGAAGCACATGGCCTTCAGTAGACTGATTTCTTGTTTTTACTAAACCAGGTGGGTGAGAACTAGCACTGGTCTGGGACAACTGCCATGATAACTTTTAAACTGCTCTTTTTTTCTGCATCTCTTGAACACCTGAATCTCACTCAACCTTAGCATCATTCTAATGTTGACTTTCTGTTTTTTCAAGTGTGGATTTTCCTTCTTTCATTATTTGCCAGTAATAAGGTTTTGTAATGCACTTTCACTGTAAGAACTTCTAATTAATTGGTATTATCTGTTTGAAACACTCTTTGATTATATTTATGCTAACCCCACATTTTATTAATTTGTTTCTTGGCAGAATAAGACATACACTAGAGCTTGTGAGGTAAGTTAAATGCCATCAGAGCAATAAAAAAAAAAACAAACACTATTTCAGTGATTGCTATGTCTGCGGAGTGCTAAGAAATACAATGTAGGTACACAGACTTATCAATTCAGATCTAATTGTTTTGTACTCCCTAAAGCTGAAAAATGAGTTATGTATCTTTTCAGCATGGTGACCAAGGACAGGTTTGCATTAAAAAGATGCATGTCACACACATGCTGGGTGACAAAGAGCATTGCTGTAAAGAAAACAGACTAATCTCAGCATTATGAAACAGGACAGATCTATGTAAACCATGTTCAGTGCCCTCACAAGAGTGTTGCTCATCCAGTTTTTCATTAATTCCATCAAAGACTATCCAGAGAGAATGCTTGTTAAGGCTGGTATGATGCCATCTTGGCGAGAAGTTGAAACAAAGAATGGGAGCTGGAAGACAAAACACTTGACTGGACAGAGAGTCTGAATCAAATAAAATGCAATGCAGTAAGGGGCAACATGTGCTCCTTTAGAAAGAGATCCCAAGTGGGGAGTGCCTGTCTGTGCTGTGGATGGACTGGTGCTCACAGTGATGAGTATGGGTCTGCAAAGAGCTGGTAAAGGAATGGGTCCTTTCAGCATGAACATGGAGTGCAGGATAGCATAGGATGGGGATGAGATGATTAAAAGATTGTGTTTGGCACTGTTGAGACCTCAGGATGAAGGTTGTTCCCAGATGGAAGCAACACATTTCAAGGAGGTGATGGAAGAGTTGGAGAGAACACGAGTAGAATGCAAACCCATTGGCAACCTGGAAATTTGATTGAAAAGATTTTTTTTTCTTTTTTTTTTTTTTCAAACGCTTTTTAGTCTATCAAATTGTGATGATGACAAAGGTTTACTAATGCACTTAATGGTGATTTTTGGAGTGTAAAAACAGTCCATGAAGTAACCAAATCACTTTGTAGAAACATAAAATGAGTGGAGGGGTTTTGTTGCTTTTGTGTTGTTTTTTTTTTCTGCCTGTCTGGTCACGCAATATGCCAGTTAAATGTGCTGACTCTGCAAGGGCTTTTTTGGGATTATCTTTCCAATGGATCAGCTGACTGGCTTGACTACCCATATGTCAGGCATGCACTCTGTCACTGCACCCAGAGGGTCAGGTCATTGCAGTCTGCAGAGCAAAGGAGTGGGAGTAAGAGTGGGACCTTTTCTTTGGCATCAGCTCAGTTCTGTTGTGTGAATACACCTTGGGACTGAAATATGATAGTATTTCTCCTTCCATCTAGGAACAGGGGATTGCCACTGAATTTCATGGGAATATTCACAAGAAAAGACATCAGACTGTGGCTTATACAAGGACATTGTTGATGTATGGAGAAAACATGTGGATTTATTGTTTTCAAGTAGAGCAGATGGCAAATTTCCCTCAAAATTTATGGCTAGGAGTTTTAGCAATCCTCTTACCTCAAGCAAAAACTGGATTTATGCTTCAGATTCAGACAAAAATCAGGAGAAAAGATAATGTAACAAAAAACAAGTGTTCAGAAATACCTGTGTTAAATGAGGCAGAATGCACTATGAATCAGCATGTAACCTGGGGACACTACCCCTTAAAACAAATAAAAATTAGTCGTAAATTAAAACTCCAGTGTACAGTTGATAGTTCACGTCTCCTCATGCCTGAATTTTCTTCTGCTATCAGTGGTGATAATTTACCTGGAAGTACTTTTTTTCTCTGAATAGGAAAATATTGGAAAAAATTTTTAAGTGCTTGCACTTGGCACTGAATGTCTGGATGTGGCATAATGTATACGGGACTGTACAGCTAAGAGAGTTTTCAAATCTGTCTTGGTTGTCTGAAATAACTTGTCTTACCAGTTTCCATGGGGTGCCAGAAGCATGTTTCCTCAAATCATAGGAAGAGCAATTAAAAAACTTCCCTCACTTGCCATAATGAATTGCTTCTGAATGATCTTGAAAGGTTGCTGCTGTGTGGAGCAAACTTCAAGATTTTAAAAGCTGAATGAACCTGTAGAATAAAAAGAGCCCAAATAAATGCCCTGCCTAGAAAATTCAAATCACCGCTTCCCAGAAGTTTTGAATTTCCAGGAGACTCGGTCTTGCATGTAATTTTAAAGCTACTGAGACCCACCTAGAACATGTTTCTGCTTCTTCTTAAGTCCTCTACATAAAAAGCAGACACTATATCTTCCCTACCTGAACTAAAAACTCAGGAATTTTCCGTTCTCAGGACTTCAGTGTGGAGCTCACTGCCCTGGGGTGTTTGTTGTGTTTGCAGCTGGTAGGCACAACTGGAACAGAAGGAGTAGCTGCTGAACAGGAAGCGTGAATTAGGCATGGCTGCTCTTAAAAATTGCCAATTTCAGCCATTTTGAAAATTCACTGGAAATACATTGAAAGAATGTGCCTCATTCATAGAGAATACATGAAGCAGGAAAGGGTAAAATGCAACATGTGGAATATATTACTAACTAGTCAAAAACCATGTCCTCCTTACTCCATGATCATAACTGAAGTCTATTTCCAACTTTAATGTAGCCCCATATTCATGCTTTCCACAAAGGGACAGTGTATAAGGAGGAAAATCTTAATTCAGGCCACAGTGAATTGATGAAAATGCTCTCAAGATCATCTTTGGAGTGAGTTCATGGTACTGCTATTTTTTAAGGTTTAATACAGTTATTTCCACAGGGTTTGTGTATATGCAAAATGTCCACAGAATTTGTATGTATTTAAAATATGTCTGCATGGTTCTGGAAGGAAGTTTGCCTTTACACAAAGCTAACCTGTGGGTTCTGTGCCCTACACAGACAGTTTCCTGTAAGTTTGGCTGTAGCCGTGCAGAGGATGCATATGGAGTTGAAGCACTAAGTAAGTCTGAAAAGAGTCTGTGTTCAATTGACAGTCTGATAAGTTCATGGTCTTGTTCTATGATCTGGATTTATTTAAAAAATAAGAATGTCTTGAGTATTTTCATTAATCAGAAAACTACCACTTTTCTGTTTTTCTTTTAACAAATACACTGAAGTTTGTCTTGGAGTAAAACATTTTCCCCTCCCTTTCATGGACATGAGACATTTAGAATCCTGTCTGAATGTTCAAGATGATACCTTGGGCCAATACAGTGCTATTGAAATACTCCCCTTGAAAATCTTTTCAGAAATCTCCCACACATTCTCTATGTTTCTATTAAAAAATTTTTACTTAGTAGCTGTAACTTAAAATGCTTTTACACAAGAATGGAGTTGTAGTCACAACTGCTCACGTTGAACCTGGCCCATTTCCATCTAACTTATCAAATGGTCTTTAAAATGCCGTGCAAGGTACTCAGCAAAATTTTCAATATGTTCTTTTATGTGGTTTTTATGGGCTTCACAGCTCTCAGGTGTGTGAAGTAAAAGGTTTTTACCTTTGAGATGCAGTGAGTACCGTGAAAGAATTTTTCTTACTGTTGTACTGTATTTTCCCCCCAGACTACTTGAACAAACCTAGTGCACCATTTGCATCTGCCATTGGAAACCATAGTGTCACATTAGGGTGGAAGGCAGCTAACATTTCTGGGGTGAAATATATTATCCAGTGGAAGTTCAATAAGCTTCCTGGTGACTGGAGGTACACAGAGGTAAGGGAGGACACCTCCTTTTACTTTGCAAGGAAATTGGCTCTTCTCTGCTGAGTTATTTCTTTTCTTTTCTTTTCTTTTCTTTTCTTTTCTTTTCTTTTCTTTTCTTTTCTTTTCTTTTCTTTTCTTTTCTTTTCTTTTCTTTTCTTTTCTTTTCTTTTCTTTTCTTTTCTTTTCTT
>JAHLSL010000017.1:10786799-10862911 GCA_025920805.1 Petroica traversi
TTTTCTTTTCTTTTCTTTTCTTTTCTTTTCTTTTCTTTTCTTTTCTTGTCTTGTCTTTTCTTGTCTTTTCTTGTCTTTTCTTGTCTTTTCTTGTCTTTTCTTGTCTTTTCTTGTCTTTTCTTGTCTTTTCTTGTCTTTTCTTGTCTTTTCTTTCTTTCTTTTCTTTTCTTTTTCTTTTTTTTTTTTTTTTTAAGTTTTGGGTAATATGTTAGGTTAATGAAAGAGATTTTCAAAATCACAAGTGACATGGAGTAGCTGAGAAGTGGTGGATTATTCCTCATTTCCTCCAACATGGGACCTAGGGACTTTGAGGGAAACTAGCAGGTAGCAGGTTCAAACCTAGCAAAATATTTCTTCACTGAGTGGGTACTTGAAATGTTCAGCTGCTTCCTGGCACATGCGGATGTTAAATTCCTAAATTTAAACTCCTGAATATTAAAATTGCTAAAATTACTAAATCAGGTTTGAAAACTGACTGGAAAAACTAGTGGAAGAAAAAATCGAGTTCTACTAAATGCAAATATTCCCATTGTTTCATGTTGAGCCATGCTCGTGAAATGCTGATGAGAATATTCAGAAGTGTGGTTGTAGGCTTTCTTTTCCTTTTTATTTTTTAAAATGCCTTTCCCTAGAGATATTTTTTTTTGGTTCTTTACAAAGCACAATACTTGGCTAGGAGGACCTTTGTTCTGACTCAGTAGAGTTATTCCCATAATTTGTCCTTTTGCGTCAGCTGTATCCTTGTTATCTTGCCATCATCTGTATCAGACCAATTTAAAGGGCATGACAAGATTGGTGCCGCAAATCAAAGGTAAAGATTATTTGCTAAGCAGGAAGTTTTTCTGAATGAATCATGGATGAAATAATAGGGAGCAATTACTTCAGGCAATAAATATTTCAGTGTAAACAGGATCTTTTGTATCTTGAATCTGTAGTATATGTTTAAAATACATTGCTTATAATATGCTACTATTTCAGTGGGGTTTTAAAAACATTTTTCTTAAAATTTACTATTATATTGCATTCATCATTTGATCTGCCCATTCTTGAGATTTGGTGCAGTGTTCTGAGGAAAAGAGAAGAGAAAAGTTTCTGAAAAGATAGAAAAGTCTACACTTAAAATTACTTTGAGAATTTCCTCTTAATTAAACTTAGGATGCTGTCTTTTTTATCTTGAAATATGTATGTTCTTGTAGGACACCTCTTTTCCCCTCCTCTAAAATCCTACATAGTATCTGCAGATGGAGGAAGGAAAAACCCAGTTGTGTTTGTGCATTAATCTAGGTAGTATCTGAAACTTCATATACGGTCAAAGACCTTCAGGCCTTCACAGAATACGTGTTTCAAGTGGTTTGGATCATTACATCTCAGCTGCAGCTCCAGTCTCCACCTAGCCCCAGCTACCGGACACATGCTTTTGGAGGTAATGAATTGCACTATTAATTGCATCTTTCAGGACCTTAACAGAAACATTTGGGTCCTGTTGTGTGTCTTTGGCAGAAAACTGTGGAGCCTGATCTTCAGAACCATGTGTATGTTGTCTCTTGGGTAGCTGTAGAAGACCAAACTAAAAACTACAGGTTCTTTTTATTTAACCAAGAAGATTCAGGCCTTCTCCCTGCTTTTGGTTTTAAAAGCAAGCACAAAAAAGTACACAGTCAAAATTGTGAGGGCACGTGGAATGCTTTTGTACATAATTATGTTGTATTTGACTAAACACAGTCCCATTTTCCTGGACATTAAAAAAAAGCGAACTGTTGCTGAAATGTTAGCTGTCCCTAATAATATTTATTGGTGTGTAAATGAATTTACAAGTGTGAAACCTAAAAATGTATCTAAAAATTAAAAACAATGTCTTAATCAAATACTGGAGTCAGATATTTCTGCCTTGCAGTTCCTGCAACAGCTCCTGTCATTGAAGACATTCAGAGTTCAAGTCCAAACACAGTTGAAGTTAGTTGGTCTCCACCACTTTTTCCGAACGGATTGATTATTGGATATAACTTGCTCCTGACCAGTGAGAATCATGAATTATTGGGAGCCTCAAGAGGGCACAGCTTTCAATTCTACTCCACCTTACCAAACACCACTTACAGGTACAAAAGGAAAAGACAGCCAAAGTTGTCACATTTCTTGCCCAGACAACATGGAATATGCTTTAATACAACTTTTGCACAATTATGCAATTTACTTACATTCTTGTCAAAAGCAAGGGCACCTTCCTTGAGGAAACAGAGTCATCCCAGGTAACTTGGCTGCTTTTGCAGAAGTCAGATGGTGAGGAAGGAAAAGCAATTTGATATAGGGCTGGGAGGCTGTATTATCTTAGCTGCTGTTTTTAATTTTTTTAGGCTTGTGTGGCATGTTTGTAGTGTAGCAGGAGAAAGGTAGAGCAGTTTTCTCTAGTCCTTTAAGTATCTGGAAAAAACATCCTTCACCTTTATTAAACACAAAGGTCTGCATTCTGCTTACACTGGTAAATACAGATCTTCCTTTGAAATGAAGTTGTGTTATTTTTCTGAGTCTGAAAAATTATTTTGAATTTTAATTTAGAAGATTCTGTTTTTCTATCTTTGGGTAGTTCAGACTTCAGTTGGTTTTATTTTTATTCTAAATTTTCTCAGAGCATTATATTTAAATGGGCATTTTCTGAAAGCCAAGCACCTCTGTAGCACCTTCCCTACTTGATACTATTTTTCTGATGCAATCTTTCAGAAGAAACCTGCCAACCAAACCTGTCTCTTTGGTGTACCACAGGTTCAGTATTGTGGCAGTTAATGAGATTGGTGCTGGACCCCCTGCCGAAGCCAACATCACAACCCTGGCATCCAAAGGTACAAGAGTACTAAATGCTTAACATGACATTATTTTGTCAAAAATTCTCAGTTATCTCAAGCCAAAAATGCATGAAATCATACCAATTTTTTTTCTTTTTCATGGAAGTATTTATTTTATTATACCAACTAATTAATATTGAACATAATGGTGCGCTATAGCTATTGCTCAAAGATTTGCGGAATTATTAATTAATTGGCAAAGAAAGATACACATTGAGATAGAACACAAATAAGAGCGAAATCAATGTTACCAAAATGTTCTTTTAGGGAAGAAAATAAATGACTCTTCTCATGAAAATATTCAGTTGTCAAACACCTGGAAATACTTCAGTTCTATGAAAACACTTCAAGACTGTCTCTGGTTTGCCAGTTTCCTGCTATTGGCTAGAGAAACTGAACTTACTTCTCTAGTGCTTTTTAAAATATGGTGGTTTTTTTTTCTTTTTTTGTTTTCAGTGTATTTGCTCAGACACTCCACAGAGGTTGGCGACTCCACAGAGGTTTGCTCTAGGGTTGACACTGAGTCATAAATATTTATGTTATTTGTGAAAAGTCTGGACTATGTTCATTATGTCAATCCAGTTGCCAAGGAATTAATTTAAGGCAGAAAACAAACAAACAAACCCTACTGCCCTCCAAACCCTCACCTCATGGGGATGGGGAACCACCCCACCCCCCTTACTGGTCACCACACAAAATTTCAGTTTTTCCCTCTGAATTTCCCTGGCATCATGTCCAGAAATGGTATTGCTGCATCCAGGCACTGAGCTGTGTAGATTTGATTGCTGCTGTAGATTGCAAGAAATGTTACTTGAAAAGGGATAAAGAGGTAATATTGGCCTCTTGTACTCTGCTCTGAAGGCATCATTATTGAAATTACTCACAGTGTGTACATCATGTGAGAAATACATGCAGCTCTATCTATGCAGATTATCTGGGAGTAAATTAAGACAGCATTTGATCACAGTTTTGTGATATCCATATGAGTAAATGATATCTGATTGCAGGCAGCTGCTTAAACTGGAGAGGAGAAAAAAAGGGGAAGGATTGTTTTCCAATGGAAATTAGCTAAAATCATACTCAGAATAATACATCATCTTTAAAAATGAAGGTAACAATCAATTTAGCAGGGTGTGTGCTAGATTTCCAAGGAAAGGATCTGAGATTCAGAAGCGAGGCAAGCTATCTTTCCCAGAGCTGTGCATAGCCCAGACAGAAGATACAGATTTACTGCAGAGGTTTTGATGCAAATTACTTGGACCTTTATAAGCATGAAATCAGTTTATGTGACCAAAACTATCCTTGTTGTCTTTAAATTCTGTGACTTTATTAGAAAAAAATTAGTAAGTTTATCGCCTTTGAAGCAGATTATATTATCCCATTATCATCTTTATCTGTGTTAGGTACTTGTTTTTTTGAATAAATCACTAATCATTACAACAAAACACATGAAATAAATGTACTTGCCTTGCTTTTCTCCAGCTCTGTGAGACAATATTCTGGTTTGACTGGAGTTTTCAAAGAAATTCAGAGGGATTAAATATCCTATTTTTGCTGGATCTTGAAGTCACATGGATGTCTTAGTGCCTTAATTTCCTCAAGTCAGTAGGGCTTCATTTGCTCCAGCTTGCTTTCCCTCACTGGGGAACTGAATATTGTTGTAGGAAATGATGGTGTGAAACTCGCATGGTGTGTTCTCACCCTGTGTGAGGAGCCAGAATAAACTGTAATAGTAAATAACTCCATATACTTTCAACACTCAAAGAGTTAAAATTTTGGTCTGTCACTGCTAATGTAAGAATATATTCATACATATTACATTTGTGTACACATGTGTATGCATGTCTATTAATCATGTATCTGAGTTAGCAACATGCTGCAGTTGTCTAAATTCTGAATTTCTCTGCTTACTAGTTAAGGAAAAAGCAGCATGGCTCTTCCTCTCCAGAAAAGAGTCTTTAAGGAAGAGATACACAGAACATTTCCTCGAAGCTGCTCAGTGCCTGCCAAATGGTGCTATACACCACAATATCACAGGTAATAAAACAGGGCTCTCTCCTTTTCTGTCAAGTACAACTAAGACCTCTTTTCACCAAGGACAGAATGCACCTCACATAGCTTTAGACACTATCTAGTCTCCCTTTGCAGTCAATCAGGAGGAAAAGGAAATTTCAGGACATGATTTGACATATTTGAAGTGACAGGCACTAGGAAGAGATGAATCGTTATCCCCAGTGCAACTTCTTCTTCACTGTATCCAGGCAGCTGGTTCATTTTTTTTTGCATTTTAGGTATCTAAATTGAGGTAAGATGAATCCATGTTTCCCTGCAATTAATATCGAATATGGGGAAATGAAAGTTTGAATATGGTTCAAACTCTTGAATAAAGTATTGCCAAGTGTTAAAAGATAGTGCTGGTGTGTTAGCACAATAATGAGGTATTTAGTAGCCGAAGTCACCAGATAACCTTGTTATCTCAAATTACTCACCACTCTAATGTTTCTTATCTACACTGGTCCTTGGTGACAGTGTGGAAATCCGAGTTTATCTACCAAATTTCACAGAGCCACAAAGACTCCAGAGAAAGAATGTTGCCCCTGACTAAATAGCCTTTGATAGTGCAGAGGTGGCACAGATTATCTCAGGCTTGAATTCTAGAATGAATGCTGCTTTGTGAGGAGACCTGTAGCAGGGCAATCAGTGTCAGTTTGCATATTACATGTCCTCTCTTTGTCTGATTACCTTTCTGAAGGGCAATTCTCTATAATAATGCCGCTTACAAATGGTAATGTTTCCTCATTATCTGAAAGAAGACTAGAAGTGAGGAAAAAAAACAGTTACCTTTTCTCTGATGATGTTGATGGGTTGCAGATTGAAAATCACATATTTTTAAAGCAAGTAGAAAAGTTAACTGAAAAACTGAAACCTTTCTTATATTATCTGTGTGCACATATCTTTTTATTTTTAGGAATTTCTGTGAATATTTATCAGCAAGTTGTCTATTTTTCTGAAGGGAATTCTATCTGGGTGAAAGGAGTGGCAAATATGTCTGATGTATCTGACCTAATGCTCTTTTATGCTGGCTGGGGGATTATTTTGTCCATCTCAGTTGACTGGCTTTACCAGAGGATATACTTTGTCATGAATGAAAAGGTAATGCTCTAGTGCTTAATTAATTTCTTACTTGATTTGAACCATGACATGATTAATTTTATATAAGAAAATATGATTTATGTATAGATATACATGCACTAAATATAATTACAAAAATATAATATAACATTAATATTCACATTTTTCATAATTTAAAAAATAAGAATGACGTGACTATCAGGTCATATTTAAAGTAAACACCCTACATGGAACTCTGGCTCCTGGCCTTATTTTTCACCTTAGGACATGACTGTATTGGTTTTAATCTGGTTTTGGGACTGACTTCACACTCTCCTCATACCTGTATAGACACACAGTTTCTCTTACTTGGTTGCCCATCTAGCTTGTTCATTTCCTACTCTGCCTCAGGAAGGTGGTCAGATAACTAGAGAGTGATTTTAATGTCAGTCATAAATTACAAAGTGTGTTAAGTATTTAATATAATGGCAAAAGCTCAGATCACAGCTGCTTCACTTTGAAGTAAAAATGGAGATGGCAACCCTCCACTGGATTTCCTACACATAAAACATCAGTTACACTAATGGTCAGACTTTGCATGGACCTATGTAATCCTCTAATGTACAAAGGATTACAAACTTGCCCATAATGGTTAGTGGGGGATTTTTTTTTTTTTTTAATCCTCTTGCCATGTCTGATTTTTCGCTTACTGCTCAGGGAACAGGGAGCAGGAAAAGCAGTAGTGATGAAAATATACAAATGAGCTGTAGATGAACACACTGGTGGCAGATTTCTGAATCTCAAGGTATTGTTTCCAGGATCAGAAAAGCACTTCCTTTCCCGGCCAGATAATTTTCAAAGTACAGTTTGCCTATACCCTGCAAACTGAGTAGAGGCAGTTGGATATACACAATTTTCCCTCCAGCTTAGATGTATAACTAGCAGCTCTTCCAGGGTAAGCTGTCATGGCTTTGGGTACGAGGGTTCTACTAGACTGACTGACATCTCAGGAGCCAGAAGGACCTGGGACTGTGAGAGAGGTGTTTCACTGTCTCAGTCTCCTGAAGGAATCACGGGTCAGCTTGCCTGCTCATTAGCAAACACCCAAGGAAGGCATCACCGGTTTTTCTTCTCATTCCCCAGATACATGTCTGTCATTTAGAGAACTGCACGGTAGCTGAAGACATCACTCCTCTTTACGTGACCTCCCCTAGGAAGGTTATAGCTGATCCCTATAATGGGTGAGTGAACTCCTTTGAGTACTTGGTGCCAAAGGTGCTATAAAGCTTCTTTCTAATTTTCTCCACTTCGTTAGTCATCTAGGTTCCTGTTTCAAGCATTTAAGTTAACAAAACAAAAGTGCAATTGGCAGCAAATAACAAACTACAAAACAATTGGAACAAGAGTGGTGCTTTGCAATGTTGTTTTCTGCATTTTCTTCTTTAGTATTAGCAGCAGAGATACAGCTTTTCCAAAACAGAAATCTGAGTTTCAGAAATTTTATGCTTTTATGAATATGAAGCTCTATGAATTTTAAATGTTCATGCTTAATATTTAAGGTATTTTGGAAAAATATTATCTAATAATCTGCTATTCAAATTCCCAGAAGGTAAAAACTGATGTGCCTACTTCCCCAGTGTATATATATTAATAGCGCCAGAAGCATTGTTCTATTGTGCATAAAGATAGGCATGTGTCTTAACTGCTTAAATATTTGTGGCTCATCTACAGACTTCTTGCACTGTAGTTATTTGGGTTTATTTTGCTCTATGGCCAGTTATATTTTCTGTCTCCTGGAGGATGGCATATACAGAGCAAACCTTCCACTCTTTCCTGGCACTGCCTCTGCAGCTTCACCAGTGGTGAGTTCCAGCACTCTGAGAGCCTTCACGATCAACTTCCAATCTAAGAGACTCATTTTCTTCAACAAAACAGAACGGGCCTTTATGTCAGGTTTTCTTGATGGTTCAGAGTTCCACACACTGCGGTCACACGTGCCATTGAGGGACGTGAAGAGCTTCGTTTATGAGGATAACACGTTTACAGTCACAGATGGCTCAGCAGTTTTCCACGAGGAGGTCTCTCCAGTGGAAGGTTCTAGCTTCAATGAGTACATTGTGGACTGCAATTTGGCATACCCAGAAAACTTTGGCTTTGGCAACTTGGTTTTCTATGGGGCATCAACTCAGCCTTTTCCTTTACCAACTGCTCCTCGTCTTGTCATGTCTCTGTTTGGATTGGACCGAGCTGTAATCAGCTGGAGACCACCTGAACACACTATTGGAGCCAGTAAGTTCAGTCGATTCTCTCTGAAAGTCCACTTTTCTTTCTAGAGAAGTAACTTTGTGGCTTCCCTTTTCTTGATTTGGACTTTAGTTACTTCAGTAGCAGATCCTGATGGAAGTTACAGGATTACCTCTGTTTGAAAAATGTAGCCATAATTTACCAGTAAAATAGTTAAATTGTCTGTCCAAATTAATACAAGTTTATGTTGGTAACCCATATGTCCCCTGCAAGGATTTTAAGCAAAGCTTGATCAAACTATGATAGGGTGTAGCAGTAATGTTGGGTACTGATATCACACACCAAAAAAAAATGGCAGAGACATAATGACTTTTGACCAGTGACTGTGCTATGGTTCCTACTCTCTATCTTTGAATAGCAGAAAATTATCTGGCCAGGGAAAATTCCTGTTCTAATTTCATTCTTCATGGGGGATTGGTTGGGGTGAGAGTGTGACCTTCTTGGTCAGAGGTGAAGAGAGTAAATTTTTAATGTATCCCTTTCCTAATTCCACTGATACTGGCATTTTCGAAAGGAGTCTCCAATATAAGTCTTTCTCAAAGGACATGTATCACCAGTTGCAGCCATCTACTCTGTAATAACATGATTATTTGCTTCACACAGGTTTATCTGCTTGGCAGAACTGGACCTACGATGTGAAAGTGTCACCTCAGCACCCATTTGAGGAGGAACAGGTTGTCTCAAATATTAGTAACACGAGGCTTGCAGTGGAGGGGCTGGCCAGCTTCACAGCTTATGAGGTGTCAGTCAGAGCTGTGTCTCCTGCTGGTGCAGGGCCATGGTCAGAGTCATTTAGAGGTACAACTTTAGAAGAAGGTGAGAATTGCTTTGTCACACAGGAAAAATGAAGAACAAATTGTGTATAAATCTTTCCACCTGGTGAGGCACACACTTTGAACAAAGACGGAAAAATAAGGGGCACAAAAAGATTTTTCTTAGAAATATTAAAGAATACACGTAAATTTGCTTTTAGTTAAAGTAGTAAGATTCTCAAACTAGATTAATGATATTAAATATTATTTATGGATTAATATTTTTACTTATCTACATTTTTCTAATGAAAAAATTCTATCAAAAACATTATTTGACATGGTAAAAGAGGTGTTATCCCTTTCCACTCCTCTGTAAAGAACTTTCTATGATGAAGTGGTTTGTGCACTGCCCTGAGGGTTAATGACAATTCATGGAAAAATGCAGCTCACCAAATGCTGAAAATCCTTGGTTTGAGCACAGAGAATGAGAAGAAATGGATATGTGCAAAATGTCTGAGATTTCCATGTCTTTGGAATGTTTTTTGAAACCTAGTTCACTCAAATTAACCCATATCTGAGTGGAAAATATCTTCCAGCTTAAGGGGCTGGACTGGCTTGGGAGTGACTTTTACCTGACTTTGGGAAGGACAGGTCCAAACCCACAGTGTTTCTTTCAGCATCTGATAGGATTCCAAATTACCTTATTGTCCTGGATCTGAACATGCCCTGAATCTATGAGTTTCTCAAATTATGATATTTTCATGTATTTCTTCTTTGTCGTTAATTCCTTAGGGCAGGATGGTTTTAAAGATGCTTTTGTAATTTGCCAGAAACAGGAACTGCTGCTATAGAAGTATAAATATTGTACATAAATTGGTTGTTGGTGTGCACAACTGCAGTTTTCCTCCTTTGTAGCTGAAGAAGAACCATATATATTGGCTGTGGGGCCTGAAGGTCTCTGGAAGCAGCGTTTAGATAACTACGGGCCAGGAGAACTCCTCTATTCTCATATAAGAAACATTTCAGGTACATACTAAACAAATTGCATGCTGCTGCTACAGGCTTTTTTGGAATTTATTAGCTCTCCATAAATTTCACCAACAGAACTGGAAGACAAGAGTTCTCTATACTTGAATGTTGTGCAGTGCAGTGCAGCAGCTTCACTGAGCCAACCCTTTGGGTTCATCCCCTGTCTTCTATTTTATGAGTCAAATTAATACTTAGTGAAACCCTTCTGACATCACCACAGTTACAGCAGAGCTAAAATCAACTCTCTGAACTAAACAGTTCTGTCTCTAGCATCCCAATGTATGTAATCAGGTCTATATATGCATTGTGATCAGGTCTATATATGCATTATACATGTATATTATTTCCTATAAAGAAGCATCTGCTTTCACATTAGCTGAGCCTAACTGCATTTGTACTGATTTTTAAAAAGTTGAAGTGCTTGGATGCTTTTTATTCTTTTAAAAAAATGGGTTGTTTTTGTTTTTTTATAATTTACATGTTTGTATAATGCTTAACATATTCCTTTTTCTCTTCAAGACCTCGATTGGTATAATAACACTCTTTATTGGATTAATTCCATGGGAGAAGTTCAGACCTGGACATTGAAAAAAAGAAAGGGTACCACTGAGAACACTTATGTATCTGATGTCAGAAATGCAAGGATGTTGGCCTTTGATTGGTTGGGTCAATGCTTGTATTGGGCTGGCAAAGCAAACACGGTGGGTATAGCTGCACTTCTTAGAAGAAAAGAGATCTCTTAGGTAAACAATAAAGACTGTAAGGCAGTATTAGGGAAAAAAAATTCCTACTTCTTGCAACCTGAGATATATTTGAACCTTTGCTATTATAGTTTAGAACAAGGAGGCCTTTTTGTCCTTAAGTGATTTTCCACAATTATACAAAAGTTTTGGGTAAAATGTTCACTAACATTCACTGGTGCAGGATACTGAATTCACCAGGTGCAAAACAGGCAAATCATGCTCTCAGCAGTTTTGCTGGATTCAACATTGTAAAAATAAATGAAGATAGTGAAAATGGAGGTTGCCCTGTTGATCTCAGCCAAGAAGTAGATGGACTTTATTTAGCTCAAATTGGGCACTATTTGTTTACACAGAGATTTTCAAAATTGACCTCTGTTCTGTGATATTTTTCAGATCACTGCTGTTAAAAAATAATTACAATTGCACTTTGTACACTCTCATATCAGGAACACTGACATGTGAATTATTTAAAAGGTATCTGACTTCAAAATTGTAGTGCTAATTTATGCAGTGCTGTCAAATTATGCCTTTCATTTCTTGTAAGTGCAAAGTCAGAAGCTGTTTTAAAAACTGAAGCTAGGAGGCCAGATTTCACACTGCCTTGCACCCTCATTTACACTTGTGAATAGTGAATATGAAGTGGGTGAGAAATTCTGTCAGACAGAAGGCTGCCAAAACTGGGAAAACGAAGGGAAAAATCTATTTCAGCTTTTTTCTTTTGTTAGTTTCTGGAAAAAATGAGCTAATAATTTTGAATTATTCTTCATCATTTTACTTTGAATGCAGACTGTTTAGACTCTGAAAGCCTAAGGCTTGCACAGTCTTTTGATAAACAGCTGTGGAAAAGTCACTAATGCACACTCAGCCGATCACAGCTGATTATTTAGATGCAATGCTAAAGTAAATTCTTCTGCCCCTAGATCTACAGAAAATCACTGTGGGGAGGCCATATAGATGTTGTGGCTCACGTTGTGTTGCCAGTGAAGGATCTAGTGGTGGATTCAGTAAATGGCTACTTGTACTGGGCCACAACGTATTCAGTGGAGAGTGCAAGATTGAATGGAGAGGAGTATCTCATGTTACAAGAGCAGCCACTGTTTTCTGGTAAACAGGTGATGATTTTTTACTTTTCTTTCTTTTTGGAGTGATCAGGTGGAGGGGTGGTGTGTGTTTTCATATTTAGATCTCTTGAATATAGTGTTCATAGTTGTCAAAATTGTGGTTGTAATGTTGCTCCTTCCCACATGTGAAAGGTACTTCCTTTTTCCCAAATCATTTAACTCTAATGTCACTTTCACATCTAAATATGGAACCAGAGCTTCATGGCATCCTGCCTTTTTTGTGATGTTCCCCAGCTTGCAGCACCTGATAGGGGCAGTTTTGAGGCTTAGCACTTACCAGGTATACCAGGGCTGCACTTCTGGTGGCTGAGCAGGTGAGGCTGAGGGACCATGCCATCCATTGAACTGCTTTTCTGGGGTCTCTCTCCAAGAAGAGCTGAATGCTCCACAGCTCAAAGCACAGCCTGTGTTTTGTTGTACCCTCTGTCCTGAGTGCTGGAGTGAGGCACAGTTCGACAGCCACAGAGCAGGTGAGCACAGGTCAATTATTGCCTACTTTAACAGCTTACTTTAAAACACAGCTCTTGCTAATTAAGCCTTTGTTTTTTTTTTTTTCCATATGTCATAAAAATTGTACTTCCATTTTACCTGTAGCCAGGTTGTCCATTAAAGGCCCTTTCCAGTTTTAGAGATCTGTCTCTTTTGGCTGGCTTTGTATCATTCCCCAGAACTCTTCACTTTCCTTTCCTGAAAGAAAAGGATTTGGCGTTTCTCTGATTATAAAATAACCCCAGACCTAGTTTAGTCCATGAAAGGGAATTAATAAATCAGAAAGGCCAGCTAATCTCACAGGTGTGTTACATTCATGAGGGCTTGGGAAGAACAAAGACAGGTTCTGGTGTGGCTCCTACTATACTTGTAAACCTGCATACAGAAGAGCTGTAAAACTTTTGTACAAGAGAGAAATGTTTGTGCTGCAAAGGATCAGCGTATCTTCCAGTGTAGGCTCCCTTCCTCTCTGTGAAAGCTGGCTGGTATGAACTGTCTCCATGGAAAGATATCCGTTGTCCAAGCTCAGTGGCACACTTGGACTTAGCACATCCCTTCTGGATGACCTGTGGCAAAGGACTGACAAGTTACAGCTTCTTCTCAGTAGCAAGCCTCAACTTCCTTGCCCTTCTCTTTTGATTCACTACTTGCTTCTCTGGATCGCCTTGTGCTAACCTCAAATTTCTTGTTCTTGCTGTCAAGAACTTTGGCAACAGTAAGACTGCTTGTCTGGTCCTGTCATTTTTTTTTCTGCACCTTTCTCTATGTCAGTGATACCAGCCTTCAACCATTCACTTATTCACACCTCCTACAAACAAACATCTCCTCTCCTGCTTCTCTGCTGCCCTAATCTGTGCACGGACTTCCTGAACTCAGCTCCTGCTGTGATGCACACAGGCAAAAAGCCAAGTAAAAATGCCTAGATGGAGAAGTGACCAGTTACAGCTGACAGGTATGTCTTTACTAAAATAAAACCCAAAATAAAACTATCAGAAAAAAAGGACAGTACAACATTCTTTAATGGTGGAATTATTGAGCTGGTTGTTATTGTCTTAATATCAAGAGGCAAATATATGTTTCCACAGCTATTAATATGTATCTTCCCTGCACGATGAAGTCCTTTACCTGAAAAGTGTACATCTTACCTCAGTATTAAAACACAGATGAAATAGTTAATTGCTGTTTTCCAACAGTTAAAGCATGTTCTCCACATAAGTGATTCTTACTGGTATTTACCATCTGTTTTTCTAATAAAGAATTGCTGTTCAGCTGGATTGTCAGCAGTTTGTATCTGTACCTCCTTTTAGCCTGAAGTCAGAATGCTAGGAATAGAAGGGACTACTGTGAAAATGGCAGGTTTCCTAAACAAATACAAAGGCAGAGCTTTGAAAGTCTAATTTCTTGGGCAGGATCTAGATCCTTTTATGGCAATTATTTTATTTTCTGCTCAGTTGTTTAGCTCAGCTGGTGTGTATTGGCCGAGCTTTACTGATTTTTGCAGAGCTACTCTGATTTATTCCAACTTAGGATCTGGCATAGAATTTCCAAAGCTCATAGTAAGTTGTTTACACTGTACAATATGACTAGAACAAAAGTAATTTATAGGGGGGCAGCAAAGCACATTGTATGGAAGTGGGGACAGGACCATTTAGGTGTGTTTTCAATATTTCTAGTCAAAGGGTATTTCTAAATTTTTTCTTCACCTTATGATGTTCAATTACTTTGCACCATCACAAGTACATGTCATTCCCAGAGACTAATACCTCCCATAAACTGGGAAATATTTGCCTGTTTTTGAAGGACAACAGAAAGGAGGTGTTAAATTACTGCCTAATTCCTGAAAATGAATTGTACAAATATTTATTTGCCCTTTAATAATGATGATAGAGGGATCAGGATAAAGATCTATAGGAAAATGCAATAGCTGCAAAAAAGAAATGGGGCAAGGAAGAAGGACAAAATGTTCAATAAAGTAACATAAATGCAGGAAAATATCTCTTGGTGTTGAGTATGGGAGGGAGAAGAGGTAAATGGGATAAAATATAGCACGGCTGACTAAATATACACTTGGGCACATACACGTTGTGAGATATTTTTAACAGGACAACCTACAGGAGCAATCATTCAAACCTTGATTTTCTGACATACAATGTCAACAGAAATATGTCAAGAATGTGATTACATAAGGAGCAACAGACAACTAAGTGATATAGCATTTGCTTTCCTGTCATCATCTTCTGCAGTTTATTAATGAAGAGTTAGGGGAAAAAAGGCTGTTCCACTTACATACATAATGGAAATTTAAGCTTATAAAAGAATAGTTATGACTAGTGTTTTCATGAGAAGTTTGAGAGCTGCTGGAAAACATGTTCAGAGAGGCCCCAAACAACTTGTAAGCTGTGCTAATGATATAAAATAGACTAAACTTGATAACATTTAGCAGACTAACTTATGGAAGCAAATTCTTTTTTATTCACAGAACAGAATATTAAATGTCTGATTTTTATTACTGGTGCATATGGTATTGAATCTGTTGTTTACTGCAGAAACAAGAAAACTCTATTTTGAATATTATATCCTATTAAAAAGAAGCAACCAATTTTTCATCTCCCTTAAAGGAAGGAGTAATATTGAAGTAATGAACAGGAAGATTGTTTAATTTCCTTCCCCCCTTTATTTATCAATAAATTATTAACAAAAATTTAAATATTCAAATTTCTTGGTTTATCAAATAAAGAAATTAAAATTTTGCATCTATTTTCCATAAGTAATGCAACACATTAAACAATTTATGTAAAAAATCAAAGCTGGAAAACAAAGACAAAAGATCTGAAATACTTTTTTCAAAAGGTGATTCTGACTTTCAGACTAGCTATTACCCACCTGTTTCAGACAAAGAATGTTAAAATACCAGAGGTATTGCAGAGATTTTGATAGGTAGTTCCACTAATCACTTGATATGCTTTTGCCATCATATCTGAGGTACTCAGATACTCCAGGGATGAACACTGTGGCAGGTGTTAATAAAATGTTATCTAGAAAATCATCAGCTGCTATAAATAGGTGTCCACCAAGGACCTGATTATTTTCTAGTGCTATCTCTTTCTCTGTTAGAATAAACATTCATAGTAGTAATGCTATTTTTACCAATAAATAGCTACTCATGGTGTTGTCTGGACAACTGTTATGCCTAAGGGCTCTTAGAAGTGAGGATGTGTTCAAATTGCTATTTGGACTGTTTTTTCTTAGGTGGTTGGTGTAACTTTGGATCTCACCTATGGTTTTCTTTACTGGCTTGTGCAAGATAGTCTAAGTCTAAACCTATACAGAGCTTCTCTCTGCAAAGAAGGGTAAGTAAATGTATAGCAGAGGTAAGAAAGTCTGTATTTTCTAGTTTTTCTCTTTAAGAAAAAAATGTTGACCAGTGCTGGACACACTATTTACTAATTTAACAACAGACAAAAAAGAAGAGCTAAAGATCATGGCCAGCTGATGGCAAACTACATGCTGTGATAACATAGTTTTACAGAGAGAGAAACACAATGTGGAACCTCAGCTGAACTGAGGTCATGTTCATCAATTTTTAGACTTAGCTTTAGGAAATAATAGCTGCTTATTGTCTGTTTTTTCTTGCCATTTACAACACTTGACAGTTTCCAAGTGCCTGGAGCTCTGTAACATGCTCATCTTTCATGGAGCTCTGGATTTGAACTGACACCACTTTCTCACCTGAGCAAACAGTGCTTAGCAGGCTTTCCTCTTGATCATCCTGAACATGAAATGGCTGCATTACTCCTGAAAGGCAAAGTTTAAAAAGACAAAACATAACAAACTATGTTTATGGGTTAGCTTGATTATATACTAAAACCTCGAGAAAAGTTGTGGTTTGTTTTCTAAGTGCCAAGTGCATAAGGCATAGTAGTTTGTGAAATTGTTTTTGTTCCCTTCCATGTGGAGAATACAATTATTTTTATTTATTTTCAAGCATCAGATTAAACTGCTTAAACTTAATTGAGCAGCATGTGTATTTTTATGTGCTCATAATATTGCAGGCTGGCTTTGAGTGGAATCAGATGAATTTTATGACTGATTTTAGGCTTGCAATGATTAATGGTAAACACTTAAAGAATCAAAATATGTTGATTAGTTTTAGCTGGAACATGCAGCTCCATTGTGTACCAATTGGCAGCCATAAATCATTGTCCCTGACACGCCAGAATACAGAGATTAGAAGTAATCCATCCTAATGGACCTGATGTGTGTCATAGCTTTTCCAGATTTGTTTTGGATGGCATGTGCCTAAGCACAAAGACATTTCTGGGATGGCAAAATGATGCCTCTCACAACATATTTAATCTCTCACCCAGAAGATTAATTGGGATCTAAAATAGCCTTTAAATTCTGATATACAATATACAAGGCAGATTAAATCGCCAGTGATCCCAGTGAAGAAAAATATTAATAGTTCTTAATATAATGGAAGGAAACTGGCAGGGTCAAACAAAACTGGGTTCCTGATGTAATGAAGTAGAATTAATCTCATGCACTGAAGTAGACTTCAGTGGAATTGCTGAGAAAAGTGGGTTGGCTTTTCAAAATATTCATTTTTCTGCATCTATACAGCCGAATATTAAACCATTTTATAATTGTTTTCCAATGAAATACAGGCAATAAAGGCCTTTTTTTTCCTTCTGCCGTGCTTCATATTCTGAAAAATGTACTGCTTTAAAGAGCTTAAAGAAAATTTTCAAGTTTGTTTTCCTGCCTCTTACTTTTTGGAATTTGAAGTATAAAGATTAAGATTTTTTTAAAAATTAACAATATGTCAAACATTGCATAAATCTGTTCCCTCTATCAGTTTACTAATTTCATACATGTTTCCACAGTTGTGGTAATGCTGTCACGGAATTTGCAGCATGGAGTGCTTCAGAGATATCTCAGGGTGCACTGGAATACTACAGTGGTCGTCTGTTCTGGATTAATAGGCTTCAGTTCATTACAGTTCAGGAAGTCAATCAGAGCCTTAGCATTTCCTTCTCACAACCAGCAGAATTTACAGCCTTTACCCTTGTTCATTCAGTACTTAAACCTTTGCCAGGTACGTTATTTTCTTTATCTAACTCCTCAATAAAGTTATTCACTGTCAGCCTGCAATTCTTCATTCTTGAAATTCTTTTGTCAAATGACTAAATGACAAAGGACAAGAGGAACTTATTAATAAATATATCAGGATACACCTGATATATGTATGTATATATGACTTAAAACATTGTCACTTTTGAATAGTTTACTGTTCCTCACATTCTTTAGATTATTATTATTTCTTCTGTTTATGGACAGGAAACTTTTCTTCTATGCCAAAAGTAATTCCGGATTCAGTGCCAGAGTCTTCTTTCAGAATTAAAGGAAATTCCTCACGTTTCCACATCACTTGGAGTCCCTCCACAAAGGTGGAATGGGGAACTGTCTTTTACTGCGTGGGATCAAAAGCTCTACAAGTGAGGACATTGATGCAAACCCTCCCTATTATCTACATGTATTACTGCGTCTACCTGCTGATAGATCTATTTTTAAAAAGAAATACAGTTTGTTTCTTCTCCAACATTTTCAGATTGGTCAAGAACCAAACTAGATTGCAAACAGAGTGCAAGTTTTCCAATTTCTCCACTGCCAGCAGTGTCTCTGGGCTAGGGGCTGGGGAGAGATTCAGGCAAGGAGTTCACAGCGATCAAAAATTCCTGAGAAAACCTCCCACAGTAACTCAGAGACAGAAGTGTCCTCTGAGATGACAGTGGGATAGCCTTTGCCTGAATGTGAAATCTGGCCTTCTTCTACCCGTAACTTTAGTGCTTTTGGCAAGCTTTACTTTAAATTCAAAGGGCAGATTGCTGGCACATTGCTACGCACCACTACAGTGCCACACGAGCTGGTGAAACAATGACCACTCATAGGAAGAGAAGCT
This sequence comes from Petroica traversi, assembly GCA_025920805.1. Taxonomy (NCBI): domain Eukaryota; kingdom Metazoa; phylum Chordata; class Aves; order Passeriformes; family Petroicidae; genus Petroica; species Petroica traversi. Next base: position 10,805,148 of record JAHLSL010000017.1, read on the forward strand.
GCGTCTTGATTTAGTTGACCAGTTTGATGAGGGAATTTTGGAAAACTGAAGGCCTTTCTGGGTAGGCAAAAAGTCTTTCTTTATTTTGTTCTATTTTATTTCATTTGCAGTCTCTGGAGAGTGAAGGATGCCTCCATCCCCATAACCTGACAGTGCCATCTTACCAAGTGGATTGGCTGGAACCATTTGCACTCTTTGATTTTACTGTCATTCCATACACATACTGGGGCAAGGCATCAATGACATCTGTGTCCCTTCGAGCCCCTGAAGGAGGTACTAAAAGTTTAAATCCTGTTCCTCAGCTGTAATGGTTACTGGGAGCAGCTCAATGTCAGTAAGTGAAACCCTGGAGAAGGATGAGCAGCTTTCAGAGCTAACCAGCTGCAGGCAGAGCTGCAAAGACATGTTTCTGAGTATCTTTGGCAATTATCTGTTGCAAACATAAATGCAGACAATTGAAGTAATAGACTTCAGAACAGAAAATGCAGGACAATATAATCAGCATGTGCCTGTGACTACAAGCAAGAAAGAGAAACTGAATTCATTACAATCAACGCCTAAAGCTGCAAGCAATGTCTTAACCACTTAGTAGATTTTTTAAAAATGTTAAGCACATTTTACTCTTGCTTCAGTGTTTATTTTTTGCTCTTATGCACATCAAAATTCAGTTAGCTAAAATATTGTGATTGAAGCACTGAAAAAGCTTATGAGATGTGGTGGATTTTGAAGTGAATAGGGGAAGGGATAGAATACGCTCTGGCTTGTGAAAATTTTTACAGCCCCATAGTTGCATACAGGGCTTGGCTAAATAGATATGTCTCAATCTCAGTGCAGGAGTGCATTTTTTTTCTCTGTTTATACAGGTCTTTTGTTTGGCTAGGCAAATTAAAATCAGATAACCACACACCAATGAAAAATAGAAACTAATTTCCAGGAAGTTTTAGATAATCTTCTGTAGTTTACACCTCACCAACTGCTACATGTCTCTGTCAGCACTGGGGATGTAAAGCTCAGGCTCTAAACTCAAATAGTTAGTTATGAGGTAGAGTTTGTGTTTTAATAGGAGTACTTTGTTCTGTGTATTTTGTCTTTATTTTTTTATCCAGTTCCTTCAGCCCCTAGGAACCCTAGAATATATGTGTTACAAAATAAGCTGCATGAAAGTGATGGGAAAGTCCTTGTGGAGTTCAGGTGGGACAGACCTGAAAGGGACAATGGAATATTAACACAGTTCAGGGTTTACTATCAGCTACAGAATCAGAGCAGCACTGCTGGTACTTTCACAGAGTGGATTGAAAGCAATATTAAACCCACACAGATGCAGATTTCTCTCAAGGATGTGCTTCCCAGTCTCACAGTAAGGTTTCAGGTATGAAAAATTACTAAACTCGTCTCGTGCTAGATGGTAGATGTTATCTGTGCAGTCTGATGAGTTTGCCTGGGAAATGTTTTTTTGTCTTGGGGCAGCAGTTTGTTGTTTCTGGTTGTAGAACTGCTGATTTGCTGACTCACCCGTGCATACCTGGCTTAACCTCCCTGTGTATCATGTTGTTCACTAAATGGTGAAGCCCAAAAGAAACTTTTCTAGAGGTTTCCCCAAGCCACTGCTAAGAACTGTGAGTTGAACACAGATTCAACTTATCTGGTGGAGAGTGACAGGCTTTTTGAACCGAGCCACAGTTTAAGAAATGCAGGGACTCACATGGCTTCCATGGAAAGAGGCCTCCAGTTCAAAATCTGTCAAGAAGCCATATTTTCATTGTGATAAAAGTTTTGGAACATATAAAATGTGTGCTTGAAAGACAAGTTAAAAGCATGACAGCATGTAATAGACCAGATACTAACAGGGGAGAACACCATGTTGATTGCAAGGTCAATAAACAGTAGGAATTGCTCCAGGCTGGGAAAGGAAACAAAGCAACTCTCTGTAGTCCTTTGAGCTGTAACTGTTAGATGAAGTATGGATTGTCAGTCTCTGGGCCACTGCTTAAAATTCTCTTCATAGCCACAGTCCCAACTTGAATGTAGCCTTTGAACTGACCAGCACAGCCTTATGTCAAACAGAGCTCACACTTATTTTCCTAGAGGAGCAGGCAGGGATTCTGTATCTATTCACTCTACAGGCTCTCAAATGCAGTCATTTATGCTGTTACTTAACATACGTATGAATCTCCTGCCCCACAGGTGCAGGCCTTCACCTCTGTAGGTCCAGGACCTTTGTCTGATGTGGCAGAGAGGAATTCAACAGGTACAGATGATTTAGTTGCCATGTCATGGTTTGTGTGCAATAGCTGCTGAATTTGGCAATCTGATAAATAGCCTCCAACATCTTTTGTGACATACAGCAGACACATGGTTACATCCTCTGATATGAAAGATTAACACATTCTTTATCATTAGACCAAATGTCATTAATTTCAAGACTTTCCTCAACACTATGCTAGATTAGCTTTTTTGTGCAACTCCAGGCTAGCATGGAACAGTAGGTTTTCACCTGTAATCTGTATATTGCTAGAGATCATAAAATATTTCTAGTTAGGCTGTCAAAGTTAACCAGGAGAGTTAGAGATTCACTGGAGATCATAGGCTATTTCTAGTTTGGCTGTTAAAGGTAATTAAATGAGCAAATCTGTTTTACTTAAATTTGTTAGGTAAGCATTCTCAATGCCACTGAAAATATCTTAGTAGTTTGATTTGGATGACAAGTGGGCATGTAATTATATAATTTATTTATTGTGGCATACAAACACAATTAAGACCCATCATTTATTTTTATCTCATACTTGCTTGCCTTGTGAATGACTGTGATTATCTAGGATGGAGTTTTTTCGTAAATTCTGCTGTGCCCTTTTCCTTCCAGATCTTTTCCCTGTCCCAACTCTAATAACTATTTCTGCCAACAAGTTGTTCCTTACTGACATAGACAGTGGTCATACCATGTGGGAACTTTCAGCAAAGACTAATGTGAAGGACATCTGTTATACTGCTAATGATGACAAAGCATACCATATCACTGAAGATTCTCTTTTTACTCTGAATATACAGAATGCTTCAATATTTCAGGTATTCCTTTATTCACTCCCTTACTTGAGAGAATCTAGGAAAATTTTAGGCCATTATTGCCACTATTTTATGGCCAACTCTCTTTTTGGAAAAGTAAAAGTGACCAGAGTATGCCATTATTGAAGTTGTCCTATTAGTCATAAATGATTTTACTGACATCTGCTTTGTTGATAAGATATTTTATTAAATGTTTCATTTAAAATTCATACTCATAAATACAAGTAATTTGTATTTTGTATTTAATTTAATTTAATTTACTTCATTCTAATTTCAAGAATATGAGAGCAACAACCGATAATTTGAAAACGAAGCAACAGTTTTGATTTTTCTAAAAATTATGTCAGTCCATGGCACATCATTGTATTATGACTTCTACTTCCCAAGCAGGCATTTTTCTTTCAGAAACAAATTGAATTTCATAATGTTCTAACATCAGTTTGGAAAATTCTGTCTTTTTTAATTTTTTTCTTAAGTTTTTTAAAGATGCATATCTTCACAATGTCACAGCCATCACAGTTGACTGGATTGCAAGACATCTATTTCTTGCCCTGAAAACACCACAGAATGAAACTCAAATATTTGTTATTGATCTTGAGCTCAAGAAAAAATCTCTAAAAGCCTTGAACATGCAGCTGGGCAAAAGTAATTCAACTGTGCCATCTCTGTTGTCATATCCTTTCTTAAGGTAAGGCGCATATTAGTAATAACTTTTTAAAAACAAATTTTAGACATGATTTTCATTAAAACTTGAACTGTTATAGACCAAAAAGGATCTTTTATAGTAGATGAATTTTGGCATTATGTAAATCTCAGAAATTTTTGGATTTTTAGTACTGCTAGTACTGCTAATTTCCAAAAGATGTCTGTGATTGAGCGAAGATTTCAAATGATGCTTAAATACTGATAGATTCCTCTATATAAGGTAATACATGTGAAAGTCAGCAGCAGGCAACAATATTTTTACTGTAACCATTTTATCCAGAATAGTCAGTTTTATCCAGAATGTGTCAGACTAGGATCACATTTAAATTGGTCAGGTTGAAGTTTTTCTACTGAAAGCAATGCATTTGCCTTGACAGCCGCTTGTATTGGATGGAAGAGCTTGATAATGGCAGCCACATGTTTTATTATGATATTCTGAATAACACTGTGCACCACATCTTGGGCCATGGAGTGGTAGAAAAACAGATGAGGAACTACTGCACCTGTAACGTCGCAGAAGTGGAGCTAGGAAGACCTCTGAGCATAGATTTGTCTGACTCCAAAAAAACCCCAGCTGCTTTTTATCAGAGGAAGAGAAGAAATATGGGCCTCAGATGTGGATGGTTGCCACTGCTGGAGAATTACCAAAATACCAAGTATTCAAGGTCTGAGAACTCTTTTGTTTTTCTAGGTAGTTTGTGATTCTTGCCGTCTCTTACTTCAAACCACATTCATTTCTGGAAACAACAGTTCATGAAGCACTTTGTTTATAAAGCTGATTCATCTATAGTCAATATGGACAAAATGTTTGTATTCCATGTTTCGAGTTGTATACCCTGCTCATACAAATTAGGAGAAAGAGCAGTGTGAGGATATTTACTGATGCAAGTATGTATTCTAGTAAGATGTAAATCAAAAGAAATGCTATGGCCTCAAGTGCTACTTGTCAATGGATATCGCTTAGAATATTAACACATTATTTTGCTAGGGTTTCATGTTAGCAACACCTATTGAAGTTTATCTCAATGGAAATGTACAGTAACAACTTATGCATGAAAATGGCGTTTCAGCCTTCCTCATGTGGGGGAGGTACTTCATGCAAGTAGGGTCTTGTATGACAAATTATCCATGCTTCACTTCTTGTGATAATAACAATACTTACTTTCGGTTGCTCGGTTTTCAGCACAGTTCTGGAGGCAAGCTGGTAAAGCTGCTCTGTTACCAGAGGAGCTGTCTTAATTGTTCCTAAGAGATGGCAGATCACAGTGGTTTTCATAGTGGAAAAAAGAGAAAAGTTTCTTTAGGCAACTCTTGCTTTTGTATTCTATTTCTTGTGTTTGTTAATTGAATAGAAGTTCTTATAATTATGGATAATGAAACGCCTTCAAATCTGCACTTGTACACTGGAATAACAGTGTCTCAGCTTCATGAGGCCCACTGGAAAATATCAGAAATCTCTTCTTAATGGGAGGTCTTTGAGGGTATGGTATGGCCAAGATACCTATATTGACTCACTGTGAATACAAGCATCCATCTGCTCTTGTAAAATCGTCTGCTCGGGGCTGACTATAAAACTTATTTATGCAGTGTTTTCCCACAGGTAATAAAATTGGCAGCTTGACCGCAGATAACACATTTATATACTGGACTATTGAAACAAAGGAATACTCTGAAATTTGGCTAGCAAATAAAGAAAGCAGAAGACACTTTCTTCACAAGAGAGCAAACCATCGGCTGAAAATCTTAGCTTTCAACTCAGCAGCACAATCATATCCAGGTAGAGGGGATTTGAGTTGTTTTTTAAATGTAACCAATTTATTTCAAAGCATGTATTTATGTTGCAGGTTGTGCTATGTGTATTAATGTAAAGTAGGCTTCATGGTTTCAGGGAAACAATTTGCACATTTTTTAAAGGATCAATATAAGGACTGGCCTTGTGTTGGATACAGTGGAAGGTCATGATGATGAATATTGCCCGTTTGTTAATTCCAAACTATGTCTATTTTCAAAGTTGTGTCAGACCTGGAGATTTAGAAAAGGTGCTGCATATTAAGAACAAATATGTTCCACAGTGTTGTAGCAAGAGTTTGACAGTGATCCAAGTTATGACACAGATTTCTGAGTTTGTTCACAAGAATGTAAAACTGAAAGAAAAAGCTCTGTCTTTTCAAAGACAAAGACATAAGAACACTGGCTATTAAAGTGATTTATAAAGAAGTACCAAAGAGACAATTACAGGTTACATTATAGTAGACTCAGGCTTCACTTGAACTCCTAATATTTTAAACAAACCATTGAAGAATGATAATGAAATAAATTAGAAACATTAGTTTAATAGAAAATTAGGATTAATAGTACCTATAGGGATTGTCATTGTATATACAGAGGTTTAGAACAACTACTAGCACGATTAATGTATTCAAAACAATTCTTGAACTCCAGTTTTGCATAAAAAGCTGGCAGTTATACAAAAGAATATTTTAACAAGATGGACTTTCTTGGAATAAAAAAATTTCACATTCTTTTGGGTAGCTGGTACTGTCATACTTGCCTGTGGCTTCTCTGACCAATGCTCAGGCTATTCGCACAGCACTTTGGGCATGTCTGTTCTCATGAGATCTGTGTGGGCTTGCCATTGGTGCAGCAGCCTGGTTTGGCCCTGGTACAGAATGTGCCAATCCCTATTCCCAAGGACAGGGTTTCCTGCAAGAGCCCCAGGCTTAGCTAGTGCAGAAAGGGAAGAACCAAATTTCAGTCCAAATAGATTACTTCTAGCCAGAGATCCACACAGAAATTTTCTAATTTACATTGACTGCTGCAAATATGTTTGGAGGAATATGCATGAACCTGACTTTGGCAGGAATGACAGAGTTGCTCACTTTGGGAGAAAAGGTCTTGACTATGAGGTCAGTAGTTCTGGCCTAAGGGCAAGCATTGGTCCCTGTGCGTTTGCCTAAATTTCTTCCTTTTTAGTAGGAAGTCCATTTAATATATTTTTATTTAGTTTTTGAAAGTACACCAGGTGATGAGGAATTTTTCTCTTGTGACTTTTTGGTCAGGGTGTAGTTTTCTACTGTTTTCTTCCTACAGACTTCTTTACTACCTCCCAAATTTGTCTCTCATTACTTGTTGTTATATTACACATGGAAAACTGTTGGGAGGAAAAAGCAGATAAGATTTAATTGCTAGAGAAAACCTCTGTCTATTCAGCATATGTATCTTTCCAGTAACAGGCAGGAATCAATATGTACTGCCCTGATAACACAGCAACCACAATTTGCATTTCCATTTTCTACTTCAAGAAGAACCTAAGTTCTTTATTAAAGTTGTATCTTCTTGAAAGATAAATGAGAGTTTCTTTGAGGACCACTATTTGGGTGTCTATGAAAGTAATCAAATAAAGTACTTTCAGGTGGAATTTTCTTCTGTTTCTCTTTGTGAAAGCAGAAAGAGTACTTTGTAGTTACACTTTTTCATAAGAGCGGTGGTAGATTTCCATGCAAGTTTGAATGGCCCAGCCATAATTAACTGTTTTTTTAATCTTTTGATGCCTTTCCTAGATAAAAGATGCCTGATTCTCTTGCCAGACACTGAGAAACCTACTATCCTTGCTACAACTAACACCAGTTTTACACTAAGCTTGCCATCTGTCACACCACAGAAGCTCTGCCCTGGCATATCCCAGCCTACGCCGACGTACCTGGTGTTTTCCACACAAATGACAAACACCTGCAGGAAATCAAGGCAATGTTTGTCTGCTCCACAGCAAAAAACGTTGGTATGGCTACTTCTCTCAGAAATGCATGTGATATCTTCTATAAAGAGGGAATGTGATAACACCTCTAGTAATTTTATGAGCCATCCTGTAGCTTTCTGCCAGTGAGATTTTCTATTTCTACATGACAACAGTAACTGTCCTTTCTCTATGGTATTTGGTAAGTGGTAGATCCCTTAGTTTTCATTTGTGCAGGTACCCCCCTACCTTTTGGCCTTTTTGGCTTGTTTTTTGGTATGTGCTTTCTTTTGCGTAGGGACCTATTACCAAAACTGCGGTTTTAACATTCTTCTTTTAAAACTAAAGTGTATTACAATGCAAAAACACTACTATATTACTTTTTAAACACATATTTCATTGGTAGATGACTGGGTTGAATAAGACTCTCTTTTCTAAGAATGCATGTTTATTATCTGATTTTGACTTACAGGAATATCAGGGTCCTATTGCTGTCTTAGAAAATCTAGAGCCATTTTCAAGTTACACGATACAAGTTGCAGTGAAAAACTACTATTCAGATGAAGAAGAATTGCTTGTGGGAGAAGGCACAGTTGGCACAACTCTATATGGAGGTTTGTTTCTTATTTTATTCTGATTTTGAATGGAGTTCTCATCTCAGTTAGAGAAAGGCGTATGCAAGTTTGGGTTGTAAATCAGAAAGCAGACAAACAGCCAGCTTGTAACTTGTGTAGACCTTCACAATTTCAAAGATTCATAAGGCAAGTATATATTCTTTAATACTTTGGCTTATTGGCTTCCTGAGGAAAGATAAATTATGGTTAAAAGTGACTAAACACTTGCAGTTTCTGTCTTGGACCACATCTTCAAATAAGTTGTATTTGAATGTATATGTATGTTTAAATACCTGTTATGTATTTATTCAGTGTTAAGATTTTTCCCTTGGCTTGATGCCATTCTCATAATTGTTGTTTCTAAGGGTAATGCAGATTTGTTTTGTTGTGAACCAGGGTGAAAAGACAATGCTTAATTTTACCTTTTGGCCTGAATGACAACAGCCCATTTGCAGCTGATTTCAAGGATTCTGATGTGCCCTTTCAGTCCTTGTTTTTTAAGAATACTACAGTCTGAGCTAGATGCCTCCCATGCTTGTAAATACCTCAATTAGGGCAGGGAGATTCCCTGCTTCACTGTACCTGTTTGCAGCTGTGTGGCAACTACTGTGCCAGTTTAGTTGAAGCTCTTAACATCTTCCAGAAAGAAAAGGATCATGCAAAAAGTGCGTGTTATGCTTTTGCATGTGTTGCAACCCAACCCAGCAGAACCACATTGCTCAGCACTTCCTCTTGTTTTGCCTGTGTAATTTTGTAATGCACACTTCTATTTGTCTTCATGAGGAGTTGTCTTTGTGCTTCTCTTCAGATAATTTTCTTAGGGCTTCTGCTGAGCTCACTTGCTGAAAATATGAAAAGCCATTATAAGAGGTAACCATTCCCCATAGTATGCGCAGTGCTTCTGTCGTGTCAGTTTTGCTCTGTTGTGCCTGGTGTCACCAGCCAGTGTCAGCTTGATCCACATAAACTCTTCACTCGCAAAGCCATCAGGCACCTCTGTTAATTCCTAAGTCAGTGAGTCAGAATGATAGCCAAGTTTATATGACAGCATATCTGTGTTTTGCACAGAGGCTGGGGAGGTGGTACCTAGAGATACTTGGTGTTGAACTCACTGGGATATGAGAGTGCTGTGGCACTTCTTCATTAGTTTTCTTGCTTGGGTCTGGTCCTGCAGAGTTGGAGCAGTTCTATTTTGAGAGAGGATAACAGAGTGAAACTGAGAGGAACAGCAGCCTCTGGCCTTTGGGCATGGGCTCCCTTGGCCTGACTGTATCAGGGCTGGCTGTGGCTGGCACAGAGCCATGCAGGCTGCACAGCTGTGCATGTGGATATGGCTGTGGCATATAGTGAGGGAGCCACAGCAGGACTCCTGAGGTTTCCCCTTACCTGTTTTTACCTCTCCTTGGATTTTGGCTGTTTCAGAAGGTGATGAAATATCTGGAATTGAAGTAAGGACAGCCACTGCTCTATTTTTCTTGCTTTCCTCAATGTCTCTTTCCCCTAGTGATCAACTGTGACCAAGAAAACACTATCCAGAATACCTGTCAACAAGTACATGCCATGAGCCCTGATTTCCTTCCTTATTTTCTTAGAGATGCACTCTGTGCTTTCTTTAAAGGTTCATTCATAGAATGACCAGCTTCTCTTTTTGACACCATTGTCCAGAGGAGAGCATCACCTGTGAGCTGCCAATGGCTTCTCTCATGCACAGATCATTCCATGTTTTTTGTCCTGAGAACCATCACATTTTTGCCCTTAAAAACCCTCTGTATAAGGTGAACTTATTTTCAAATGAAAATGAAACAAGAGGTTCAGGCATATTGTCACCCTTCTAATGGAATCTAGACATGCTATACTTTCAAGTTCTCTAGTTCAACTGTGCTGAGGTTTTTCCTCTGAAGTGTCAGATCTCTTAGCAGCTGCACCATCAAGCAAATAGGCTCCCATCCCAAGTTGGTCTCTGAATATTTTGAGCCAGTCTCTTCTACCATGCCTGCAGTGAGAGGACTGGAGACAATAACCTTTTTCTGAGATGGGAGATTCATTAGAAATTAAAAAAAATGTTTGCAGTGGTCTGATGGTCAGGCGCTGGAATAGGTTTCCCAGAGAGGTGGTGGAGTCACCATCCCTGGAGGTGTTTAAGAGGCACCTGGGTTGGGTGATGGGGTTCAGTGGTTTAGGAGTTGCAGTGGTGGTGCTGATAGATGGTTGGACTAAATGATCTGAAATTAATGTCTCTTCCGACCTTGATGATTCCTATGGATTCTATGGAGAAAAACAAACAAACAAACAAAAAAACCCCAAAACACTTAACAATTCTAGCCTTCTATTAGTAGATTTCAATTCTTTGCGTGGGATTCCACACTTGTAATATAAAATTTGTGTGACACATTGGTGGAATAAGATTAAATACTATAGAGATATTATGAGAATTGACCCAATTACATTTTGTATGGTAAGCTGTGCCATTTTGCAGCAATGTACACCCTTTCAGTGATGAAATATAAAGGTAGCACATGAAATGGGAGACTGGATTGCTCCACTCAAACGGAATTTTTCAGTCTCATGGTAAAATGAAACATGAAACTCAGAACAGGCTTCTGTAGTCGGGACAAAACAAAAAAAATCTGGATAAGAATCAAGTCTTAGACAAAAAGCACAGTAAACCAACAAAAAAACCTCACCCACCCCAGCCTACAAACCCTGTGTATTTTGAATAGGTATCTGTATCAACATTCAGAGCTTTACACAATTTGTTGAAAAACTTCCAGCCAGCTGTAAATAGAAGGTATTTGTGTCCTGACACTTATGTTCTCAATTTCATGAATGTAACTGCCAGTTTGAATTGTAATCAGATGCTGCTAGAGCCTCTTGAAGTGTGTACACTATTTAACACCTCTGAAGCTGTGTGAATTCCCTCTGCCTTTCTCTCAATTCTCTAATGAAGTGAAAGAAGCTTGGAATAATTTGTGCTTTCCATCAAATAGCAAAAGAGAGGGAATGAAAAAAAGAGGAAGACAATTAATGCATTGCTGTTGCCACAGAGTGTCACTCTTACTCCATGTATGCTTTAGCTAGACAAATGTAAAATTAGTCTTCTTTTCTTGTTTAGTTTCTGTATATTTCATTAAATAATCTGTAGTCTTGCTACTAGGATATGAATTAGAACATATGGACTCATTATTCTGATATGTTGGAAACATAAATAGTGTAATGACTTGTTGACTTTTTACCTGTCTGGACAGCTCTGTAGGAAATAAAGAATTTTTAATGCACAGTAGGGCCATGTCATATACCATTACAAAGTCCGTGATCTTAAAGCTTCAAAGCAAGGGTTGGTTTTTCCAGAACAATTAGTGAGTAACCAGCTGATATGAATGTCCGATCAGCAACCCAGTTTCTTCCTTACACAGCTCAGCCAAGTTCTGTATTTCTGGTGAAAATTGTAAATGATGGCAAATAATGTTTAGTTTTGGATTTTCTTCTGTCATAAGTTTCTATTAAAAAAAAAAAACAAAAGACTTTCCAATTGGAATAATGCAGAGTTTTTTGGGGGTTTTTTTGTGTGCATATCCAAGCAAGCACCATATTAAACTCACATCTGACACCCAGATTAGGAAACTAAGAGAGCAGAAATTCAGTGATATGACTATAAATGTAGAGGTATATGACAGTAGCTGTTTTTCTCTTGTTCAGTTTTTATTCTGCTTGCATTTTAGGATAGCCAAGAAGATACTAAAAGTCCTTCAAAATACTTTGAAATTGTTTGCAGCTGACTGACTATACCAGAATATGAGTTTTACATGCCTAGAGTTCCAGTCCTGTAAATGAATCATATTAATACACTTATATTCTTCCTTTCCTTGATGACATTTCTTGACTTCTCTAAAAGGGAGATTAATTTTTCTTTCTGTTTCAGTACCAGAGGCAGTTGGCACTATTAAAATATTGGTTTTGTCTGACACCACCATTAACATATCTTGGAGTGAACCTCTGAAGCCAAATGGACCTCTCGAATCCATCCGCTATCAAATCTCTGTCAATTTATTGCCTCCTGTCCCAGCAGCGCCTCTGCGAAAAAGCGAATTTTCAAATGGGACACTTGCCTGGTCTGTCAGTGGGCTCCAGCCTGGAACAAATAACTCATTCAAGGTATAATTGCAGGTAGTTTTACTGGTTTGCTCAGCCTGCAAATCTTTAGACTGCTCTTCTGTAAAGTAGACAAATAAAAGTGTCCAATTTGGATTCATAAGAACAAAATGTACTGTTTCTCCCTTTACAAATAAAGGCTTAAAAAAATGGTAAATTATGTACCTGTACAGCAGGTCTATGATCAGAGTGACATTTCCAAAAGTAACCAAGTAAACATGTTGTCTGCAGAATGCACTGGCTATCAAAAATAGAGTGATTGACACAGTTGGGAGAACATAGAGATGATGGCAGGAGGGGATCTGTACGTACTAAACTGGTTTTGGGCTTTGGTTAATTATTTGGAAAGTATAATGGGGAATATATATACACACACATACCTGAATATCTGTATGTGTATATGCAAGTATGCATACCTAAACATAGGTCATGTTTGCCTGTGGCTTAGTGAAAAGCAATGTGCTAAGGCATCTCTTGGCTTTGGGTTTCTGTGGTTCTAAAACACTGCTGAATATGAGATGTGACATCTGCATGTCTGTGTAAGAGCACGTGGTATTTAAGAAAGGTCTGGAAAGAGAAGAGACTTGGTAGAAAGCTGAGGTGAGAAACTAAGAAGAGTGTCTGAGGAAGGGTACTCCTGGACATGAACTTTCAGCCTGAAGGGGTATAACCTTGCAGCTATGAGGCTCAAAATCTTTCTACACCTATATCTGTATTGCCTAAATACTTGTTTGAAAAGTTAGTCTTCCCAACACTTGTTGTTGCTAAAGCAAGCTGCCTTTCCAACTGCTCTGGTATTGTACAGTACATCCATTTCCTAGGTTCTTGCTTTTCATCCTGATGAGAACTGGTTTTCTGAAAGTGTCCCTGTCATTGCAAAAACTTTTGAGACTCCAGCTGCACCTATCAACATAATCCCCAGAAATACCAGCTTCCAGCTAGAATGGAGAGCTCCTCTGCACATCAATGAAACCAGCTTCTGGTTTGAGCTGTGTAAGGTAAAAATACCTCTAAGTTTTGGGGTGGGTTTTTTTCAGATCAGAGGAAATTTAACCTACTCTGTCCTGATAACAGGACTGGGTGGGTGGCAGGATGTACATGAGGAGTCTCAGTGGATAATTTGGGCATGGTGATGTCAGTCTTAGCAGCTCAGCAGGGGCAGGATGGAGTCAGCATTTGCCAGGAACAAGGAGGAGTGCAGCTGTAGCGTTTAGTACTCCATAGTGCCAAAGGACATCCTGGATGACCTCACCAGAATTCCTCCTGAGTCTCCTGTTTCAGCACCCCTATCCCTGTTTCCTCACTGCCCTGCCCCAACTGGGTTTGCAGCTGCAAATCCTGTGTCTGCCCTGCACAAGAAAAAGAAAAAGGTTTTCAGCAATAAATATTAGCAGCATCTGAGTATCTGGATTTTATTTTCCTGTGACAGAGGTTAGGAGAAAATGCCAGAGAGAAGACCAGATCCAAGGAGTAAGAAGCAAGCACTGCAGTGAGAGCAGCATGCATGGAAACTCCAGACTTCAATGTCTGAACCACTGGATACACAAAAAGTCATGTTCTAAACTGGATCATGCAGATTCTTTACCATAGAGGGTCAGATTCAAGAGACTAAAACAAATATTCTCTGCCCTAAAATAAATGTCACAATTCCTCTAACCCACCTCCTCTCAACTGCATCATGGCAAGTTGAACTCATGGGCACGTCACGATGATCCAGAAATATAAGGGGAAGGCTCCTTTTGGCTGTGTAAAGCAGGCACTTAATCTGTTGTTCTTTGTTACTGCCAAGACTTGTAGGTCTCCTGAAAACAAAGAAGAAAATTAGGGTGTGTGTCCTTGGTCTCTGAGGGGACAAAGTCCCATGGTTGAAAGAGCACCTGTGTCATATTTCCACTATGATATTAAGAGGTGGCAAAGTAGTTAATCTTCCCAGGAATAGAACTGTGACACACTTTCAGCAGAATAAGAAAGTTGACCATAATGATATTTTATTTCTCTAGTGGCCAACAAAAAGTGACTGGTTTTCTCCTGCAAAAACTACGTGCACAGGAAATCTTGTTTACACGTGCAAGCTCACAGGAACTCTTCCTTGGACCAACTACTATGTAAGAGTAACAGTAGTTTATGTTACAGGAGGGAAAAGCACTTCCTCTTCAACAAGCTTTAAAACTACAGGTAAGCACTTAAAGCAGGAGAACAAGATTTTAAGACCCTTTCCAGGATGTGAATATTAAATGTAATATTTTCTAAAACTTAGCAGGCAATTTTCTTATACCAAGACCCAATAGTTCTGTGTGTTTGAAAAATGAATAACACAATCCCACATTTTCAAAAGTAATGGGGGAAGAAATGAGGTTTATTTCCAAGAGGAACAGAGGAAAGTGAGGGGAACTGAAATGAAATGCCTGTAATGCAAGGGAACTCACTGCTGGTGAAAGGCTGCATGTGAGTAAAAATTTTGGAATTTATCCATCTCAAAGAGAAGGCCAAGGATTCGTTCTCTATGAGGATTGTTAAGGTAGATCCTCCTTACTTTTGTACGTCTAAACACCCATGTGCACATCAGATTTATCTCTGTTCCTGTTAGCCCTTTGTCGTGCTACAAACACATTTTAAGGGTTCTGTTTCTTCCCTTGTTTGGCTTAAGCTGGTGTTCCTAGTAAGCCAGGAGTTCCTAAAAAAGCAGAAGACTCTAAAAATTCTCTGCAGTGGGAAAAGGCTGATGACAATGGAAGCAAACTGACCTACTACATCTTAGAAAGCAGGTAAGCAATGCATGAGGCACTCTTCTCATAGGTAGCAGCCCAGAACAGATCTGGGTGTGCAGGGGTTTTCAGGTTGGGTCTGCTGGGAAGAATGAAGTCTACATGATGAAAAAGGCTCTTGCCATTGGGATCTCCTTCTTAGATAAACTATGTACCCATAATTTCTAGCAATTCTGGAAAATTTCACAGAAGGAAAATAAACACTAACAACCTTTTCAGAGCAATTGTGGAATACAGTTATATATTTGGATCTATGTCAGAGAATTAGAAGATTTAGAGACAATTCCAAATCATAAATCTCAATTTGCATGTAGTATATATTTTTGGCTAAATTATATGTATAAATATATTAGTGTTCAGAGGACTCAAAGAAGGTGTTGTAATATTGCCAGAAATAAAGTATTCCCACCCACATGGGATGACTGTATAATTTTTAAAGTGCACTGTCATCATATACCAATTCCTGGTATAGATGTCACACTAGAGTGCCAGTTCACTCTTATCCTGCACTGGCATTGGAAGGGCTGATTGGGCAGGTTAGAGTATATTGCTGTGGGCAGTGACTTTGAGCTTCTAATTTTTTTTTTACCATGACACTGGAGAGATTTCTTTAAAGAAGTCTAATTAATGCATTATTTTAAAATTAGGAGAGTCCATCTTCAGAGATATTTCAGTGATTGTTTGAAGTCATTACTGATGGAGGGAAGCAGTTTACTAAACTCAGCCATTATTTCTTTCTCTGTGCTTATGAAAGCTGAGGACTGACAGCACTCTGTAGCTGGAAATGCTTTACCCATATAAGTTTTCACCCAGATATATTTTCCTGGTGCCATACGCTTCCTACAGTTCTGTGAGCATACAGGAGCATTGACCTGCATGCTTTGAGAAAACAATAATTTTGATATGCCAAGAGACAGCCTGCAACAGACTTGCTGCAATGGGTAAGGAAAGGTCAGTCCCTAGACCTGTTCCAGGGCAGTGCATTAGCTGCTGTGCTCTCCAGACTCCAGCTTCCTATGTATCTCTGAGTCACAATGCATTACTGAGGTGGTCTTTTAATGAAATAAGTTTTTCTCTTGCAGTTTGAATGTACACGTGCTGATGATTTTGACTGAATTTCACATCAGGTAGAAGAATGTTAGGTCAGTTGCCAAGCATTCTAGAAAATGTTTCCCTAGCCCTTTTAAGCAACCTCTGCTTTTCATAAAGCTCTAGTGGCAACATGGACACAGCAAGGAACATACAGTTTTCCTATGTGTTTCTGGTTTAGAAGTGTTTGGCCTTTTTTCTTCATTAAAATATGTTGGGAGAATGAGTGACGTGCTCATGAAGGTCATTTCACATGATGTATTACGGTGTTGTGTGACATGAAATGATATTTCAGATATGGCCTTTCAAGTTTAAGTACGTGGTCTTCTTTTGGTTGGTGAATAATCAGCTCTGAATTTATTGTGAGCAATCAATCTCAGTCCAATGGGGAAAGCAAGAACTGCACCCAGCAGTCAGCAGATACTATGGGAAAGTAGCTAGCTAAAGAATGGTATCTTCACTGCCAGTGTCTTGCTTCCTGTTTAGCTTGTGAAACCTGATGCACAAGAGACACTGAATTACTCTGGGTCTGGGAGAGCAAAAAGCTCTAGCACAGTAGGAAAAAAAAATGTGTCCCCCCCCCCCACTCAGAAAGCTAAATAAGAATGTTTTGAAATCTTGGCTGTGGGGCATATACTGAAACAGGTGAATCAGGCATGTACTGAACAGTTTTTTGTGTCTAACATGTTCTAGTGTTTCATTTCCAATGCCAAGATAAAGATGTTTGATTCCTAGCATTGCTGAAATGGCATGGCACAATTTTCTTCTCTGTAGCCAAAGTCCCATGACCAGATTGAACTTTCATGCAGGCAGAGAAATGCTGTGAAAACTATGAAACTGTAGGTAAGAATGGTGTGGGGGTGAACCAGTAAACTGCCTGCCTTCGTGGCATAAATGACATTCCTGTGTCGTGCTGTGCATGTTGCAGGAGACAGTTTGGCAACAGAAGTGATATGAAGTCCGCGTGGAAGGTGGTTTACAATGGCTCCTGTGGCAGTATTTGCACATGGAAGACCAAGAACTTAGAAGGAACTTTTCAGTTCAGAGCGGCAGCTGCAAATGTGCTAGGAGTTGGTGAATACAGTGACATTAGCATGGATATAATTTTGAGTGAAGGTATGTCTTGTACTTCTGTATTCTGTTAATCTTTTTCTGTTATTCTAAATAGTCATACCAATTTAGGAACAGGGACTGGCTTTTAAAATAACAATATTCCTGCAAAGATAAAGTAATGTGGCTAATAGGCAATAAATGGCCATGTTTATATGATGACCACTGGCACTAGTGCTCATCCAGGCTCCTTTGCTCAGAACAGTGAGCCTGAAAAGTGCATCTGCTCATTTATACCACTTTGTCTCTGTGGTTCTGCAACTCTGTTTTATGACTCTTGAAAAAAGGCAAGCTCACACACTGGGTAAAGATATCAGAATGACTTCTCGCCTTCAGGCAAAATGTTAGGCTTACACTTTTGTAGGTGCTTTTGGAAATTCTACCTTGAGTAGTCAAACAGATTTCTGCATATACCTTAGGTCATTACCACAGGAATGGCCCAGATCTGGGGGAGAAGGATTAGTCTGACCAAATGCACATCCACATACAGCCTGCAAGAGAGTTTTGTGTAATGGAAGATTTTTAGCTTGCAGGCAGCTGAAGGGCTCTCTCAGGTGTGCTCTGCTCCATGGGGCTGACATTGCATGCATACACTGTCAGTAAGCAATTTCCCTTTCTCTTTAACAGATAATATGATCTCAGTGGGCACCATCATTGCTGTTGCCTCTGTGATTGGAGTTGTGCTGTGTTTGGCTGTGGTCATGCTATTTGGTTTTGGTATGTGGTTGAATTTTTTACCCTTGGTTTGCCAGGCCTAGTGAAAGGCAGTTCAGATGGTGGGAAATGACTGGCCTCCAGATTTAGGGAAATGCTGAATAACCCCTAAGATGGGAGCTGGCTGGAATTTATCTGTTCTCATTCTTTGAGGGCCTAGAGATGACTGATTATATTTCAGGTATAAAGGGCAGGATAGAAATTCACTCTATCCTCAGGCACTTCTTGCTGTGGATTACCTGCAGGGAGAGCACAGTACTGCTGAAGGAGTTCTAATGCTTGTGTGTATCCTTATAAAAACTTGTGCCTTACAATCCTCAAGTTTGGTACTACATTTTTTCACCAAAGGGTCCCGTTTTCTTTCTCTTAAGCTTTGTTCCTGAAGAAAGGTTGCAATGATTACCCTGTAAATGTAAATGTCCACGTGTAATGGCCCTGCCTCTCACTTCTCGTCCTTTCCCTGGGGACTTGTCACACACAGAAATGGATATCTGACTGAGTTCTCAGCTCAACGAGCAGCTGTCTTTGTTTTGTGGGAAAAAATGGCCAGGTGGAAATTACTTGCTTACTTAAGCTGTTGGGGGGGTGATATTGAGCAGAATAGCATAAACCCTGTAGCCTTTCAGCCTGCTCACACACTGAGATGCTCTCAGAGTGAAACAACTAATGGCCTTCTTTTCTATTCCAGTGTGGAAGCAAAGGTTGAAATCCAGGAAACGCGCCTTGCCTGGACAGATTGTGTTTATCAAGGAAGACAAAGAACTAGCTCAACTCAGGGGGATGGCTGAGACAGTGGGACTAACCAATGCCTGTTATGCTGTACGGTATGAACTCAGAGAAAATGTATTTTCAGGGCAAAAACATCTAAGAGGTGTTCCCTGGACTAGTTTTCATCAGGGTAGAAAACCTCTAGGTAGAACTAAGGGCTGCATGTGTGCTGCAGGGCAGGTCTGCTCCAAAGGGTGCCCTGGCGTGTTGCCCCCCCTGGCACACAGCCCAGCCTGGATTGCCCCCAGCCCATCCTTCATGTGACTCTGGCAAGAAACACAAATGCACATGGAAGGAAAAAGACCTGATGTTTTCCAGTTACTCCCAAAACATCCAGGCCTCACTTGGGCTCCCCTTAATTGTACCTGATGAGACAAATAGTGCCAGTTTCATTTGAGGAAGAATTTTAATAAAATTTCAGACAAGTGATCAGTCTTGCTGTTTTGTAGCACTCTTCCTTCTCAAGCAGAGATTGAATCACTGCCAGCTTTCCCTCGGGACAAACTCAGCTTACACAAATTGTTAGGAAGTGGAGCATTTGGAGAGGTCTATGAAGGGACTGCAGTAGATATCCTGGCAGATGGAAGTGGAGAAACCAAAGTAGCAGTGAAGGTAACCACAGCTATGTATTTCTTTGGCAACAGAATGGGATGGGCAGAGAGATCTGTCTCGGAGGTTTTACCTGGGAAATGATAAATGACTGATCTGGGTGTTTCCTTGCAGTGTTTCTTGCAAGTCTCTCAAAGCTGTGCTTAGCTTCTTGTAATAATTTCTGGGAAATAATGTGTATTTAAGGCCACATCTATGTCTGCTTGTTTTATACCATGTGATAATGGTGATGATGACCTAAGTGTTACTACACTTTTGCTTTCTGTTGAGTAGACCTTGAAGAAGGGTGCGACAGATCACGAGAAGAGTGAATTCTTGAAGGAGGCACACTTAATGAGGTAGGGACAGCTTTGTCACTGGGTACCCTTCATGTCAGGGTGGTGGCTTTCCACAGGAACGAAAGCAGCACTTTCCTCTGAACAAACTACTGTGGCATTTTTGGGCTGTTCTCGTGTTTCTGCCAAACAAGTAAATCACTACTGATGAATATCGTGGAACTAAAGCTATAAATTTGCTAAGCAAAATTTAGACCACAAGTTAAGTACGCTCATATCATGGATTTATTTGAGTTTGTGCTGGTGTATTTTGGTATCTTTGCTCCCCTAAAACCAAGTTAGGTGCTAACGGCAATTGGACAAAATTTGGCTAATCCCATTTTGCTGAAAATAAGAATAAACTGATCCCTTAAAGTTGTAATTTACAGTGGAAATATTTTTAAAAAATGTGCCACTAGGGGCTGCCACATACCTCTTCTGCTGAGGTAGTGTTAAATTATGCAGGTCACCGTTGCAAGAATTTAACATAATATGGTTTGTGTTTCAGCTAGAAATCTTATTTTCTAGGGTGTCCCCCGAAACAAGTACAAGTTCAGCTGAAGTTTTCAACTGGAAGCAGAAGACTGACAGTGTACTTTAGTTTTCAGATGCACTTTTGCACTTGTTTGACTTTTATTTCATGTGTGCAGAAGTAGAAGCATTTTTTTTATATGAAGGGTTTGTTTCTGCACAGAAAACATAGTATTATTAAACTGGAAATTTATTTTCATGGCATTCAAATTTTTTTTGTAGTTGCACATTTAAAAATATACCTTGCATTTTTTTGCCTTTTATGACACATTGTAACTGAATAATCTAAAAGACTTGTTAAAAACAAAATTCAACCATGTAATTAAAGTGAAAATCAATGATATAGAGTAAAAGTTGTGTGCAAACTCCTTATAATCCATCATCAGTCTACCTAGCAGTCATAAACTCAGTTAAGGTCTTTTATTCTGTGCAGTATGGAAATTATATGAACCCATAGTTACTGTTTCTGAGGCTCTCCAGATAATTATTATCTCTGCAGATAATAATCCAACCCAGAAATCCTGGAAGAGTACATAGTTAAAAATATTTTGTGTTGAAACGTAAACATTTATATGGGCCAGTATGTACACCAATACAATGAATCAGAAATGAAGAGAATAGAAAAGTTCAAGTATTAGTTAATCCCCATAGTCATGAAACAGCAGCAAGAGCAAAAATAACAACAACAAAACAGCAAATCAACAACAACAACAACAATAATGTATATTTTGTATTATTTGAATATTTCATTTTTTAATGTAAGAAAATAATTATATAATTCCACTGTGGAGGGTTTAATAATTTTACTTGACGTTCATCTTATAGCAGGGTCTTATAAATGAAATCAAGGGTAGAAAGGAAAAATAAGTGCATCTGAGTGCTTACAAACAGATAAAGCACATAAGATGAAAGTTGTAAAATATGTAAGTGTAACTTTTATTTTGCCTGCTTTTTTGAGTGTTCATTAAAATTTGGCTTGTAATATTATGCATGCTGGCTTAGTTAAGCTGGAACTATTTGTTCCTTCTTATTGCTGTGCAACAAAGTGAAAATTGAGTTGCCTCTATTTCAAAAAGTCACTTGATCTTGGTTATTGGGGAGTAATTTGTGTGCAAATACATGTAGGAAATTCTTGAGTCTGCCCCGTCCCTTGGGAAGTAAGGAATGACAGTTCAGTGGAGAAAGGTCTGCATTAGGTGCAAGGAAAGCGACAGGTCTTCCTTCCCCTCTTTTTGTTCCTGAAAGTGCCAAAGTTTGTCTGACTGAGAGGTTTGTGCTAGGGAACTGTCTAATTCTAAATCATACTTTTTGCAAGAGTCTTTGCCCACACCTGAGATTAGGTGAATTGAAAGAGATTAGAAAGAAAATGTCCCCCCCTTTATTTGTTTGTTTACACTACTGCATTTGACGGCATTTTGGACATCCTTAATTCTCCCAATAGAGTCAAGTTTCTCTGGCTGCTTGTGCAAGTGCTTTTGCACAGCAGTGAGGAGGGAAAACCATTTTATAGCAGAAGTAAAGTGATTGAAAAAAATACAGGAACTGACAGAGACAATAAATATTCTTCATTCTTTGAAAAATACTTGCAGCACTGAGAGTACTGGTTGCTCTGTGGTAATCCCAGTCTTAGACACACATAAACAGTTGCTAGTATACTTAGAAGTATTCCTTATATGTATTTTGTTCCTTTTGCAAATTTGCTGTGAAAAACTGTTCCCTTCTGAACTGCAAAAATAATGTATTGCACCGTGTGCTTTCACTTTTGTATATTTCTCTGAACCAGCAGTTCTACTGTGAATACAGTAGTAAAAATACTCTATTAAAATAATATAGATACTTTTAATGGGCAGGTGACAAATCATCTTATTCCTAGAAGAAATTGCCATTTGGCTACTTTTCTTTGCTTCCAGGAAATACAATGAAGCATGCTTTTTAATACAAGTGCATGCACTAGAGTGCCTGTCAAAGTCAGTGTAAGCCAGTGTTTTTGGAAGGATGTCCCTCAACTCTCCCCCTGGCTGAGCAAATGCAGGCACTGGGAGCTACTGAATCACGTTGTTCATAGAAGCAGAATTGTAAAGACCAAACTGCTCATTCATTGCTTGCAACTATAAACACTCAATTAGCTATCAACCAGCTGGATTTTTCATATGCAATCTTACAGTTGTTTCCTTCTCTTTAGTAAATTTGATCATCCCCACATTCTGAAGTTACTTGGTGTGTGCCTGTTAAATGAACCTCAGTATCTTATACTGGAGCTGATGGAAGGAGGGGATCTACTTAGCTATTTACGAGGAGCCAGAAGGAAAAAGGTAAAGACCATGAGACTAGTATGTTAACCTGCAACTGCCCACAGTTTCTCATTTTTCCCCTTTCTAAAAGTCCATGTTGATGTTCAGCTGTTTCTCTACTTGTGAGGTTTGACCTGCTTTTCCTAGTACCCTGGGACCTAAGTGTTCAGTGCTGACCTTGCGATCAGTGATGCTGTGAAGAAGATTGAATGTCATTAGATCACTGACCAAAATTGTGGTTTCAGTCATGAGATGTCTGCTGGATTTCTCACTGTGAAAATCACAAACTGTCCTTTTGAAAGTGGTGATAAATAATAGTGGTCGTGTATGTGGTCTATTAGGAATGATAGAGAGGTTTTTTTGTCTTTGAATAACAGCAGTATTCTTAATGTGAGAGGCATAATCTAAGTCTGTATTAAAATATACTGTCCCTGTGCCTGTGTCCTCAAATTTTTTAGAAGGAAAGAAAAAAATAAAGAGTAAGCAACTTCAGGTAAATTTTTCTGTAGTTAGTGTCTGGATTAGGAATATGGATGATATGACTGGAGGTGAAAATGAAATTTTATAGCATTATAGCAATTGTATAGCTCATTTACATATTCAGATCAGTGTTAAATTCTACTGAAATGCATATACATGTGTTCTACTAGAAAAATATATTACACTCATCAATACAGCAATAAACAAACCTGATCTGATAGGGGGAGGAAATTTTCAGGGTCCCATTTCTTCCACAGCTCTGAAGGTCTTAGGATTTTCCTAGCTGCAAAACAAACAGGAAGTGTTCAGCTTCCTTAACAGCACAGTGACTTGGCAATTTACCCTGCTTCAAATTAACATCCACTCTGTTGACACACAGAGATTTTGCACCTGTGCTTTGACTGTTTTGGAAAAATCCTGCAAATCCAGATAGAGAAATATATTCAATGGGGAAATCTTGCATGGGGAAGTAAAGCTGTAAGATATAGCTAACTTCTGTCTTTGTTTCTTGTAGCTCCAGAACCCTTTGCTGAGAGTCACTGACCTCTTGGATATATGTTTGGATGTTTGCAAAGGCTGTGTCTATTTAGAGAAAATGCATTTTATACACAGGTACAGAAATTATTTTCTTAGTCCCAGGTTTACCCATGGTATTTGGACTCATTATCTTACCCAGGAAAAAATGCCTAGAAAGGTGTCACAAGGTAACAGGAAAGGAGAGAGCACTAGAATAAAATCTAATAATCTGCTTTTCTGCTAAATATCACTCACAGTTCCCTCATAAAATGGTGGGCTACTCTAAGATCTGAACCAAGGACTTACTGCACCCTATGCACTAATCATATCCTGTGTAACAGAGAGAAGGACACGTGAAAGACTCATGTATGCTCTTCATCTGCCCAATGAGTAGCTTTAGGGACAGAGAGACAGACTTTTCTCAGAGAAGTTCAGGGAAAAGATGAGAAGCAACAGGCACAACTTACAGAAAAGGAAATTAGATAATGTTGTTCACAACATCCAAGGTAATCACCGAAATAGGTTGTCCAGAGAGGCTGTGCCATCTCTACTCTTGAAGATATGCCAAACCTAACTGGGTGAGGCCCTAAATCACTTGATCCAACCTTGGGGTTGGCATTGCTCTGAAGAGAATGTAGAGCCTGATGACTTAAAGACCTGAGTTACCCTGCAATGCCAACTCCATCCTCTTTTCTCTGCCCTACAAATCAGGGACTTGGCTGCTCGCAACTGCCTCGTGTCTGAGAAGGAATATGAGTGCTCGTCCCGCAGAGTAAAGATCGGTGATTTTGGACTTGCCAGAGATGTCTATAAAAATGATTATTACAGGAAAAAAGGAGAAGGTCTACTCCCTGTCAGATGGATGTCTCCTGAAAGCCTTATTGATGGTGTCTTTACAAATCGCTCTGATGTCTGGTGAGTTATAGCAGCCACAGTGATGTGGGGATAACCATACTAAATCCTACAGCAAGAAAATACTGGATTATTAGAGGAATTACAGATTTGTATGTTGTCATCTCTAATAATTTTTAGGCTTGGGCAGATTTCCTCCTAAGCGAAATTTTAAGGATCTAATGAAATATTTGACACCACGACAGTATATTTCATGGATATATTTCTTTATGCTTTGAGCTCATGCTTTGGATTTTGGCTGGAAGGAAGTAGTGTCAGTCAAACAATTTTGCAGTTGTACCAGGCTCACAATGTGGTTTTTGCTTGATTGGGCAGTAAATTGACTGCCTGCATGCTGTTCCATTTTGTTTTCCATTAGGTTTATTGACATTTCCTTCCTACAGACAAATACTTTGCCCTGAAGTTTCACCCTCTTCTAGTGACTTCTTTATTTTGAAGACCAGACTTCTCAGCACCATCAGGGGAAGGTCACAGTACTTTGCTGGGGAGGTTTGCTAAAAGTGTGTATTTGAGTGGCTTTGAGTTTATTGTGAAGAAGCAGAGACCCATGGTCAGGAGAAGGGGAAAAAAAAAACCCAGAATAAACCAGATCTGTGGAACCTGATATTCACACAAGTTTAGATTTGGTGGCCACAGGTACTCAGCCCATGGGTTTTGCCCAAGTCCCCAGTGCCTGCAGCCACCTATTTGGCTGCTATACTTGCGGTTGTCTAAGAAAGTAGTTTAGTATTCTGTGCCACACCAAATGAGGTACTGATTGCTCCACAAGTCACCACTTAGAAGAGCTTGTCTTTCTCCATTTTAAACCACACCTCTAGAGATTTCAAAACACTTGTTTATATGAGGACATGCTAAACCTGAGTGTTGCCCAGGGAAGATGTGGGCACTCAGTGTCTTCTGAGCTGCATCTCAGTGAGTCTGGGCAAGTGTCTCAGTTCTACACATTTATTTTAGCTATTATTCTAGAGGCTGGCTTAGGGAAAAAACTGAATTAAGTCTTCTTGCTCCTAACTTTTCTGAGACTTATCCTTAGGTTAGACACAATCTAACGGTTAACAGGGAGATTTCATGATGACTATCATTATTAATTTTTCTTTTTTTCCCATGGTGTTTCTCAGGGCTTTTGGAGTACTAGTGTGGGAAACATTAACTTTGGGTCAGCAGCCATACCCAGGTTTCTCCAATACAGAAGTTTTACATCATGTAATATCAGGAGGAAGGCTGGAATCCCCAAATAATTGTCCTGATGACCTGTAAGTTAATTTTGTTTCAATGTTGTTGATAATATTTATAAGAAGCAAGAGGCTTTTTGCCAGTTGATCATAATTTTGGAGATTAGTCATGCCCATGGCGAGCCCACATCCTCCACTTTTGTTCCCAATAAAACTGGCCAACCTGTTACTAATTCATCCAGTAGTCCAGCCTGTGAATAAGAATTTAAGACATGGATCTGGTAGTATTGTGAGAACAGGCTGAGAGCACCTAAAGGTATTGGTTAGAAGTTAAGATGTTTTTAAGATTTTACCAGTCTCTGTACACCATGTGTCTGTGACTGTGGGTAAAACTCTCCTTCTTAATGGTAGCTGCAGGAAAAGACTAATATAAGAACATAAGTGAAAAATAAGCTCTGCCTTTTGTAGAGAGAACTCAAAAAAGCCAACAAGAAAAGCTGGAGCAGTAGAGGACAAGGGAAGTCTGCGCTTCTGGTTAGCCTTCAGCTGGACTGGATGAGCAAATCCTTCAATTTCTGTTTGTGTCTTGAGCACAAAACTCAGGTTTAATTGCAAAATTCTTGCAATTAACAGAATAAAAAAATACATCAAGTGGATCATACCGTACTGACCAGAGGTGTACAAAGGAGGAAGCAGAACATGGACTCAACAATCATTCAACATTGTCTAATTTCATGTCTCAATTTCTTTATCACCCACTCAGCATAAGCAGTCACAATAATGCACATGCCAGCTGGTCCTACAGATAGGAGAGGCTACTAAAAGTGAACAATTCTTACTCCAGGACTGAGGAAAAGGCTTGAGAATAATTCTGTGACTGGCAAGCCAATATCTCCGTGGTAGGTCTTACACTAATTACCACACTCTGACTTTAAGGTGATTATTTACTATTATGTAGCTATAGCTGAAATACTATATTAGCAATAAAAAAAAAAATCCAAAACAAGCAAACAAGAAAAAAACCCCAAACCAAGCTTTAGCACTTGGAGGAACTGAAGAGATTAGAATTTTATTTTAATAACAGAGGGAAAACTGGAAGTGACAGAACAAATGAAAGTGCAAAGAATTTTTAAATTCAATATTTCTGCTGAGAAAAATTTCCTCCAAAAAATTCCTACAGCTGTCCTGTGAATAAAAAAAAGCACAGGAGGCAGCTATATCTCTGTACTAGTTTGGCATTCAAATCTAGGCAAAGTCTCATAAATTCCCTTAAAACAAGTGACCAGATCTTCAGAAAAATCAAGGATCTTGAAATAGAAGATCCTTAGCATAGCAGGTAGGGCTTAAATACTGGTCTGCCTGTTGTAACTTGTAGAATCAGTGCCTAATAGTAGTTTTTGAAAGTCAAAGAGCTGATGAGCTTAGACACTTGTACATCTTTTATCTCATTTGGTGAACACTCTGCACCTGCATGCAGCTTCTGTCAGTAGCATAAACAGCTTTTTGCTGCTTTGCTAGGTCATTAATGGCATGCCAGGATTCTTGAAATTCCTGCTTCCCTCCTTGTGGTTTTGAACCTGCATCAAGACATCAGCAGTCAGTAATTGTCTCCTCGGCACTTTGGCTTGCTCATTGTCATTTGACAAAACAAACCATCACTGATAGGAAGAGAGTTCAAAGGCCAAAGTACTTCAGCTGAGAAGTGTTTAGGAATCTGTGGTAGGCTTACACTGCAAGTGCAAGTAGGGCCAGCACTGAAACCTTGGGGTGTAAAAGCATGGAGGAAGTGGGATTTTTTGTTTGGTTTTTTATTTGGAAGGGGGGAGAAATTCTTCCTCTTACCTCCACAAGTTGTTACTCCATGGACTAATCACCTACTTTTCCCCAGAGAATTGTGGCAAGGTAAAACTTGATAATGAATTGAAAAAGGGGCTTAGGGATGTATAAATGAGATACATTTATTGAAACATGAATTAGATCTATGAATGTAACTACATTTTCAGCCAGAGGTACACATTGGCACAGCCAGCTGGGTGTGAGGCTTGCATGCAAGAGAATGCCAAGCTTTGGACTGAACTGAGCTAATTTGACAAATATCCTCAAAGGCTGTGGATTACATTCTAGAGAATTTGTACAAACACCAGGACGTTTGCTGACTTGAAGTTGTAGTTTCATTGAATGCTCAGTCCCGTACAAACTTGCACAACTGATTTTGATAAGAAATTTTAGTTTGGTAACTAAAAGCTTTTTGCTGTTTATTTTTGGGAATGATCCCCTGGAGGAATTAAGAGAGTGAGAGAATGCATCAGATGAAATCAGGAGCTCTCCATCACGATAAATTTTCTCCTTTTCTAAGGAAATCACACATCAATTTTATTTCCAATTTCATGTGAGGAAAAAAAATTAGTAATGCCTGTAGTTCTGTGCACTATAGTGCATTTCAGGAATGTACACATTCTGCCTCCAATATCAGATACTGAATATTAGTTCTTTGCTTTTCCAGGCCCTTGAATTCTACCTAGCCCCAGATAAAACACAGGTGGGAACTGTAGGTGTATAGGTGTACATCTAGTGTAAAGGTTAGTTCTTAAAACTAACATAAACCTTTAGCTGATGTTGTGTTTGGAACTGTCATTTTCATTTTTTCCCAAAAGGCTTTCCCCATGAAGTAAGGAAATCCTCTGGGTCTCTTTCTCATGCTGAAGTGATGCACCATTTTCTAGTCCATGTTTGACTCCCAAGAAATATAGGAATATGCTCAATCTGTCACTTACATGTATTTTGTCATGTTTAGCTGTCTTTCACCCTGTTGACTTCCCATGCCCATACATTTCTGAGCTAGTGAAAGTTTGTGCCCTATGACTTAAACCTTTGGATGTCACAGCATGCCTCAAAAGCTAAATGTCATACCACAAATAGCTGTACATGTAACATTTGCAGATATATTCTGAGAGAGCATGAAAGTTTTTATCATTAGAAACCTAAAGTCCATCTGAATGAAAGACTTAGTGAAAAATACCAGCACTGATACTTTAAGCCAATCACCAAGTAATTTGATTTAGGAAATGAAAATATGGAATATAACTAAAATGAGAAAATTACAGTACTGAATTACAGTTTTGGCCCAAGTGAATATCCTTACTCCACAGCAAAATAGAACGGCTTTAGAAAGCACATTGTCCAATAAAAAACTAGTTATTTAGAAACTCAGAGACTGGTCATAGGAAAAACATTCACAACCCAGACTTGCCATGTTCTTTCTTCATAAATGAAAAGAGGGTAAATTTAGATTGTAGATAAGAAAAAAAAAATATGATAAGAGTGGTGAAACACTGAAAAAGATTGTCCAGAGAAGCTGTGGATACCCCATCCATGGAACTGTTCAAGGCCAGGTTGGACGGGGCTTTGAGCCACTTGATGTAATGGAAGATGTCCCTGCACATGGCTGGTGGGTTGGACTTGAAGGTCCCTTCCAATCCAAAACATTCTCTGAGTCTATGACTAATGTATAATTTCTTTTCCTTCTTGGTCTGTGACTGTTTCTTCCACAAGGCTCTGCTCATGAGAGCCCAGGTGAGAACCTGGCGAAGCCCAGCACGTGAACTCATGTTTTTTGCCTGGATATCCTACCAACAAGCATGGCCAGGAAGAGATTTTTTTGGCTTCCAGCATTCAAGGCTGGAATACAGCATGATAGATGCTTTGCTGGCAGCAAAAGGAAAAGAGTCCTATTCAATCCTTTTCCTTCTATATTTCCTGTGTCATCAATAACCAGTACATCTGAAAGTAAGCAGATGAAGTGATTCAGTGTTAGGAAGCCACTACCACTTTTTAGATTTTTAAAACAGATTTTCAACATTTCATGGAATCCTTTTGAAAAAAATGGAATTACTCTGTTCACCTTGAAAACCACAAGAATACAGGTTGATGAAAAGTGGTTTTGAGACAATTTTTCTACTCAGATTCTCACGGGATAACAATATTTTAATGAAAAGTATCATTGAAAAGTCATAAGTCAAGCGATTCCCTCCAGCTGTTGCTAAGGGTTTTTTAAGATGCCCAGTTGTGGTGAAGGACAGCAGTTGTCTTTTTAGGGTGGATAAGCAAGGATCTGAGCAAGGCAATTCATTTCACATAACAGATTAACGCCTGGTATCACATAGCAGCAGGTCTGGGAAGATGTTTGTCAGGGGAGGGTTTGAACTTAGGGCTTAGAGGTAAATGCTCCACATTCCAGATGCAGCTTCCTGAACCAGCCTTTCACTGGCTCCTCTCTGGTTTTGAGACTCTAAGATCTCTTTCCACTCCCAACACTTAGCATGTCCAGGTGTTGGCTGTGTTTTGGTTTTCAGCCTGTCTCCCCCTGGCTTTTGTAGGATTTGGTTTTGTGTAGCACAAACTCACCTTGAGCAAGGAATAAAAACCAACCCTATCATTTAGACAAACAGGAGGTGAAGTTTTCCACTAAATGGTAGCAATGGCTGGAATCCCTGCACCCAGAGGAAATTCATATCATTTTGCCTTTGATAGGAAAACTTATTCCTATTTGTTTTGGTCTGGAGGTAGAAGTCTAAATTAACCCTTTATGTGCTGTATGGTTTGCCTTGAACGTCCCCTGAATTTGAGGTAGCTTGGGCTGTAGGAGGTTTAAATAAGTTGAAAACTTCAAGTTAACTTCTGATTTTACACTTTTTTGTCCTTCTTCATTGTTTTTTATTTTATTTTTATTTTGAATTTTCTTTTTTCTGTGAGAGAATTTCCTCCTTGTCTGTTTTCTTAGAGAGTATTCCTGACTTCTTCGGTAAGAGTAGATGTTCAAGGCAAATGTGTGTTAGTTTTTATTAACATTAAATCTGCTCCCAAACTCAAAAATATCCATCTTTGAAAAATTTAAAAGTTATGCAGTGATTTTTCCTGACACCTGATTTTAATTTGTTTCCTTCAGCAACTGAAGGAAACAGCACAGAAAGTTTTCAGATGTTTCTCAGATATTAAATTGTGAGTGTTGAGATGAATGGTTCTATTATCATTATTGTTTGCATTTAAATTTTTTTCCAGATGTGATTTAATGACAAGGTGCTGGTCCCAAGAACCTCACAACAGACCTAGTTTCTCTTATATTCATGACAAACTGCAAGAGATAAGACACTCTCCACAGTCCTTCATCCACTGCCTTGAAGACAAAGAAGCATCAGGTGGAGTCATCAACGAAGCTTTCGAAGGTGAGTCTGGCCCAGCACCCACTCTTCTTGCCTCTGCCCTGTAAGCAAAGTGCTTTTCATTGCGTTTGTCACTGCCTCAAATTCTCTGGCTGTTAAAGCAAAGATTTACCTCTTTGTAAAAGTGTAAAGGCTCATTATGTGCCTGCTAGGTACAGCTAGATAAGGGATGTGTAAGATCACACAAAAAAAAAAAGGCCCAAATGAGGTTGTAATTAAGCATGACTCACAGAGGCATTCAACTTACATCTACATTCTTGGTACTTCACAACCCTGTTCCACTGAAAGAGATACCCAAGTTCCTTGCAGAGCCAGGAGAGTCTTAGAAGGCTTCCATGAGGAAATTTGTTCCAATTTCAAAGATATCTATGACTTCTCCATGAGCTAAACATGTCTATTAAGCACTTCCTATAGGAGTACTGATTCAGCAGCCACCTGAAAGTGAGGCATAGTTTAGGCAGCCTAGTTAGGCAGACTTTATCCAAGCCCAGACCCTGACTGATTCTGGTCTTGCTTATGCTCTGCTCACTGTGAATGAATAAACTAAGGGATATTAACAAAGTCATACTTAAGATATGGGACACAACAAAACTCAGTTATATAAGAATATTATTCAGGTTGTGAAGATGGGAGTTAAAAAACAAGATAATGTTAAATTTGAAGTTGTCCATGTAACTGTGATACAAATCATCTAAATATGGAAATTAACATCCTGACTGGGCCAGAGCAGCAATCTATTCACATCCTGCAATAATTCCTGACTTACTGAATATTGAGAAAAAGTGAACAATATTAGTAAACAATGTGATCTGGATTCTACAATGAGAAAGATTTTATCAGTTGAAATATTTCACTTTTGTTTCATAGGTTTTTTTTTTCATTTAATTTGCTTGCATTCTATGGTTTTATAATGAAAAATATTGAACGGTAAAATAACTACTTTTCATTCTAGAAAAACCAAACCTGACTGTTTCTAAAATATCTAAAGGCTTTTTTTTTTTTTGGTGGTGATTTTTTGTGGGTTTTTTTTTTTTTCCATTCACCAATTGTTAGTGAGCTAGGAACTCACCCTGATTCACAAACAGTTATGATGCTTCAGTACTTCATGTTTTCCTAAAAACTTCCTGAGCCATCCCAGGAATGACACAGTACTCAATTACACAACTACATAGACTTTTTTCAGGATACAACCTATATTCAAATCACTGGAATTTGATATTTTGCTAATCTTTATAGTTTGGTGAAGCTTTGCAAATGTCAGTTTATTTCCATTGCAGTTTCTTGTCATGTCAAATCCAGGCTGTTCATGACATGTTTACATCACAAGACTAAAAACTTTATAAAGGCATGATGACCAGCAAATTTTCTATGACCAGCATAGAAAATCTATCATTTCATGCTTTTTAACAGCAGATTCTGCAACCTTATTCTATAATGAAAAGCAATTTGCATATAGTGTTATTCCTTACTTTCTTTAAGGGTATCTAAGCTCTCAATAATGACATTTAGGAAAGAGATACTTAGTCTGGCACAAAAGTCAGCCTGGCATTAGCTCAGGAAAGGAGTACAGCCAATTAATTAGGCACTATGCCCGAGCTAATAGGCATTACATTTTGGATAGACTTTATCTCACCTAAATGCAGCTGTCTACAGGCTGGGAGTCTCATCCAGGATCCTCTTCTAGGCAGCTCTGCAGTCAGAAGCAGAAACTGCCAGCTCCTGTGTTCCCTAACTCCTCAGGCAACAGAGACATGAAAGCTAACAGAGTTAAGAAGTTCTTGTGGCATTACATCAATATCTGTCAAAATTTTTAGCAGAGCTGAAATTTTTAGAGAAACCTGCCCTTCTTCTGCTTGGACACGGGGAAAGAGGCTGGAACATGGGTTACTGTGTTTGTGGTGGAGCAGGCCTGGCACAGATGAAACATGAGTTTTAGTTCCAGTGCAAGTCTCTGCCTAACTTGTGTCAGATAAGCCTGATCTTTCTCCAGCTGTTAACATGCTCAATATAAGCAAATAATTACTTTCACTGGGATGACAAATGCATATTCTTAATGTAAGAAGCATTATTTTGCCAAAATTTCAGGTTCTACTACACAGCAGAGGTCACAGAGAAAAAGCTGTTGTTTTGTTTGCTTGCCAGGAACAAAAGTTGCATTCTTAGAAATTATCAAGTTGCAAAGGAAAACATGGATTGCGGCTCCCATGAAAAGTGTCAGTTTGAAAAAAATTGGTTTGATACAGAAAATGTGGTAGTATAATGGACTTTAAGGGTGGTCTTAAAAATAGGAGTACTCCATAATGTGCATTTTAGCCAGGGAATCCATTGACAGCAGTCACTTTTAAAATCAGACTCCATTAAACTTAGTTGGTAAAAAAAAGTTAATTAAACTTATAATAACTTAGTTGTTAAAATCTGGCCCACTGTGGTAAGCAGGGCAATTCAGTGTAGGCAGAGCTCTGACCATCAGAACTTCTACTTGGCAGACTCCCTTCCTGAGCCTTGGACCATTCCCCACCAGCTGCTATGTTCCGGCTTCCCCCCGTTCTTCCCTTTTCATAGGTTTTGCCCAGCTGCTGTTGCCACAGAAGAGAAAGCAACTGTTTTCATGATTCCATTCAGTGTTTTCATGCTTCAATTCTCAAAAGTCCTTCTAAACTCCTCAGTTTCATTTGGTGATTCTCATATTTAAAATACCCATCAGGAAACAGGGTAGCTTGAATTTTATTCATCTACATAACATCCTTCCATTTCAATGTATTTTAAAAGACTAAGCTAGCTTGACTAGCTCTTTATGTGTCTCTATAACGCGCACAGTTATTTTCCTCTATATTTATAGTTCACCTGTAGGTTATCTCCCTCTTTACCCAAGCACAGTCTTAATAAATCTTGTAAAATGTTATGCTGTTTGCTTGACTGAAGGCCTCATGATGTCTTAATGTTGCTGGATTATCTGATCAGGGACACATGGACGTCAATTTTCTGTAGCTCTCCAGCCTTGCAATGATTCGACAGTTTTTCTGCCTGCCATGTAGATCTCATGCAGTGGAATTCAGTGAGATGTGGGCTCCAGAAGTGAGATTGATTTAAGCAAGAAAAGGCCATTCAGGTTCTACTTGAGTTTCCAGACTAAAATGTGTGCTCCATTATCACCCTGTCGAAAACAGTTTGGGGCATGGAATACGTCTCAGACAGCAATTTGTAACACATTGTATAATAAGTTAGTGATTTTTAAAATTTGTGTTCATTTCTAACTGGGACCAAGTAAAGTATTTCTTGTGTTCATGGTAGTAGTAGAAAGATGACAGCCAAAACAAATAATCCAAAAGTCTGTTCCATGATAGATTGTCCTCGACAACATTTTCCAAAAATGCTACACGGTCATTGGCCTTTGTGTGTAACGAAACTCCAGACATGAGCCTCCAGCCAAGAAATGCTTGCTCTCACCAGGTGACCTAGTTCCAAAAGAAAGAGACAAATGTCAAGCAAGGTGAAATGATATGCCTCAAAATAGCTAAGACACTTAGCCTTACTGGGATTCATACATCTTCCAAATTCTGTTGAGTCTTACCCACCCATGGGTAGCCACACTTCTAGTAGGTCCATACATAATGCCAGTGATTTTCATAGGTGGGAGAGCTGAAAAATATTAGATTTTCTCAATAACCTTGAGGCCAGTGCAGTGTGACACAGAGATGGCAAGTGTGGGTAAATCAATACAGACAGTCTGCTGGTGGGCAACGTGCTAACAGGATAGCATGGGGATGGCAAAAGAGACACATGCTGTGTTGCTGCAAGAGTTACCCTTCTAAAGCAGGCATCAAGTGTCAATAAACATGCTGGAGCAACATCAGCACCTCCTGGCACTGCTGCACTGGAAAGGAGGGAAGCAGGACCAGGGTCTACCTGTTTAGTGTTTTTCCTTCTTGCTCTTACAGGCTGTCACAAGACATTGATTATGGGTTTAAAGTAATGGTAACAATATTTTTTTGAGTGAGGGCAGCACTATCCAGCTGGAGGTCTGAGATGCCAGAAGGTTTTGAATTCAGTGGGAATTCACTGAGCACAGGCCCTGTCACCAGAGTTCCCATTCATTGCTGAAAAACAGTCTGCTCTTCTCCCAGTTCCAAGAAGTGCAGCATGCTAGGAGGACAGCCCTGTATAGCTACAAAAATAACCAGACCCTCTATTTCCAGGCATCAGACTTTACATTTGCACATATAAGACAGCACTATAGCTTTTCAGGTCCCGAGAGTGCCCCTGTGCAGATGGAAACACCTGTTTGATTTGGCAAACACCTTTCCCGACATCAGACAACTGGGCACTGGGCAGCTGGAGTCACTTCTTGCCTTTATGACCTAGAAGGACTATTCTTATCAGGGCTGCTCCACACAAAACCTTTTGGACCTATGTGGAAAAGATGTCTAATTGCTCAGGAAAAGAGACTCCTCTTGCAAGAGGAGATGCCAGGCAGTTGGAGAAAATCCAGGATAAAAGACTAAAGACTGAAAGGAGACATATTTGGCCTAAACCCCATGATTTTTAAGTCCCTAAACTGGAGAAATTGCTTGAAAAATGTGGGAAGACCCAAGTTAGTATTCTGTAATGTTTCTTTGTAAAATTTTTCTTTCCAAAGCCAGTGTATTTATTTTTTCAGCTATTAAGCTATTCAAGAACTTTCTAAAATTGTCACTTGTAATTTTTTAAAATATCTGTGCAAAATTTTACACTGAGACGACTTGATATCAAAAGCTAGAATCAGTGATTTCATCATTAATTATATGTTTGCACTCTGTACTGGCTGAGTACCTGTTTTCTGTTCCCCGTGTAAGAGTCATCAGTTTATTTTCCTAAACCCAACTGCCTTTTGTAAACTATTCCACACACCTCTCTGAATGCAAGTAATCACTTGGGCAAACGGAAACTTCTCTAAGGCAGATGTGTTGATAAGAGACATTTTTAGAACCTTGTATCTAGTCTCCTTTGTATTTTTCTGAAATTCAGTAATCCTCTTCCCCTCTTAGCTTAGTGAGTGCCTGACCCAAAACCTGCAGAGGTCAGAGAAAAGGCTTCTTCCAAAAGAGTGAGAGGTTACAGCACTGCAAAAAAAAAAGGGGGCAACTTGGTGGTGCAATTATTTCTTATTTGTACTCCAGACAAATGGTGCTTGATTCCAGAGGGTGCACATGAGCCATATGATGATGCAAGTGAAGTCATGCCAATACTTTGCCGTAGACCAAGGGGGAAAATCAGATGATATAAGACTTAAGAGCTGACATTTGTGTAGACAGATGTGGACAGCTATGGGCAACTAAAGCATAAAAACTGCATTTATCATGGGTGTCTAGGCTGTGTGACAGTCACCAGAGACTTGTGGATGTATTCCGTGGCTGTTCATGAGTAAAGGCAAGGATGTGGATTAAGCATCTCCACAAAGCAATTAATTCCTCCTTTCTCTGTTGACTGTATAGACGGCCTAGGCTGGGAGCTTAAATTGGACATGTAAGACCTGGGTAGTTAAAACTTGGTAAAATGAATACTGTTTTATAATCTGGAGAAAAGGAGTGTTTTCCAGTTTGTGTAGACATCTTGGACTGCAGCAAGTGTGAAAGTGGTTTTTTTGGGGGTTTTTTGTGCATTTATATTATAAATTTTAATAAACTAGGTAAGAAGCAGGTTTATATCTGTAATCAGTAGGACAGCTTCTTGCCCATAGATATTTCAGTCCATAGGTCTCTAAAAATATATATTAAAATTTTAAAAAGGGCAATGCTTCAAGCAGATTAGTGCAGGAGAAATGTAGGGTGAACAAAATTCTCACTTTTAGCACCTTTAGTGTCTGACAGAATAGCAAAGCTCAGTGAGTCACCCTCAAACTATGCAAGATCATATGCTTCATTAGGCAGGAAACACAGATATCTCTCCCCTGATACATAATACAGAGTGGAGTATTAAAACGGATATATATTTGTTCTATTTATATTCTTACTGGCTATGTCCAGAGACTGAAACTCAGCCCTTCCAGCTCCAGGTGGCCATCAGGTATCAGGTAAATACTCTCCACACAGGAGCCGTCTCCTTGAGCTAACCAGCATGGCTGAGGTAAAGAAGTCAAGGTGAAAAACCACCCTTGGCAAAGATATGTCACCAATTGTTTCTCTCAAATGTGTTCACTGTGGGGTATATCTTTCATCCATGCCAGTAAATCAGCCTGTCTCTTGTTTACTGCCACAGACATTGTGTGGCAGTGACAAAGGACTAGAAAAAGAGGAGGGTATTACTGAGAAACAGCAAATGTGGCTGGACTTCTGAATACCTTACCATGCTGAAGGTGCTAAGCATCATATGAGATTATGTCACCCGAAATTAGTAACGTCTCCGGCTGGCTACTCAGCTGGTGTAAATTGGTGGCATCCCACTGGTTTCAATGGAACTTCATTAATTTATGCTAGCTGAGGATCTGGCCCTGAAATAGCTGTAATATAAGATCAGCATCTCTAGATCAGTTTATTCAGTCTCAACCAATCAGCTTTTCTACTGACATTCTTTCTCTTCTTAAATGTTGTCACCTTCTTGAATTCAAACACCAAAAACCCCTCATCTGCTTATCAAGACATCACAAAAATTTGCACCTTTCCAGGCAGGACTTCAAACCATGTTGTGAGCCCCCAGAGTTTACCAAGCAGGCCAGGAAAGGCACTCTGTGATCGTGAGGCAGGATCCATGGCCTGGCTCGGCACTCAGCAGGAAGAAGCCAACGGAGATGCTGGGATCGGGAAGGGGGAAGCACAGATTTTATCAGGTCAGGGCTGCTCTTCTCAGAGGAGGCTAAGCAAGCAAACTCTATTCCTCATTAGTATGAGTCAGGCGATCATCGTTTCTTGTGTCAGTTAATGTGGGGCTCTCTAGATAAAGCTCCTGCCTATCCCCAGAGAGAGGTGTTGTAATTAATTTACCTGCAGTTTGGCTCAGATGTGCTTTATGCATGAGTTTTAAGCACAAGCCTTAAGCTTTAAGCACAGCTTTGCTAGGAAAAGTGTCCAGCAAGTTCAAAGCCACAAGCATTTAGAACCTGAGATGTGTCTGTGCAATACAATTCTGAACTTTGAACCTGCTGTTTAGCTATTGGGAAGAGTCTACCTGGGACAGCACAGAGCTCAGTGAGAGTCTGCTCCTCAGTGGAGTACTCCTCAGCCTGTTCAAAGCTCTGGGCTGACAGAGCTAGCCTGACTCGTGCCCTGAGGTAGGTTGTTTAAAGCAAACGTGGGTAACTCTACACTATGCAGCAGTTCACAGTGTAGACAACCCCTCAGAATTTAAGCCTTTAGAGCTCACTCTCCGGCACGACTTCAGATTTCATGAAGGTGCTCCTTGGATGTCTCCTCTTGGGGTGTTTTGTTGACTCAGCCCAGCTTTGCTTGTGAAATCTGAGGGGATCACATCACATGGTTTAGCCTGCATTTACTCACGTATAACCCAGCATGACTGTACATCAATCAACTAATTTTAGCGATGTTAAAACTGAAAAGAAAAGAATGATATCTCATAAATACACTGACCTTCCTCTCCACTCCAGTTTCTCTCTATCTTCCTTCAATTTCTTAACATTTTTTTGGGAAGGCCTTCCAAGTGTTATTCAGAATCCTCTGAATTGACTTATGGCTTCCAAGAGTGCTGGTGGTGCTTCTAGTCCTCACATTTCTGTGGGAATATCTCAACATATCATGAATTTTTTCTTCAGTTGCTCATTTTTAGTATTTTCTGTCCCCAGTCATTCTTCTGTTCCAACTAAATGAGCAAAAATTATTAACTTGCTTTGCTGACTTACATAACAGTCAAGCATTGTACTACATAACTTGAGACATTTATGTAGCTTCTTTGCCTTGTACAGCAGAATGGTGCTAAACGTTCATCAGCACTGACCACTGCACTAAGAGATGACTCAACACTGAAGGAAAGGGCAGTTACAGTCAAAAATGTCATTGTAAAAATGGCAATGTATCTTACACATGTCATGTCATACGAGAAAGGTCATCAATATTATACTCTTCCTCCATCGTTGCATATGATAAGAATATTCTGTAAAAATCATATGTCTTCCTTATTGCATTCCCAAACCTCAAAAAGTAGAACCAAGGCAAGGTGCTTGATTTTTTAGCTCTTTATAATGAGAAACACAGTGGTGCATAAGCTGAAAAAGGATTATAAAATTTTATATATTCTGTGGTTCTTCAGACCTGTTGGGGAAAGAATTAGTAATGTATCTATATATCTGGTAAAAATATCTCAGTGACCTCATACTCACATTTGTGTAAACATCACCTCATCAGTTCCAGATACTTATACAGGAAACAAATCTGAATGCTCCTCTAGTGTTCTATACTTAGGCAGGTCAGCCGGCATATGTCTGGTCTGAAAATACCCAGTTTTACTTGGATCCTTATTTTAAGGTTTCCCTCTTAAGAGTTTGCTGCAAACGTCCCCTCAGCATTTGCCTGTGTGCCTTTTCCAAAGTGACTTGTCCCTGAAGATTGCTTAAATGAAACAAACAAACAAAAAACAATTACAAAAGAACAGCGGAATCGGTTGGTAAAGGCTTGATTGGAGTTGAATTACTAAATTTGGCCATAATAGCCCTGAACTGACAAAGTGAGTATCAAATGATTTTTCATTGCTGTCAGTCACTGTGGTATGTGACCACAGTTCTCTATGACCCAAACCCCATCTTGCTAACAGGTTTCTAAAATCAAAATTCTCTTTCAGACTTTTCCTGATAATATTTCCTAATGGACTCTAGCATGTGGAATAAATTTCCGACTTTATGGCTTGGGGAGATGTGTGATTATAGTGACATAATAAATTGTGTGTTGCCTGGTGATAAAGCACAATGCTTGTGATTCCTTTGAACAGATAACCCTGAAAGTCATATGCTTAATTTTTCAGTTATGAAGTAAAATAAGGAAGGCATGTATTAAAAAAGATACAAAAATAAATGCAAAAAATAGTAGCAGTTATAACTTGATAGTTTAGTTAACAATTTTTTTATTTTTAAAAATTTATATCCACCACAATAGATTTCAAGCAGCTCTGTATATATGAACTGCATCAAATTAGGGGAAAATAGAAAGTTTTTAAAAACGTGAAAAATACAGTGGATTGCCAAGTTTAAGCTTCTAGAAGGGCATAACACTAGAGAGACAGAAGTCTAGACTTGTCCTCTAGAGAGACAGTATATAATGATTTTGTAGATAGAAAACTGCCAATGTTATGGGACTCTTTAGCTGTATTATTAGCAGGATTATTACAAAGGTTCAGATTAAAATCACTTTAGCTTTATGTTTCTTTTCAAGGAAAGAAACAAGTCATGTATTCATGATGGCTTTGCTGCCTCTGGAGGAATGAATACTGATAAGCAACTTTCCCTAAGTGACTTGCTTGAAGTTCTGGTCCACACAGACAATAGCAGAAAATAAATTTGAATCATCATTCTTATGAGGTCACTAGACCAACTTTCTTCACCAGCTGTTTGATTTTGCTTGCTTTCTAATACTACATGTACATTACAGGGCTGTTGTATTTTTTAAATTCTTATTCTTATTTTATTTTATTTTAAAAATATTTTCCCCTTTTATTTTTATTTTTTTCTTCTTTTAATGCAGATATTGATATCCCATGTGCAGATTCAGACAGCATTCTTTCAGCCACACTGATGGAAACAAGGAATGAAGAGGGCTTAAATTATTTGGTACTAGTCAAAGAAGGCAATCCAGATGACGAAAGCATCAATTCTGCTGAAATTAGTTAAGTCTGGTTATCGCTGTTTAAAAGAGAGAGTGAAAGAAAAAACTCTTCAAAGAAGACATAAGTCAAGGAAAATATTCTGCATGTCATCATACCTATGGAGGTATCTTTAAAAAAAAGAAATTCTTTAATAGCACTACCAGAAAACATAATAAGGTACTGTGTATCTGGATCAGACAGTGATTACATAGCCTTTGGTTT
The DNA here is from genome assembly GCA_025920805.1 of Petroica traversi. Classification (NCBI taxonomy): domain Eukaryota; kingdom Metazoa; phylum Chordata; class Aves; order Passeriformes; family Petroicidae; genus Petroica; species Petroica traversi. The sequence continues at coordinate 10,845,901 of JAHLSL010000017.1, forward strand.
TCTACAAGTTATGGCTTGGGTGCTTCACAGGAGATAGTTTAAAGTAGAAAAACATGTATCAGACAGTAAGGGATTTTACTGGTATTGATTAAACTTATGCAATCGCATATGCCTCAGGCACAAGGCAGCCCTTCCAAAAAAGGAGTACTAGAATGCTGCTTCAAAGAGCAGACCAGCTTGTTCATTAATAAAAGCAAACAATTGAAGTGTGGCTTCACTGTGCACAAACAGGATTTTACAAATTGAAAAAAACTACGTAAATACCAAACTCCACATCAGAAAGCAGTGGAAGAAGGGTGACCAGGCTGTCCACTGCTGTGGGTGGTCTGTTTCCCTATTTAATGTAAACAAATGTTTGCAATCATCTTTGCATATTAAGTTGCACAGCAATTGAACTTTGAGTCTGGACAGTCCTGTTTTCTTATATTTCTTTTCCTTTCCTTTTTGAATGTTCATCATCCTTGTTTATATTTTTTTGTCAGACTGGTGAAGGAGGTACTCTTCCTTGGTGTGTTTGGAGATCAACTCAAAGTGTATAATAAAATTTTGTACAAATAGTTATTGAATAAAAGACATCAATAAGCTTTTTCTAACTTTTCATCATGAGCAGTAGTTTGCAAATTATACACAGCTATTCATTGGCATCTTTCAGGAAGCTGGAAACATGCTATAATTTTATGCAAATATTTGAAAATGGGGCACACTGAAGTATAGTAAAAGCTCTATCTGATGTCAGAATATATACATTTGTAAGAAGCAACTCCACTGCAATCAAGCTCCAAAAGTTTCTTAAATGGAGATTCAACACAGATGAACAAGAACTTTGGAGTCTGAATATTTTACTAAAAAATATGAAATAGAAATTGAGATATTTTGAATTAGGATGTATCAAAGTCCCTGAAAAACCCATTCAAGAATTATATAAATATTTTTCTTCATCTACAAATCAGTGTAAAAGACAGATTTTCTAATAAATACAATTACAGCACTTCACTATGCTCACCAGACCGTGAGCAACGGATAAACAAATAAATACTGTATTATATTTCCTTCCTCTTCAAGTGCTGCTTGATTGGTTGTACAGCCATTCCTTCCATTTCAGTAATTTAAAAATTGCTAACGTTTGCTAACCTATGGCATGTGCTGGCCAGAAACCAGGAGGATCCTTGTTCTGCAGCTACCACACCTGAACGTGTTCTGTGTGCATAGTTTCACTTCAGTCAAGAAGACTGCTCAGTCAGCAAGCCACAGACAAAGGTTTTGAACAACAAGACTCCGTACAATATCCTTTCCTTTAGCAGGAGAAGCCTTCAATCCTCCCAATATTTTGTGAAGACAACAACTTTCACAGGCCTCATTAGCACCTGAGATGTGGTATCTCAAGTCAATTCACTTTTGTGTAGGTCTGCATTGGAAAAGAATCATGGAAGAGCCTAACCATCATGTGTAAAGGCAACATGAGCCTCAATGACAGAGAGCAGTCAGGAGTAATGCCCTCCAGGTCTTGAAGCAGTCACAAATATACAAAGCAGCACAGAAAGGAGGGAAGGTAATTCTTGTGTTCACATTTGTAAGTGTTGTGAGACAAGTCTAGTTTTAATGAAAGCTTAGGTACAGCATGATGAGCTGAAAGTGTGAAGTTTAATACACTACCAATAAAAGAAGCCATGTCCAGTAGCCTATGCCTTTTTCATCTGATAGTATGAAAAATGTATTGGACAGGATAAAAAATTAACTTATTGATCCTAATTTGAGGATCCTGATCTATAACTTCTTGAATCCAGTGAAAGACACAATACCCACCCCTCCCAGTAATTACAGTCATCTGGGTCTGCTCAGTGATGCAGTGTGAGCTCTGAGCATGGCCCTAATCATACATGGGCCAAAACCCCCTCCTTTTCCTGCCTTAGAGAAGTAAGTATGCAAACGCAACTATTCCACTGAGTTATGGTAAAGCTGAATTTGATGCAGGCAAACTTCACCTCACTTACATTCACCCATGATTCCACTTGTAGAGAGCTTCTTAAACCCTCATATTTCTGTATCACCCTTCTCTTTACACATTTTCAGGATTTCACCTTCTCTGTCTTACTGAAGTGCTGCTTCCACTCTTCATTCAAACTCTTCTTGATGATTCACGTTTTTCTCATCAACATTTATTCACTGTCAGGAACTCACCTCTTTTCTTCCAGCAGACAGAGCCTCATGGCAGTCCTCATGCTACTTTTGGACACAGTAGGGAAGACACACATACAAGATGTGATGAAATGAAAGACCTCTTGGGCATGGAAATAGGTACTACCTGGCTTGTGTTTGCATCTGTTTTTACCTCCTCCTATGGCAGATCAAGGGAAAGAGTCAAGAAATCTTTGTGTTCAAGTGTCTTGACTTTCAAGACTACAGATTTGAAATAAGTACAGATGGATTTAAGGGCAATTATGTCATTTAAAGGAGATAGGTGTTTAGGGGAGAAAAGAATCCTGACATAGCAGAAAGGTTGTATAGATAGAGGTGGTATAAGGTATGTGGATCTAATTTTCAGCTGCTGTAAATCAGGTTAGATATGTTAAGCTAAGATGATGTACAGCACTGTAAAAACTGTCTCTAAGTGTTTAGCTTAAATTTGTCCTGAGACAGGTAGGCCAATGTTCCTGAAAAAAGAGGGCTCTTCCGTATTCCTTGACGCCAGCACAAACACTGAGCAACAACAACAGGGTGAACACACTGCACATGTGACAACCATGAGTGCTGGGCTCTCAAATGGCCATGGCTGAACACTGAGCTGTGCTTGGATAGACATGGATATATCATCTATCTGTGGTTGGTTTGTCTAGCCCTTCAACTGCAGACCTGACATTCATATGAATGGGTGAAAAATATTCTACTTTTACCTATGATTAGTATTTACTGTAGCAAATACCCAACACAAATGCTGTGGTGAGTAAATTATTTTGTAAAAGTGAAGGGCCAGGGCAGATGTTACTGATTTACTAAGACAGTATTTTCAGTGGCATCAATTCTAAGTCTTCTGTCTTCAGGTCTACAGCAGGCAGTAGCATCCAGCCATCAGAGCATTTCTGTTTTTCAGGGTTGCTTGCAAGAGCTTTTGAGCAGGCACATACTGATGACCAGATCTACCCAAAATCTGCCTACCTCATGCTTTCTATTTGAGACCAAGGTCAGGATACTGTGAAAGAAAAAGCAACGTTTTATGAACAGAATATTGAGTTCTTATTAGATCAAAGAAGATTACAGAAAGTGTGCATGTAGCTGCTGCAGGATCACTCTCTCAACTCCATGTGCCACAGACGGAGTGCCCAGAAGTTTAACGTAAGCTATGAGAATCTGGCTGTCAAGAGCTCTGAAGGGAAAACTTATACAGCTTGAAAGGATGATTTGTCAAGATATGAAAGGCAAAAGATGCCTTTGGTTTTATTACATTGGACAGAAAAACTTGGGGTGTCAAGATGATTTCTTTGCCTTTTTTATATTTAACATGGGAGACTTTACTGCCAGTCATTCGATGGCATCATCACAAGATTTGGGAAACTTAAAAATGACCACCAGAAAAGCAAAAGATTGTAAAGCTATACTGCTAACACAAGTTTTTTCTGTTAGTCTTTGCTACCTGCAGAGATTAATAGGTGTTGAGGACAAGAAAGGCAAGAACTAAGTTCACCTCAGCTTAACTTATCTGAGACCCTCAAGTCCAGCACTGAGACTAAAGTTGTTGTTCCTCAGCTTTCCTGGTACCCTAGGTAATAGAGCCTACTAACACCCTCTAGATCACTCAAAATCTGCTTCTCTCACCACTTGTATAGAAGGGCACAAAGATCCTGGCAGCAGAGTCATGCATCCCGTGCTTTCCACAATGGTTTTCAGAAGAGAAAATTTTACCATCTATTTGAATTGACTAATGTCTCCAGATTATTTCCTCTTTTTAAAAAAATTTCTTTGACATCTGTGGCATGCTGTCTGTGATGATTTGAGTCCTCAGGTGTGGCTTTACTGAGCATAACCAGGTGAAATTTATTCTCTGTAATTTGGGTTTAGAACTATGCATTTTAATAGTAACCGTGAAGGCAAGCTTAGTTCTAGATTCAGATTTACCTCTTTTTGCACAAAGCTGATCTTAATTCAGCTGAAAAAGAATGTTGCAGAAAAGAATGTCTGTAAAATAGCCCTGGTAGGTCTATTAAAAATTCTAACTCACTTTAATTAATTCTTGAAAATTTTTGTTACACATGCACTCTAGTGAGTTGCAGAAGCTTGCATACAAGCTGGAATTTTCAATCATGGCTCTATTTATAATGACATTTAGCAGCTCTAACTGATATTATGCTTCAACTCTAAAAATCAGCCAGAAACCCAGGGTATCAAAGCCAATGAAGATGTCAAAATATTGTCTTTATTGCCACTGACATAACTGATACTCCTGTATAAATGACCTTTTTTACGATGTGTTAACTTCTTTGTGTGACGTCTTCCATTTGGAGGATATTCATTGCTGCTTTCTATCTTTTACTCAAGAACAGAGTTATAAAATAACCACTCCTGTTTGGATATTAATTCCTTTTGCAATTCTGTTGACATAGCTGGATTTTCTTTCTGGAATAGAATAGAATAATTTAGGTTGGAAAAGACTTCTAATATCATTGAGTTCAGCCATCAACCCAGCACTGCCAAGTGCACCACTATCCCTAAGCACCACATCTACATGTCTTTTAAATACCTCCAGGGATGGTGAATCCACCACTTTCCTAGGTGGCTTGTTCCAATGCTTGACAGCCCATTTTGAGAAGAAATGTCCTATAAAATCCAATCTAAACCTCTCCTGATGCAGTTTGAGGCTGTTTCTTCTCATTCTGTCACTCATTACTTAGGAGAAGAAACAGTCCCCTACCTTCTTACAACCTCCTTTCAGGCAGTCATAGATAGTGATAGGTTGAGCCTATCTTGAGCCTCATTTTCTCCAGGCTAAACAACCCCAGCTCCCTCAGCTGCTCCTGATAAGATTTGTGCCCAAGACCCTTCATCAGTTCTGATGCCCTTCACAGATTCACAAAATCAAAGTTGGAAATGACCTCCAAGGTCATGGAGTCCAACTTTTGATCAATCACTTTGTCAACTAAACCACAGCACTCAATGCCATATCTAGTCATTTCTCGGACACTTCCAGGGATAGTGACCACCTGAGCAATCTGTTCCAAAGCTTGACAACCCTTTCCATGAAGAAATTCTTCCTAACATCCAACCTGAACCTCCCCTGGCACAACTTGAGGCTATGTCCCCTTGTTCTGTCACTTGTTGCTGGGAGAAATTGCCCCAACTCATTACAGGTTCCTTTCAGGCAGTTGTACAGAGTGATAAAGTGTCCTCTGAGTCTCCTTTTCCCCAGGCTAAGCAATCCCAGCTCCCTCAGCTGCTCCTCACAGGATTTGTGCTCCAGACCTTTCACCAGCTCTGTTGCCCTTCTCTGGTCATGCTCCAGCACCTCAATGTCCTTCTTGTTGTGAGGAGCCCAGAGCTGGACACAGATTCAAGGTACAGCCTCACTGGTGCTGAGTAAAGAGGGACAATCTCTGTCCTGGGGCTGCTGGCCACACGATTTCTGACACAAGCCAGGAAGGCATTGGCCTTCTTGGCCACCTGAATCATGTACAGTTGGATGCCAACCCTCAGGTCCTTTTCCTCTGGGCAATTTCCAGCTACTCTTCCACCAACCTGTAGCACTGCCTGGGATTGTTGTGACCCAAGGGTAGGACCTGTCACATGCCCTTGTTGAACGCCACACAATTGGCCTTGGCCCAAGGATCCAGCCTGTCCAGATCCCTCCACAGAGCCTTCCTACCCTCTAGCATATCAACACTCCCTCCCAACTTGGTGTTGTCTGCAAAGTGACTGAGGTAACACTCAATTCCCTTGTCCATATCACTGATAATTATGTTAAACAGGACTGGACTCAATACAGAGCCTTGGGGAACACCACTTGTGACCGCTGCCCACTGGGTGTAACCCCATTTCCCACCACTCTCTGGGCCCAGCCATCCAGCCAGTGAGCTGGGTAAAACCCCAGCCAAGCCATGAGCAGCCAGTTTCTTCAGGAGAATGCTGTGGGAAACAGTGTCATCATCCACAGCCTTTTCCTCATCAACTAAGTGGGTCATCTTGCCACAGAAGGAGTTCAGTTAGTCAAGCAAGACGTACCTTTTGTAAGCCCATACTGCCTGAGCCTGATCCCCTGATTGTCCTGCATGTGCTGTATGATGGCCCTCAAGGTGATCTGATCCATTCAGATCTTTTCTTCAGGGTATTTTTTTTTGGAATGCCTACCCATCTCCAAACAGAAATAAATTTCTGGGGAAAAGTGTAACCAAAAATCTCTTTAGAATTTTTTGATTCAGTTTTATATTATGAGTAAAATACTCAATTTTGATGGAAGCAATATAAGAAAAAGTAGTGACAAAGTGACTAGACCTGCAAATGCCCTGTAGTTACCATGTCTGCACAGTTGTGTTTTGGCCCAGATCACAGAATCCAGCAGGTCCTAAGTGGAATATATGTTTCTGGGGCATGAGAAGCAAAAAAAGATATATGAGTTATAGGATGACTTTAAAAAACAAGCCTATATGCAAGAAGGTTTGACTGTGAATAAAATCGTATGACTGTTACTCTAAGGACTATGCAAATATAAAAATTGCAAATTCTTATCTGATCTACAGCTTTTGTTTTAAAGTGGCAGAAGTGCCAAGTTAAGTGACAAAGGAAAACAACATGTCCTTGGAAATACACTCTCAAAGAGTGTAAACAAAATCAAATAAAAATGCTCTCTTAAATACAGGATTTGTATTTTCTTAGCAGAATAAACTCTCTGCCTTGACTCTCTGTGCACTCACTGAAGTGGAGGTCATGGCTAGTGACAACTGGGAGCTGTTCCTGGAGGCTTTCTTGCCTTTTTAGGTTATGAGGGTCTCTGTGTGTTTAGGATAATATGATTGACGGCTCCACTCCGGCCCCAATTAGCACCCTATAATTTATTAGCTTCTGCTTTCAGATTATGCGCTAACTTCACAAATATTTCAACCACGGAAACAGCAGCTATCAAGTGTCTCTTTCCTGATCCAGCTCACTTGGACTGCAGTTAAATACAAGGAGGGAGCTGTGCAGGTCTGTCAAGAGAGAATAATCATTTGTGTCTGTGTGCAACTGGGACTGTCACAGTTCTTAGGACCCAGCTTCTGGAAAAAAGGAGTTGTTCCACTGGATCAAGATCAGGGGTTAGGGCTTGGTTCCTGCCACAGGGGTTCGGGAGGGGATTGAGAGTAATGCACTGGCCCGTTCTGAGAAGGCCTGTGTTTGTCCACCTCTGTTTATCGTGTAAACATTGACTCCATGCAAGCAACATTCACAGGAAAGTTTGTGTCCCCCCCTAAAACTGTTTCTTTGCTCCTCACTGCTGTGGTGTGGGGCCAGAGTAGTAAGTGCAGGAGGGAAGAGCCCGGGTGAGGCAGGAGAACAGAGAGGGCATGAGACTCAGGGTCCGGGCTGAGGACAGAAGTCAAGGAGAGGAGAAGTGGAGAGGTTGGGGTGGGTTTGATGAGGGAGGAGGGGCACCTTGCAGCTGGACCCAGGCCAGGTAGGGCAGAAGAAAATGTGCTGTGCCACAGGGAGATAGACTACCCCCAGTAACAGCCATCTCCTTATGGGACAGCCCTCCTGCCAGGTGTTTATCCTGCCTTTACCATGAATGAATAAGCAACTGGCACATATCTAAAGAAATGCTTCAGTCCTTGGCCAGCCTGTGCTTTTGAGGGCTTTTGCAGCCAAGCATGGCAAATGGAAGTGTCCATGCATGAGACAGGGGCCCAGGAGAGAGCACTCCTCCATCCTGCAGCCCAATACCCTTGCACACACACACACACTTCTACACCCCTGCACATCTGCACTCCTACACTCCTGTACTCTGCACATGCGCACCCTGCATCCCTTCATCCCTGCACAGCTGCACCCCTGCACAACTGCATTTGTGCTGTCTGCCCCCCTGCACTCCTACACTCCTGCACCCCTGATCAGGCCCTTTCAGCACCTTCCCTGTCTTTTGCCGGACTGATGCAGAGAGGGCAGTGGCAGGAGGATGGTGACATGGCACCTCAGGGCCTCTTTTCACATACAGCTTTGAGGCACATAATTCCTGAGTTATGCCTGGCTAAGGAGGCAGTAGAAAGTGCACTCCAAAGGTAACTCCTCCTCCATGATTAGAAAAGGACATGAGGAGCCCAGACTGAGTCACTTGTCACTACATTCAGGTAAGATTTTAGTGTTACCATGCCGGGAACTAAATTAACAGTATGGTTCCCTAGGCTGTAGCCCCAATGCTTGGGAAATGAGTGAAGTAAAACTTTTTTTCTCTTATTTTTTAGCTCTTTCTTATTTTTTCTTTTTCTTTTTTTTTTCTTTTTTCTTTTTCTTTTTCTTTTTCTTCCCCCTTTCCTATATTTTTTTATGATTTCCTACTTCCATTTCCCATGCAAAACTGCCTAGCATACAAAATCAATGTCTCACTCCTGAGAATAATCATAGGACCCTCTCCTTTCCCTGCTGCAACTGCTCCTCTGAGTGGCAGGCCCGGGAAGGCAGCCAGGGCACTACAATCCTCCGCAGGAGCTGGCTCATCCGTCTGTAATCAAAAGGGCACGTTAATTACAACACTTGCCCAGAAAAAGATGCACAGCAACTGTCAGTTAGAGACATCCAGTTTGCTGCATCCAAAGCCACCAGCAGCATTTTCCTCCCTTCCAAGAAGGGCCCAACATTTAAGCCCTAGCTTGAGCTCGTCTTGTGAACCTAAATATGACTTCAAAGGGAAGGCGAGAAGGGTCGGCAGATCCTGACCCAAGGAGGAGACAGGGCAGATACATTTCCCCAGAGGCAGCAGCACACAGTCTAGGGGACGCAAAAGGGATTATTCAACCTCTCTTTCACCCTCTGTCTCTTCCCTTCTTCCTCCTGTGCTGGGGCCTTCTATGGTAAACACACTGGAAAAGGAGATGAGAAGTAAGCAACACTACCCTAAAGCTGTCCCACATTAGACTGTAAGTGTAGGGGCACATATATGCATTTAAGAGTTTTATGCTTCATTCCTGTGACTGCAGCCATATGGAAGCAAAAACCTCATTAAAATAAAGTGGGGACTGCACCCACAAATACCATGCCCTATCCCCACCTCCATCCTTCCCTTGACTGGTCACTTTTAACCTCAGACATCATTAAAACAGTACTCCTTCATGCTTTGCTAATTTTCAGCTATTTTCAGGAAGAGAAATAAATATCTATGGTGAATACACCCAGAGATCATTTTGCAACTCCTTGTGGAGAGGACACTTGCTACTGGGCAGCAGCAGATACCCTTGCTATGTCCAGCACTGCCGTGCTCTGCAGCAGATCCTGTCCCTCTGCCTCCTTCCCTGGACTCTGCACGAACGGGTTTGAAGCTGTTTGTGCCCGTTTGTCTGTCCCAGCTGGGCTAGTCTGTTTGTCAGGTGGGCAGCTAGAGAGCACAGTCTGGTGCGTGACATTCAGAAAGGCACAGCAGGAGGATTTGCTCCTCAGGATTTGCTGCAGAGATGGGGACTCACGTCCCTTGCAGTGCGTGACAAGCATGTGACAGGTAATATTTATGTAACATCTAAGAAGGGTTTCTTTTGTAATTCCAGATTTTCTGCAAGCATTCATGACTCAGGGAATAATAACCTATGAAGCAAAGAGGAATAAAACAGACTTGAGAAATGGTATGGAGGTCAATGTGCACTGTCACTGCATTAGGAGCTGTGGCCCCAGTCCTGTAAAGATTATTGCCCAGGCCTTAAATGTTGGTGCTCTGAGCAGTCCTTCTGGAGTCAGAATAACACAGAGTGAGCAAAACTGGAAGGATTAGGCAAAACAGGGCATGTGTGCTTTCAGGTTGCTGTCCATCCAGAGTAGGAGCACTTTTAAAAAGGTGTTTGTACTTTTAACACCTTGAGCCACTTTCTTGGCTTTGTGTTTAGATGCTTTCATGATACAACAGTAAAAAACGTACCCACAGAACAAATGCCAAAACCAATATTCATGTATTCTCTGCATAAATTCTCACGCTTGAATACATTCACAGTAAAAATTAATTGTAATTGCCAATGTAGTAAATGACTGGTTTGTGCTTAATGAATATTTCCAAATGTATTTGGGCTGTATCACTCAGCCCTCCTCGTTAAGAGAAGAGGGGAGGAAAAAAAGAAAGAAAAAAGAAATAATTGTGGTGAAACACCACCAATTATAGACTCGGATTAATTTTTTTAAAAAAAAAACGAAACCTTCAAAACAGCCTGAAAAATCCCTCAGGAAAATTCTTTCAAAATTACCCTGCTAACTTTAACTTCTGCAGTTAAATACCATCTTTAGATACTTTTCTTCTGCAAAAGCTGGTGCTTTCTTCCTTGATAAACACCTCCGAATTTTTTTGGTTTAACCAGTAATGTAAATTCTGGGATCATTCCCTTGCCCTTTTCATCTTGTCTGGGCTCTGGCTTTTTGGAGGCCAAAGGAAAATGTCTGTCTGTTTGTCTGGCTGAAGGAATCACGGGAAGTCCCCTCTGCCATTTGCTAAGCTCTGGCCGGGGGTGCTCCTGGTCAGCTTCTCACATTATGTACTCACACTGCTTTGGCAAACTCTTTCTATTAGGATTCCTGTTCTTTCCCAGAAACTGAGTTATCACCAAACCTAGGAGAAGCAAGTTTGCTTTATCCATAACTCCACTTGTGAAACATATGCCAAATTATGTGAGAGTTTGGGAGGTAAAAACGCTCATCACAGCACTAAAGTCCATTTTTTACTGCTTCTCCTAGTGTCGGGGGTAATGTTAGCAATCTCTTAATACATGCTTTAAAATTTGCCTGCTTCAAAGACAATCCACTAAGGAAAAAAAAAAAACCCAGAAAAAACTCCAAAGCACAACAGTGTTGGGATCAGATGTTTTGTCTATAAAAAAGTCAGCTTTTAAGTATAGGGTAAGTGTCATTTCTGCCCTGTTTCATTAATTAACATCACCTGGTAATAACATTTAATTTACCACTACAATAGCAATTCTATATGCTACCATCCCCTCTTCTAGCAGAAGAAATATGGAGCAGCTCCCTTACTTTAACCAGTCTTACAGACACACCACTCTAAAATGTAGCAGTTCTATGGTCTCATATTTCTTATCTTTTGTATTTATCTCTTTTTATTTTACTCACTAAGAAAATATTTTCAACTGTTATGATTTCTATTTATCTTTCATGCAAAATAATAAAATAACTCACTTCATCCTTGTGAGATACTTTTTCTGCTTCACTTTGAAGTTTCCAGTTTGCCTCATTTCTCTTATTTAGCTTTAATTCTTCATTAAAGTACACAGGGTGAAAGAAGGAGATACCTTTAATACAGCTTTGCTACTGTTGAATAGCTAACTCCCCCTTTCAAAAAACCCCAAACAAAACAACTACTAAAGTGGCAAAATGACAGCAACAATTAGACAAAGAGAAGTGTTAGAGGAAACTCAGACCTAATGTCCATCATGTGTTTTTCATTCTGGTGTTCCCTTTAAAGGCTGTTGGGTTGGAGGTGAGCCATTCTTCATTGGGTTCCTTTCTCCCTCTGCTTTAGGAGGGTTTTACTTTCACCAGAAAATGTTTATTGTAAAAAGGAAAAAAAAACAAAACGAAACAAAACAAACCCAAAACAAAACAGACAAAAAAAAATCAACCAAAACCACACGACCCCACCCCCAACCAAACAACTGTTATACATCCAATGCAAATGTGCCAAACTCTGAGAAGTGCCACCTTGGTTTTCGTCTTTCTGGGATTTAAGCAGTTGTGAGGGGAACAGCTGCATATCTGTAAGTCCAGGGCAGGTGGCCCCAGTTAAACACTTGCCACTCACAACCACAAAGCTTAAAAATCTGACCAGTTCCTTGATAATCCAAAAATGTTCGTGAGTTCCAGTTTCTTCTCCTTTTACATTTCTATAATGTAAAGTAAAAATCCAGTTCAAAACTGCTGAGTAGCTTTCTCATGTTTGCACTCAAGGAATAACTTTCACTGCCATAAAAAAATATTCACACCACTTAAAAAACCCCCACAATTTCCTCTGCTCATTGTATGAAGGCCAGTGGTTTTGCATGACCATGATGTCATTTGACTCTTTCAGAGTAGTCTGGCTGCAGGTCTGGATGTGGGGTCAGCTTAAATAGAAGTTCAATGTCTTTGGCTCTCCTCTTGCAAGGGAACGACTTTCCAAAATAAGTCTAAAATATCGCCCTTGCAATGCCAGGTCCTTTTAAATCCTGTTGTCTTTCCCAAGCAGCGGGGCCACGGTGGGCTTGGAAAAGGACAAGGGGGGATCTGAGAGTCTTTGAGTCAGGACATCAGCTCAGAAGGGATCCACCACAGAAGGAGTAACGGCGAGCTGCAAACCAAGACCAGAAGCTGTTACAAACTGACCCGATTTCAGCTCTGAATGCCACCATGTCTAACGGGTAGAGAGCTACAGGGGAGAGCCAGGGGAAGAAGAGTGAAGGACAGCTCTAAAACCAGTACAGATCCTTGCTTTTATCCTGAGGTTGCAAACCTGAGAACGGAGAGAAGAAGAAAAAAAAAAAAAGGAAGAAGAAAAATAGGTACAGGCATTTAAGAACAGAGGAAAACAAATTGCTTTTCTTGCCAGCTGAAATCAGTCTGAAGCATGGGATCTCCAGAGCCCAGAAGGCTGTCAAACAAGAAGAGCCCAAGTCAGGCTGAAGACAGGCATCATAAGGAGACATTAGTGGCTGCAATAATAAAACCAGCATGGAGCGGACTTTCCTTGCCTTCACAACCACTGACTCAGGATCTGCCACCTCTGACTGTGCCTGTGTACCCATTTTTGTCAGCACTACAGCCAGAGCCATGGCTCCAGACAACCCAACAGGCACTGCCTGGGGAAAACCACTCCTTTTTTTTTGCTCAGCAAGAGCAATAGTGCTTTGATCTCAAAAACTGGAAGGAAAAGGTTAACAGGGAACGGAGCTAGTTCATGAACCTGCGTGGTGTCTAAAAATGACCTCTCAGGGCAGCAGTGGATGAGTCCAAGCAGTGACCTTTGGAGTTGCTCCATTCTGCTCCCAGCTCTCACTGCTCAGGAGCAAGACCAGGGCCTGGACAAAAGTACTGAAGAAATTCAAATAATATTGTGGAGAAGTGGTGTGTTGGCCTGTCCCATCCTTCCTCTCCCTTCCTCACTTGCCTGGCCTGAGAACCCCAAGAAGAGCACCAAAGGCAGAGCTTAGGTGTCACATGTGAGGCTCCCACCCTCACTTCATTCCCCCAGAGCAGAACCTCAGCCACCCCCCTACTGCTATGGATGGTGTGGAATTGGGGAGCAGGGGTGCAGCAGAGCCGGGGGAGCTGGAGGGATGGAGGGCAGCTCATTACCTGTGTCCACATTGAGGCCAATGCTCTGTGCCACGTCCCCCGTTGCATTGGGGAAGGGGCCCGGCGTTGTCCAGGCTGCAGCAGCACCCGCTTCGCTCTTGCCCAGTTCACAGGGGGGGCTGACTGGTGTGGACACGGAGGCGGGGGTGAGGCGGTGGGGCCGCACGGAGGCCGTGGGCACCAACAGGGAGCCGTAGCGGGGGTCGAAGTGGGGCCCGTAGACCTCGTGCATGGTGGTGGGGCGGGGGTATGCCGTGCTCTGGGTGCCGATGTAGGGGTGGTGGTGGTGGTGGTGGTGGTGGTGATGGGCGTGGTGCCAGGGCTCGGGGCCGCCCTGGTGCAGGTGGCTGTGCAGGGACGAGGGCGCATAGGGGTCGGCAGCGGCGGCGAAGGGCAGCTCGCTGTGGGCAGCAGCTGCCAGGGGGCTGCTCAGGCTGGCTGGCACCGAGGAGGGCTGGTACGTGCTGTTCCAGAAGGACGGCGGGAAGATCCGCTGGCTCATTGGGAAGGAACCATCTGGGTGAAGCAAGTGGAAAAGAAAGTCAGCAATGGGCACACAGCCTTGCTGTCCTTTCCCCAGGGCTCTGCCCCTCCCTGATCCACCCAAACCAGTCCTTTCATTCCCTTTATTCCACAAAAAGATGGCAGATGTAAGAACTTGCTCCAAACAAGTGCAGGTTCCTCCCTGACTAAACATCCAACACACCTTGCCTAAGGTTTATCCATGAAATATATCCTCCAGGTTTCTCTCAGTATATGGATGGGCAAAAGAGAAGGCGAGAGAAACATCTCTTTCTTCAGTAGTGGAAACCGAGTGAGAGCTACTATCCCACTTAAATTTTCAGATTTGTATTTTTCTTGTTTGTTTCCATAATAATCTCCTTGTCCAAGCATTTATGCCCAACACTTCCCCAAAAGCAGCTGCCGCCTCAGTGGGGTTGCAAAGTGGGCAGGAACAGTGAGAGATGTGGCTGAGTGCAAGTTTGGATTACTCAGATATCTGGAGGCAATTCTCCATCTATTACACCGGCCTGTTTCTTAGGTATATTGTCAATATATTTGGGAAGCCCCTAGCAGATCTTTGGAGGACCCTACATTTTCTTAGCCCAGTAAACAACATGCAAGATGGACTGGTGATTATTAACAGCACAAAACATATTATACATGATTAATTGGGAATGCACACTGTTCCTGGAAGAAATAAAACCATGCTTCAAATACTTCTTTGCCAGGGAAGTATGTTAGTTCTGAGCCTTGGCATTGCTTGGGAGAAGGGGAAGCAGTTTATTATGAGAAAAAAAAACCTCCTCTCCTGCCATCAATTCCAGCACTGAATATCTCTCACCCATGAAATATTCTTAGACACTACAGACAGCAATTCATGCAGGGGCTGGGAAGCCAGCCTCGGCCAAGCAGGTGGCCCTGTGAGGGAGGGTTACTAAGGCTGCCCACAAGGAAGTGCCAGCCCTAACTCTCTGGCAGATAGGGTGTGGGGAAGGTTATTCCACTCTGCCCTAAGTACCCTCGTGGGCCTGTCCAATCTGAATCAGGCATGGATATGGAGAGCTGTGCATAAGCCATGGCCTTGGCCTTGACAGTACACGGCCATGGGCAGGTCTGTGTCCTTGTCAGTGCTCCAGCAGCAGCCAGGGTGGTAATACATGCAGGGCAAGATACAGAGACACACGCAATCATTTTTTCAGAGGTGGGAAACTGAGGAGATATTTCCCACATTTGCTTTTTGCTTTGGTTCTGTCACTATGACCACTCTGAACTGAAAGCTGGAATCAACGGGAAATGCACTGGTCACAACCACAGTTTGGGGGTCACTCCGTCGTTAGCTGGTGAGTAGCCCCCTCCAGGGGGCACTTACAGTGAAAAGATATTTTGTTTCCCCCGGCCACCTCCCAGGCTGCTTTCCCCGTGGGCCATGGCCGCCCAGCATAATCTGAAGAGCTTTATTCTTTCCTTTTTCACCCTAAAAACGCCAAGCAGCTGGCAACTCCTGGCCTGGGATCCCAAGGGATGCCCGTCGGGCATCAGCCGCTGGCGGGAGGGAGGAGAGAGCCGGCATACGCGGCCGAGGTGGGGACGAGGTGCCGGTCTAGAGGGGGCCTCCGTCACCTCCTCTATCCCCTGCATCCCCCGCATCCCCCTCGCTGGGCGCTCACCCCGCCAGGAGCCCGCGTTCCGCGCCGCCTTCGCGCTGCCGAGGGAGAAGCTGCTGGGCTGGCTGAGAGCCCGGCTAAAGTGCTCGTCCACCACGGCGCTGATGTCCCCCTGGAAGTAGGTGAAGAGGACACAGCGGGAACTGATGTACTCGGCCTCGGGAGGTCGCTCCTTCTCGGGGCTGCAGTCCTCCTCCTTGATGCTGGCCGCGGGGTGGCTGGAGAAGGAGCTGCCGGCGCTGGCGCTGCTGCCGCTCTCCGGGGCTTCTTGCATTTTGGAGTAAAAGGCGAGTTTCTGCAGGGAAGGAAAGAAAACGGAGCCTGTCACCCTGCATGCACATCAAGGTGCGCTGGCCTGCCCTGTGCCAGGCGGCGTGCAGCGCCGAGCCCTCTCCCGCGGTCTTTCCCAGAGGATGCCAAAATCTGGTCCTCGGCTGCCCGCCGTTCCCTCAGCACACACCACAACCCCCACACCCTCATATCCCCCTCTGTAATCCGTGGGCAAAGGGGCTGCAAATAGGGCTGGGGGACAGAAACCCACAGGTGTCGAACGGGATGGAGCAATGCAGCCGCCGGGTGGGGAAGGCGCGGCCAGGCAGGGGTCACAGCGCCGGGTTCCCCGCACCAAGCCCCGCATGAGAAGGTGCTTTGCCGCTGGCTCCGGAGCGGAGGGCGGCCGCCAAGGGGCTGCGATGCGGGGGCACGGAGCAGAGCCGGCAGCAGGGAGGAGAGAGCCGCTCGGTCCCCGGCTCCCAAAATCTGGTACAAAGAGTGTCCTGTGACCCACAGCGAAAAGGGAGAAGAAAAGAGGGGGAAAAAAGACTGGAAGTCTCAAACACATTTCAGGGCAAAACTCAGCATTTCCCTGGACAGCAAGAAGCTCCAGGTATTTACTACAAAATTAATCTCTTTTTGCTGGACTCCGCTGAGTGGGAAAACAGCGGGAGTTGGGAAGTTTGCCGGATGTTTCCCGTCTTTATGCGCGGTAGTGTCTGCAGCTGCTGAGAGTTTCTTAGCAATAAGCGCAGGGACGCGGAGCCCGGGCTTAGCCGCTGCGGACAGAGCCTTGGGGCGGCCGGCGAGAGAAGCACCGAGGGGACGGGGCAGTCTTCGGCCAAGACACGCGATACACTCAATAATGTCACTCGTCGCGACGACGGCCTTTCCGCTTGGCTCCCTATTCGGCCATTGAGGTAATGATCATCCCCCTTAACAATGTCATAAGCCGGCGGCTGTGGGGGTGGTGGGAGGGAAGGCAAGGTGGGGGACATAATCTGCTATTTGTGACAGGTCCTGGGCCCCGCTGCCGGGGGCTGGAGGCGGCACAGGGACCGCCACGCCGCTGGCCCCGGCCC
>JAHLSL010000017.1:10867911-10912682 GCA_025920805.1 Petroica traversi
GGGAGAACTCCGGCCACGCAGGAGGCTGGCGGGGTGCGGGGGGAGCCGGGGGTCGGCCGAAGATGGGGTTTACCCAGCCAGTTAACCTGTCTCCCGCTGCTTCTTATTTTATTTCATTTATTTCACTGCATTCCACGTGCCTCCTGTGCCGGGTGCTGCCCCGCTGCCCCCGGGGAGGATGCCCCTGCCGCCCCCCACCTCGTCGGCCCCCGCTCCTGGCCGGGGCGAAGCGGAGCTCCGGGAAAGGCAGGGATCTGAGTGACCCTCTCCATATCCCACCAAGTCCGGCGTCCGCCGGAAAATGCCACCACCAAAGCCACAGGAGTTGAGAGGTTTGATAAACCGAAGGAGGAAAAACCAGTTGCTCCCGAGGAGGAATCTCCCCAGAAACTTTTGAATCATTACAAGTGCCGGGAACAGCGATGTTTTTGCACTTAATAGAAACTAAAACAACGCCGAGGGCAAAGTCACACCAAAACAACAAATTGTCGTGAAGGTAAACTGGATTTACTCCCTGGTTTTCTGCCGAGTACGACATACAAAATTGTAAATAGGTGAATGTATCTTCACTGCTCATTTTAAAGGAGTTGCATAGGAGGCAGATTATTTTTTGACAGAGATTTAAGTTCTCATTTCAATATCAACTCTTCAAAATGTTCAACTTCATGGTATTAGTCACAACTACTATGAGAAGAGACTTGTTTTATTTTGTTTTAAGCAACTGTAATAAAGCAGAAAAAATATAGAAAATACAAGAGAAATAATATTACTCAGTTTTCAAATGCTGATTGGTTACGAAAGTATTGGGAAAATCTGAAAAGAATGAAGACTTTGAATTTTGAACACCTGGAAATATTTAAACTAATTTTAGCAGAAAACCTCTTATTTAAAACTAAGCGTTGACTCTATTTTGTTTTCTCCATAATGTAATTTTTATATTCCAAGTGTTAGAATTTATTTTGAATGCCTGTCATTCACCAAAATCATATTTCAGTGCCGGATGAACATGTTTCAGTGTTTTCTGTACAAGGTGCAAATTTTAAAATTCATATATAAACAAATTTCTTTCTCCCTATTCTAGTTTGGGAAATTAGTTTATCATATTGCAGTGCAGCCTGAAACACTGTGGCAGTGAGTTCTGCCTCAGCATTGCCCCTGCCCCCATGAGAGCCAATTTCATGTTGGTGGTCAAGAAAATGAGGGGATGACCTCTGGATATTAGGTTTTAAAATCAGAAATTTATCTTATACTCTATCATTTTCTTTCTCCTGAAAAATGAGCAAATAATCCCAGTAGAGGGAAGGGCTCATTCTATGGCTGGTGTCCAAATTAAAGCAGTCAGCTGAAGAGCAGCCCTTCGCTCCTCCCGGCGAGAGACTGAGGGATCTCCACTTGGGACAACGAGATCTCACTTCTCCTCTGTGTCCCTGCTTGTGAGAATAGGGAGCTATCCCAACACACACAGATCTGTGCCTGTTTCAAAGGTAAGATTTTGCTGGGCAAGGTACCAAAAAAGCCCATTTCTCAGAGGGTAAGTCCAAAGAACACCTGCTCCAGAGACACAGCACACCTTCCTGCTCTTTGGAGCAGCCCTTCAGCAGGACACTGTGCCACAGCAAAGGTAGGACCTGACACCTGCCAAGGCTGAGCATTCACTTCTTGTGTAGAAAAACCCAACATGTGTGACTGGGTGCTGCAATGTGGCAGATGGTCTAGCTTGTGTTCCCTGCAGAATCTCTCCTTGTGGGCTGAATTTAGGGATTTTACCTCATGCTCAAGTATATGTTAAGGGAATTGGGTCTAATGTGGCTTGGCATGAATTAGGTCTCTTTTATAGACAGTTATTCAACCGTAAAACTTGTGCAGTGTAAGACACAAGTAAGCATCAGTGTCTGAATGCAGAGAAATGCAAACATTTATGCAAAAATGCTGGTGGTGTCTTTCCTCTTTGGTGCATCTGTGAAATTAGTCCTGATATAGGAAATTATCCTGGAAACAAAGGGTCAGAAACTATATTCACTAATGATCTCACTGTATATTTACAGTTACATAAAAACGGATTTCCTTGGTCTTAACTAAAGAATTTTAGGTGGGTTGAATCACATAAGGAATTACAAAAACTTGGAAAGAAACAGCTGAGTTACCTCAGAGAGAAAATTATGACAGCAGTAAAGAAATGCACAGTTTAAGGAAGGACATGGTTTAAGAACTGGAGTGTACCATCACAGCACTGGTGTGGGCCTACTCCTAAGACATACACTGGTAAATATTTCACAGTAGTAATATGAAAAGAAAATCTTGTTAGGAATAAAGAGATGCAGAAAGTTACAGTTTGTCTGAGGAAATATTCCTATAAAAGCAAGTTAGTCTTATCTTCTAACTAAGCTAGAACTTTTTACAACACAAGAACGGAGTACTTCTGCAAATGGCTCACCGGACAAGAAAACAGATCATCAAACAAAATATCAGCATTCAGAAAGACTGTGACAAAAACATGGTAGCACTGACCACTTTTGTTGCTCACCTTTCCTGGAAATCCCACATCCAGTGCTAGCCTGTCAGCCCCTGGTGTGGGGAGGTTTGAGCACTGAGTGTCAAGTTCAATGGAAGGATTAAGTATTTCTCATCCAGAAGGGACCTTTCTGGATTTTCCATTGTACTACATATATCATCCTTGCTGTTCATAATATACTTCTTTAGAAGCTCAGGGAGACTTTCACTGTTTCAAATAAGGCATGCTTTTCCAAATAGAAGGTACCATGAGGTGCGTGGAGAATGCAGCCCTCGCTGCACCCATTTGTCACTCTGCTTAGCAGCCTTCAGTGTTTTTCTCTTCCAGCTTGGGTTGGGTTGGCTTGAGCTTCCAGCTGTTGGTTCATGTAATGCCTTACTTCACTTACTTCACTTATCTAAACTTTCCTTTTGTATGTACTATTTTCTCTTATGAAATTGATTTTATTCCATGTAATAAATTTTTTCCCACCAAAGTAGATGAAGCTCCTTGAATTTCTACTTCAATTTCTCGAATAGTTTTTGTAGCTTTATTAATTATCATCTATGCAAGTTTTCAACATTGTTTTAAAAATATTGAGGCAAGAATTTGTTATTATTCTAACATTTCTCTTGCTGAAGATATACACAAAATAAAATACCTTCTTTGCAATTGATGCTTGCAACTGTTGGGGTTTTTTGCCATAACACAGTTTTAAGGGCATCATACTGATGTGCTCTCCCACTGTGATGACCAATGTATTTTCAGTTTTGATACTACAAGTATATAAAAATATGGACTACTTGGTGGTGAGGAGCCAATGGTATTGGGAAGCTCCTGGAATTTCTTCTAAACTCTTACATATCTGACTGAGATTGCAAGTATCTAGGCTGAAAACCGCGATGATCCCATGTGAGCCTATGACACCTGCTCATGACACCTTGTACTACCATCATGTCTAAGACCTTTTCCATCACTTATCTTCCTTGGTCACAGATGTGCAACTCTTCAAACAGCTCCATTCATTTGCTGTTTGTTCTTGAGAATGCCAAGAGACTCGGCAATGGATTCAGGTATTGCCAAATGTCCCAGTTCTCACTTTACTCACTGGTCTTCTGTTACTATGCTACCTCCTAAATTTACTGGTGTGATTTTATATCAGCTTTCAAGCTACTGATGATCACCTTGCACAGTCCACAAACTAACCAGTATGAGTACTCCTATACAGTGTTAATGTACTATTTTCCTATGTGGTAGTAGTCATATTCCTAAGTACTAAAGATTGTGTGTTGACTTGTTTCTTGCAATTCTTATCTATTTGCTGTATGTATCGCTTATATTGTGCAGTGCCTCCTCTATGAGATGATAAATTCAGTTTCATTAGTCTTCTTATCTCTGCTCTCTATTTTACTATCAATCTGACTGTAGGACTCAGCACATACTTAACTTCTAGCTGAATGCACTGCTTGTGGGTTTACACGGGTCAAATTTGGCTGAAATGAATTAAGATAGATAATGCTTTTCCTCTTTCTTATCTTGCCAATCTTTGTGCTCCACATCCCTAAAAGCTTCTTCTTGTTTTAGGGCTTGGCAACTGTTACCATGGTGTTCTCAGGGATGTTTTTGAGGTCCAGGCTCTGGGTCTGTATTAATGCAGAAGGCTTTAGGCTCAAGAGCTGCTGGCTTCATAGTTTTTGTGGACACTGAATTAACTGACTTTAAAGATAAAAATTTGTACTATAAATATAGTAAAGCATGAAGTAAAAATCAGGGGACACATATCAGTGACTTCATTGTCTCTTTCACTGTCCTGAAGAACCTGGTTTTATTTTGCTTTTCAACCTCAGCGAGCTTGCATGGTTAATTTTGATCTTCCTTTGAGGATACAATTTTCTTTTTCCCCCTTTTCCTTTTTCTCCCCCTACACTTCAGAGAATTAGCTGCTAGCTGCTAATTAACGTCCGGATACTGTTTGGTGCTCGCTTGTACATGTGACAGCCCGTCTGCTGCAGTGCCATGCCGTGCAGCAGCTGGAATGTACGTGGTGATTTTTACTCCATGAGGTATTTCCAGGGGAGCTGCAGCCCAGCTCAGGGTGCAGCATCTGGCGTGTGTCACTCACCCGTCCTGCCCAGCCCTGACGGGCCACAGGCATCACCTGTCCCTGCTCTACTGATGGCGGCAGATGAAGAGATCATTATGCAGGGCTGGAAAGGGAAATCCAGAGCTGTCATGAGAGAATACATTCACACGCGTGAGAACACTCTGAGTGCATTGAATTTTGCAACAGGAAAGTTCATGGAAGTTTTTTCCCAAGTCGGCATAGGAGCAGACTCGGTTTTGCCCTCAGAAGCAGCAGCTTTTCTGATGCAGGCATTGTGGCACATTCAGATCTGAGCTGAATCACTGTGCACCTCTTTCCCCTCTCAGCACAGAGCTAACAGAAAATGAATCTAACTTGTTTGGAGATTTATTCACCAAGATAAATATTTTCTGAATTTGTATATATTATCTACAATACATTTTTTTTTTCTGTGCTCTGAGCAGGAAGATAATTTTAGTGAAAATTTTCCTTAAAAATCACCTCCATACATGAAATAGGGGGGTTATGTTTTATTTTACTTTTTTTTTTTAATTTTATCATGTAAAAGCAGAAAAAAGCTGTGTCTGCACTCTTTTGAAGTCATTTTGAAGTTTGCATTCTTTTGAATGCCAGCCCTATTAATGCAGGCAGGCATTAAACTCGTGATGTAATTGTGATGTATAGATCCTCTGCTATGTCCAGTCTCAGAGATTTTGATTGCACAGTCATATCTTTGCACATGTTATTTTGAAAAAGAAAGTGGTTTTATACAAAGGCTTTAATTCCTGTAAGTGCTTTCATTTTAGAAGCATCTTTCTTTCCACTCTTTCAGATAAAATTTCAGACAGAGGGAGGTAGGTGGCAGAGGAAGACTGCTGCTTGAGAGAGCTCAATGCAAGGAAACAACAAGAAAATCAGGTTTTCAGCAGAGCACGAATAAGTAAGGTATGTGTTTTTTAATGTCTGCACAGACTTTAGCATACTGCCAACAATATGAAGCTGGGATGGGGAAAAGAAAGGCTCTCATTTACTTCCATGATTAAGTCTTCCTCAAGTGGAAACTTTAATTGCCCAGAGTGGGCAATATTGTATCATATGGAAGGGGCTCACTGCTTCACTTCAGTTTTATTCAGTGTGTATTTGGCTAAGCTTTGAGAAAATGCCACAAGAAAATGGTAACAGACTTTATTTTAAGCAACAAAATTGCAAAATAAAGTGAAAAGAAAATTCATAGCAAAATACTGGAGGTGGAGCCATGCTACAGGGAATTGTATTCTCATTGCCTGGAATTGCCCCTAATAGTGTAGCTCCTGGGTTAAGTGTAAATAGGGGTGATTTCAGGACCTGGAAAATATCCTGACTTTATGAAACTGAACAGAGCCTACATTTACTTTTTTTTTTTTTAATATGGTTATATTTAATAGACAACTTAGTCTTCACAGCTGCAAAATCCAGCTCTATCTTCAGAAATGGGGCTGGAAAAACAAACAAGAAAGAGAGAGGAAGACAATAAGAAAAGAATGAAGGAATGTACTGATGCTACAGGTATGCACAAAATAATGTAATTTGATTTCCATAATACCTATATATTGCAGTCCAATCCACTGAAAAACAGTGTATACATAGTTGTATTGTAGCCCAGATAGATAGCAAGAGCCAAGCACATGGTTTGGCCTGTACTTGGAGTTACTGCTTCACAAGAAATTTATAGACAGTACTCATTTAGCCTCAGAATTTGGCATAATTTTTTGAATTACATTTTTCAGAAATTGATACAGACAGTTCTCTGGTCAGATGGGAGGATGGTCTATTGTAAAGGAGAGTTTGAAAGCAGAAGAGCTGGCCAAATGCAGAGGACAACAGGAAGATAGCTCAAAGCTATTTCTGTGTCCCTGTCTGTTGAAATAATACAACTTTTGCATTAAATAAACTGGCTTGTCCACCATTAAGACATGAGTATTTGTTGATGTCAAATATTGTGTATTGCTGATCACAGGAACAATTTTACCAGTCTGTGTGTCTCTTGTCCTGATTTGCTCCTTTGCTTCCAGGCTGGGAATAGGCTCTGGCCTGGCTTTACTGGCTTGGCTGTGCAGGGATGCTGCTGCCCTGGAGAACTTGGGCACCTTCCTGAGGCAGGCAGGTAGGTGCTTGCCAGGCAGCTGCAGCAGGGGCTGAGGGTAATTTCCAGGGAAATCAGAAACACTCAAGAAAAAGCTGTTGGGGAAAGCCTGCCATCAGCTCCATGCTCCAGATCAAGGTACTCAGCAGTCCCTTAGAGCTATTTTCTCTCCCCCATGCTTTGTCCCAGCCCCCTGCATGCCCAAGGACAGAAGCTTGTCTTCCTGTGTGTCCTTCCAGTCAGCACGTGCCAAACCATATTTCAGTCTCTCGCCTTCCGGCACCAAGCAAACTCCACAGTCCTCGCATTCCTGCCGCATGGGACACCCCTCTCCTGCCTCTTCCCACATGGAGCACAGCTTGCTGCCATGCTCCAGGGGAAATCACACAGATAATTGTGTGTTGTGCTCTTTCCGAGGTGAGTGTGTTCTCATGGGGGAGGAAAACTTTTTTTATTCAGTAAAACACAGCAGGTGCCACGCTCCAGTGACCTGCAAGTGCAGTTACAGTGTTTGAAGCTAGTGTCAGAAAAGATGTCATATAACCTATTTGCTCCTATATTCTCTCTTGCACTGCATTCTCCATGGGCAGAATCATGGCTACACCGCTACTTTCCTGCTTGCAGCTAGGATGGGGGCTGTGTCTTGCTCTTCACTGGAGCTTTGGAAGTTGTTTGCAAGTTCTCTCTCATGTTACTTCTGTGCATTGTCCTGGCACAGTGTCAAGAGTCAGTTGTCCCAGAGAAATAGGGTCCATCAGTTCAGTGTTCTCCAGTTTGCCCTGCTCAGGGATCCTTTCACCAGAATCCTGAAAGCAACTGCCTTGTGGCACCCTTCTGTGTGCTTCTCTTATTTGAGAAAAGCAAGATGACTCCTACTCCATGAATTGTATGTGTTAATCTCCTAAATCAGTAATGCTGCCTCACAGCTTTTGCATAGATGAGAGAAAGCTGGCACAAGGGTAAAATGAATTTTCCAAAGGGTACTCAGGGCATCCTGACACTGCATGTTTTTATCCAACTAGTTATACGTGCTTTAGCCAAAACTATGTTTTCTCCTGCATCTTAGAGAGCACATGCTGAAGGAACATACAAGAAACACCAAGCAGAAAAAATTGCTCTACCTCACTGACTTAGTAAATGGCAATTATCTCTATGAAAACACATTTATTTTTTCAACTGCATTCTTTTGTACTCACCATTTGTCCTAAAACTTAAATCAGTTACAATTTTCTTGATGAACAAAAAGAGTAAATACTTTTGCTTTTAAGAAAGAATAAAAAAATACATAAAGTATGTGTGAAAATATGCCCAAAATATATACAGTGTCTTTCACACTGAAGAGCTCCAAATGTTTTGGAAGGTGTAGTTTATGTGTCTGCTACAGTATTCATACCTAGATTATTTATCCATTTAATATCTACTTACCTACTAGCCTATTACACAAATTTCTCAAAATTATCCAATACCTAAGCAGAGAAAATTTGAGAGGGATGTAATGGAAAGAGAAGGCTGAGCAACTAATATCTTTAAGCCAGTGCTTCAGGTCTAAGAGATATGATGGGGAACTTCAAAACCATGCTGGAAAGAGCTCTTGGTCTTTTGGGGGGTTGTGTAACCTGAAAGTTAATATGTAGCAGTTTCATGGAGAAAAATTCACTTCAATTCTCCTTGAGGGACTCATAATGTTTCCAGGTTGCCATTGTGTTTTGTAGAAACACTTGATCAAAACCTAAAACAATTTCCAACAGCCCTACTGAGTTAATACTGGAAATATACCTGTACTTGGAACTTTTGGCACACCTTCAAAAATCCCTATCAAATGTTAATTGCTATAAGCACTACAATTGATCATCATTTAGTTCAGTTGTATTTGATAGTTTTGACAGCAATTTCCCTGATACTGTTGCTTTCTAGTGATGATCCTTCTATCATAGAGGGGAGCTTTCATCTTATGCCTCCCTTCTCTGCCAGAGTCCTGTCCACACTTTTTGCTGGAGCCAGCTTGAGATCCCAGTGTGGTTTGTTGAGACTCTGTGGTGAGACTTCATTCTGTGTGCCTTCAGCAGGTGTCCTTCACTTCTGCAGGCCCAGTTTGGATTTGGACATTTTCCTAGGAAGCTGCACCCTCGTCTCAGCCCTGCATAAGCAGCATTCCTGGTGTGGATGGCCAGCTGGCTGTTACAACCTTTTTTCACACCATGCTATGTAAAACTACACAGGGCAGGTCTTGTTGATGTGTGAAAAATGCTTCTAACAGCCTGCTCCCATGTGCACTGAGGTTTCCAGCTTCACAGACTTACTGACCCCCAGTGAGCAACAACTCTGGAAAAAGGAAATGCTTTGCTATAGTCAGGGAAGGGAGAAGAAAATGAGCACAGGAATAGGTTTGGTTTCCAGAAGTACAGAAATTTCCAGAAGCATGCTGGTTGAGGCTTGGCACTGTGGGCCAACAGCAAGTGCAGTAAGAATGAGCCTGAAGAACTTGTTATATGCACAGCCCTTTAAAAAGACTGTTTTACTGAATAATTTACATTGACTACTTTCCACTGATCAGTTTGCATACAATATACGTGCATTTGGCTTTTCTGGGTAAATGGGGCTTGAGACAGCTCAGAATGGCACACCAGTGGTGTATCACCCACATGAGATGTAATGCCAGATAAATATATTCTGACATGTTGTCACGAATGCACATTTTGTTGTGAAGGAGGCAGTAAAAGTGGCAAAAAAAGTGCATACGTGTTCTTTAATACAAATATACATGCACACATATATGTATATAAACATAATAGATAGAGAGATATGCACACAAGTATTTTCTTTCCTTCTTTGACAACCATAATGAAAGTCTGAAGATGAAGATTCTCAGAAACCAAGAAATTATTCACCATAAACTGGGAAAGGGATGCTTTCCTTAAAATATTATAAAACGTAACATTGTGTTGAAGAACTGCCTCAACATGAAGAGTGAGGCCAGGCCAGTAGTTGATGTTTCTCTGAAATCAGAAGATGCCAGGTCTTTCTTTCTCTCTTGGAGGTCATGATAAGTAGATGTTCTTAGAAAGCCCCTGCAAGGGACCACATCCAATCCCCTCAGACTGCAATACTCACAGCACTCAGAATTGGATGATTTGAGACACTGAACAAGACCTATGTGAAAGACTCATGTAGCAATGTCCAGTGGAAGTGTAACAATGGCACATACTTTGGAAGAAACCTAGTCTATGCCTGTTTTCTACAAATCACATCAGATGTCTATGCCATGAAAAGTTCACTCCCAAAATCTAATTTTGTTGTTATTACAAAATCCGAGCATCTGGACCTGGGAATATTTGCATCTGTTAATGAATACTCTGGAGTTTAAAATGACATTAATCTGTCTTGACAAATTTTTGTTTCTTTTTCCTTAATTTTTGCTTACCTCTAGAGCAGGCTGGAATGCTCCAGGTTTGTTTTTGGGTTTTTTTGGGACAAATCTTTATACAAATAGGAAAATACTGATCAAATATGGAAATTTTGAAGAAAAGATATTCCACTTTGATTTCATTTCTGGAAAACTTTTTCACTGATCAGCCACTGAGCACTGCCAGAAGATTACATCTGTTAGTGTGTGAAGTTCTTGAAAATAAACTCTCAGTTATATGGCACAACCTTAACCTAAAAGTGAACTGTTGAGACAGGCACAGGGCTGGGTTAGGAAAGAAATGGGATTCATTGGGAAAGGTATAATTTATAATTAATGCAGTGGAAGATATCTGGTCATAAAAATAATTTTTAGCCACTTCTCCTTTCTACACTTTTCTGAACCTGCCTGTTTGCCTCTGGTGTGGTGTGAGTGTGGCATGAACAGATCTCTGATTGCAAAATAGAGTAACTGGGTAGTTGGTCACAGCACGGGACAGCCCTCAGGGAACTGCTCCTCTGGCTAAGCTTGTTAGAGATAATATTATGTGGATTACAACATCTCATGGTTTTTGGTAGCACTCTTGATTTGATCTCTGCTCCTCATGGTGGGAAAAACACCAGATCCAAAGAAGAACTATGTGTTTGCAAACCTCTCAGGTCCAAAGGAGGCTTCAGTAGGTTAAATGATCTATTCCAGTCATCTAGCATGACATGTCCAAATACTCACATGTCAACTGAGAGCTGTGGAATATGATCCTGTTAGATTTGGGTATGCAGTGGAGACAGACCCATCAAAGACTGATAAGGAGTGCACTCTATGGACCATGATTGAGCCTTGCTAGAGGCTTTTAAAAAATTATGATGAGGGAATTTCTGTTTCATTACTAGTTTGGAGGTGTTGAGAATAAAAATGTTTTGACTCTTTGCTCTGTTTTTGCCATTGAGGCAATATCTGGAGCAAAGAGAGAAAAATTAATCTAGATTTAATTTAATTATAGATACCATTCTGTGTTTTCTGAAGTCCTGGTCCTAGAAGCCTGGATGCAGACACAACTTGGAAAGCAATCCTGTAGCCCTGGATTTACCCCCAGTGAGCAGAGTCTCATCCACTGACTCCCCAAAGGCTATTTTAGAAAGAAAGGCTTGAAGCAAGATATAGAGATGGGGATCTTTGTAAAATGTACAGAGTCTTAAAGACAGTCTTGTATACATTGGTTTCATGTTATATAATGGCATGTCAGACATGGTCTGTCCCAGTCTGAGGACTGAGCCCTTTTCACTCAGCACACACAGTCTTGGGCTTGTAACAACTCCATGATTTGCATGGACGACATATTTTGGAAGACAGTGAGAGGCTGGACTCAGAACTAAGAGAGAGAAAATAAGAAAGATGTAACATGTAAAAGAGTATTTCACGCACGTCCAAATTACGCCTGTAAAAAATATTCTTGTGAGAAAAATAGCACAGTGCAGGGAGAAAGGAGAGAGCAGTGTGGTGGGGTGGACAAAGAGCCAGCTCAGGAAAACCTGGCAGAACAGCAGTTACTAAGCTGTAAAAAATGGACATGGCAAATGTACTGCATTTGCTAAAGGCTCCATGAAACTCCAGGGAAAACAGAGCTTTCTCAGAGTGGCTCTGCCGACAGCGAGAAAGTTTCATTATTATTAGTCATATGCTGAGGATGTCAAGGAATTTTAAGGCCGCACTCTTTGCATTTTTAGAGGTTATTAATGAAATAGCATATCAAGGTGAATTACATTAAAATATTTTTCTAACCATTCCAGAAATCTTGGTCCAAGTTGGCATAGGGGGCTGGCAAGTGGTGAACTTTTGACCGAAGCTCAGATTGCTGGGAGACACATCCTCCTTGTTAGTTTCGGGTGACAGTTCACTGTACTAGAGGGATCCACTTGTGTGTAAAGAGGCGAGTGGGGGAGGAAGATTTAGCACTGCATTTTCACAGTGGCAAGAAATTCCATCCAGCTCAAATGTGTTTTGGCCCACTGCCCGGCTCCTTGTCAGACATATGACCATCACTCGGCTTCCTATTTCTGGCCCGGGATAAGCAAGCCCCACTAGTGGTTAAAATTAGGCAACTGACCTGTGACAACACATGTTGACTCTCCAACAGAGGGTGGACATATTTAAAAACCAGAAAAGAGGTAGACACACCAAGATTTAATGTCAGTGCCATGTGTAATTCGTCAGTTTGGGCTACGATAATTCAGATAGCAGCTGATCTACTTCATGGAGAAGACTTAGCAAGATTTTCTGGCTTCTTTCTTACCAAAGACTTCCTACAATGATCACTAAAGAGAAGATTATGCCATTATTTTTTGCATGGTAGAAATCCATAGCCCTGGCTCCTCACCCTGTCATGATGTAGTTGGATGATGGAAAATTTCTGAGAATCACAAATCAAGACATCTGGTTTACACAGAATTATACTTTTATTGGGAAGGTTTATTTCCAATTGAAACAGCAACAGACTAGCTAGTTAACAAGGAGGAGTTTTCCATTTGTCAAAAACAAGTCAGTCAAAACATTTGTGCACATTTGGATTACTTTCTTGAGTGCAGTACTCTGACAGCCGTTTTACTTGTTTCTGCTCTCATCACACCTGCCTTCATCTGCTTGGCCAATGACACTGGTCATGACAGCCTGTCTGTCAAGATCTCATACAGTTCTCTGGGCTTTATTGTGCTTCCATAGTGCCTGAGATACCCTCCTTGAATCCATTAATGAAGGCCATTGGCTGTCCTTGAAATCTCTCCCTAAGCCTTTTCTACATGTTGAGGTATACCCAAGAAATCAGGTAGGAAATAACAGGCTGGGTGAGCGGGCTATAGTAGTGGTTGATGTTTTAATAATTGTTGAGAGCTTAAGAAATGAACATGGATTTTCATATCAGCAGTGTGGCCTTTCTCATCACCCCTCACATCTGTATTGCTCAATAACAAAGCTGAAGCAAGGAGTCTGATGGTGATGTCCTGCAAATTGATCCCTTCTGTCATGACATGGGCCCTTGCATTGCACAACTAACTAACCAGCCTTTTAAACCTTCTAATAGGTCAATTTAACACATCCTCTCCTCTCCTCTCCTCTCCTCCATGAGATTCATTGCTCAAGCAGAGATTTCCAAGAGAGGTCCAGTTAAAACACAAAGCAGGATACTTGAAATTAATAAGAATACACTTACTAAACAATGGAGCAGTAGCAAAATGTGCTTTTGCAAATGTTTCTGGCTATTAGGAGTATAGTATTCTAAATTATTCCAGTTTAATAAAAGCTTTGAAATGCATCTGATACTCATGGTCTGCTTACTCTTTATGGGTATAAGTGATGTTGCAGGGGCAGAGATACTCCAGGTGCCAACTCAGGTGTGACAATATGGATAAGAGGATGTCGAGGCAGAGAGGATCTGTGTCAGACACTTCATCATGGTGTTTCCAGCCCTGTCTTGGGCTCGGGACACAGTGATGTGCAGCTGGCTACAGGTCGCACCCAGTGTGGTTCTCATGCTAACTAAGACCAGGCAGAGACAGATGGAAGGATCTGAGGACTAAAGCACTAGCCACCACCCCAATGAAATAATTATACTTTTTGGTTATCTGGAATATTCCTGCCTTCTATTTGGCACTATGGAGGAGTGGCTGTGACTGTTGGCACCTGAATTTACTTATTGCTGGGTGTGAGCAAAAGTGTGGATGTTTTACCACCTTGCCACTGAAGTCAGGTTCATCAATATGGTCCAGGCAGAAAATGGCTCATGGGTTGTTTACTATTTGGAGAGATAACAAAACATTAGACCTTCAGGTCTGGTGGAAAAACCTCCTCCCTTTTGTTTCTCTTTACAGTGCTCTTCACTCTCAGTTAGCAGGGTCTTACCTGGCTTTTCTGCTCTTCTCCATAATCTTCTCTGTCTGACCCACAATATGCCAGCAAATTCCCATGCTTGCAGGGTGGCAACAGCTATCACTCAGGAGAGAAGATCAAGAAAATTCCAGGCAAGGCAGAAGAGACCTGTCCAGTTGGCAAAGGGACTCTGACCAAGTGGAGCAGAATTAGAGGACTGACAGAGTTGGACCCAGTTTGTGATTGTAATTGCATCCTCATTGGTGAGATGTTAAAACTTAAGATTTAAATCTTTTGCTCAGTATGTTTCTGTCAAGTCCTATAAAATGTTTTAAAAGCAGAATATAGAGTTTCAAAAAGTGTGAACAAATGGGTAAGGTCAGAAGGGGCCACAGTGATCATCTGGTCCAGCTTCCCTACTCAAGCAGGGTCATCCCAGAGCACATGACACACGATGATGTCCAGATGTTCTTGAGTATCTCCAATGAGGGAGATACATAACATCTCTGAGCAATCTGTTCCCATGCAGTTACCTGCACAGCAAAGAAGTTCTGACTCATGTTCAGGTGGAACTTCCTGTGCATCAGTTTCTGCCCATTGCCTCTTGTCCTATTGCTTGACACCACCCAGCAGAGTCTGGCTCCATGCCCTTGGCACCCCCCCCTGCAGATACTGAGAGACACTGATTATGTCCTCTCTCAGTAATCTCTTCTCAAGACACAACAGGCCCAACTCTCTCAGCCTTTCCTCATAAGAGAGATGTTCTAGTCCCTTCTATAGCTCTCTACTGGACCAACTCCAAGAACTCCATGTCTCTCTCATACAGGACTGGGCACAGCATTCCAGATGTGGTGACACCAGGGCTGAGTACAGGGGCAGGTTCATCTCCCTTGACCTCCTGGGAATGCTCTTCCCAATGTATCCCAGGACGCCATTGGCCTTTAAGGACACTTCAGGCTCATGAACAGCTTGCTGTCCACTGGGACCCCCAGGTCCTTTTCCTCAGAGCTGCTTTCCAGCAGGTGAGCCCCAGCCTGTACTGGAGCATGGGGATTTTTTTCCCCAAGTGCAGGATCCTACATTTATCTTTGTGGAGTTTCAGACAGTTTCTCTCTACCCATCTCTCCAACATGTTGATGTCCTGCTGAAGGGCTGCACAGACCCCTGGGGTATCGGCCATTCCAGGTTTGTGTCTTCAGAGAACTTGCCAAGGAGGCATCTTCCCTTCACCCAAGCTATTGATGGATAAGTTAACAATACCTGGCCCAGTATTGACCCTTGGGGGACACCACCAGGGACAGGTTTCTAACCAGACTGTGTGTCACTGATTACAACCCTCTGGGATCTGCTGTTTAGCCAGTTCTCAGTCCAGTTCTCAATCCACCTCATTGTTGATTCATCCAGGCTATGTGTTGTGACAGAGTTAAAAGCCTTGCTAAAGTCAAGGCACGCAATATCCACGGCTCTCCCCTCATCCATGCAGGTAGCTGCCACTCCACAGAAGGCAATGAGGTTGGTCAAGCAGGATTTACCTTTAGTGAACCAATACTGACTACTCCTGATTAACTTGCCATCCATATGGAAGGAGATGGACTCTGGAATGAGGTGCTTCGTCACCTTTCCAGGGATTGAGGTGAGGTTGATGGGTCAGTAGTTCCCTGGGTCATCCTCCTTGCCCTTTTTGAAGTCTAGGATTCCTTTTTCTTTCTTCCAGTCCTCAAGCACGCCTTCTGAGCTCTGTGACTCCTCAAAGATGATTGTGAATGGCCTGGCTATAGTCTGCCAGCTCTCTCAGCACTCATGAATGTATCCCATCAGGTCCCATGGACTTGTGGATATAAAGAAGGTGTCAGCGTCCTCTTTACTAAGGTCTCCCTTCCGTTTAGCAATGGGCCCACATTATCCTTAGTTTCCCAACTAAGATTAATTCTTCCTTAAATACTATAGCCTCTACATTATGTATTTGTTTTGCTAAATAATTTCAAACATAGAGGGTTTAATTGAGTAGGAGGGTTTTGTACAATTTTTTAAAAATCCATTATTTTAGCTTTTGAGTCTTGCTTTTCCATTACCAGTTGACCTGAGTAATGTTGGCCCAGCTGCTATTTCCTGATGTCTCTGAGTTGTTTCCTGATTTCTTTTGTCCTTCCTATAGAAAGAGTTTAATGTAGTGCTCAGTGAATTAAGCATCACATTGTGGCTTCCTGAAAGGTTTAAAAAAGTCCACCAGTGTAGATGGCCAAACTGTCATTAAGGTGCTCTTATGCAGACAGAAGATCCTGGTCACACACAGCTATTCATCTCAGTCTTCACCGTAGTAACAAATGTCATCTATATACAGAAGCTACTCACATATCTCTTTTGGCTGACATTATTGATGCTTGTCTTTCTGGATACATATATTGACTAATGGCAACTGCCAGTGTTTTGAGAGTCAGATCAAATAATAAAAGTTGATGGTGGCCAAGTGATACTCTGAACTCCCATGGCTCTTTGAAATACGGGAAATTTATTTCCATTGGTTTCAGAGAGCAGTGTATTATATTTATCATGGAGGCAGTGTTTTAAAAATGTGCTGATTCTCTACATTTGTTCCTGCAAACATGCCATTAACAGAGCCCTTTCCTGAAAGCAGCCCTTGCCTGCATCCTTCCAGAAAAAAGGAGCTGGTGAAACAGAGAAATGAAAAGCAATTTTAATACAGCACCTGAAATCTGCTGTGAAATATTATCATAGTTCAATTCTTGCTTAAATATTGTGCAGAGTGGAGATTCTTCACCTTGCTCACTTCTCAAGAAACTGCTCCGAAGATGTGGCAAGGATTGATCTTGACCAGAGCTTCTTCATGCTCAGAACTGTTGGTGATCCTTTCTGAGACTTTCACTACTCTGTAACCCTGAAATGTTTATGTCATTTTGCTGGTTCTTGAGGTCTTCGAAAAACAAATTAATAGATAGTATTTTCTAATGGATTAATAAAATCATAGAATCATAAAGGCTGGGAAAGACCTCTAAAGTCATTGGATCAAATCAAATTGGGATCAGCTGCCTTCCCTTTCAGAACATTTCTTTTGGAACACAAGAACCAATTGTATGGTGAGAAGTATTGTTTATCCATGAACTTACCATAGTAATGCAGGCTTTTTGAAGGAATATTAGAGCACTGCATCTCCGGTGTTAGAAAACAGGCAAAGATGAATGAATAAACAATACATTCCAAGTTCTAGTGAGCCAGAAGACGAGCTCAGAGGTAATCATGCTCTTGGCTTCATTTTGCATTAGAGGAAACATGGTGTTTCACCAACCATTTTTCCTAAGACTGCACTCACACACTACATTTCTCATCAACTTTGCCTTTTGATAAATTTTCTTCTGTTACAGAAGTCATTCAAGTCAATTGTCTGACTACACTGATTTCCTATTCTGCAATTTCAGTAACAGACTCCATGGTTTTAGAATCATAGAATTGAATGTGTTGGGTTGGAAGGGATCATAAAGATCAATGAGTTCCAACATTCCCAACACCCCACCATGGGCAAGGGCACTTTGGGCAGTTTTCCCTGTTTATTGTTCATAAAGACTAAATGTCAGAAATGCATTGTAACCATCACATCATGCAAAAACATGTCCCTTGCTCTAAATGTCCAGGCAATAATCATCTTGTTCAATGTCATGCAACTGCTTTTCAAGAACAACTGTAAGTTCTTACTCCTTTTGCTGTCACAGGCAGAATTAGTTAGCACTCACCTGACCTGGTACAGAAGACACTTTCATTCACTTGACATTTAATAACTTGTTATCCAACACCTTGCTTCTGTCCTCCTAGGCATCCTGTCTATTCTAAGCTTCCTCTGTTACTAATGGCATATGCATGTCATGTTCATATAGCTCTCATGTCTAACACTTTCTGTGCCAGGCCCACGCAGCAGCGCCATTCTCCCTCTTCTCTCTAATATTTGCTTACCCTAATTGTGACTTCTGAGTCACCACACATGACCTTATTTTCAGGTCTTGCTGCAATCCTGATGTGTCCCTAATGAGATGTTTGGGAAGGCACTACGATGAGCAACCCTTGTCTTACTGTGTTCCCCTGACTACAATGAGTATAAGGCAGCTGTTTGTCGGGTAGGTACAGAAATGGGTCCACTGTCACCATGACATGACTGTCCTTGCCTCCACATCGCTTTTGACCCACAGGATGGCATTCTGTGAAAGGCAGTCTTGGTCTCTGTTTATCAATACAGAGTTTCTGTTAGCAGAAAAGAGATGGTGTGATCTCGTTCTCTCTCCAATGAATCTGCAGCAGTAGCTCATTTGTGCTACTTTTAAATTTTGGAGCAATAAACATGGAGAGACTTTATTCATTTTTTAATCTCTGCCTTCTTTTCTCTGAACACAACACTGACTGCTCTTGTGTTGCTCTTCTAGAAGTCTGAGTGGAGCAGGAAATAGGAGAAAACAGGAGACATGGCTGAGAGGAAGAACAACTGTGTCTACCCTCATCTATTTCTGGAGCTCTTCTCGGTCCACGTTGGCTATTCCTCCAGGCAGCACTCTCCTTTCTAGCCTGCAGGGAACACAGGCTAGAATACTTTATTCTGAGTTGTATAAGTAGGGAGTCTTCATCACCCTCTTCACAATGGATTTGTCTTTTCTTAAAGTGGACAGTCTTGATCCTGAACTTATCACCCACACATTGCCATTGAGGAATCACCACCAAAATTCAAATCTCATCTTCAGATTTGAGAGTCTTTCTGGAAAAATATTCTTTCCTCATAAATCCGATAAATTAAATTATTACAATCACAACTACTTTTTATTTTCCATGCTCTTTCATTAGACCTCATGTAGGCTCTTCACAGCACCAAGGCTTGCTGCTAAGAGGATGAACAGCAGTCCAATTTTGTGCAAATAACTCTGGTCTTACTTTAACAACACCTTTGTTTTTCAAAAGTGCTCTCTAAGTTGGCAGAAGCTATTTGATTACCCTCCATCAAGCACCTGACTCAGGCTTGCAGCCTGGAAAAAGTAACCTCACTTTAGGCTTGTGGATTGCCCAAGAACCTGATATTTTAAACTCCTTCTGCAACCAACTCAGGAGATCTCATGGTAATGACATATAATTATTGCCATATAGAAAGGGATACAGAATAAGAATTAAACATTGCCAAAGAGGCTTGGCCTCTGAGACATGAAAGAGAAGCTAAGGAATGGCACAATGTCTGTCCTCCCATGGAGATTACAGAGGACTCTTCCCTCCCATTCATCATGACATAACTTTTCTACGGGGATTATAGCATTTGTTGACAAGGAAATGTAATAGTAGGAAATTATCTGATGCATTTTGATATGTCTAAGTGATATCTGGCAGGTGGAAAGATGAACAAAAGCCTCCACATACAAAAACAGAAGTCCCATGCTTGTCTTCTATTGACAGCATTTTATTATTTATATTCTGCAAGGGCAACAAGTAGAAATGCCAAATTTAAGCCGGGATTGAAAAAGCCAAGTCATACAGCCAGACAAAGGAAGGTCAGAACACTTAACCATCCAAGAGGGGTAGTATGGGTAGTGTGTTGGGGAAATTTTCAAGAAAAATGAGAAGGAAGAGGAACAGAGATCATGGAACATATCAGGAAAGGAAGGTAGATATATCTGTTCCATCCTGGAAAAGACAAAGCTGATGACCCCCAGTGAATTTAGGGAGTGTGGAAGCTGCCTACTTCTTTAATATAAGACATGAAATTACACCTACATTCACAGTTGAAAGTTCTTTCATGAAGGACTGCAGGACGGCACCTCCCATACTCAGCACGTCCACTACCAAGAGTGAATATTGGACAGCAGTTATGATTTTATGCCCTCTCAGCAATTGTTGTTTGCTTTCAGGCTCTGACTAAAGTTAGGACAGGACGCAGAACAAACAAACAGGTGTTTCCAGGCCTGGAAGTGGATGACTATGGGACCTTGTTTTGGTTACAACAGATTCAATAATGACGTCTACAGCATGCTTTGCATCTGAGCCGCGCGTTTATTGTTCATGGCATTGAGTACTGATGTATCTCTGAAGCTCAGATGAGATAGGACCACCTTTTTTTAAACAGACATGTTGGCATACAATGACTTGCACCTTTCCCTGTTTAACTTCATAAGTGACATTGTCACCCTACATAGTCTTGCTTTGTAAATGCAAATATAAAATTCGCTCTCATTCTATTTTGTCTGAACAAAAAAGTGAGGTCTGCTGAAAACAGTGAAACTCAGCTACATCTTATTCTTGCTCAAAAATCCAGGAGGAATACTGAATGATTCAGGTGAATCTAGAAAACTAATCAATTACTGCCTCATGGTAGGAAGAGTGCTTCTTCCTTAATAGCCCTGAAATCCTGCTGCTACATACCTTGCTCAGCTTCTGTTTTCATAAATACAGGACTTACCCCTTTTCAGACTATCATAAAGTGGTCTTTGACACATATATTAAAGTCACAAAGCTTGGTGCTGGCAGCTTCTGTACCACAACATAGCAAGCTCAGTTATTTCAGATCCATTTTCGAGGCAGATCATGCAAATTCTTTTAATACTTCATTTTCAGGCATAGTTGTAATCCATCACTACAGAATGAGAATTTTTTTTGCCCAGGTTGGAACTTCATTTTATATTAAAACTTCAGTGTTGCAACTTTTCATTGAATTAGTCTTGAGGATGAGTTTGATTAGGCAAACAAAATTTGAGCATGTGAAATAGCAGGCTTTTCCATAAGGAATGGCATCATTGACTATGCATGATATATATAGTGGTATGATGGCAATCCCCATGCCTCCAATCTCACAGTAATAGAGAAAGCTCTTTCCACTGCAGAAGGTGGGTGTCAATTGACTTCCTGAAAGCAATCTGTGGCTAAGTTCCTGGCAAAGAACTTTCCAGTACTCAGTAGTGTTGATGTGCAACACAAAACCACCGTGAGAAAAGCTGGCATTAAACAAGGGCCATACCTGGTATTAGGGAAACTTCCTGGACCTTCAGAGATACAGAAATGGCAAGAATCTCTTGCTAGTGATGGTCTGTTTGCTCTGCCTCAGAATTCCCATTAATATTCCCACAATATTCAAGATCTCAGGTATTCCTTCATGTCAAATGGCCTCAGTTAAATACTCTCTGTAGATTTGGGACTGTTGCACATTTTCTCATTTAGACAAATGGTTCCACCCCAAATCACACCATAGCATTTATTTTCCTGGTCTTCAGGCTAACTATTCCTTTTAAAAATTTTGACCAAACCAGGAAATGTTGTCCCCAAATTAACAAAACGGTACAAATATCCCTGGCTTTGTAAATACTAAATTGTTCTCGTGTAACAGCAAACTCTGTTGGGATATATCCAGTGTAGAACTTCTCCTATAAATACAATCTTATAAATTGAAACTACATTACTAGAGATTATAACCCCACTTCTTCAGAGGGATTAGCTTTCTCTCTGCAGACTCTGACTGTACGGCCTGGCATCACAACACAATTTATTCACCCTGTTCATCATGTTTTAAAATCCATAAAATCCTGAGCATATCTTTCCTCAAGCATGGGCATAAACCAAACCACAATTTGTCTGGCACTGCTCACATAAGGAGAGGCATCTCTTTGTGCTTCCAATGTGCACCCAATATACTACGGGTGTGTGTTTCACTGTGAAAGTGAAACTAGACAGAATGCCATTTAAAGAATAAAGTGAGGTGACATCACTGCATTTGCCTACTTGAATTAGAAGATTACTCATTGCATCTTCAAGTCTCAGCTGACCCGATTTGGATTTTAACCAACAAGTAAACAAGCCCTATTAACAACACTATTCAACACTACTTCTAGCAAGATGCCAATAGGTTTATAGTTAAACAGTATTTCAGACCATCAGCACCCGGTCACTAATTTAAAAACTGACCTTTTGAGTTCACCACGTGGATGAGCCTGGGAAGTCAAAGGACAAGGAAAAATCTTATAAAAAAGAAGAAAGACAGCTGCCAAGGGTGCAATTGGATCAGCTTCAGAGTAAGTCTGTGGAACAGAGTGGCATTTGCAAAGGCACTGAAGAGCTCTCATGGCATCAGGCTGGTGGTGGTGACAGAGCCATCTGTCCTGTCTTTTTTGCCCTTTCCTGTCTGCCATTAATTTTCCACAAAGGCTCCAAGCGACAGTCCCCTCATAGTGACCATACTTGGAAACAAGGTGTATGACAGGCAGGGGGAGAATGGCAATAATCTCTGAGAGCCCCCGTGTTACGGCTTGGGAAAAAATAGCTGAGAGTTTGCAAAGTTGCAAAGAAGAAGTGAAAACCGAGAAGATCTGCTGACAGGAGGATTGGGCAGGCACGCACCCCCTCGTTACACGCGGCGCAGCAGCGGAGGCGTGCGCTCCCTGTGCGCGCTGCCGGCAGTAAACAAGGGAGTATTTCTGGAGCAGCTGCCTGTGTAAGGGGAGAGGTGCCTGTCGCTGTCCTGCAGAGTTACACTTTTATAGTAGTATGTATCTCACGCTTCTGAAACCCTCTCGTTTCTGGCGCTAATCGCGACAGGCCTTCAAACAGCAAACTGTTTCTTGGGGTTGAAGCCTGTGTTTAAAGATAAGACATTTCGCTGAGCTGGATCTGTAAAACATAGGCTTCCATGCCAGACTTAGACTTTTAAAATGAATCAATCTGGTCTCCACCACAATATGTGAAGAAATTAGTATTGTTTTCTTTATGCCCATATTGGTGCTGTTTTTAGCAGCAGGCAAGTCTAGACATGTTTTACAGGGTTTAATTACACAAATTCCAGTTTGGAGGTTTTATGCTAAAAATCATTCATACTCCCCATATATTCAGCTACTCTGTCCAACACTAGAGTATCTTATAGTATTGCTACATTCAATGCAATTAACAATTAGCATCTATTCTCTCATCTTTTCCTCCAGAAGGATATGTGCATTTGAGGGGTTTTGTTTTGATATCTTAAAAGCAATATTCGTGCTCACACACACAATGCACATTACACACAACCAAGTGTCTATGAAATCAGCTGTGTACTCAGAGCAGAGACTATTCCATTTAGAGTTGGTGGGCAATCCCTGAGGGAAGTCACAGAGTCTGACTTCTGTGGAAGATCTCATTCCTGTTGTTGCTCAGACTCTTCCCGTATCCAATGACTGAGTCCTTCAGTCTCAGCCATTAGGCTTCCTCCAAACAGGTTTTAAGACAGACATACCTTACTGGCTCCTGATGATTTTGACCCCATGACTTGTTTGTGGCTTATCCATGGAGGGGGGTGAGACCTGGGTGTTTAGTAAGACTGTGGCTGTACCCTATGATGAGTACTTCCCCAGCCCTTACTCCCATTGCAAGATACTGTTCTCAGGACCCAGTAGGACAACTGAGCTCATATGATGAACTCACTATTTTATTTCACATTATTTCTGTTACTTGCAATTTGGCAGGACACATGGACCTGCCTCCAAGTGATTTGTGTAGATATTCTTGACAAGAGATTAAACCTAGTGCTTCTTGAAATCAGTGACTTTAATCTTGTTTTCTTCCTTTATACCAAGAAAAGGAGAGAGATTTCTAAGTTCTGTTATCCTGGAAATGGATGTTTTTCTTACAGAACAGAAATCTTTGATTCCATTTTCTTTTCAATTACTCAGACAGCCTCTCCTTAATGAAATAGGACATTTTATCCCTCTTATATGCCTGGTTAAACCAAGAGGTCAAAAATTTGTCCAGCAGCTTATTTAATGTATTTTTTTTTTCTTTTTTGATGCTCTGGGTAATTTCTTCTGGCTTCTAGTTAGAGTTGGAGGTGCAAAGTTGATGGAAGTTTTGAAGCCCCAGGAAGCAGCATTGCTCCACAAGGTTTTCAGGTTTTCTTGCAGCTATTTATTTTCTAATAACTGAAGGTTGAAATAGCAATATGGGTTACTTACTTGTAACCAAAAGAAAACTTTCCTAACTTTGAGAATATTAATTATACTGTTTAGTTAGAAGAATAAGTCTGTGTTTCTACTGGAAATAGTGTAAATACAAGTGCTTAATCCTGGCTGGTTTAAGAATACAAGAGATTAAAGCTTTGCAAGAATAGTAATTTCTTTTATGTGCTTGTCTAACTACATTACCCATTCCCAAGAACTTTGTGCTTGTGTATGTGTTCTTTGGGTTTAAATAATGAAAATTGATCTAATAGCGAACATTCAGCTTTACTTCATGAACACATATAGGAGATGTTTTTTAGTGCTAACATGACAAAATACTAAGCCATTTGACCTAAGGAATAGAGGAATTTTAATAACTCAAATCTGAAACTTTTTCAGTGGAGTAACATCACATGGAAGGCTTAATTTTTATAGGTAGATTATTGATTGCTTGATGTTCAGCAGAAAAAGCAGAAAGACACTGAAAGTTCTCTTACTATTTCCTACAAGAGAAATTACCTTTTCTATGTGGAAAATATTTCCTTTAAATTTTTCCAAAGCTTTCAAATTTTTTTTTTCACAGACATTCACAGAAAAGAAGTAGAGGTGAACAGAAGAGCTTTTTTTCCCAGTGGTTTCCAGGTTTTCTCCCAGATTCCCAGACCTTTAAGCAGTCTACAGGGGCACAACAGTAATGCCAAATGCCTGTGAAGTTATTGGCAGAGAGGATGTCACTGGATGGAACGTGTGGTAGCTGTAAGAGAAGGAAAAGACCAATGGTGTGACCTTGCCTCTTCCCGTTCTTCCCCTGAAGAAATTGTAACTGTGCTTGGAAAACGTTCAGGATTCACTCAGGTGAGAGATTTTTGTACACGATTTTTATGCTTAAGAATCTGCTAAAAGTTTAGATCCATATTCAAGCTTTGGAAGTGTTGAGATGTGCACAGATTTCTTCACAGCTGATATCGGGGGATGCCAGTGACTGGATAGCTTTGTAAGTAACTTCCAATGGAAATAAACAAATGGCAGATGACTGCTCTGCCCATGCTAGGGTAGGCTGTGATTTGAACATTCTTCTAAATTTTTTACAGATGTGAGAGAGAAGTTCAGGCTGGAATCAGATCGAAGTAATGTGCTTGCTGCAGATTCTAGGTCAGAACTGCTGGTGCTACAGCAAACAAGATGTCTGGATACACAGAACTGGCCAGAAAGATGCAGGCAGGTTTTGGTTTTATGGTAATATGGATAAGCATAGGCACATTGATCCTCATATTCTGGGCTATGTGTTGGCCATCAGCTGGAGTAAATCACCATGTTTCCTGAAAGGACTCTTGATATCCTGGAAAGTCTAAATTGTTTTGAGTGATTCTCACCAAAGATGAATTGTGAATGCTCAGAGGAAATCTCTGAAGCATGCTCTCTGGAGAGCATAGTTCTTAGATTTACTCTTCACCGAAACAGCCCACCAAAATCAAAGACAAGGAGAGTTCATGGAGTCCTTGTAGCAGAACTTCTCACCTGACTTTTGCCAAACTGAGAGTTTGGGACACTTTTGATCCAAAGAGTGTTTGTAAAATTAATTCCTTAAACATTTTCACTCCGATGTGTCTGAGAAAACCCTGTTACTTGATTGTAATCTCTAGGCCTCTATTTATTTTGGTAGAATTAGAGCAGCAGATTAGTCTAAAAATGGTGGAAATGCACAGTGAAAGGGTGTCCTGGTTTAGGGCAAATATTTAGGAGGAAACCTCTGGGGGGGTCTCCTCTAGGAAGAGCCGATTCCAATCGCCCCTCCCCCTACCGGTCCGGGAAGAATTTCCTTAGAGAAAAGTGGAAAAAACTATTTATTTAACACATAGAATATTTACAAGTATAGGGAAAAATTGGATAATATGAAAACAATGAAACCTCTCCTTCCTCTGAAGAGATGGTAGATTCAGAGTCCGTCTG
This sequence comes from Petroica traversi, assembly GCA_025920805.1. NCBI lineage: Eukaryota > Metazoa > Chordata > Aves > Passeriformes > Petroicidae > Petroica > Petroica traversi. The sequence goes on from JAHLSL010000017.1 coordinate 10,893,751, forward strand.
AGTCCGGTTCAGTTCTCCAGTGGGGGGGACGATTGCCGGGCCCGGCTGTAGAAGTCGGCGAGGATGGGGGGGGGGGGGGCCCCCCAGGGGTTCCCTGGTGTCCTGGGCCCACGCGATGCCAGCCAGTCCCAAGAAGAGGAAAAAAAGAAAAAATATCCAGCAAAAGAAACAAAGTCTCTCCCTGCAAAAAGCCGGGAAAAATCCGAGGAAAAGCCCTCCGCTCTGAGCTAGGGCCAGCACCCCCACAACAGTGAGAGTAAAAAAAAAAAAAGAAAAAGAGATAACGCTGTCTGCTGGAATGCAGCCTCTCCGCTCTCTTGACCTTGGTTCGTAGTATCCTGCAGACAAACGGCGAGTGGTTTTTTTTTTCCTCCACCTCCACTTTCACTGTCTTCCTTAGACCAACTTAAAGCTGCAGAACTTAATGTCCAGCATAAGCCAGGGGACGATTGGGGATACAAACAGGCCATATGGCTAACCCAGGACAAAGGGTGAAGTTACATTTGCATAAAGTGTATGTAAACATCTGGTCAAGGCTATCTATGTTCAAACCATGTTCACTTCCTGAGCTGGCCATTCAGCTGGAAGCAGCTTGAAGCACCTTCATGGTTTGAGAATACAAGAAATTATGTTGTGTAGTGGGTATAACGCATGCAGAACCACAGCCCAATAACTCTGGTGTACAAGTGAACTGAAAAGAGACTTAGACATCCCGGGTGGATACAGTGATGCACAAATAGAAGCTCATGAACACATTGCTTCATGGTTATGTAATGGAATTGATGGCTGTCTATAATTGTCCAGCTGGACTACTTAAATGAACAGAATAGCTAATTGAACCTATCTCATGTTATAAACCTTTTTCCTCTGGAGTTTTTTTTCTTTTCATGACATCCCTGTAGTGTCATTGTGGCCAATTTTAGCTGCCATTTTTCCCTTTGAATATATTTACCAACACGGTGCCCTCAGCCTCTTGTAGTACAGGAAGTTGGGGCTGCAGGATGTCTCTCCAGGCTGAATGCTTTCCTGTCAATGATACCAGATTATAAGTAGCTGCACTAATCTGCTTATCATCAGAAACAGCCAACAAAAAATGCACAAATGTAAACATAAAAGGGAACTCTCATAATTTACATACTTGCCATAGTTCACCATAAATCAGTGTAAATACCAGAGGGCTTGTTCTTTTTGACACGACCCAGAGGATAGTTTTGCTTGTTGACATCTTATCTTTTCACAAGATACTGTATATTAGTTAAGTTAATTGACTAATCATTTTCACCGCTGGAAGTGTAAGCAAATAATTCCATCTATTTCTACCTAGGCTTCTGTTTACGGTCCGAGGGTGCCAAGCATTCAGACTAAATGAAAATATACCCTCTGGTAACCATGCCCGGCATCCCCCATAACAAGCTGCAGAAACTCTCTGAAGCATTGCTGTTATGTTGTGGGGAATCCTGAGAATCTTAGGCTTAACTCAGCATGCCGGCCAGCCTCCTGCAGGGGCGGCCAGGCGGAGGCTGGGACAGCAGGGGGATGAGTCCAGTCAGAGCCGTGCTAGACCAAAGTCATCTGTCGTTTTTAGGGAAAGGAGGCAGGTCTGAAACTAATTAGTTATTGGTGGCTGGGAATGTACATGAGTTGGCATGGGAGCACGTGCTTCAGCTAGAGGAGAGGAGCTGGAGGGTTATCTAATAGCTTGTGTTTTACATTTTTGACTGTTCCTGCACAATTGCTGCAACAATTTTGTTTCTTTCTGATAAAAGAGATGAGTTTCCCTTCTCCCTCAGTGGTGGGGAAAGGAAATTTGCTGCTACTACTTTCTTCCATATCTTTGCCATCTGGTGAATTAAAGAAAAATTGACCATGAGTTAGACTTTTCAGTACTTATACATTCGGTGACAAGATTTCAGTGAGGGTGAAAGTCAGTAGTCCTGAAATTTTGCTTTAATTTGTGATGAAGATTTTCTAGGTGATGTAGGGATGAGTTTAGGGATTTAGTCACTAGCTCCCCATCAGGAGCTAGTCACTAGTTCCCCACAGGAACACAGGACCATTTTTTCTTTTGCAATTGTATCTCAGAATTAGTTAGAGAGTGTTTAATATTTCCAGAGTGCCCATATAGTGTGCTCTGTTCTGTTTCTGTCCTTGTGCAAAATTTAACTTTGTCTAGAAAAGTGTTACGGGTTTTCTTTGGACACCATGCATCTGAAAAATACAGCTTGGACACTGTCACTGATTCCTACCATGCTGACTCATTTGTATGATTTGCTACAGAAACTTTTCCCTTTGCTCCTCTCCCTTCCATTTGGAGGAAAGTAGGGTCCTGTGCTGGCCTAAGTGTTTTACTGCTTACTTTTGTCATGGTTGTTTCTGATGTGACTTCTGCCATCAAGGATATCACTTATGCTGGGGGTTTTTTGTCATGCACAACCACCTGGGCTGAGCCCACCGACTCATTTTCCCTGCTGGGCTGCAGCCCAGAGAGGCAACGATTGCTGCCTGCTGCCAAGACTGACCTCACTTACACCTGGGATTTACAGGTGAAAGGCTTCCAGGGAAATGCTGAGACCAGGATGGTTTATTCCCTACCAGAATGTGCCAGCCTGGCTGCCCTCAGCAGCTTTGGCCTCAACCAAACTGAACCCTATCTTTTCATTAGATAAAAAGAAGTGATGACAGCTAATTAATTCTGCACAAAATGAACAGGTATTTTAAATTAAGAAAGCTGAATGGCAATTGACCATATGCTTAAGTATCACTATATTCATTTGCATTTAAGGAAGGTCTCTTGAATAGGTAGGGACCTGAACACTTAGTTAAGTTCTTCTAGTAGTGAAGATTGTAGTGCACAGAGTCAGGGATTGTGCAACTTCATGCCCGTATTTAAATGGTGCAAAACATTTTAAGTGTTTAAAATATATTTCACCAAATAAAAAGCCCCATACTTTAATATAAAGACCTTCACCACTGGTCTTCTCATTGTAATATTAAAAAACCTTTATTTAGTTAAATCAAAATACAATCTTGCATGCAAGTCATATTTGTTTCAGTTCAAGTCATCCTCTGAGGAGCAGAGTGGTGTAAAAGGTACAGGGGAGGGAGTTAAATGGAACACTTAATAGGGAATTAAATGGAACACTTAATAGGAACTAATCTAGAAACTGGAACTAATGGGAACAGACAGGGCTGTGAAACATGAGCCTACAAGATCTCCACTGAGAGGTATCCATTCCACTTCATCCTCCCAAGCCTTACTTCCCAGAGATGTATGCTGCTTCTTTTTTTTTTTTTTTTTATCAATTCACGTGTTTATGAGAAAGAGAAGCACCACAGTGGTTTCTTTTTAAAGGTATTTTTTGAAATCCCAGAAATCTTTCCAAAGAGTTTCTAGCAGCACTTTAGGCTGCTGATTTTCAGAGGCAGCATGTTGTTACTTTTTGCTACCCAATGCAGTGAATGGATCTCTAACCTTCTTTTGGTTCCTGCAGAAAACAAAACAACTTTCACTTCTGTTTCCTAGGTGAAAAGGATTTAAATAGTAGAAGTTTGTTACTTTAGAATTGATAACAGTTCACATAATCCTTAGGGTTATAGGAGGGGCTAAAGAGTAACAGCACCTTGGGCAAACCTTTCTTGAAAGAACAGCAAAAATTACTGCAGTTAATGAAAGAGATGATATTTTAACGAAGGAAAATATCTGCAAATAAGCATGCACTGCAGGTTTCTAATTCTGAACATCTGAACTAATTCTGTATTGGACATTGAACACTGTACCATATGAACACTTTAAATATCTGAGCACTTTATTAATTGGGGAAGTCAGGTGGAAACACTTCTGTATGCTCTTTCTGGTCAAAATTCAAATTTTGAGATTGGTGTAATCAGCCACATCTAATAACTGGAAATAAGCTTTATTACTTTGTGAGTACCAGTGTAACTTTTTATCAAGCTCAGTGTGAGCACCCACTGCAATGCTGCCAGCCTAATTCAGGTTACTGAGCACCCTGCAGCTCCAGACACAGAGGACCCTGAATGTACTGAAAGGTACAAAGCAACCTCAGAAAGCAAACAGAACAAAGGAATTCCCTGGGCTGGCAAAAAGGAAATCTTTTTACTCCAGAGTGCTGGAGAAAAAGAAGGAATGGGAAAACAAGTATTCCATTGATAAAGCCATGAAAAACTGCAAACTTTCATGAGTGAAGACTTAGAAAAGCAGTTTCCTGGGATGCCATGTGGATTCAGTGAATCCCACATTCACCTGTGTGTAATGAGGTATTCCAGGGCATCTGCTCTGCATGGATCAGATTTATTCTCTTCTTGGCCATCCAACTGGCTGGAAGTTGTTTGCCATGATAGTGAGAAATCTTCTGGACCTTGTTTGGTGAACAGCACCTTTGAAACTTATGTTGTATCCTTCTCCTCATAATAATCTGAGCTGGAACTATCTCTGATTGCAATGATAAGGGAAGAAAAAGAAAGAGTAGGGAAAAAATATGATAGGCCAGCAAAGAAATTTTCACAAGGAAAAGCATTTCCATAAAATCCTTCTGTGACTAAGTTGCTTCAGTGACTACATGAACCATCAGGGAACTGGGTATACTGGGAAGTCTTAAATGCAAACTGGAAACATTATCAGGGAAGATGGGGCTGTGGTTCCAAGCAGAACACTTGCAGCCTGTGCTGGGTTCAAACACAATATTAATCTTTCATTGACTGCATTCATGGCAAGGAAAGAAGTTTAAGAACAAGTAGAGAAATTTCCTTTAAATCAGTAGCACCGTTCTCTTCACAGATATTGGCAGTCAATTAGACATGGAAGGGAAAAATAAGCATGGACTACTGAATGTTTTCACTTTTGTACAACAGGTTTTAATCAATATATCCACAGTATATAAACAATATGTCAACATATAGTTAGAAAATGACAGACATGTAAAATAATTCAGATGCTCTTCTGCCTGACATAGTCTTGGAATTATATTAGTGTTTCCACCAAACACCATCTTACTTCTATTATAATCTTTGCTTGGAAATGCCATGCCCTTCCAAAATTAAATCTCTTGCTCTTTGAATAATGAATATCTATTACTGATAAAAATAAAGAGATGGAATCCTTCCTTTTATGCAAATTTTGGTATAATCTTAACAAGTGTGTCAGGATCATAACAACAGCTTTTTTTGTGACTGCAACAATACATGTGCTGCCTTGAATTAATTATCAAGAAGTGAACTGTGTGGGTGATGTCAGCCTGGAAATAGCTAACCAAGATGTCTGCTGGTAGTTTGCCTTTGAACATGTAACCTACTTAACCTGTAACATAATGAGAATAACTATGAAGCTTCAAGTGGCTTCCCAGCAACTCTGGCTATTGTTTGGAGTTTATTTATGTTTGGGTAGTCTGATACAAAACTCCAACATGCAATGCTTCCACCTGCCTGGATGGTTTATTGTTGACTCAAAAGTGTGATCAGGTTTAGCAAAAACAAGCTATTATTTGCATTGTTTTTAGTGAATTTGCCCAGAACTCATTTTTGGCCATTTAACAAAGCAGTCCAAAGCAAATTTCACACCCCTGCCACCCTTCTCCCTGGACATGAGGTAAAGAAGTGCTCAGTGAGTGCTGGAAGCACAGAATTTAGTCCTTCTCTACTTAGGGACTAAACAAGTGGAGTTGTGCCTGGAGAGACTCTGTGCTCCCACTCTCCCAGGGCTGTTTTCCTGGCTATGGATCAGTATTGTGAAAACTGCTTAACTGACCCTTGCCATGTACATTTTCAGTAAAATTATTTTGAAAAATTTTCCCTACTTGCGAAATTCTAAATAGTTAGTTTCACCTTTTGCTAAGCAATTTAGCAGCACAAGCCTAGAGAAGTTCAAGGAAACTTGTCCTTCTACTTTAATTAACAATATAGAACCTGTTAGGTGCACATACATGGGAAAACTATGCAGCCAGATGTAAGACAAATAATGGAATTTTGAAAACATTAATATTGTTTTTATCCAGTATTTGGAAAGTTAATACCAGACCAGGTGGTATAATTAGCAGTCAGATAAATATTAACTAGAGAAGACATTTATGCTTGGTGAAAGATTCTCAGGTAGCCTTGGACTAATAGGTATTAAGTACAAGATTTGATCTTCCTGTGCCTATGCTGTCATCACCACCAAATGTGTCAGTAACTTGAAGAGCCAAGACTAACATACTCTGTCTATCTTGTTTAATTGTTTCTTGCTGCAGGGTCAAAAAGACTTACCCGGGTTTATTTCAGTTGAGCTATCAAAGCTCAGCTTAGTTTCCTTTCTCTGAACATAACACATGCAAATGAAGCAACTAGAAGATCATTTGAAAAAGACACCTTTCTGGGACAGATACCATAAAAAGTATCTGCTGATAGAGCTAAATTGGCAAATTACAGCTATCTCAGAATTTTCATGGTCACTATATAAAGCCAATAAAAGCTCTTTGACATGCCTAGTAATGCCATTTTTATAGAGTTATTTTTTCATCAATAACTTATCCAGAAATTATAGTCATTTGGCTGGTCAACATAATTCTCAGCTGTGCTGCAGCAGGGAAAGGACCAAAGAGGGTTGCCCCAAAGTAGAACAGCAGCACCATGGCTTCATCAATTCTCATCTGCAGTACACTGATTAAGAAAGGATCTATTATATTGGAAAAGTGTTTACAGTCAAAATGAATGAAACAGGATATGGATAATTGGGATGGCCATATTACTGGAAAAGAAACAGGGAACAAACTCCTAATTCCATTTGAAGATAATTAGGTGGCCTGTCACTTTAATAAGATGTTTGGGCTCACAGGATCTGCTTTGTTGAGGGTATTTCTTCTTTAATTGGCCTGTCAATTACAATTTGTCATGAAATGCTGCAAACTCCTTAGAGCCTGTTTTCAGCCTGTCTTATAAAATGGGTGCCAGAAAAGGGGGGGGGGGGGGGGGGGTGGGAAAGGCCTTAAAATACATAGTGGTTGTTATTCCTCTGGTTCATTTTAAATGCTTTTGCTATTCACTTCAATGCCTCAGGGCTGAGCCACTGAAGTCTTCCACAACTGAAAAGGTAGGAGTTATGCTCGTGATGCAAGTTGCAATGGAAAAATTAGAATTAAATTGGACATGGTACAGGGGACACAGTGTTGCCCTTTCCTGGGGCGACGAGCTGAGAATGCTAAAGCTGAACGATCGAAGCAGCAGAATAGGTGTCCTACTGGAACAAGATATTTTTGATATCTCTAAGACTTAGTTGAGAAATTGAAAATTAACAAGTACTTTTTAGAAGGAGCATGGAATAATCAAGCGTGAAATAGCAATCTATTGACCTCTAGTAACATGATGTCTTGATTTAGAAAACTGCCTTACAAGCTTGACAAACAACCTAATGCCAACGATACTGGACTTTTTATGGTAGTTCGCTAGTTACCCAGATGAGGAACGGTCACCATGTGACAAACCATTAACAGCTGACTCAAAGGCATGCTTGATCAAAGCAAAAGCAAGTGTTTTCCACGTTGTAATTATTTATTTCTCCCTAGCTGGCTGAGAAAAACAGTTTGGCTGAACACAAGGGTGCTGTAAGCTCTTGCTGAGGAGCAGTTTTCCTTTACGAAGCCATGACCAGCCATGTTTGCTGTCAGCTTATGCTGCTGACAAAAGAAATAGTATTAACCAGTATATGAATTTAATTTTTGTGTTCCTGAGCATGCAGTATCTGTATTCTCACAGACCTGCAGTAGCAAGTATCTATTCCCTGTTCTTGTCCTCTCCCTTTGCACTGTTCAGGTGGTATGAAAGAGTTACTGTAAAAGAGTTTTCTATGAGAAAATCACACTTTCTCTCCAATGACAAACAGAGCTGAAGAAGGCGGGAGCAGCAGTAAGTGCTCTTTAACTGTGTGTGGATTTAAATGGGTGCCAGAAATTCAGGAATAAGTGATTGTGGATGCAGATGTCAAAATCTGAGTCACTATTGGCCTTGCAACTCTCATAATTACTGGAACTCTTTGAGGTTTCTGTCTAAGCCAAATCTTGTTTCTCTCCTCTTAGGAATTGAAGTGAAATGCCCTGATCGTAGGAGGTGTGAAGTGTGTTTTGCAAACCAGCATTTGTCTGAAAGCACTCAGCCCCACCTCGAATCTGAATGGACAACAGTCTGCTTTAAGATTTTTTCCAAAGTTTGGATTAGGTAGAGAAATAGTAATTTCCTCTCTGGATTTCCTCTCCTTTTTTCCTAAGGCCAGGTTCTATTAGCACATATTCACCGACTTTCCTCTGCAACAAAATGTTTATTTGTTTGTGACCTTTGCTTCATTTTCAGGCTGGAATAGTTCAGCCGGAAGAAGCCTGCAAGGATTATCTAGTCCAGGAGCCCTTTTAGTTTTTTGCCTTGACTTGGATCTGAAGCAAGGTGGCTGCAGCCACAAGGCAGAGCAGTGACCACTCTACAGCCGCGGCTGCCCAGTGTCCGGTGCTATCGCCACGCAAGGACCTTGAAAGCTTGCCTTATTCTGATTCTGTGTCTAGTGGTGTGACTTAGCACTTGGTTTGGGTAGGAGAATAAAAAAAGCTAAATAAAATAATGACTCAAAACGCTACACATTTGTTCAACCCCTTGAATAGCTGTTCACACTCCTACTTTTACTATAAATTGGTACCTCATGGCTTCTTTCTATAAGACAGTGAGCTAGTCTAGCGGGATGACCTAGTTATTTTTAAAGCCCGCTTATGTCAATACTCTCTGTCCTGTGACCATGTTGGCCACCATTATTTCAGGGTGAGGTCAGTCTTTTTCTTTGCTCGGGCCCCCTGCCAGTTTCTCAACACCTGCCTTGAAAGTGACAGCTCTATGGGTGTCCTCATAAATTAAAAATCATGTGCCTCTGCCCTGATGCCTTGGGACAGGCACAAAGTTAGAAACTGTCCTGTAACCCAAGCCCTGGGGCTGCTGCACGGGACAGCTGAGCAGCAGGCAGCGAGCCCCAGCAGCGGGGGGCCGGCTGTGCCGCAGAGCTTGGGCAGCGCCCAGCCTGGTGCCAGCGGGATGTGGCTGTGCCCCTGAGAGCCAGGGGTGCCCTCCAGGTAGACCACGGCAAGGGTGGAGAAACCAACAGCCTAACAAGGGGCTGCTCTGGGTTCTGTGGAGCACCTTTGCCCTTGTGTGCCCAGGAAAAATTGAGCTGGCAGAGACAAAGTGGGGAGTGAGGAGTGGGGAGTGGGCTCTCTACAATGAATGAGCAGTCCTTTGCACAGCTGTCACTATCCTTTGCCACCTCCCAGCTCCACCATTACAGCTCTGGCACATAATTCACCACAGTACTAATTCAGTGGTGTATTTTCCTCATTCCAGTGTGCACTGTAGACACTCAGCCAGTGTACATGGTCTCTGTAGCCTGACAGAGTCCTAAAGCTTCAGTTCAGCAAAGCACTTCAGAGTTCTCCTTTCCCCCAAACCTGGCTTCTCAGTCTACATATCTCTCACCACCCCCTCCATGAAGGTTATAGCCACTTTCAGGGAAAATGTTAGACAAATCAGACAATCTGCAACATCCCACTGCTTTAATCTGTCTGCTCCTGCCCCAGGAGTGTGTTGTAATCCCTTGCAGGATCCACGCCTGGTAATACTGCAGATCTGGGGAGCTCTCACCCTCTCAACTCCATAACAGTGGGTGTGGGACATGACTGCTAATGTGGCCCCCGGCATGGAGAGAGGCCTTGGCATGCCAGCTCCCAGCATAAAAAACAAAAAAAGCAGAGAATGGAGCAGAGGCTGATCAGGCATCCTTTTCAAACCACCTGGATGCTGCCTTCAAAGGCACAAGCAAAATCTGTTACCCTATTGGAATAGGATCCTCAACTGGATGACTAAACTGCAGCAAAGTAGAATCCTCTTTTTTTTTTTTTTTTAATGATCCATGACTTGTGTTTTAACAGGGACTGCTTCTTGTCTTTCTTCTAGTCTTCTAGTGGGCATCTTTTAAGTTCCTTCTAACAACTGGCTGTTGTATGGTTGATGTTCTTGCCCATTCATTACTAAAGTCTGCAGATGGTTGCTGCTCACTGTTTCTACAGCACAAACTGAACACATTAATCACAAGATCCCAGTCCCATTTAATGCTTCCCATACTGTATCTCAAAATAAATGCATAAGTATCCACTGGAGTGCTACTGGTAATGATGCATCCTGTGTTTTGGCAAGTCTCTTAGTATGTGTGTTCCTTTCAGGTATTCTTTGAGCTCTTTTCCTCTCCCAGCCCTGTTGGCTGTCAGCACTAAGGACTCAATGTGCCTTTATTCAGCTATAGCAGCTATAGCAGCAGCAGCAGCAGTGGTGAGACTGCGGGCACAATGCCTTGAGACCTTCTGCCTCAAAAGCACCTATTATCCCATCCCTGCACCTGGTGACATATTATAGGTAGATAGGACAATCCAGAAAAAATTGTCTCTGGGGAAGGCTGCTCTGCTGCTGGCAGAGTGAGGGGCCAGCTCCTGCCTCTGTGACGTCCCCTTCCCAGTTGCCCCACCTGGCGCAGAGCTGGGCAGTGTGCCGAGCAGGGAACGTGCCTCCTTTCCTATGGGTCTGGTGGTGACAGCAGTTTCTGGCCCCTGGCCAGGGTGGCTGGGGCCTGGGAGGAGGCTTTCAGAGGTCCGAGAGGCATCTGCTGGCCCAACAGCTGCTCCCAGCAGGCAGGCAGGGGACTGGGACAGAGCAGGATGTTGGGCACTGGGGCACAGCCTCACAATGGGGAGGGGTAATTGTAGGGCTGCAGGAGAGATCAGTGGGGTCTGAGGCATGACTATACTAGGGGAAAAGAAATGGTAAAGAGCCCATTAGTAATGAGAATAAGTAAAGATAACTCTTCAGCACAGGACATAAGTGCATCTTGCCATGTGACAGTTTTGCTTTCTTCTTGTTTTTTCCTAATGGAAAGCACTCACAAAAAAAAGTTAATAAACTTTGGAAAAATATCTCCTCGCATCTTTTCAAATCTTGAGGCAATGAGGACATTGCCAAAGTGACCATCTATTTGTCACCCATGAGTGATGCTAACAAATATTTTAAACCAAAGCAAGGCTTTGGTTTAAACCCCAGTGACAGAAGAGCAACAAGAATTCCCCATGCCTTTGTTGGACTGAAATGTTGGGTATGTCAGCAAAGGTTGGTCTGAGATTGCCTTGAGGGGAAATAAGGCAGTCCTAGCTACACTGGTCTAATAACACCTACAGCTGCTTTTGTCAGATTAACAGTAATATAGAAATAAGGAACCATCCAATGGAGTAAAATTTTCAGGGAAAAAAAGTTATGGTAGTTGTCAAAAAAGGTAGACATTATGGTATTTGTGTGGTATGGTGTTGGTAATGCAGCTAGGGCTGAACACAAAACTCAAAAGCCTGCCTTTCTCCTGAAGGATGGATAATCCAAGGTCCTGAGATAGGCAACACTCACAAGCAGGTTTTATTTGATGAACATACATGGTAGATACTTACTTGAGTAGATATTTCTACTTTTCAACTACAGCTACTGTGTCAAGAGAGGTCTTGACAAAAGGTTTCTACCTTTTGGGATAATTACTAATTTTTACTCATTTTCCTACCCACCAACATTAGGCTACTTGATTTAATTTCAGTGGGATAATTCTGTGGGACAATAAAGTAGCCTGGGAACCAAAGAAAGCTTTGGTAGGGTCTGGGATGTTGCACAGCAGCCTTGTGGCCTTGCTTCATCCTATGAATAGCTTTCAGCATTTCCATATTTAGCCCACAATGTATTTAAGAATTCAACTCAGACTGTAACTCTAGGAGGTAAACATTTTGTTTAATCAGGGTCTTGCATATTTTCTTGGCTGTGTTGATCATGGGAAAACAACTGAACTAAGATTTGCAAAAGAAGTTAAAGAGTCACCTTCTTATTTCATTATTTACTCAGGTTTTTATGAAAAAAAAAAAGAAGTAGAAATCACACCAGTGTTGCCACATCAATTTTATAATGTCAACTCCTTTAAAGGCAGCAGTTTCTAACTAGCTTTACACTGCTACAAAGCAGAGAAATAGTTTATGTTGTAGAAATCCTTGCTCAGAAGAGAGGAAAAACACAGGAGCTGATTTCTGTGCCCACCTATGCACAGATGGCAGCCTGTGTGAAAGGGAGATGTTCATGTCTGTGCCCATGATGTGCCAGTGGGTGGGAAACTTTGTTTCCTGGTGGCTATGGATGATAAATCATCAATCTTCACGGAACTTTTTTTCAAGAATCCTAATATATTTGAAGATATGTACAACTGTCACTGGCAACAAAGCATCTGTTGACCTCCCATGAAAAATCTAGGTGTTTTCTATTACAATCCAACAAACAGAACTGTAATAAGAAAAAGGATTCCAGAATGTGTTTAAAAATACTTTTGCTGGTTGAATCACTGCACACACTTTGCTGCATTCAGAGAGTTTGGTATTCAGGTCTTGCCTGAAGCTAATGACAGAAACACCTCACACCCCTGTGAAAGCTGAAGGCCTGCTTTAAGTGCTGTGGAAACAAGTTCAGCACCTCTTGATGTCAATTTGATTATATGTACATGGATCTGCTTACACTTAATACATACAATGCCTTAGTACACTGCAAGGCCAAGAGAATTCAAAAAACGGCACTTGCTGAAAGGTTTCTTTCCTGCAGCTTGTTCCTCTGAACTCAGCACCTCATTGGGAAGCATGACAGCAAGTTTTCTGTGCTAGCAATATTTCAATAAGGCACAATGTATCAAGATGAACTGGAGGCCATCCAGTACTCCCTGTTCTTGATGTCTTCATCATACGATAAATTTAATACCTATTTGATTTCACATGCTGCATTTTGCCTGATTTGTGCAATGAGATGGTTGGCATATTCATTCACTGTTCTCACGTATGTGTTGCCTAAACACTGTGCTGAGAATAGCAAAACATTTGGGGGACTTCTCTTGCCCTCATTCTGCCCTGGAAAACACTTGCTGTTGAAATGTGCAACATCTTAGGGGTAATAATAAATAAAAGGAAGGCTATCTCATTGATTTGCAGATTTCTGTCTGCAAGTTATGCTAGACCCACTTCATTGTTTTCAGTGGAATTAGTCTAGATTTCTCCAAAGATTAGTATTTTCACATTTGGCTAAGGAGAAACAAGAATATGTTTTCTGTTTCCCTCTTATAGCAGCTTCCAGACTGACATCTCCATGGAGGAGTGAGTACCCACAAAGGCAGGCTGCATGCTGTGTTTTCCCTGCTCCAGCTGCACAGGAGCCATCAGGGCTCCATGTAACAGGGTGCACGGATCTAGCCTCTCTCTCCCTTTGGAGGATCAGATTTTCTGTGTGCTTAATGGTAGTGAAGTTCTCCTGGTGACCAGGCTGGTATTGCCTTCCTCACGCAGACTGCTAAAGTGCACCCACTATTATTCACCTACTCAATTAATTGCTAAGGAGACAGAAGAAGTATGTGCCCAGAGGAGAAAATGAAGCCATTTTTATTTGCTGGCTAATCAAAATCCAATGGCTTTTGAAGACAGCGTGAAATGATCATTAATTAGGGGGGATACCTAAATCTGAAGTTTGACGAACCTTGTACGAGCCAAGGAAACAAGGTCTGCAGGACAGAACTTGCTCTCCCACTGGGAAAGGCTGGCTACCTGTGGAGCAGGACCTGCCTAGCTGCATAAATTTTTCATGTTTTCTTGTTAGACTTTATCCCAGAATGGAGATGTTCAATCTTTTCTACCAAAATAGATCCTCTTCCTTCACATTGTGTTAGTTTCTTGTCCTGCCAGGGACTTGGACAGGGCACCCCTGAGTCTCTGTGGTGACCTGAGTGTAGCCGTTGTCATGAACTAGGTGGGTTGCACCTAGAAAGTACTTAAGAAGAGTGTATAGGGCAGTGAAATAAATCAAAATTCATTTCCAAACTCAGAAAAATCTAGAAGTTTTAAGGTCTCACAACAGTCAGTGCAATAGACCTTTGCTTTGTTTCCTGATTTCAAAATTGTGTGCAGAGGAGTAGATCTAGGATTCATATATTGCTTTTGCAAAGGATGTACATACAAAACATGACACCTGAAACTATTATAAAATACATAGAAAAAAAGAAAGCATCTAATAATGCTAAGGCTGTGGATTCAATCCCCATATGGGCTGTTCACTTACAAACTGGACTCCATGATCATCATGGGTCTCTTCCAACTCAGTATATTCTGTGATTCTTGTCTGTTTTTTCAAAGCAGTATCCCTAAAATACTTTGTCAGTAAAGATCTGTCTTCAGACTCAAGTTCAGAGTTGGACTGTAGTTTTGAGAACTTTTGCCAGCCTTGAGCCCATTTATTAAAATAATTGTGAGGTAACCCCAGCCAGACATTTGGAAACCTGCGGATAATAGAAGAAAGCAAAACTAGAGAAACTTAGAAAAAATACCATTTTCCCAGAGTGAAGTGGCTGGGCTATTTCATTCCTGGGAAATAAACACATTAATATGTGTAGATCTGATCTCAACCACTATCTTGTGCTCTGGAAGGGCATGCAGAGAAGTACACGTGATAATTTCCTGGAATTTCTGGATTGAAACAGATAAGATCTGCATGTTGACATCTGTGAATTGATGCAACCTTTTGTTTGCAAGCTGATCACACTGTGATCAACAAAGCACCATGATCAAAAGCCTTAGATAAAGGATTCAGTGAGTTAAATTTAGGAAAAAGAAGTAAAACAAAAATACTTACTTTAGTTCTGCATAGATTGGACTGCAGTGGTATTTGCAGACTTCTTTACAGAAGGATTGCTTCCTGGTCAAATTCACTGTCTTATCTCTAAATGCTAAATCATATTAAAATGTGTGTACTGGTCGGAAATCTTGAAGAAAGCAGTATCTGTGGTTCCAAGAAGAACACATCTGTGGAAAAAATTAGAGTTATTTACAAATATGTAATATTTAGCCCTTTGTCCATGCAAATGAGGAAAATGAGGAAATATGGACATGATAAACAACATTTTTGAATCAAATTGTTTTGAAGAATACTATATTAACCAAAATTTTATTATCATTACTCTTCATAGACAAAATCTTCAAGATATTTAAGAATAAGTGTTTCCTCTGAATTTATAAAGTCAAGGGGTAATCCTTTGCAGTCATAGTTATACATGAAAATTTGTGATCAAGGTGAGAAATATTGTTTAGACAAAAAGTGGAGTTTTGCCGTGGATTTTAATAAAATCAGTGTCAAGCTTTACTATTTTTTGTTTCCAGTACCATGCTGCTTGACAATCACAAGCCCTAACATCAGCCAGCATTTGATGTAGTTCAATGTGAATAAAGACAAAACGTTTATGGGAAAAACACAACCTACACCTGTTATTTAACTATTTAGGTAGTTAACTATTTAGATCTGAAAAACTATTTTCAGGCTGTATGGAGACAATTTTGTGTCCTAGTGTAGAAGTATTGAGCAAGAATGTGGCCAAAAGCTGAAGGCTGAAAGTTCATTAAATATATTGCTATGCAAAAAAATACTTCCTCGCAATGACTCAAGATTTGTCACTAAACACACATGTGGACATCTTTCCCAAGATTAATCAAGCCAAATTTTCAAGGATGGATATTCACCATCTTTTCTGGACAAGTGTTCAGTGCTTGTCATAAAACATATTTTCCTCAAATCCACCCACCAGTTCTGTTGCTACAACTTGTGACTGTTGCCTCTTTTCACTTTTACTCTGCCTCTATCATCTCCTCAACCCCCTGTAAATACACTGCTAGAAGACTGCTATTAGTTTCACCTTCTTGCTTTGTCTTCTCCAGACCAGAAAAACACATCTCCCTCAGTTTTTCCCTTTTTCTCAGATTCTCCATACAGCTAACTGCTCTGCTAGACCTTTGATGGACTATTTGCACCCAACAACTCCTGGGCGGCCCTGCTCATGGCTGGGCTGGTGGAACAACTCTGGCTACCAGGTCCTGCCCCATCACCCTAGGAGAGCCCTCACTGCTCCTGGTCCCTGATGAAGTCCATGCAATTCCATGTGTACACTCACAAGAGTGGAGGAGAAGGGAATAGTTGCTTCTGTCAGGCTGCTGCTGCAATTCCTACTATCCAGCATGACCACTGCTGTCCAGTGGGTAATCCTCTGAGCCACTTGTCCTGCCTTCTTTTAGGAGACAGCTCTAACTACCCTTACAAAACCTCCCTGGTAAAATGGTTGTTATGGTGGTGCCCTCTTTCCAACATTTCTGTACAATGGCAATTGCAATGTGTATTTAAGGGCACATCATACTTTATATGTCCTGTTTCTAATTACCAAGATGCTAAAAAGAATGTGTAAACCAGTTGATAATAACATGTGTGTTAAAGACTGGCTGGAGCATTTATTAGAAGAGCATTTCTTTATTCTTTAGCAAGTCAATGTATACAGGGAGGATGGTTTTCCTGTTCTTTTTAAAAAGAGAAATATTAGGCTTTGATTCTCTGGTTTCTTTTCATGTTCTCTAGCATAAAAAGCTTCAGGGAAGGAATACAAAAAGATAGAATAGCAAAGGAATCACAAAAGGAAGATATCAATAAGAAGCACTGCTGACTATTCTCTAAGCAGTTTCCAGGCAACTTTTAATGGAAGGTCAGGCACAAGCAAGAGAGAGGGAGGAAAACCCAAGACATTATTTCATACAATAAAGTGACTGTGAATGCTGCCAGTTACAGAGGAAATAGATTGGCCAGCCTGAGCACTTATTTATGTTTTTCTGTGAATACAAATGAAAATCCTCTACAAAGGGTACTATCAAATTTGAGCGGGAGTGTTAATTCCAGCAATAGGTTTGCAATACTCCTCGGAGAGGCTTTCATCACTGAATATGTGATGTTGACTTTGTGGTAATAATAATGATCCTGCTGGACTCCCTCAGCTCCTTCTGTATGAAGATCTATAATGCTTTTGGTCTTTAATTAATAATGCCTTACTTTTGCAGCTCCAAAAATATTTATAATGAGTCATGTGGATGGGGGAACTGAGGGATAGAGGCAAGGAATGACTTTACCAAAATTGCTGTAACTGTCCACAGACATCCTAGCACAGACAATAGGAAGGCCAGAGGAGTGCCTGCAGTCCAGGAGAGACAGTCATATGTGCAGAGAAACCTTGCTACCCAGCACTGAGGATACCTTGCCTACCTTGCCTACCATAGCTCCTGGTGGCAGGAGACAGAGATTGTACCTGAAGGGCATATTTCTGTGTGTATAACTCATGGATGATGCTTACTTCTTTCTTCATCCAGCATCTGGCAGCTTTAGACAGTTGGCAGCTGAAATAGTCCTTTTGAACCTGAGTGCCATAATAGGCAGTCTGAATGCATCACTTTGGTCTCAAAATCACAGAGCACAAAGCATTCTTCTGTACTTGGTGGCTTGTTATCATGCTCAAGAAGCAAAACTCCATGTGTCCATGCCAAGAAAAGCCCAAGGAAGGGTTTCTGGGGTTGATTTGAAATTGAAGAAGCCAAATTATTAATTAGATTGACAAGGCTGGCATGCTGAGCAGTAATAATAAGTGCAAAACAAAGCTTTTCTCTTTTAGATTCAGCCTTGGAGTAAAATGTTTAGCTGACAAGATGATAAAGTTTGGTTTGATAAAACTTTGCTTCTCGTGGCTGAATGTCCTGAAGTCTGCACCAGGATGATAGTACAGCCTGTGTCTTCATGTGGCGCTTCTCCTTCCCCATCCAGCCTGTCTTCAGGTTAAAAGAAAAAAAAAAAAAAACAAAGCTGAAAGAATAGTCTGAAGTTTAATTTTTAACCAGAGAAAATATTTTTCCAAGAGTTACTGATGATGAGGTTCTGGGTCAGCATCTTATATGCTCAGGGGCCTGAACAAGAGCATCAGGAATCATTTACACTGGGATCAGCCTTGATCCTGTGTTTAATCTAATAGCCCCACAAAGCTATCTTGGATACCCCTAGGACATGGCAGATTCGTGTATCACCTCTATCTAGATGCTGTAAGCTCAGAGGTTTAATCTTGTCAGTCTGCAAAGGCTTTTTGCTCTATCGGAATAAGGGACACCCACACACAGAAGAGAGAGGCTGTGAGGACTTGCTGCAGCTGAACATGAGACGCTGGGAAGCACCTCCCTGCACATGTACTTTGTGTGCTTTCCACAGCTGAGGGGTGATGCTGAGGCCACTTCTCTTGCTCTGGGTCCTTTTGCCAGGCACAGCTGGTTCATAATCCAGTCCACTGGGACCCTAAAGTTGAAATAAGTCACATTATGCCCTTGAAATATATGAGATCTAGTGGCTGAGATCTAGATGCCTAATAGTACAGTATTTAAAACTGAGATTTGAGTACAAGCTTACAACTGTGATGCCCGTACTACATTTTGTTTGGAGAAATTGATTACAGATATTAAAAGGATTGGGCCAGATTCTTAACATAATTTCAGCTATTGAAATCTGCTCAGCTTTTACTTTCATTTTCCAGGCGAGTACATAAGAAGACTTTCTAGAGGGTATAAGAAAAAATCTCAGAATTTATTTCACAGTATGAATGGGTTAGTTATAGTGCATTTTCCTTGTCCTAAAAATAGACTGAGTGAAGGTTTGAAGGTCAGTTTTTGATAAACAAATCTGTTTCTGTGTTCTGCAAATGTGTTATGAATCAGGCTGCTTTTTTGGATCAAGGGTAGCCTATGAACCAGGGTACAGATGTCTGACAAGATACACTTATGGAGGAAGGTGATATGGTTCTTCTGAACTGAAAAAAATGCCATGAAAATCTCAGTATTCTTACAGCTTGTCCTGGGTTAGCCATATGACCTGTTTGTATCCCCAATCGTCCCCTTGCTTATGCTGGACATTAAGTTCTGCAGCTTTAAGTTGGTCCAAGGAAGACAGTGAAAGTGAAGGTGGAGGAAAAAAAA
>JAHLSL010000017.1:10912692-10951113 GCA_025920805.1 Petroica traversi
GGGCCCGGCAATCGTCCCCCCACTGGAGAACTGAACCGGACTCAGACGGACTCTGAATCTACCATCTCTTCAGAGGAAGGAGAGGTTTCATTGTTTTCATATTATCCAATTTTTCCCTATACTTGTAAATATTCTATGTGTTAAATAAATAGTTTTTTCCACTTTTCTCTAAGGAAATTCTTCCCGGACCGGTAGGGGGAGGGGCGATTGGAATCGGCTCTTCCTAGAGGAGACCCCCCAGAGGTTTCCTCCTAAATATTTGCCCTAAACCAGGACACAGCTCTTCTCCTATTAGACATGACTTTTATTTTTTATTTAAATCACACCCCTTTCCAAATTGTATGCAAACTGCATGCACCCCAAGCTTCTTCCTGCAGAGGACACCAGTGAGAGATAACTACATGCTTACTGAATGTGCTGAATTTGACCTGAAGCAGAGGACAGATTTTTCACAAGGCACGCTCAGCAGTGGACATGACAACTAATTATCAGGAGTGCAATAACATCTTAAGGCTCGTGCAGCTGGTCTACAGAAAACTGAAATAAGACCTCAGACAGTGCAGTTTGTGCTACATATAGATTGATACAGGGACCAACAGCTGAGCTTCCCTCTATTGTCTTCTTCAGCTGCACTAGACCAGCTTTCAGTTCCAGACCCACTTGGCTGAGGTCACCTCCTGGGGTGAAGTCAGTGATGCTGCTGCCAGACCTAGGTCAGAAGAGGGATGTGAGAGAAGATTTCTAGCTCAGAGTAGGCTGATACTGGTTTTATCTGGGCTGCCCCACTGGTCCCTGCAGAAGTGTGGTGCCCAGATCTGACTGTATGGGTTATGTTGTGGGTAGTTGGCTGAGAAGTGCTTTGGCAGGGCAGCAGTACATGTCTCTGTCAGAGGTTTGTGGTGGGTGCCTCTTCTAAGACAAAAAGTTAATATTATTCCAGTATTACATACAAAGCCTTTGTTTTCTTTGCTTGCTTTTAATTTAACACTGAAAACTTCTTCAGTCATGATTGGAAAAGGACATCTTGAAGCCCATGCAATTGCAATTATCTTAATTTAAACTAACTTATGTGAGTTATTTAGTCTTGGACTATATGAGGCAACATTCCTCATGTCTGCTCATTATACTTCTTCCTGCCATTATTATATAATTTCTTCTTTACTTACTTATAGGTTTGGGGGTTACTTTGAGAGTTACTCAAGATTTTTTCAAAGTAATGATCTGCACAGCAGCCAGCAGCTGGGCTTCTTAGTGGGACAACAGTGTGGGTATGTTCCACAGAACTACTTGCTTCCTTGTTTCTGAGGCAAATTTAAAGCTCTCAGCTCAGCCTCCATGAAAAATCTTTTGAGTATTTTAGAAACCATCTCAGCTGGAGCAGTTTCTTTTAAGCCAACAAAACTAATGGTGCCTAATAAAACTCCTTGTAGCTAAGGAAAAAGCATGACTGGATGAAATCTCTGAGTGGAATTAACTACCAGAAGGAATGAGTTTAAGCCCAGTTTAAGTTGTTTTTGGAGCAGCTGAAACATTTTTAAAAACAGACTGCTTGCAAAAAACGAAGAGAAGAAATGACAGCAATAATAACAGGAAATTTGGGACTTTCAACTCATTCTCCATAATGGGCTTTAAAGAAAACATTACTAATGAGATAAGGTAAGGTAATATTATGGTTATAAAGACAAGACTGCAGGTAGGAGCTAAGAAATCCATCTTTCTAAGTGTTGCTCTCAGGGCAGTGACATCTTAAACAATAAAATACAAATCTACCTTTTAATTCCTAACCTATCTCCTGCCCAGATCAAATCTTGTCTTCTCTCTCCTATAATACCTAAAGGATGTTTAGCCACTGTTTCAGGTTTTATCTACCTAAAAATTACTCTTTTACTTTCTATATCTTTTTCTAACACTGTCCCAACATTTGTCCTGTGGTCAGTTCCATTCTTAGCCTTCCATTCTTCCAGATTTTGGCAGAGGAGTAAATGCAAGATGACACACCCTGAGTCTCCTGGTAGCTGCTGTGCTCACTCTGATGCCAGTCCCATGTTCTTCCTCCCCCTCTTACTCTGTTTGTGCTTGGTGCAATGTGTAAGGCACTTCAGTGAGTTAGGCTGCTTCAAGACAGAACTGATGTTTTTGGAATATTTGGTTTTCAGCTGTGTTGGTTGCCTGAAAAACCTCATTGTGAGGTTTCATGGACTGTCGTGTGAATCTGTGGGGAGAGAGCATCAGGACTTCAGCTGGGTTAAGGTGCTACAGAAGGGAACCTTTGCTGATGGCATTTTGCTGTGAGATCCATCCCTTTCCTGTTCACAAGGCAACTTCTGTTACTAAAAAATTATCTTACCTGGTGTCATGGTTTAGGAATGGTGTTCCCCAAATTAGTGTTCCCACTGAACCACTCCAAACCATGCACTGCTCACTCATTCCCCCCCTCCCACTGCAACAGGCTGGAGAGGAAAACTGGGATCACAAAAGATAAAGACCACGGCTTGAGATAAGAATGATTTACTGGAAATAGCAAATAAAAAAGAAAATGAGCAGTAACAGCAGCAATACTAAGGACAGAGTGTAGAAGGAAAAAAAAGTGAGTTATCCACACGTGATTGCTCACATCCCAGGGAAAACACCCAACAATGACTGGTCCCTCTACCACGCTACTCAACGTTTCAATCCCCTCAAAATGGCATGAGGTGTTACAGAGTAACCTCTGTGCGCTGGCCATGCCCCGTCCTGGCTACTTCAAAAAAAATGAGCCCAATCCTCGCCAGACCCAGGACAGGTGGTGTTGAAGGAACACCATCCTGTGTCATCAGTGTTGCTATAATGACCATTTCTTATAATGAAAAATTCCACGGACAGCTCTTCCCTACGCAGCCTCCAATAATTCCCCTTGTTTTCTGCTTAAAAAACAGAAGTGCCTTAAGTGCCTCAAACTCAGGATCCTTTCTGGACTTTTTAAGTCTGCCTCAGCAGATCTTAATCACTCTCAAAGTACTAATTTCCTTCTCCATTAGCACCCTGCTGCCATCACATGCTTAGTTTCAAGATGCTCTTGACCACACAGGGAAGCTTCTACATATCCCTGATATTATCTCCCCTCAGACCCCTTCCAAAGATTCCTTTCTTCTGTGATACTTACAACAGGAAAAAAAAGAAAGATGACAAATTGCTGGTGTGCTCAGTCTGTAGACCACGTGTCAGCCAGCATTGTATTGCAGTACCTCTTCTCATGCTCATATCTTTTTCAATGCTTAATTTATGTTGCTGCAATGTGTAAGAGCACCACCCTGGTCCAGATTTCTTACTTGGGGGTTGGAAGGAGGTTACTGCTCCATTTTTATGGACTGCTCCATAGGTGAGCAAGTTGCCAGTATGTTGATCTACATTGTTCCAAATTCAAACCAGAAGTCAATATGCAGTGATAAAAAATATCTGAACTGCTTATTCATGTTGCTAGATTCACATTACTGTATCTGGAGTAATATCAGCAAAGAATTATCATTTTAATTTGTTTGAGACTTTCACAAACTAGGAAAGGTTTTTAAAAACTATGCAGTCAGAATTAAACCAATCAAAATGAAAGTTTTGGTGGGACTTTGTGGCTTGGCAAATTTCAATGCAGGCTGAAGAGACCCATTTCTCAGCTCCCATGTTTGTTTTTATGAGGACATTTTATATATAATGATGTGGTGATATGTTACCGTGGATGTAGCACTAAATATAGCGTGAGAATATGTGTGCTATTTGGAGAGATCATACAAGGGTGTGTAGTGGGGGCTACATTTGCTGTATGTGCAGTACCCTATTTATAACAGACATATAGGATGGATTTAGTGTACTAGAAGTGAGCATGTGAACTGAAGACTTGTAAGGACATAGTGGTAGAGCTCAGCAAGCCTGAGTGTCTAATATAGCAAAAAGAATACTGAATTTATGAAATGCACTCAAATTTAGCTGCTTTTTGCTATACTAACAATAAAGCATCTCTGGCTTGCTTTCATTTTACACCTAAACTTAGTAGCTGATAATAAATATTACCTTGATCTTGCTATTTTTGTTGAGTGGGTTTTTTGCATCCACACAAGTCAAGTGAAATCAAGTAAATCCTCAGTGCATAAGCTGTGTTCATGTGGCAAATGACAAAATTATGTGTAAGTGCTGGTACATGTCACAAGGAGCCATGACCATAGGCCTGTTCTCAGTTTTCTGGTAAGAAAAGATGTTTTTCTAAACATTTTCCTTCTTCCTCTCTTCCTTCCTTTAGAATGCTTGAACACACTTTGCTACTGTGTTGATAAATTTTCTTTACCTTGCAACTTCCATTAACCAGATTAGAGAACTGAGCATCCACATTCTTACCTATGACTGAAGAGAAATTTTTTTTCACCCTGGCTTTTGCACAGGCTGTACTGCTCTACTACACTTTTCTTTGACATTATCTCCAGTGCTAACATCCCTGAAGCATGAACTTTCTTCACAGAGAATTTAAATTTGTCCATAGGCTGTTGGTTTTGAACACTTAATTCATTTGAAGTAGGCATATGACTTGCAGATTGATCTTGGAGACCAACCATGGATGTGTTGAGGAATTTAATTGCCCCATAGCAGTAAAACTAAGTGAATTAGTAGACTTATCTGAAGTTAAAAATTGGCTTACTTACAGAAAGCTGAAACATCTCAAAATCAGAAAATGAAAGATATACACAATTCTGACTGATTAATCTATGTACATTTCCAAAACAAACCATTACAATGTAATTGTGAACACAACTTGAGAAACTTTAAAAATTGTAATCAGCAATTATATAGTTAAAAAATATTTTAAGAGATCAGCTGTATGTGTACCAATACATAATTTCTCTCTTACTTGCATCATTCTTTCAAAAATCATGAGGATGTCTTTTGACTACCAGGAATAGCAAAGATAAGACAGGGATGTACCATCTGCCCTATGCAAAGAAATCTCAGTCCAGCTTATTTTCTATGGTCAGAAGCTTCTGGTCCTCTGATTCCTGAAGGAGGGAGTACAGTGTAAAGTCGGTTGATATTTGTCTACCAGCTTCTCCTGGTGGGAAAGATGCCTGCAGCAATCTTGCCCTTCAGGGTTTAACCCAAAATCCCTCAGCTGCAGAATGCAGTAGCTGCTTCTGGGTCCGACACACCCATTGCAGCAAGGTAGGAATGATGCCTTTGGGAGCAGATGGAGACTTGCACAGCACCTCTCTCTCCCCAGTGAACCTGCTGTCCAAGGTCCAACATGAAAGGAGAGCTCGGAATTTAGGAGACTTTAGCTAAAGTCTCTTGCTATGTCTACTTTAAACCTGACCTGACCTAGGGACACTGCTTATCAAGGATGGTACTCACTTAGAGTTAAGTTTTTAGTTTCTATCTGCCATTTGCATCATACAGGTGCCATTAACACAGGTGAACAGTCACTTAGCATGTGTTTAGAGACCCCTGTTGTCACAGCCTTGCATCCTTAAGGAAAATCTGGGCAAGAGTTCAGGCAAACTAAGGAATTTCCCTGAGCTCCTCATTGCCTGGCTCATGAGTTCCTTTTGCCAACTCCAGGATGAGAACAGAGATCTGCTACAGCTGCCAGAGACTGTCAACATACAGCGACTGAGAAAAACGTATATGCTCACCCTCATTACAGTGATGTAGGGTGTTTTTAGCTGAAGGCTCATGACCTTTGAGGAAAGTCATGCAGTGAAATGCAGACCATGGCCTGGACTGTGAAATGCATTCAGCCTTGGCCCTGTGGCTGCACCTGCACAGCCAGCAGTGCGGGAACACTGCAATGTCTCTTCCTGCCTAAATGAGAAGGAACACTTGGTTTATTTTCATTACATTGGTCTTTTATACATCATAGCCTTATAGAAGATATCACCGTTGTAGGCAATCTAGAGCCTATATGCTCTGTTTCTATTACAGCTTTTCAGAAAGCAGAAGTTATGAGACCCTAAAAACAGTATTTTCAAGACAAGACTATTCACAAATGGGGTTTATAATGCTAGACTGTGTGTAAGAAGAACTGTACATACCTTTGGAATCCTGAGCCAAACAAATTGTACCCAGGCTCACAGCACTTCTGAAAGTCCAGCATTCAGACCTCACAGGAAACTTGAGGCAAAGGTTGGAGTGGGACCCAGGACTGGCTTCCAAGTTTCTCTGGTCCAAGATGAACACTCCTGTTTACTCAAGAGAGCATGCCATGTTAAGCTTCGAGTGTAAAGGAAAATTTGGTGCAAAGCTACCAAGACTACTTTGGCAATGATGCTGGATTAAAATACCAGCTCCTCACATGAGATTTAATGAGTGCCAGTCGTCAAGGTGAGGCTTGTTTGATACCTTTTTCAAATTAATTTTATTTAGTCAAGCCAAAGCATTTTCATCAAGAAGATATTGAACTTTTTGAACAAGAAATGGGAACTTAGTTTCTAATACAGGCAAAGGAAATACCTGTCCCTAACACTTGGTCACATACATGGTCTACCAGAAGGCAACATCCCCTTAGTCATAACCATAAAAGTTTCTGACAACTCTTCTGGCCTGCAGGGGGTCTTTATTCTGGTCTGTAGGGCATAGAGGTAGCCATGTAAAAGCCAGAGAAAGCTGGGAACAATGCCTGGAAGAGAGCATGATGAGCCTTCCCACCATGGGCTCAGCCTAACCAAACCCAGGAACAAGCGTGGTGTCCAAAACTGGACAGCCTTGAACAGAAATTCTCCTGTGGCATTTTCAGAGTTTGAAAGATTTTGTCTAGCTCTGATATCAGTCTTTGCACTGGAAAGAATGTGAGGACAACTCTCTCCCAGAGTCATCCAGATAATGGGGTGATTGTCTGCAACTAGCTCTGGTCTCTCACCAGCCTGCACATGCTGGAGATAACTCAGCTTCACAAAACTGGGCTTCTTCCATTCTCTGGAACTGGCATAGCTCTTCCCAAACACTGCCACAGAATTAGGTTTTGGCCTATTGGATGTATGGGTCTCTGGACATGACTGATTGTGAAGAAGAGGAGGCAGGTCTGATTTGTTTGGGTTTTTAAAAAAAAATTATTAGTAATAGATGATGTTTTGACCCCTTTGGCCTGGCATCTCCTGCAGCAGAACAGGATCTGAATGGAACCCTGAACAGAAAACACTTTTGTTTCAATTAAAAAAAAAATATTACAAGGGCTAATTGCATGATTTAACATTTGAAAACTTTGCATTCCTTCTCTGCTTTGGAGAGTAAAAGGGCCTATTATCATTTCCAGGCCAGATGTTTCAGTTTATTGAGCCTGTTTGATCCCTGCACCTGTCTAAGACCAGCAGTTGCTGGATTAGTGGAAGGAGCTGAATTAAAAAATCTGGACAACTGTTACTGAATAAGTGAATGGTGTGAAAATGAACAGACTTTCGGTATAAAGGATTTACTGTTTGTGACACAAGGCAGTACACATCATTTATGGTGCAAAATGAGCATGTAGCCTTCATTCTGCATGTCCATGTGCTGGAATATACATTACAAAGTGACAATTACAGGAACTTCCAGTGAGGGAAAGAAAGGAAGGGAGGGAAGCAAGGGAAGCAAGGGAAGCAAGGGACATATTACACCGTCCATCTGTGAGACAGCCGTTCAGTTACAAGGAATTATATATTATTTCTGGTGGATTATGCTGATTATAAAAAGAAGAATTTGGTTCCTGCCTCCACAGCAAACATTACTGCGCATCCTGAAGGAAGCAATGGCTTTTCACTTGCCCCTTTCCTGTCCTCCATCTCTTTCTTTCTCACCTTGCCCCCTTAAACATAACAATGAGATTAATTTTTTCTCTTCCTGTTTTGACTAAATGCACTGTGCGACGTGACTTACAGAAGTTGTTTCATGTCTCAGGTCTATTCAATACAGTTACAGGTGTGGGCAGCCCTAGTAGGTCAGAGCCCAAGATCCCTCCTGCCTTGTAACCCATCTCTGACAGGCAAGATTAAGTAGTCATACATCTTAAAACACCTCAAAACAAGTATGTGTCAAATGCAAACTCTAGGGCATGAACTGCAAGAGGTGGCAGCATGGAAAGCTGTTTCACAAACTGACATTGACTTCTGCCAGGGAAGATTAAATCTTACTGGTTCCTGTTATCCCCATTTTACTGCCTCTACACAGCAGAGCCTTAAGAATAGGGGAGACATAGGTGTGAAAGTGAATTAAGTGAAGATAATTATGTCCCCCACTGTCTTGGATCATTTCCCAGCCCCACCTATTAAGTCTGCCTCTTCCACTTGGAAAAAGTCAAGTGTGTATTCAAATACTCAGCACAAAGCTGTTCCTGCCTCTGTAAAGATCATGCCTGAAGTTGATTGGGTTGAAGACCATGGATCTTACTTCTGATTTACAGATAGATGCACTGCAAAATACAGTCATTTTTCCAATATCAAACGACTCAGTCTATGATAAGAAATGAAACCAAACATCCTCTGTGACATCTCAGAGGTTTAACCACAAGTTCTGAAGCCCTCCAGTCTTTCCAATAGCACCTTCAGTGCTTTACTTATCTGTAAGTAATGACCTTGGTTTTGTGCAAATGAGCTGACCTGAATGACTATGACTTGAACAAGGACAGTTTTATGTGCCCAAGTGCAAAGATAGACTTTAGACGTTCATCAGGAATCGTTCTTAAGCCCAGAGAGAAGGCATAAGAGAGAATAAGCTTGTGAAGCTTTTTTGGAGACTGGTATGACAAAGGTGAGTCTTGCATCTTCCCAGAACTTTCCTGGATGTTACTGCCAAGGGACTGACCCAGAGCACAGGAAGGTTGCTGAGAATAGACCCTGATGTGCTGGCAGTGCAGATGTTCTCTGCATTTGGAAGACATGGCGTGGAGAAAACCTAGAAATCAATTAGTTCCAGATTTCAAAAGGTATGTTTGTGTGCCCTCTCTGTCATTGCCATATTTTACTGTTGTAGGCTCCTATAGTCCAGGACTTCCAGGGGACTAGTGCCTAACAACCTGTAAAACTCTGGCTTCTGGTCAATTATGACAATTAGAAAGCAAGAATTGCACATCCCAAAATGTCCTCTGTTGATGCAGCTGGACAACATTTAGTTCAATTTCTTACTGTAATATTTCACATACAGACAGGCAGTAAAATGACAAAACCTTCAGACATGGATTCATCATCTTTGTATAAAATCTTTGAGGAATAAAGAAAAAAGTACTGGTTTTTGATTCACATTACAGGCAGTGGATGGACCATATTAATTACTTATTAATGTGCCTATCAGAGACTGCTTTTAATATTAACATAATGAAGAATTTGAGTTAAAAAATTGAGAAATTACAATTTTTTGTGCAGCTTTTAGCTTAATTTTGCGTTATAAATAATTATTCTTTTTAAAGCCTTTAACTTATGCAAATATGCACACGTATCTATCTATCTATGCATTCAACTTTTTTGTGTTTAATCATGTACCTAAAAGATTGCTTTCTCCTTTCCTGTCTTTCTATTCTAATGAAAAAGTATTTTACTGGGCAACTGATTTTACATTTTTGAGTTATTTTCCATTTGTAAAATGTGGCTCTTATCAAAAATCTCTTTAAAAATCTAATTATTTTTTGGTAGTGGTAGTCAAGGTAAAAGTACTAAAAGTCCTATTGAGATGTGGTTGCCTAAGATAAACTTTGGTGTTATTGTCCTAAAAATGGTTGATGTTTGAAAAAAGAATAGAACCACTGAAATCTGAGTGGTTTAAAAAAAAATTGAAATGCTGTATTATCTAAAATTAATTCCTTAGGTGTCCTGTTAATTTCAGTTCTGTGGGGTCTTGGTGTAGCAGTAGTTCTGGGATGTTAATTTATAATAACCAAGCTCAGAGCTTTTCTATCACCAGGAGGCTGCTTACAGTTGTCCCAGTGCAAGAGGTACAGCAAGCACTGGGCTAATCTGGTACTTCCACAGTCATTTCTGAGTTCCTCAAAACAATTTACAATGTTCTCTGTTTCTGAACTCACCCAGAGTATATCACCAGCACAAAAATGCTTTTGTGCTTTGGCACCAACTTGCAGACCTGCCAGTGAAAATCTCTCAGATAGGAGACAGTTTAATTACTCCATAACAGCTTTAATGGTTATCACTCCCAGGCAGTGCAGCCACTCTGAGCCCTGGGACATGAGTGCACATATATTTCCCTTGTTGAATCAAGCCCTGTCCTCTGTACACTCTGTGAAGAAGCTCCTGAGTACCTGCAATGAAGACGCCTGTTAATAAAAATGTTTGTGAATACCACAATGTCCCATTTTATTTACATGAGAACACAAGAGGGGGAAAGCTCCATGTGATGGAGAAAAGACATGGCTGAGTCCGATTGGTCCCAGTGGCTATCAAGAGGTGGTTGCTGCTATATCAGCTGATGTTGTCCCAGCTAAGCACAGGATGCAGTGGAGGAAAATGGTTCCCAACTATAGTTATGAATGTCTGAAATGAAAAGTGACTAGAACTTGGACACAGCAAGGCTTCCAAGGGTCCAGTTTGAGTTGGGCATTTCCTTGAAAAAGACTATGTAGGTCAGAAATTCTCACTCTCATAGAAGAGAGGGGGGTGTGAGGCTGTTGTGAAACACGTAGTCTTTGTCAATATGAACTTATTTTAACTTAAAACTGCTTTCAGACCTTTAGAGCACTGAGCCCTCTGAGGGATGGCTGAGTGACATGGTGCCTTTGAAGATACAGGGGTATTGCTGGCAAGGCATCAATAGACAAAACATTAAACTCACCTGGCCTGTCTTGAGTGTCACCCAGCCCAGTTTTAGGCATCCAGACTTGGTGAAATCCACTGCTTTTGTTTGTCCGTGGCTAATCCAGGCAGAGAAGAATGGGGAGCTGCAAAAAAAAAACCACTTCTCTTGTCTGGGAAGGCTTAGAGATGCCAATTTTGACATTCTACATATTCTTAAAATTCTTGTGCTGTCTGTGAGTAAAAAAAATAAGAAAAAGAAAACAAAAACAAACCCGAGGGACTGTATTGTGTGTGCTGAGCCTCAGTTACAGCCTGAAACTGTTAAGTCAGAGACCCATTTTGTCACTTTGCACTTGCAGTTCATTTTCACACTAATCCTTCCAGTGGAGAGTGGAGTAAGAAAAAAATAAACAGGTTAATGCCAAAATCCCCCTGTGTAAAGGATTACTCAGTGGTAAGACAATGACTCAGATACCTGGGCTGGGGAAGAAGGGGACTCCCTCCCAAAGGAGAAAAGGAATGGAGATACAGATTTTGGGCTAACAGGTTCTTTGCCAGATGGTGGGAGAGAAAGGAAAAAAAATCACAGCTCTACCTCCTCCCAATTTAAGCAATATACATCAGGAGGGAGTATACATACACATCTTTCTCAGTGGCACATTCTATCTAGTCTGCAACTTTTTCCAAAATTAATCTAAAGACTGTTTTAATAACCTGACCCATGGGTGCTTCAGGAAAGGATCTGTAGCTCCTCTGCCTGCCAGCCTCACACAGCTTTCTCCAGCACCTTTGAGAGTCTCAAAGCAGCACCAGGCAGTTATGAGTAGGCAAACACACTGTATCACAGATGCTCATGTCTTAGGTCAGAGCTGAGCTCTGACTGTCCATAGAACTGACAACTAATTCCTTCTTTCCTGAAGAAAATAAGTGTGAGGCAAGACACACTTCAAAGCCTTTACCACCAAATAATAAGATCAAATTACAATCACACTGTAAAACAGTTCTTCACATGCTGATGTAAGTTTAATAATTAAAGAATCACTATAAAACTCAAACAGAACAAACAGAAATAGTTTCCACCATCAGGCTGCAAATTCTTTAACACTTCTGTTAATTTACTACATAACTGAACATGGAAATAATGGTCTCCCCTGGGCCACAGAAATACAGGGGCAGACAGTGACACGGTGGATGTTTTTTACCTAACTTATGTCACGTTACCTGTCAGAGAACTTCCCTTGGCAAGTGTTTTTTTTTTTACAGTTTATTAAATAATCTGTGTGTTTAATAAAATAGACTAAATGCAGATTATCACTATTTTACTAAGCTCTTGGAATGCACTTTTGCTTTTAGGTGAGTGAATTACCGATTTGCTGAGCTCTCTGAAGCAATCTGGCTAATCTGAAACTGAAACCACCTTTGAAATTTCTTGCTGACATAAAGAAGCCTGAGAGGAACTAAAATCTCCACTTGTGATGACTGCTGTAAAATCAACACATGAAAATGTTACTTCACATTGAGTAGTGTGTAATGAGCAGTGTTTGTTTCATGCCAAATGCATCTTAAACCTGCAGCTGTCAGGAGTACTGTTCATATCTGTGCTGAGGTTCTGCCACTCTTGACCAAGGACCATCAGGTTAAGGGGGTCAGCCAGAGTGAAAATAACCTTGTGCTTTTGCAGGTGAAGCAGGGAGAGAAAGCCCTGTGCTCTGCCCTTGGCCTTGAGGTGCATATCTATTTTAATCAAGAGTTATTTCAGTAGGAATCAGGGTTCAGAGAAGATGTCTCTCTCCTTTCCTATTTTGATCCAAGTGCATGCACTTACCTGGCGACAGTCATGCTCCTGCTTGCATGATCTTGGTCTTGCTGACCCTTTGGGTTTCCAGCTGAGCCCCTCAGGGACATGGAAGGGTAGATGCACTCCTGCAGAGCCTGGAGGATAGACATTAAAGGTTTGAACCTTCCCAAGGACATCCCACTCTGTAAATCAGTTCTATACTCTTATTGAAGAGAGCAAATTCCAGTTCCTGCCCAGGAAAATACACCTTGAGTGACAAGACATAGGGCTGTGAAACTTTGGACTGCACAGAGTTTCTGCATAAAGTAGCAGAAATTCAAAGACAGATTACCTCATTAGCAGGGCTCATTCCTATTCTATGGCATCAAACTCCCTGGGTCCCACGGGGCACACAGAATCTACTTCCAGACCCCACGGCCAGGGGCTGACCTTGTGCAACTTCTGTGAGAATACACAGGAAACCTATGACATGTAAGGGGCCTAACATAAGGCCTCCTATAGTCAAAAGCTACCTCTCCAGTCCTGCCATGCCCTTGCATCTGAGGAGAGGAAACACAGGGAAAAAAACAGTGGTTTTGCTGCACAAAAATTACTGCAAGGTAATGGGTAATTTACAAGAAAGTTGATTAAAATTTCTGTGGGGTATAGCAAGTAGTCACTGGCAGATTAATTAACAATGGGCAATAACTTCCCTTCTAGCTACCTGTAACTGATCCCAGTCTCTATTACTCAGCATCTAATAAAATGTCTAATAAATTATATTGTTTTCATAAATTAGAATAATTATTAATAATGTACAGAAATTAAGTGAGACAGGTGGACAAAGATATTCACTGTGGGATGTCCCCACTCAGAGAAACCTAGCAGAATCGTCTGGTGACCAAAACACGTATTTTAGAGTAGAAGGAACAACAAACAGCCACGATTTTAACAGAGCAGATGCCATTAACTAAAAAGCAACATAAAAAGCACTTTTGACTTTCACTTGCGAAATGTAATCTAACGTTTATCCACCACAAGCCAGAGGTCAATGTCTCTTCCCTTCTTGCAAATTCTGGCTGTGGAGGAAAACTAAGGAGTAATGTTCTTCCTTTGAACAGCACTTCCATTAGCAGGAATACTGCTGTATCTAAGTGGATTTGCTGTTGAAGCACAGGCCTCTGTACTTGAGAGTTTTAGATCTTTTAAAGCAACAATGACAACCATAACTCCTTTTAAGTAAAAAATCTTCCTAAACATTTTGAACATTTCAAAAAAAGTTTGTGGCATCACTAAATGACGGAACTTTGCCTTTTAAACTTTAGGTTGGAGAAGAAACTACTTTTTCCCCTTCCTCTGAGCTTATATTCACTTTGCAATAAAGTGCCCATTCTTCACTTGCATGTAAGACTGAGGCAGCGAACCTATTCACTGATATCTATCAGTTGTTAATAAGTGGATGAGTAGTTGGGGTTTCAATTTTTTGAAAATCCAGCAGAATACCCTCTATCTGTCTTCTTGCCAAGCTTTGATGTTGCTTTCTGGTTTTTCACAAAATGGGTAAAGCTGGAAGGAATCACAGTGATCATCTGGTCCAACTTCCCTCAAGCAGGGTCATCCCAGAGCACATGACACACGATGATTTCCAGAGGGTTCTTGAGTATCTCCAGTGGGGAAGACTCCACAGCCCCTCTGGGGAATCTGTTTCCATGCACAGCCACCTCCTCAGTAAGGAAGTTTTGTCTCATGTTCAGGTGGAACTTCCTGTGCATCAGTTTCTGCCCATTGTCTCTCGTCCTACTGCTTGGCTCTGCTGAGCAGAGCCTGGAAACATCATCTTGACACCTCCTTTCAGATACTGATGGACATTGATGAGGTCCCCTCTCAGTCACCTCTTATTGAGGCTGAATAGGCTCAGCTCCCTCAGCCTTTCTTCATGCAAGAGATACTCCAGTCCCTTAATCCCCTTTGTAGCCCTGTACTGAACTTGCTCAGGAGTTTCGTGTCTCTCTTGTACTGAGCAGGACAAAAATCAACACAATATTCCATATGCACCCTCACTCTGCTCCAGCAGGTTCCAGAGGGGCAGGATCACCTCTTTTTTGGGGCATAAGAAGACTCTTGTTCATCACAGAGCTGAATTAGCAATGTCTGTGCTTCACCTTCTTCATCCACAGCAAAGGTTTTCTACAGCTGCAAAGCCAGGCTTTCCATTAATCTGCACACTGTCCATACTTCAAACTTAGCACATGAGATACTAAGCACTAACAAATCAATGGTAATATTTTGTATAACACTTGCAAATGATAAAATTCTCCTTGAGAAAAAAGACAAGTATATGTATTTCTTGGAACATGTGCTTGCATCCCTGACAAATTTCTATCTTTGCAAATTCCTTCTAAGGCTGTGTTTTGTTACCCGATGTACAATTTGATAAGCATGTTGCTTCTATACAAAGTGCAATATTATCTCCCTTTTGTTTTCCATTGTTCCGGTTACGACTTGACACTCAAGAGACTGTTTTTGTCACTGAACCCGGGAATTAAGTCTTCTTTTCCTGGATACTTCTTGAAAAATAATTAACACAGATTTATTACAGTTACTTTTGTTCATGTACATATTTTTTGAAAGTGACATTAGCAGACAAAAAACATAAACACACAGTTAAGGTACTCTAAGTCTGAAAAATGGCAAGTATTATATTTCAGGGCAAACATCACATTCTATTCAGGAGAATTAGTGTGTAAATGTGCCCTTTACGCAGTTCACAGAAGCCCTTCCTCTGTATAATGAGGTGCATATTTATGACAAAAACATTGTAGCTGAAATCAGAGTGATTCTAAGCCAAGGTAAAGGTACTTCTTAGACTCTAAATAGATGTATTAGAAGATATATCCGTATAGTTGTACTTTGATTCAGTCTTTCCTTTGAGAAGAAATCCTATTCATGTTTTAGTGTTTTGATATAGTCAGCCTCATTTGGAGGTATTCAGAGGTTTTTGTATGGGAAACCATCTAACAGGCACTACTCAGCTCTTTATGAATAGAAACTCAATTTCTTAAGTATAATAGAGCTGTTCATTGAGTCTGTCCTTGTGTAGAAATTCAAAATATATGTTCATAAATAAAAAGTGACATTATTCAGTCCCATCCAAAAGGATAGAAACCTAAACATTTCTTTATGAGAGTAAAATGAGGTGACACATAACAAAAAGGAGAGGCTTTTTTGCAGCATAGTGTAGCTGGATACAACAAACAATGTGGAGTCTATTAAATAACAGCTCTAAGAGATACACGATGGACTTTGATGGCAGTCTTCTCTGGAGTATTCTTCATGGTGCTGAACATCTGAGCAAGGCTGTCAGTCTCAGAGTTGCTAAACAGTATTTTTTGCTCTGAAAAGAGTGGGTGAGTGAGACTAAAGAATGATTTGTAAATCTGGTCAGTACCTATTTATGTTTCTAAGTCAGGGTAATTCTGAACTGGTTGCTTGCAAAGATGGTCTTGGTCAGCCTTAGGAGTTTTTCACTTGCTTCAGAGAAAAATTATTTGCTAAGGCAACAAAAGTTTGCCAGTGTACAACAAAAATAATCTTTTTCTATAAGTCCCTCCATTTCAGTGAAGGCAAATATAATTGCAAAACTGGGTTAATTATAAAATTCCTGAGGAGAGTAAGATCCCAAAGATTTTATTTTTTTTTCTGAGGAGAAGGTTCAGTGTTTTGTGTTTATAAATAGAATCCCAGTCACAGAAAACTGGGGGAAATGCCAGTCTGCTTCCTTTTGTCCCCTTTCCCCTGCTGTCTGAGTCTCCCTGTGTCTGTTTTTCCCTCAGAAGCCTAAAGTGCCACCTTGGAGCTTCCCCTGGAGTCCACAGAGATTTCAGGGTGTGCTGGACCCCAAGGCTCCCTGCATCCATGGGATCATCCATCCCTGGCACAGCCTCTGTGTGGTAGGATGGATGTACCACCAGGGCATAAGAGTGGGGAAACACTTCCTAAAGCAAGGAGGGCTGGGAGGAGGGCTGGGAGAAGGGCTGGTCTGCTGGGACACAGAGGACCAGCAGCTGATCATTACCAGGCTCCATCCAAAGTCACTTTTTACCTCTCTCTGTGGGATACACTGAGGACGTGCAAGGTACATAGAATCGTCATAGAATGGTTTGGGTTGGAAGGGACCTTAAAGATCCTTTAATTCCAGCCCCTGGCCATGGGCAGGGACACCCTGCCCAGCGTGGCTTTGAACATTGCCAGGGATAAGGAAGCCACAACCTTTCTGGGCAATCTGTTCTGGTGCCTCATCACCCTGACAATGGAGGACTTTATTCTAATACCTAATCTAAATCTACCTCTTTCAGATTGAAGCCATTTGCCCATATTTTATCACTACACACCCTTGTAAAAAGGTAACAATATGTGATTTTTTTTAGAAACATGCTTCTAAGAATTTTGCTCAAACCTCAGCAACCAATAATGCCATAAACCTGGGGACTAAGCTTCAAGAAGCTTTTTCCATATTAAAATACATTGCAGAAACTTTAGGCCAGCAGGGTTTAGGCATTTAATGGCCCAGTGGGGCCTTCACCCTGAACTCCTGCTCACTGAGTGTGTTGGGGTCTCAGCAAACTGGCAGCTGTGTTTAAGATCCCTGTCTGAAGCTCTGAATGTAAGTGTTCCTGAGAGCTGACAGGAGTTGTATTCCTGAAAACTTTTGGACAAAATACTTTGGCACTTAAGCATAAGATTTTTCTCACTAAATTCAATATGATAATTGTTTAATTTGCAATGTTAACTAAAGCAAAATATGTTTTTAAAATTACATCCATTCTTCTTGTATTTCAAAAGATCAATTTTGTAAGCAAAAGGCAGACATTTCATTACCCTTTTCCTTCTATAACTCTTTTTAATTATCTTTTTTTTCTCTGTTGTCTTGTGACAGAGAACTGGTTTACTCATTCGTTCTGTTCTCACAGTGCAACTTGAGCTGTGTTCAGTGTAATGTTACTTCCTTCCTGCATCAAGAAACCTCTATCATGCCCAATTTACACTCTTTGCTTTCACTACACATCGTGTCAGCATTCCAGGCTGCAGTTAGTGGTGATTAAATAAGACAGAAATGCCTGAAATCCACTAGTGATCCTGCCTGAAACACAGGAGCTGGCAAATTCTCTGCTACTTGTTCTGTACAAATTCAATTTGCTTGTAGTATTTGATCAAATATAAAGGTTGGATATTTTTAAATAAAAGAAAAATCCACAACAATTCATAATCTGGAAAATTTCTTTTAATTTTGTTTAACAATTTGTAAAACTTTTTTTTGACATATGACCACAGTGTTTTCCCTTCCACTGGTGTAATATTACTGAGGTGTACAATTGAGTTCAATTGCCTCAAGGTTCAAGCTTGATCTAAAAAAAAAAAAAATAAGAAGATGGTTAAATAAGTATTAAAATAAGTAGTCAAAATCTAGGGCTGAACAAGACCCTTCCCCTAAGCTATATTTCAGCCTTTCATGAAACTTGCTAGTTTTCAAGTGTGACCTGTTTTGCTAAAAAGTAGAATTTCTCTAAACAAACTCTGCCTAGCTGGTATGTGTGTCTCTTTGCATATTGCTGTCCATTTCAAAACCATCTGAATGAAGAACAGAAGTTGCCATGATATTGGACTCCTGTCTTAAGAAAGCTCCATGAAACTGTACACCTAAATCTTGAGAAAGTTACCAGATAAATACAGGAATCACACCAACACTAGTACTTTCCCCAAAGGCAAATGCTGCAATTTGTGCATAAAATCGATCAGATTACGACACAGCAGAGGATCCATACAAGGCAGTGACAGAAAACCTGTCTACATGGCTTCTTTCGGTCATGGGATTATCCACTTAAACTTCTGTTCCTCCTCTGCTCCTGATGGTGAGGTTGGGCTGGCTGTCTCCCCCAGCCTCTGCCCCCACTGCATATGGGGGTTTCTAACAAACCCTTTACCTTCCTCTCCCCCAGCCCCTGGGACTCACTTGTTCCTCTGGCTGCAGTAATGAATTCACAGCTGATCAGGGAGCAAGTGAAGGCTCGATAGCCCTGATGCTCCCAAACAAGTCTGCTGGGACTACCTAGTCTGTGGTATCACTCTAATTAATTTATTTCATCATTATGAAACCTCCTTTAACTTCTACTCTCCTGCCATACTGAAGTGTATCACCCATTAGCCAGTGCAAGTGTAAGGTTCCTCCCCTTAAGAGCATGAATTCAAACCCAGAAATTATCCTGTGCTGGCTGGATATTATTTGGAGGCTCTGGCAAAGCTGGATTTCAGCTAGCTTGTAGCAAGCTGACCACTCCCAAGGGAGCAAGGAGCAAACATGGAGATCAGGCAGACAGATAATCAGTGCTTGCTTCAGCAGGGCCTTTGGATGCCACAGGGGTGTGGAGAGGAGGGTGGGTGTTCTCCTGCAGAGCGTGATGCCGGTGGAAGGCTCCAAGGCAGGATCGCTGTGACAGGACTTCCCCTCTGATCGGAAACAGAGATAAGAGTGAAATTCTAACTAGAGCGCCTCTTCTCAAAAGTAAGATTTAATGGCTTCTAAATGATTGTGTATCTATCTAATGGATTTAGCCTGTGGCGGGAGAAAAGGAAAAAGAAAAGGGTTAGGAAATCCAGGACTGATGTTAAAGCCACTACTAGGCAAATCTCAGCAAAATAAATGAGTACAGGTATAAACCTGTACTCTCTCCGAAAACATTCAGGGAAAACAACATAATTAGAAAGCAATTTATGTTTAGCACATTAACAAAATAGGTAGAAAACTCACCTATTTCAGGAAGAACTGAATAAAGACCAGGACTAGGACTTTTTTCTTACTTACCCTTTAGGTATTTTCTCAAGACAGTACTAAATTACAGATAAGCACTGTGTGTGTAATGCCTGATAGCAGCACATAGCTCAAGCAAGTGAAATGTGTGCCTTGTCACAATATTGATGTGCTTTATTAAGGAATGTTCAGACACTGCCTGTGCAGCAGTGTAAACATGACCAGAGTGAAGAGGACAGGATGAGTATGGCAGGCACAAACAGACAGATCATCTGCATCACCTGACAAAAAATACACCTTTCCAGCATTGAAAAACATTAGTGGTGTAAACAGAAAAGCTGAGGTAAGTGGAGAGAAAACAAAGCCAATATGACCAGTGCTATTTGTTAGCTGTAAGTTTGGCTCTCTGTGCTTTGGGGTAGCTGGTAACACTGGCATGTGTCTTGTGAGGTGCTTCATTATCATCTGCCTGCAGTCTTCATGAACTGTATTTACTTTCATTGATTTTTAAATATCCTATCGAGTACCCAGGCTCTAAGAAAAAGAAATCTGAGGCACATGCTAAAGTGGGCTGATGTGTATTTGCACTGACTCCAATGCAATCCCCATTTTTTTTTCACCTCAATGGCTGAACAATCAGTCCCAGATGGGACAGATCCCATGCAAACCCTCTTCCTCACCCCAAGCTTTTGACCAGCCCCCACTGAAGATGCTGTGAATGATGGGCTCCTGTGCTGTCTTGTATAGGGTTGGAGCAAGGTGTTTGTTTACATGCCTCCCAAAACTGGGAGCAGAAAGAGGGAAATGAAAAGAAATATGAACCTTAGGTATGAACCTTAAAGACATATGAGCAGTTCTTTCCTCTCTCCTCTCTGAGACCTGCTCAGTCCACAGCTTTCCAGATCCATTCTGGGCAAGTGGAGAACAACTGGTACAACTTAGAACAATATTATTAGCTCAAGAGCTTGTACCACAAGATCATAGCTCACATGCTGCAGAAAACCAAAGACCAAACCTGCCAGGAGGTGCTGATCTTACACCATTCCGCTGTTTCATCTCTCCCCCCCTTCAGTTTCTCAGAGGCTTCAAACAATGATTCTGTTATTGCTGCAGGTTAGTGAGCACAGTTCCCCTTCTCCTCTTGCCATTAGGGTCTTTCATGTCTTATTATCGAGGTGTCTAATCTTCCTGCCCTTTGTTGAGCATTGCAAGCCTTATTGCAGCTGTTCTGTGTGAGTTTAATGTAACTCACCAGATAGATGTGTGGATGAGACTCTCCAAACGCTTGTGTTCTGCTTAGATGTTGTCATGAAAACATAGCAGCCTTGACCTTTCACATAACTTAGCCAGCCATGAATGGTGGCAAGCCCTGTCCCCCAGCCACATAAATTTCATGCCTGTTCATCAGCTGCTGTTATGCAGAACAGCATTTTATCTCTCTTACTTTTGACATCTTAATTTGGTTTCAGGGCTTTCCTAGAAGCTATTCTTTGTATATTTTCATCCCCAGCTTTAGCCTGCTGGAGGGTATTAGACAACAAAGTGCTGCCTGGACACTTTCATTTGCAGAACATGAGCTAATTAGCACTTTTAATGGGTTTAATGGATTGCACCAGAGTCTTATAGAAACAATGCTTCTTATCTAGCTAGCAATAATTGGGAACACAAATGAGTAGATCCCATTCTTCCTTGTAATTGCATTAAATCAGCTGATGTCTGAGCTGGAGCAGTACCAATGTGAAACCATCTATGAAAGCTGCTACACCTTCCACTTTATTTTGTCTCTGTGTTCATATATGTTCATACTTGTTTCAGTGAGACTACCCACATGTGCTGTTTCTACTAGAGTGCAGTTCCCATTACATTTTGGTACCATTTACCACTCGTAATGAGATCCTAGGAGATGACACAGCTTCATGATGAAGAGCTACCTTCTATTTCTTAATCCCTTGTTATGCAGTGTAACATGTATTAGATGGTTTACATATTAGATGTTAATTAAAGGGGAGCAGATGGAATCTGTCAGCATCAGAAAGGCTGTGTGCTCGAGCTTGTGAGCCAGCAGAAGCAATCCACTGGTTTGTCAGGAGAATAAAACTGCCCTGAGTGAATGGACAATCAGAACTGCAATTTCTTTGACATTTAACTGCAATGTGATGGATTAATAATAAAGCAATTACAAAGTAGTTAAGGAAAACAGACTTGCTGAGCAGCAGCTGCTGCTTATGTAAGTATATCCTGTTGGTAAAATAGCTTTGATGCTGAACATGAAGCATTGTGCAAAAATGCAGCACTTTCACTTTTATTCACTACTCTCCTCCCACCTGCCTGAAAATAGGTTTATTTCTGTGTAGTAAAAAAACATCTGTGTAATATTTTTCCTGCTGCTGGTGCTTCAAAATTTCTCTATATCTCTCACAGGCAAATTAACCTCTCAGTTTTCCAAGTGTGCAGAGTAAATTGAAGGGTGGGTTCTGAAATTGCTAATATACACAACAGCTTTTGGTGGGAAGATGGCAAGTTGCTATGCTTCCAGGTTCAGCCTTTCACTCAACAAGTCCCATCTTTATTCAGAAACATCCTCAAGAGTGGAAGCAAAGAATTTGGTCCCTGTGGTGGTGATTGTCCCTGGCCAGTGAGCTGCAATATTATTTATTTTCTCTCTTTGAGTCTCTTCACAGTAGTGTACTTGATGATACAGCTGCAAAAGGGGTGCTCAATGACAGTTGTGGTGGTACATGTAGAGAAACAAACATTTGACCCCTTAAAAAATAGATTATAAATCAACGTTTCTTTTTACAGAGAGTCCTAAGTAGTCATCAGAAAATTCTGGGTGGGAATGAGCTGAGGAAAGATCATGCAAAGCAGCAGTCTTCTGATGGTGGGATGCAGCTGTGAGAGTGAGTGTGGCCATGTGTTTGGTGAATGCCTGGGGAGAACGAGGTGATCTCTCAAGCTGCCACAACACTGAGTGAATGGCTGAGCTTCTCCTCTCCAAAACAAAGAGGTGCAGAAACAGAGCTGGCAGCAGCTTAGAGACTGACAGTCATACCCAGTAAATGTGTCCATGTTGGTGGGACTCATATCTGGAAAGCAGTTATCTCAATTTTTACTGAATCCCATTTGTAATTATAACACTGCTTCTATATTAACCTGATGCCTGACATGGATTTAACTCCTGTAAATGTTTTTTTAAAATGCCTTATATTTGGTTTTAATTAAGTGGCTACTGATATTTTAGATATTGCTCTAATTTCTCTGAATAAAAACAGCATATTGCTTTTTATAGCTGAAGGCTTTCCTCTTCTTCCCTCCTTATGGCTGTAATTTAAATATATATATATATAAATTGTTCATATCTATTTTTAACTGGAAAAACAGTTTTCTTAGCAACTTATTTCTTTATATCTGAAGAGTTATAGCTATTGGTCACTCATTCCTCAAAAAAATTCCTACTTAAAACTGATTTCTAATTTTGTTACGAATTGCTAGAAGCTTCTTGAACATTCAAGTTTCAAGTATGCCGGTCGCTGCTGTAGACCACACAGAACATTAGATCAAAATATTGATCTAAACCTTGCCAAATTTCTTTTCTTGATTTTTGGCCATCAGACAGAGGCCAAATACTGAATTAAGAGGTAAGGGATTATGTGGTAAGAAAACCACTTCCCTCTTTCATGTAATCACTTAAAACTTTAAATCATAAAGTGCCCTGTATTTACGATGTCATTGTAAGAGGCTGAAATATAGTCTTGAAGTACACTTTTCCCAGCTCTAACAGACAAAATTAATTTTTCCCTAAATTTCAACATTCTGGATGCGATGTGTGCTGCCAGTACCCATCACGTTTCTTCTGTGAGCTTATCCGGTTCAAGGAGGGATTTTATGTCAAGTACCCTTTAAGTTTAGGTGTGGTACATGAGTGAGACACCATAAAGCTGATGAAGAACAGGAGAAGCTTAATGAACAGGAGAGGGCTCACTGAGGAGGGTCTATCCATCTTCTGACTGCATGGCCATGGTTCTGAACCACATGGGCTGAGGTTGGAGGAAGTTGTTCCATTGCCTTGATCTCGGAACATGGATCCAGAGCTGTTGCTGAGGATGTGACACTGGCTAGAAGCTTCTCGTTGAAATATTTCACCTTAATTTCTTAGCAAAAGTTTCACATTAATTTTCATGCAGCACAGCTACATTAGAAAAATGTGTTTTCCTCCTGAGATAAATGTATAATGACATCTATCCAAAGAATGCTTAAGTATTCACACTTCAGAGAAAGTGACCTTTAAGCCACACTTAGTGAAAGTAAGCTAAAATCAGTATTGCATTCTTGTTACCAAGGACACTTATAATAATCTTCTTAATTGTCCTTGACAATCTTATCATTAAAGATCTTGGCATTAATTAACGATATAATGTCTCTTGGTTGATAAAATCAGCCTTGCTGTCACAATAGGCATTGTATTTCCAGGCATTCTTTGCAGGACTGTATCTATAGCAGGGGTCGTTGATGCTACTAATGTTGCCTGGATGGCACACAAACATTTGGAGCACTTAATTGTCTGAGAAGTGAGCTGAATGAAGGCAGTGGTGTTGCTGTAAAATATGTTCCAACTCAGTGTTTCTTAAGGGAGCTTTTATGCCAAGATTAGTATCAGTGTTTAATTGACAGCCTCTTCACTTAGTTAATTACTTGGGCCATTGTAGCAGAAAGAGAGATATGGACAAAGGCATTTGTGATATGAATCACTACCAATACAGAAACAAATATGTGAGCCCTGTGAAGACCTACAGGAAAAATACTTAGTCTCAGCTTTCTCCTGCTGGAGTATGATCTTCTTTCAGCATGTTCACAGAAAAACCTGAATTACCACAATAGCATTAGTGGTTCAAAGGTGTCTGGGTTCAATGCTTTTATAATTTTCAGATGACTGTTAGGAAAGACTGCAAGTTGAAGGCTGAAAGTTTAACCTGTGGGATCTGTATCAAAATACAATCAGACAGAAATTGCATGTAAGTCCATAACTGTTCACACATTACAAAAAATTTTTACTTTCTTTTTTTTAGTATGTGTTTTTTTTTTAAAAAGGGACAGCCTAGAATTTCAAGTATGATCTGTAAATCTCTCATACATAAATGCACTGGCTGTGGTTACACTCAAAATGTGAGCGTGCATAAGCATTCTCAACAAGCAGTCTTGTTGAGAATGCTTTCCAGAAGGCACAGTCAGTCAACCTGATGTCTCAGCCTGACCTCTCTGGTGTGCATGTAGTACCCATCTCCAGCTGTGCCACCAGCAAGAACCAGCCAAAAGCACACAGCTGCTGAAGAAAAGTAGTTTCTATCATGGTCAGGCGGTAATTTTTCTGGGAACAGCAAATTTATCCTTCTGTCTAAATTGTTCTCCTGCCCATAAACAGAAGTAGTCAACGAACTTTTCAGTTTTGGCAGCAGGATTTTGGAAGGCTGTGTGACTTCATGGCAGAAGTCTTAGTAACTGCCAGTGAAGAAATCCTTGTCCTTTAAGCATAGCTATAGGAGGTAGGAGGCAAGATTAAAAATACTTCTTACGTAGCTGGATGACAGTGTCCTTTCTTTTTTTGATGTTCTGTGTTGTTACATAACCCATTTACTGCCCAAATGTTGTCTATCAGCACAATAACCTGTAGGACTTGAGTAGTGAAGTGGGAAGGACTATGAAACCTCTTCCATTTGCTAGTGCCACTGTCCCTCCACAGTGAACAATCAGGGCATGATGAAACTGAGCTTGAACTCTAAAATCCCTATAGACTATCCCCAAAAGACTGGGGATTCAGGGCAAAGTAAAAAAGATTTTAAACTAGGATACTTAGCACCAGCAGTTCTCTAATTCAGACCAAAATCAAAGACCACCTGCAATTTTGGGAGATCTTGGCATGAACACCACTGCTGTGAGCAACAACTCAGCC
Organism: Petroica traversi; assembly: GCA_025920805.1. Lineage (NCBI taxonomy): Eukaryota > Metazoa > Chordata > Aves > Passeriformes > Petroicidae > Petroica > Petroica traversi. Next base: position 10,937,946 of record JAHLSL010000017.1, read on the forward strand.
CCATTAAGAATCTTCTGTTTCCAAGTACAGACTCATCAGCTCCCCATATCACTTTATAACAGGTATTTCTGGGGTGCAGTTTCACTACCAACTAACACTGTGAGCCACTGATGAAGAAAAAGTCCAGCTCTCCTCCTCTCTTGTCCAGGTTATGTGTCCCCTCCCATGTTCCTGGTACCCATCTGCTTCATGGCCAGACTGAGCCACCTCTGCTGGCTGCTCTGGCTGAAAGCTGATAGTGAAGAAGTGCAAAGCAATTGAGAGATGAGCTGTCCTTCTGGGGAAAGCCAGCATCTGGACTGGCCTCAGCATACCATGAATCCATGTATTTGTGATGTACATTAGGTGTCTGAAGGTAGACAGAAGTTCACATATCGGTTAAATTACAAGAATTTTTAATTTTAGTGGTGATCTGCTGACTCAATCTGCCAGTCAGACTGTATTTGTCTTTTAGCACTCTCCCCATCAAGCTTCCTTAGACACAGCTTTTAATCTGGAAATTACATTGCTTATGAAAAGAAGCAGACCTGTATTGCATACTGTCTCCCTTGGTGATCCTTCCAAAAAGTCATTCTCCACTAAGGAAACTGCTAGCAGGTTTGGGCAAAGGAAAACGAATCCCCATTACTGCAGCCACTGAGTCTGAGCTGGATGCAGACATCCGTGAATCTCTGAAATACTCGTGCCCTGTAAAGCTGCAGGTGCATGCAATTTTTCCATATAGAGAATGCATTTTCTTTTTCCTTCTCTGATGGAATAAATCAGATTCCCAGGTTCAAATAAATTCTTTCTTATATGCCTCTGGTTTTACTTCACACATTTCTTTTTTTTGTTCCTTGTGATTGTCTTTCACCTTTGATAGCCATTTTGCAGAACAGATTTCCCAAAATTTGCATATTCTAAGGCAAAGAAAAAAGAATTGCCAAAGTTCGGATTCTTGAGCACTCTCTTCCAGACTACCAGGAGAGGGCTTAAGTTAATGCGAGAGTTTACTCTCTCATTTCCATTTTCCACAAGGGAAATATGAATGCTAGTGACTGTGTTGGGGAAAGCCCACAGCTGAACAGATGGAAAGACGTAGGTGCCAGTGAAATTTAACAATATAGTAAAAAGATCACTTCTGTATTTGGATCTGAACAAGGTCTGCACAGAGGTTCTGAAGGCCACTGATGCTTGAACTCTGACTTGCTCTAGACTGAAATATGTCTTCCAGTTCATTCAGGGGCAGGGCTATATTTCATGGCTTTGGATACAGCTCACAAGCTTCCATCACCATCAGCCTCAGCTCCTGCCAGATTTATCACTGAGGCCAGCTTCCTGTTATTTCAGGTCACTGTCATTTCATCTGCCTTTAGACACTATGTTTTCATAACTTTGAGGAATTAATGCTACATTCACTGTCTCAACAGAGAGGTTTTCACCCTGACTGCTCATTTCAGACGTCATCATATGTGTCATAAAACTGTATCAAACTGATGGGGTTTGGTGGATGGGCTAAAATCAAACCCTGGGCCTGTAAAGTTGTGCCTTTAAATGACCTGTAGGAGAAAGAACATCTTGTCCTGCATCAACTTCATCTGGATGGCTTGTGATATTGTGATGTAGTATAAAAACCAACCCTTTTCTGCCTTTCCTCGTACTATTGTACTAGTCCTGTAAAAGTTCAGTTATTCAAAAATGAACAAAATATTTTGAAATTACATGCACCCAGGGAAGATATAAACTTTGAATGAATAGTTGGAGATAAAAATAAGCTGATTTCTTGGACTTGTGTTCAGGCAAACAAGTCACAATGAAGTTCAATTCTTGGCTACTTGTCCCTGTAGAGACAAGCACTAGTAGGGCAGAGTGGCAATTTCTGTCCAAAAACTTGACTTGGTAGCTAACTGCAGCTGGGTGTTGGTTTCTTTGATGTCCACTGACACAGGAAAACCCTTCTATGAAATTATCTCATTGCTCTGTGAGTCAAACTATCCTAGGCCTTCTGCTTGTTCTCACTGTTGAGGTAAGTCAAGTGAAGCTCTAGAAAGAAAACAATTTGTGGCTTACAGAGGAAAGGTGACAGAATGATAAGTAGGGCACACTTGACTGCTGTTTTCACCAAAAAAATCTTTCCTTTACCTAGTTCTGCTATAAGCAGTAGCTCTCTCTGTGTATTTTCACTAGTTCTCCATTCTTCACCCAGCAGAACTTCTGCTGTTATTTTCTCTGGCAGGTTACTTGAACCTTGATGTTACAAAAAAAAAAAAAAATAAATAAAGGGAAAAGACTAGACTGGAAAAAACAAACTGTATGAAAAAGTGCATCTGTTAGTCTCTGGAACAGCCTTCACAGGCAGACTCTGCAAATAGTGTATTTTAACCAGAACCTGTTCCTGGTCAAGAACAGAAATGGCTGGAAGTGAGCTCATTTTAAAATACTTTGTTATCATCTTGTGTAGCCCTGCTTATAGGCAGTGCCACCTGAGGCAGTTGCAGTGGCAGCCACCATTGTCCTGCTGGCACTTGGATCTCAGAGTTAGTTTCCTATAAGACTAGACATTTGCAACTTGTATTTTTGACTCGCTGGCTGTAATTTTGAACAAATCAACTCTGACTCGTGCTTAGGAATTTTTTTTTCTGAACCCATAAAATCTAGTCTTTTTATGTATCAATTGTTTAATATGATTGTATCTCCAAAAGAGTACTAGGACTATCTTCTCTGTATTATTTAGATGACCTTCTATAAAATGCTGAAGAAGTTTAAATTATCAAACATTACCAGGTAAAACATACATAATATCCTTATTTTAGATTTTGCGTGTCATAATATTATTGACTAGCTTGATGCATAACTTTGGGTAGTGACTGCTGCAAGATGAGACCTGGCCACAATAATAAATGTTTAAAAATATTTGGGATATAAAAGTTAGACAATAATTTATTTTTTATTTAAACAATAAATTATTTACATTGAAAGTTGCAGCAGGGCAGCAAGGGGGTATATGCTGCCTCATAGGAAAAACAGTATCAGTGTAAGCACCAACATTAAGTGGCACATGAGTCTGGGGCAGAGATGGAGGAGCAGGAAGGGACAAAGTGGTTAAAAGTGCAGTTTTCATTCAATTGACTTCTGGTAGCTCCTCTTTGTTAGCAGAATGGTATGACTGCCCCCCTGGGTAAGAGATCTCCCAATGTCCAGTGCACATGCTCAGGCCATGGTCAGTGCACGAGTGCAACAGCCCCTCTGCAATACAAATAAATGGTCTCTCTACAGAGAGCCACAGCCCAGGAAATTGGTGTGCCAGTCAAGGGAGAGACTTTTGCAAAGTGCAAGGGACAGCAGAGCTTTCAGTCTACCCTGATGCTTTTAAAAGTCCTCCACAAACCCAGAGACCTGGAGTGTAGGGATGTCTGCCAGGTCTTGTGTGGCTGCCTGCTCCTTTGCCTTTGCAATGAGCTAAGCTGTTGCAGGCCAGAAGAAGTTGGGATACCACCTAACTTTGTTAACTTGCTGTTGGGCATGGTCTAATAAGCTCTGTTGAGAGGTAGCATCTGTTGCCTCAGTCTCAGCTTAGCACTAACAGGGATATGTCTGCTATCTTTAATCTGGCTGGTTTTGTTCCTGAGATGAATTTTTCTCATCATCTGATTGTTTATACCCTGAAGGAGGATTTTTTCCAGCACCAATCAACATTATTAATTCTCTTCTAAGATATAAGGTTGTCTCTCTTATTTTTAGGAAAATAAAGAAGTAATTCAGAAAACTCTTAAAATGGGAAAAAGGTTTCCATTCAATCTGATGCTCTGCAGAACCTGTAGATATCCCCATTTATCCCATTATACTCTCTGTAAAGATGGAAAGGGCCCAGGCCTCAAACCTAGCAGCTCCAAACAGGAGCAATATAAATTGTCGGAGACCACTCACTGTCTTCTGAAGAGTGAACATTTACAAAAGATTGTTGTAAGTGAATGTCATCTGCTCCAAGGCAGGCTGAAAGCTTGAACAATTGCCAAAGATGAGCCAAGCCAAGGGACATGACTTGGCTCTCCTGCCAGAGCCTTGACGGGTCCAAGAGAACTTGCTGCACACATATGGCAAAGCAAATAAATTAAATGTTTTCTGACAGTGGCCACCAGAAAGCAGTGTCACATCCTGTCACTGTGCCCTGCTCTAGGCTGCAGTGAGCAGCTCTGGGTCAAGGGCACAAAGAGCTGGATTGTGCCCGAATCCACCCGTGCATGCTGCCGGCCATGAGTTCCCTCTGGGATGGCAAGGAGTAAGAATGGAAAAAGCCTTCAGTTCTCAGTCCAGGCTTTTATTTTGCCAACTACTGGCATCTAACCATGGAAGAAAACACTTTTTTCGTTTGTTTTGTTTCCAGTGCAATTTTTTTTTGTAGTTTCCAGTGCAATGGAGAGTGGGCGAGGGCAAGAAAAATGAGGTACCAGCACTGGCCTTTGTGAAAAAGGAGTCACCAGCAGCACTGTTTAGCATTTCACACCACAAATCTGTTTGAATCAGATACAAGTCTAAATCCCTTGGAACAGAGGGCATGATCTTCCTGGGATTAGTGAGCATACTCTGCTAATATATATCCTAACTTCTGGAATCTGTAGCTTTAATGATACTTATATTAAAAAAAAAAAAAGAAAAGAAAAAAAAAGAAAAAAGAGAAATATAAATGACACTGCTAATTCAAAATTAATGGCAGCTGAAAGTACCATCATTTATCTCTAAGTTATGGCTAAGCATAAGATTTACAGTGCCAAAAATGCAGAGAGATTTTCCAGATATTTCCCACCAACGAGAGAAATGCCTGTAATGCCTGATGGTGGAGTTGGCTTACACCACTCCAGCACCCACAGCCCTGCTCAGGTTGGGAGGCATGTGCTGGAGACAAGGGTTTATGATACACCAGCCAACATATACAGAATACACTTTCACTGCTGAATCACCTGGTACTTCTCCAGTTTTAACTCATGTTGCTTGATAAGTAGATTAGGTGGAGGATGAATATGTGAAATAAAACAATGTTATTTGCTTCTGTGTGTAAGAGATGACTGAGTGAAAGGCAAAACATTGCACAAACATTGTAATGCCAGTGCTAACAGACATTGTTGATAACTGTATAATTCAAAAAAAACATGTACTATAACACAGATGTATGAAGAACAAACACCTGTTATACATGCAAAAAATAAAACTGACAGAAAAAGAAATTATTTGCAACTGTGAACTTCCAAGCTAATTGAGAGGGTAGGATCCATGCTCATACTGACACACGGGCAGCTGACTCATGCACTGTTTGAGAGAGGAATCCTAAAAAGGGCAGTCAGTCTGCTGCAGGCTGGGCTAAACCTTGGGGACAAGTCTGTTGGCCGAAAGAACTGAGCAGTTTCTACTGAAGAAGAAAGCTATGGCTATGATCCAGGTTTGAAAAATGACAGCAAGAACTAGTGTTCAGAAGACCTCACTGCATCATTTCAATATCTTGTTAAAGCCTGATATTTCCTTTACACCCACTAATCTTTTTCACTGAACCTAACAACTTTATAGGTTGCCCTAAACTCTCACTGATTTTCAGGAGATTTTGGTTTTTTTAGACAAGGAATTTGGAAAATTTTGAAAAAAGATATTTGATCATCCTAGATCATGTTAGTGTTTGATCTGAAGCTGAAGCTTCAACCATCTCACATGAAACACAACTGTCTAAATCAAGAGACACATCTCACCCTGAGTGGTTGTCTAAAATAGGGCAGATGAATCACCCTCTGGAGAAAGGAGTCCAGAATGCCTTCAGAGGTTAAATAGTTAGGTCTTATGACTATTAAGGTTAATGAGATGAATCCTGTTCTGGAGAGCTGTAGTTTGCAGTGTACTATGAAAAAGGCAATGCATTGAGGGCTGTGTACAAAAGAGTATTTTAAATGCCCCTTCATCATCCCATCAGAATCAGCTGAAAATCCTGCTGGGGTGGGGTTGAAATGGCACGTGGGGATGCACTTCAAGGCTATGCCACAATGTGTATGCACAATAAAGCAGAGTTAAGATTGTTCATGTAATTTTGTTTTAATTCCTAACATGAAGTCATTGGCTTACTTTGGATTTCCCCCAGTATAGCTCAGACTGCAGAAGAACTTAAATTATCTTTTAATGAACTCCATCTTTGCTGGTGACTGATGAAATGCTCTGCAGGGTACAAACTGGTGTTATTAACATGCTCAGCAAAGCTGCTATTTTCACCAACTTTTCATGAAGGGACTGCAAAAGAAAAGGTCACCTCAGAGGAACAATTCACTTACAAAACACTTTCCCAAACAATTCATCCACAAAATACTTTTTTCTTCATGATTTTGCACCCTGAATCATATAGTTAAAAAAAACTGTCTCTGCTTTCCCTCCTTCCACCCTTCAGTTTCAGGTAGAAAGCTCTCCCTAAATTGCTGGTGAAGTTGTCCCCAGATATCACATTTCCTTAACAGGTGATAATGTTCTTCTGGAAGTGACAACTAGCCCCAGTTGTTTAAACAGAGTGAGGGTTGAATGAACAGATGAAGAGTTACTTCATTTCAGTGATGAAACTCCAACCAGTAGTCCAAATACAGGATTACTTCTTGCCCCTTTGTTTTGAGAACTGTTTCACTTAATACCACATGGCCTTAAGCACTAGTGGGATTTTCCCCTCAGGAGTGTCAGTTTGGTGGATCATCTGCAGGACTGACAGTTTCAAAAGCTCAAAGCAGTGGTAAAACCTGAAGGGGTCAGTGGTAGAGTAGCTGCTTGATAAAGATCCACAAACATTGAGGCATTACATGGAAAAAATGGTCTGTAATTAAGTCTTCATTGCCAAATAAAAGAAAGAAAAACCCAAAATCTGGTTTTTCCCTCTCTCAGGTACTTTGTGTGAGTCTCTGATTTCTCTGTCTTCTCTGACTTACAGCACAAGAGGAAATTATTTTTGGGAAACTTGAAAAACATTCATATAAGTAAAATTCTTAGAAACATTTACAAATATGACATATGTCTATTCATCTAGGTTTTTTTTATATGCCACACTGTGTTATTCACCAAATTTGTAATAAAATAATATTGGAGGATAGTGTGTTTAGAAAATTAGTGTAAAGGTGGAGTGCATAGCACATAAAGCAGACACAATTTTTTCCCTATATCATACCGATCTTAACAAGAACTTAAGGCTTTATGGTCGAGGAAAACAGTGACCCAAGAGCATATTAAAATTTCTTCTGCTTCTTTTTTTCATGATGAAAAATAAGCAATGCATCCCCTGAGGTCTCAGCCCTGGCAGCTTGTTCCTACCCAGAACTGAGTTTTTTTGCATTGGCTAATATATTTTCAATAAATTACAATAACATAGTACCAAAGTTTTGACACAGAGAAATATTTGTTTAGGTAAAACAGTACTTTGATAACAATTCCTGTGTGAAAGAAGAGCATCCAAACACCACAGTATGCACCTATGTATAGTGTCTCAGAATAAAAGCTTAATTATCAGGCTTTAGCCAGCATGCTCTGCTGGGCCAGCTCCCTGCTGCCATCCATCCCAGGACTGTGCTCACAGGCAGCAGTCAATCCTTAGCACAGTCCAGTAGGCCTTGAGGGCAAGTGGGAATCTGGGCTGCTGGAGGACACCAGGATGGAAAGGGAGGATGCTGCCAGGGATGCTCAGTGCCAAAAGCCACGTGGGATGTTTGTTAGAGGACAAGAGGAGTGTCCTTCTGCAGGGCAGCTGGGAGGTGGTAGGGCTCGAGTGGGGGGAGATGAAAGGAGGAGAAACTAAACACAAGTATGCACGCCTCCAGGTCTCCAAAGGCTAAAGCTGTTAAACTTTGGAACCACACTGGCTCCAGGAAATAGCTGAAGTTCACATCCTATCCTCACTGTCTGCATTTAGCCGCACATTTACTCTTAAGTTTATTTTTAATTTTATGGCCGGTCCACGTGCCATTCGGTGGCCTATGCTCTGGCCCTGCCATATTACTTGAAAGATTCAAAGAATTCTTTTCTTTTTCTTTCTGGTAGTACAATGCTAAATGACATTCATAAACTTCCACATTCTCCAACTTTCCTAAACTGTTTATGGCAAATTTTTTTTCACATTTCTATAGTAACTTTTATTTCAGGCATTCAAAAGAAGACAATGTAAGGAAGGTGGTTAAGAAGTTATTTAAGGTCATTCAATTATAATAACTCAGAAATTTTTTTTTACTTTATTAACAAAATTAAATGCTTTAAATCATAATGAATCTAGGAATGAAGGAAGTAAACCCTTGCTTAGGAAGCCCCAGCACTTCCTAAAACTGGAAACCTCAACTGGTTCATCTGAATCCTGCTCAAAGTGGGATCTGGTCTGAGGAGGCCAGCACTGAGTCTTTATCATCTCTCCCTGTAGGAGGAGAGGGAGGAAGAGGATGGGGAAGAATGTGTCCAAGACCTCCAGCCTCTCAGCATTGCACTGCAGAAGGAGAACGAGGAGCAAAGGGAATCCCATCAGGGGATGTTCCCTTAGGTTTTCCTGACCCATTATGGGACATCCAAGGGAGCATCTGTAGCAGTCGAATTTTCCCCACAAACACCAGAAGAATCTGAAAACCCACAGTAGCTGCAATGATGGCGGCTTTGACAATAATATTCATCTTGGCTGAGGTCAGGAACACACTTCTCTGAATGTGGAACATTCACAGGGAGTTAGTCATATAAACCCAGACAGCAGAGCCAGCTGCAGCACGGAAGATTTTACTGTGTATCAGGGTTGGAGCTACAGTGAACTCATAGCAGGTCGAAAAGAAAATCTGTTTAGAGCATCTCAGATAGTGCTCACACACTGCTCAAAGCCTTCACACAGTTGTCAGAGCCATTTTTTTCTATTTTTTAACTTGCTTTGTTTGCAGGAACACTTTTACATTGGTAAGTCACATTTCCACTGGGCAGAAAATTTTATGAGGGTTGGATGGGGTTTCAGAGGCAATTTTCAAAGAAATTTCCTAGTTCAACTCCTTAAAGAATCCTCAATTATAAATAAAGGAAACTCATGCATTCACCTCTGCTGTTAGTGCTAACACCTCTCACGAAACCCCTGCAAACAGTGCCCTTGTTCGTGTGAAATCTGCAGTGACAATTTCTGGATTTTGTTAAGTTCCTAAGTATGTGGTAGAAACTCTGCAGACACTGGGAAAAAATGAAGGTTTAACTGGCACCACAATGGTGTTAAAATGGGGATTAGTATTAGCATGTGCTTTGAATTCAGAGTAATAGAAGTAAAACCAGACGCGTTTTGTTTGGCATCTATTTCATGTCCCAGTGAAACTGGCATACCACCATTTGATCAGGCACGAAGCCATCCCAACAGATGGTCCCCAGCAGCAGCAGCCAAAAGACCATGTATGAACATCAAATGTGTTTGAGAAGGGCAGGACTCCAGGCTGCCAATGTCAAAATTGTTTTCCATTCCCAGCTTCCGTGCCGATGGCTAGCGGTGCTACACAGCCCCTCTGCTGCACTGGGGACAAATCCAGCATTGGTGTGAGGATTTATGGTCAGGAGCATTGTCAGACCTTTTGTGCTTACCTTCATCTGGCCTCTTGCAGCAGGTCTTCATCATGTCAGTTTAAAAATGCTCCTGGACACTTCATTTGTGTTTAAATAAAAAGATGGAGTAAGAGCTGTCTACTGCTGCATGTTACTCTCATGGCCTGTGTAGGGCACCAAGAGTGCTCACAGAACGGGAGGCAGAGACACCTTTCTTTCAGGGCCAAACCAAATGAGCACAAACACTTTCTGTGCCCGTGACAGCCACTACACATTGTAAGGAGAGATTTTTTTTTCAGTTCACAATCACACGGCTGCTGAGCAAATGTGCTGATCATGTTCCTGTGCTGTAATCCACATAAATTGTGAGTTTGGTTTGCACAGGTTTGGTTAATCCACTGTGGATCTGAATGAGCCTCAGCTCTTTCCTGACCCAGTCATCACATCTTTATGTACAGCAGTGCCATTCAAGTCCTGTTGAGCCCTCTGCTTTCCTGTGTTGTACCTGTGCAGGGATGTGTCTTCATTCCCAAGAAAGACTGGAGCACTGAGATTACAGCCAAAATCTCTGCTTTTTTCTCCCTTTTCTAATCTTATTCCAAAACAGAAGGTGTTTATACTGCCAGGACAAACACTCCCCCTTTATCACATGGCAGGAGAAAGGAGGAGGCAAGTGAGTCTAAAACCTTGGAAGAATGCCTGTAACACCAGCTGGGCAGGCTGCCCCCTGTGCCCACCAATGCCCAGCCTGGCCGGGGCACAGCCAAGGGCAAGGAGCAAGAGTGGTGCCAGGGGCTGCCTCTGGCCAGCTCCTCATGGCCATGTCTCTTACTGAGGCTCTGTGCAAGGAGAGGAGCACCCTGAGGCCACTGGGGTCTAAGGCTTGATCCCCACACCACAGGCCATGCAGTGGTCTCTGGCTGTGAAGAGGGTTTTCCCCTCTTCTGCTTAATCTTCTACGTGGTTTTCCACTCCACAGACATTTTAGCCTTTTGAACTACAAAAGTATCCTTAAGTTCCTTTGGAGTTCACGGAGCTAGGGACCAGTCTTTTTACTCAGGTTCATGGCTTGATTGCCATCCATTGTATGTCATGGTGTTGTCCATCAGGGAGCTTCCTGGAGCTTAACGAGCCAGACATGTAATCTTCACAAGCATGCAAACATAGACATATGTATTCCAAATAACTTCCCTCATTGCTGAAGCGCAGCCATCCCGCCATGAATTGTGGCAATTTTTCAACAATGTGCAGCTGCATTACCAAACCGTGCAGGATAGGAAGCAAAGGATACCTCGTTTCAAGGAAACTCAGGAGGAACCCGAGGCTGACTCCATAGAATTAATCCCTCGTGAATTTGTCTCCTGACCAGGTTAAATAGTTGGCAAGTGGGAAGGAAAGGAGAACATTTTTCATTAATACCAAGGCTTTAATTTGCTTATATTTGAACTCTTTTGTGTGTATGAACCTTGAAAACAGCTTGTGATTCAACATCAAATGCTTTTGTGCAATTGTCCTGCCAAGTGAAACTTGTTTGAGCTTCACTGATGTTCCAATACCAACAGTTGATACAATCTGGCTAAACCTTAAATTTCCATTTGTTACGTTCCTTGAATGTTTCCAATACTAAATAAAGTGTCAAAAATGAAATTGATCTATGATCACACTGGAGTGCAGAAAGAGGGGTTACTTGCACTGATTTGTATATTCAGAGAATACCAGAAGGTCTTGAATCTGGCTAAGGTGTAAGGTGCCAAACTAACTCCAAACAGCTTTTTCAATAGTATTACCCCTCAAAAGGCCTCAGGTAGACCAGCTCTAGAAAATGCTGACACAGTCAACATGATGGCACTTCCAGCACAGACTTTCAGCACCACCTAATGAATTACAAATTTTTTTCCTGGCAACACCTGCAGGTCTGTGGGAATTCCTCAATCACAAATTGAGCAAGCCTAGAGTCTGGAGCAAGAGAGAAGCAGAATACATGTTGATATTAATGTCTCTGCCTGCACCTTCTGAATGAAAGCTCATCTAGAAAAAAGTCAGAAACAGTGCACTTGCAGAAATTTTAGTTTTGCTCAGGTTTGTTTGACTTTACAGGTACTTCATGTTTTCTACAGGTTTGGTTCTGGGTTTGCATCAAGCAGCAGATTCTTTGTGGGTCTGACACAAAGCCCTGCTTATCACACTAGCAAATTTTTAAATCTACTTTTTTACCCATTTAAAGATTATGCTGGAAAACAGGAAAGAAGAATTTCACACTTTTATCTTTCTGTTGGTGTTGGTGACACATGGACACTTCTATATAAACTCTTAAAAGGACTGAAACAATGAAGTCTCTCCAGTGGTACCGGGACAAGGATTTTTTTTTTTAAGGATTTTTTTTTTTTCTCTTGTGAAAGTTTGCAATATTTTGGAGTAAGATGTGTGCTGTCACCATGCTTAAGGAGCCTAATGCACAGCAATTTCAGTTTAGATCTTTAACTAGTTCAGTTCAAATACTTACTGGGCATATGCATGGGTTTCCCTTTTAAATTCTTCTTCCAGGGAGCAGAAGGGTGCTTCGCTTCCCTGAGCACCCTGAGGCTTTGCTAACAGGGAGAGCTGTGGGGGAGTTTTTCCAGCTTTCCAGATCTGTACTGCCATCTCCCGATCAAACGTGAGGCTTTCCCTAGTGAAAGCCTGCTGGGACAAAGGCTAGCAACCTTTTCCCTTTTGTTTCCAGAAAGGATAGTAGAATCATAGAATTATTTATGTTGGAAAAAACTTCTAAGATCATTGAGTCCAACTCTGGACACAGCACCAACTGGGTTCACCACCAAACCACTAAACTTGTTGAAATTGCTTGTTACTTGGAGACCAACACCTACCTTGCCACAACCTCATTTTGGGAAATTGTAGAGAGACAGAAGCTCACCCCCAGCGCTCTTTTCTCCAGGGGGAACAACCACAGTTTCAGTTTTTGAGAAATTCAGCCTCGATTTTTAGGAATGCGTTTTGGTTTTTCTGTTGTTTTTTGGTTGTTTGGTTTGTTTTTGGGTTTGTGTTTTTGTGGGTTTTTTTTTTTTGTTTGTTTTGTTTTATTGTTTGGTTTTTTTGAAATGTCCAATCCCACCTTTTCTGATGTATTCACTATTTGCCCGCATCCGTGATACAACTCCAACTCTAAGACCTACAGGTCTTTGCTGGTCTCTTCCCCTCTCCCCGCCTCAGCATTGAGACTTGCATCCTTCTCTTTTCCCTGAGGCCGCATGAGGCTGCACCAGCCTCATTCCTCCCTGCCCATCGTGCTCCTCTTTTCCTTTCCGTGGGGTGCCTGCCTTGCTGCGTCCCTTTAACCATGAGGCCAAGGCCACTTTTGGGGTTTCCCCTGCCGCACAAACACTGGATGGTCCCCCCGGAAAGAGAGCGGGCGGCGGCACCGAGGGGCAATAGACGCTCTCCGGCCAGCGGGGCATGGGTTTTGCCCTGGGAGAGAAACAGCGCTGCCGGCCGTGACCGCCCTGCGAACCCGCTCAAGAATGACGGCCTTGTGCGCTCCGAGCCCCTCCTGCACCGCACCCGCTCCGCACCGCGCCCGCACCGCGCCCATCTCTCACTGCACACCGCATCCCGCCCCGCATCCCGCCCCGCATCCTACACC
>JAHLSL010000017.1:10951513-10995391 GCA_025920805.1 Petroica traversi
CCGCACATCCCCCCCGCCCCGCCCCACGCTCCGCGCCCTGCGAGGGCGGCAGTGTCGCGTTGTGCCCGCCAGGGGGCAGCCCAGGGCCTGCGATTTCAGCGCTCATTTGCTTTAATTTTTATTTCATTCTTTTTACTTTGTTTTATCGTATTTTTATTGCATTACTTGGCTTGGGTTTGTTTTGGTGTTTTTTTTTTTGCATGGATTTGTTTGGGTTTTTTAAATATAATTTCCTTTTTTGTTTTGTCCAAAGGCAAATGATTGGTCCAGGAGTGCCCTTGGCACTGATGTTCTCAGTGTCTCAATGCTGTACTTGTTCCTTTCAAGCCAGCAAGCAAGTGCCCCTCCGAAAATTTACAATGGCAAGGTTTCCCTCTCAGATATTCAGGGTCTCTTTTGCATCCAAACCCAGGGTGATATTTATTCTTTAGCCCCTGCTCCACCCATTTATCCAGGTTTATTTATAAATAAAAGTCTACGGCTCAATAAGTGAACCATTATTGAAAATGCTTTTTAGCAATAAGGCATGAATTTGCTGCTATGTTCCTTCTAACACAGGAGTAAAGATTTAATGGTAGCACACTCCCTCTCTTACAGTACGATTTCTGTCACTAAAGTAATGGCAAGTGGAATTAGAGACAGGTGGTGGTATCTATAAACTCTGCTAATGGCCCCATCAACATATGTTTAATGTATTTTAAACTATACTTCACATCCTACTGTTGCCAGTTCATTTCCTCTGGCACCTCTTCTCAACAAAGAAATTTGGAGAGGAAAGGAAACATTAATAAATCAGAAGTGTTTAATTTGAAAGCAGATATAAAGCTTAACACTCTCATAAGAAGGCTTATTTGACAAGAGATCAGCTCATTACAGACCTCAATAATTTTGTTGCTAGCATTAGTGAAAGGCTTTGACGAAGCAAAGGCTTTTTAGATATAGTTATGGCCTTTCTGCTGTGTTTGGTGTTTGATCATGTCATGCAACAGCATCACCTTCTAATGGATTACAAAAGTCGACCAGTCATGAGACAACCCTGGGTAAATGTTTATTGGGAGGAAAAGAGGTCAGTCTACAACAACAGGATTCCTCCTGCTTAGTTTTTTAAAATATATCTTCCTCTGTGTACTGCACAGATAGATTTCAGGCTTCAGATCCCCTGCTTTTTGATGAGGGCTTGAGGAAGCCTGCCCTGCCATTTCACCTCCAGACTTTCAGAGGGCGAGCTTTGGGTGGTGACAACTCGTCTTTCTCCTCCTCCTCCTCCCCCTGTGCCCGAGGCGCTGCCAGAGCAGCAGGGCTGTAATTCCCGGCAGCGTCGCCAAGTGCTCTGAGAGCACCTGTAGCAGAGATGACAGCACTGATACTCCTTGTGCCAGCACTCTGTGTCCAAAGTCTTGCCAGTGAATTAGGAGTGAAACCAGCTGTCTTCAGAGCACAGAGATCTCACCAAGAATGGAAATCTGCAGGAGTAGTCTTCTATGAGTGTGTGAAGTCAAGACTCTGGCCATTAGGACTGAGTTCTGCCTGATCTACTCATGAAATTCCTATTGAAACCAGCATTTGATGTGGCATATCCTGACTGGGCGTTGTGTGAAACAGCTGCTGTTGGATAGCCTGGTTTAGTAGCACTGTTATAATCCATCCAGGCACACTTTCTCCCAAAGGATTGTGTTTCTTGAAACACATCATTACTGTGATGCTTGCACGCTTTTCCTGGGGCTGTGCTTTTCTAGCAATGATGACAGACAAAATTCCCAGGCAAGCTTCAGTATTCACTGCATGCCATGATTACCTAAGCTGAAATAATTCAAAATTACCTATTTTCTTGTTCCCTCCTCAGGATACTAGGCCCTTTCCAAAAAGTGGAACTGCAACAAAGTGTGTGATACTGCAACAAAGAAACAGTGTCACTTGTAAAGTGCCAGTGCAGGAGAGATGAGGAGCTCTTAGGCACCAAACCCCAGCTGGACTTTTGGTGTCCAAGCTCCTATGTACTTTTATCTATGCAGTCTACATAATGTACACCTGTTGGGGTTCAGGAGGAGACAGAGGAGATGCTTTCACGTCACAGCTTTTCCCTCAAGGAATCTGTTCAGGCAAGGATGCCCAAGGTCTCCTTTATCTCCTGCAAAGGAGAGCCCTGCTCCCAGAACTGGGCACTGAGTATCAGTGCCTGTGGTTTTAGGTGAGAGCAGCCACTAAAGAGCTGCTGGCTTAAACACAGAATTACCCTGAGAGCAGACTTGTGGTGACTGTGTCCAACATACACTATGGGGAGAGGCTGACATTGGATACAAACTCATGGGTTCTGTCCCAAGCTAAGATTTTAAAAAAAAATCTTTAAAATAAGGCTGTGACCATGCCTTATTTATTTAGATAGGTTTCCTGCTTAGGTAAAAAAAAGGAGGCAAGATTGGGAATTAAGGAAATTACTAGGCATTTTCAAGTCCTCTGCAATATACTTTCAAGTGCTATTTGTTATTATAGGTAGTAACAAAACCATTTTTATCATATTCTATGAAAAAATAAAAGTATTTTCTACTCACATATAAAAAAATTCAAATTCGTTTTGTGTTGTCAGTGCTATGCCATTCACGCTGTGATTTCCACCAGAACATTAGTTTATGGGGTTTTTTTTTCTGTTATTAAAGAGGATTGTTTCCACTCTAATGAAATGAAGCACTTCAACATGCACTTAGTGTTAATTGAAAGTCAATGAATCTACTCATATATGTAAAGTTAACTTACTAAAAGCTGGACTGGAATATACAGCAACCTGAAGGATCAGGTCCTAGGAATGCTTCCTCTTTCCTCTTAATCATTAAAGAGGATCTTCCCTTGGATACACAGTGTGTCCCTACCCCTCATTTTAGCCAGTGCAGCTCTCTGACCCAAATATTGTAACTGATGAAGAACCTCAGAGAAACAAATTAGCCACTGGTAACTCTAATTTGATTTTGCAATTATGATCCCAAACACCCAAACAATTAAAATTATAAAGGGGAAACACATTTATGAGATCTCCTCCATGTCACTTTTGGAGCCCATTTTCCCTGTTGCTTTACTTCTTGATTTTGCTCAGGGGTCAGTGGTAAAAAGAGCATTGATCTCCCATTTGCCTGTTTTGGCTTTTACCTTCTTGGGTGTGTATCTCTTGTCACCAGCTTGCCTGGTGCTGATTTACCCACCCAGACAGGGGAGTGAGCAGTGCCTCAGAGTGCTTTGTGTGCAGTGGGGATGGTGGACACCTCATGCTGTGTCATGGTGGAGACAGATGGGACTGGATTTCAGCATATTGACAACAAAGTACAGCCAGACTTCCTCTGATTCTCTTGGCTCCATGTTTGGCTAGGTGTTTATAAGGGACACAGGCCAACAGAGGGAGGGTTTGTTGCTGTTAAAGGATATGAACCATATGCACACCCTAGGCTAAGAGCTTGGTGAGATTTCCCTACAACTTGCTGTATAGAGCTGCTGCTTTCCCTGCACGTGGAAGATCAAGTCTGGGCTATTATAGATCATCCCCACCTTTTTCTTTCCCCGTGCTTTCCCACGTCTTGTTATTTTTTTCTATAAAATCCAACATAAAAAATACAACATCACTTATTTAACTGAATTTTATTTCCATTTTATATACAAATACCTCTGCCTGCTCATCTTTTTTACCTCTGTATTCATTCCTGACAAGGTGCTAATAATTCTCCCAGGTACCCTTGAAATACTGGACTTCACATACAAGCCTGCTGCGTGCAGTGTAGTATTGCAGTTTATTCCCTTGGGGTTGTTTGGGCACTCTCAGAGCTGCCCATTGATACTGAGGCAGAGATGGTTAACAAATACAGGCTGGGAAAATCAGTTGATCTTCCGTTTGCTGAAGGCCTGATGGAGAGCTGTACTGCAGTAGCTAATGCAAAGTTCTGGTTAAATATTGTCCTACCGTTTGCACTATGCCGTCTGTTGTTTTTACACTAGGGGCTTAGCAGAGGTTGGAGGCAGTATTGACTTTGTAATTAAACTATTTTAACTTCAGGATTTTGTAATCACCGCACTTAAACCATCTGTTATGGTACATGGGCAATTTCCCCACCCCCCACTCTACCCCTCCTCTCTGGGAACAAAACGCTGTCATGTTTTTAATTGCACAGCCCCCCTTAGAATGGGGGTAGAAAGGGAAGACGAGGATAATTTCCTTTTTCTAAGACAACTTGCAAAAGTGCATGGAACTTGCACTCCTTGAGAGAGGAGATGCACATAGGACTTGCACTCCTGGCTCCTCCTGTCCCAGGAGGAAAGCAGAAGTGGGCACCTCCCTTTTCTGACTGACTATTCAGCCCTTGCCAGGAACTTCCACTGGGAGAAGTAAGAAAAGGGGATAGAGCCCCAGGCAGGGCAGAGCCTGGTGAGAGAGGTTGCTCCTGTGGAGAACCACTGAGCTCTTTGTGCTTAGGGAAGAAAAAAGATGAAAAGCTTAAGGCAGCAGAGAGAGAAGCAGATGTGGGGAAGCCATTTGTGTCTGTTGGCCTACCTGATCATGTCCCCTGATGGCCAGGACACCCAGCATCTTGTAGCTAAAGTCCTTAATGCTTCTCAAACAGTAGCACAGT
Source organism: Petroica traversi (assembly GCA_025920805.1). Lineage (NCBI taxonomy): Eukaryota > Metazoa > Chordata > Aves > Passeriformes > Petroicidae > Petroica > Petroica traversi. Next base: position 10,956,121 of record JAHLSL010000017.1, read on the forward strand.
AATTTTGCACAAACCCTTTAGGATTTGCCTACTGCTTCAAGCAGAGAGAGAGAATTGGCAGGGAATCTTCCCAGTTGTATTCATCAAAATTCACTTTTATTTTCCTCTTGGTCTAGCTTGCCAAAGAATAATTTTCTTTCAGGACAGATCAAAGTGCAAAATCAGACAGCACATGTTCATATGACTAAATCTCTGATCCAAATGTTCTCCCACATATCGTGTCCATCACACAGCTTTGATCTCAGCCTAATTTTATTTGGCATTACAGCTTTTGAAACTCTTCTTGAGAGACAGTAGATGAAGCAGGACTCCTGAAGCTGATAGAGAGCTGGCCATCCTTTGGTGTGTCTCAAACTGCCTGCCCCACTGACTTTCTTCATTAACCTCTCACAGGGAAATTACATGTTCATCAAAATCCCTGAAAGCTGACAGAAAACTGGTCAATGCACTGTGGTTGTAGGTAGCTGAGAAATTCCATTTGATTCAACCCCACCTCACAGCAATAACCATTGCTATCGATTACACTGGGTTTCACTAATTTCTATCCCACAGTTACTATTTATTTCTTTGCCTAAACCAGGACCCTTGTAGCCATAATGTAGGTGTGGATAAGTGTAGCATTTGACCCAGAGCTGCTGTAGAGCAGTGCCCACACCCACCCCCACTCTGTGAGTTTTGTTTTTATCTCCGTGGCTCTCCAGCCTGCACTTTCCTGGTAAAGCATTTCATTAATGGCAGCCAGCAGGAACTGCTGAGTGTGCAACACTTCACAAGAACTGTTTGCTTACTTGAGAAACTAAATGCAGATGTGGAAGCCTTGCCTTACCTTTAGAATTGTCAAGAAGATGAAAGAACAGAGGATAGCATTTTCAAACATGAGACCAAGCAGTCTCAGGGGGCTTCACATGTTTTCATGTGCTGTTCTTCTCAGCACTGCAAGGGTGACAATCAGCTGTGCTCTAGAAGCAAGATACCTATAAATTAGAGGTCTGAATATTTGTAGAAGATATTTTCTATTACTTACAGGATTAAGGACTGGATTCCTCGTGTGTATCAAAAGCTCTCTGCACCCATCAGGGTTAACAGTGCTGGGGCTCTCAGAGTAGTCCAAGCAGGTGGACAAACATCTCACCCTGACATTGCAGACCCCAATGAGACTTTCCAGGGTCATAGAAAGCCAGCCATGAAGGGGCTTAAAGCTTGTCATTTACTAACTGCATGACTATTACATGACCTGCTGCCAACCAAACATCTCAGTCTCAGCTGAGGCATCTAGGATTACCACAGGATACACGGAGAGGCTGTTGGAAATCGTGTGAGCCACAATTCTAAGAATCTCTAAGAGCAGCAAGGGCTAAGGAAAGGGATTTGCTGAGCTAAAGCATTCCTTTGGGACAGCCACCTGCCAAACTCTATCTTGTCTGGAGATGGATGAAAAAGGGACAAAGTACAGCTTTGCTTCTGTCTGAGCTGTCCAGGACTCAGGGGCACTTACCAATGATAGATCATGTCTTGACTGCTGGCAGAAGTAGAGTGAACCTCATTCCCAGCTCTTTGGATGGAGCAGGAAATCTGGGAGGCTCCTCCTGAAAGTCTGTGAAGGGATGGAGATCACACTGATGGTCTAGGGTAGATGTGGACAAAATATTGATTTTTTTTTTTTTTCATTATTTTTCTGCAAAGGGAACTGCTTGGTTAAAGGCTGAAGCCTGAGAATACTCTACAGATTGACAGTATAGTCAAGAGATAAAGAACACACTGCAAACAGAGCAAACCAAGCTGACTATACAGATATGTTTTTAATTTCGTCTGATAGCACCATATGTAAATTTTGTAGCAGGATCAGAGATCTGATTTTCTTCCAAATGAGCAAACACCATGGTCAACTGGGATAGCTCAGTATCAAACTTAATCTATGGCTTAGTTAGTATTGATTTATTTAAGTGAAGTGTTACCTCCCCAGTACAGTGGACTGATCCATTTCAGTTTCATCCTCAGTATTTCACTCTTTAAAAAATTAATTTCCTAGAATTTTCCACATACCTTTTCTTTAGAATGAAACTCACTTTTCATTCTAAGAAGGAACTTAATTGTGCAGGAAACTTTCACTTAAGAAGGAACTTAATTGTGCAGGAAACTTTTTATATTCTCTTCTAAAATTCTTTAAACATTACCCATACTGTCAATCCTACAATGAAAAGTATTTTGGTAGTTTCAGAAGTGGAACTGCTACATCTAGGGGACTGAGGGTGTTTCATCAGACTTTTCTCAGGGTCCAGAAGCTGTGTAGCTGCTGTCTTAAGCATGCCTGGAGATTTGCCATGTGACCTCTAAAATGCAAGTGCTCACCAAGAACTGAAAACCTGGGGACTGTCAGGAACTCAGAGCTATTGTGGATTGGATGTGGAGGAGCTCAGATCCAATAGGTCAGTCATTGGATAGCACAACTACATGGGAAAAAACATTTAGAGACAAGGGAATGATGCTCTAAGAGGATTCCATACATCTGGCCTAGTGTTTGAAGGCTGATCACATTTTGAAGATGAAGCTGGGTGAAAACCATAATAGAAAGAGAGGAAAGCCTATTACCATATTACACATGCCAATTTTACCGTAATGGAGATTTTCAAAAACATGCCATTTTAGTTAAACTTAGAGTGATCTCTATGTGTTCTATGCAAAACAGGTGACTAGACAATGAAGTCTAAACAAAACTGAATTGCATGGGCAAAATAAACTTGACAGAAAATAAAGGCATATAGAACTCCAAATGTACAATTTCACTGTATATCGCTCTTTACTGTAGCAACCAGGGCACAAGGGCAGTACGAACATGTGGTCCTTTATTTGATCAGGGATAATAATCAACTAAACCAAAAGGAAGGGAAGTAGATTTTCCTAGTTAAGCTGCTAATATAATCTTTTACGTGTTCCCAGTTGTGTAACCATTGTTCCGTGCAGCATTGTAACATGCAGCCATTGTTAAACGGGAAAAAAACTGTGCAAATAGCAGAGTCCAAATGTAGAGAAATGGTATTTGATGTCATTCTCATAATGCAATGAGCACAGTATTTCAGATCTCAGCCCTGCTTTTCCCCTGTTTTGCCTGCTTATGCCTTCATTGGCATGAGGCCTCAGGTTCTTGTAAGATGGGATTCTGCTGAGATTTGTAGTTGCTGCAAGTGTCTGGTGACCACGGAAGCACCATAGTTTGTGGTAAGATCTCATGCTTTCCTGGTCTTTCACAATCCCAGTAGTGCTGGTTACTTGAGGTCTAACCATTAGTAATGTTGCAGCATCCCTCTTGAGGCTACAGGTCCTACAGGCATTCCACTAGAGATGCCATTCTCATCTGAGGCTGTGAAAGATGCATCTCCTTTCTGTCAAAAAAGTTTCAGCTAATGGCTTCTTAGACATGCATTGATCCTGCATTACACAATTACTGACCTTGTCCTAGACTTTTACTTCAACTTTTATCTACAGATAATGACTCCTACTAATTTCAGTAAAAAGCATAAATCCTTGAAGGTCTTAAATCCATAATTAGACCAGATTCATTGCTTCATGTTGGCCTAAACCCCAACCGTAATTTCTGATGCCAGCCTGAGAAGTACAACTGATAGAATCGATAACATGACTTCCGTCATCTAAAACTCCAAATTAATCTCACTTGTTTCTTCAAGACCTGGTTTTATCCTAAACGGTTATCTTCTTCCATTTCCAAATGTAAATTACAAAACAGTTCTAAGTCTAGTCTTAAGACTAAGCCTCGAAGGAATTATAACCAGATCATCTGGTTTTGTGTAATCTCAACAGCCAACAGCTCACTTTCACCTGTTCTAAGTAAATCATAATTATAGTTCTAAGTAAAATAGTAATCAATATTGTTCTCTCTACATTCTGTTTTTTTCTAGGACTAAGCATAGTTTGTGGGTCCCTCTAAGCAGCAGCATTAAGTCAAACTTGATGGCCACTTCTAAATCCATCATTATCATGTGGTCTCAGCTTCATGCTGACCCAACTTCTGAAGTTAACCCTCATGCCAAAGGTAAGTCAGATTTAAGCTCCATCCTGAGTACATCATTAGGAAAAAGCATCAAATGTTTATGAATTAACTATGTTAAGTTAAACACACTGAGCAAACCAAAGCCACAACTTGAGCTCAGGCATTATGCAGGCTCATCCATCATAGCCTGAGTCCAAGCCTATCCAGTCATAGCTATTCCCAGATCCTATAAACAGAGTTCAGCATAAAAACTAAACCTGCAACCTCCCTCAGACAGGCAATTTAGCAAAGCATTACCAGCCCTTATTTGCACCAGTCCCTAGGCCCATACCAACCTTGCTCAGGCTACATCCTTTGGCTAATATCAAATTTAATCCAAACTTTAAAGTTAGGTTAGTGAATCCAATTAAACCATAGCCCAAAACTATTCATACAAAAGTCTGTTACTTGCAACCTGGAGAATATCAAATTTAAACTAATTCTAATCTATCCTCAGCTTTCAAAAGCAGGTTTGGCCTCCTAAATTATGCCAATTTAATCACTAGCAGGCAGCCTAAACCCTTTTAAGTTTAGCTTGATGGCGTGTTTTACTTTTAGCACAGTAGTGTTGGTTGCTGTGGGATGCCCAACCTGTAGCAGTACACCTCTGTCCAGGGGTATGGCAATAATGACCGGTGTTGTTCCTTTAGTGTCAAATATCTGCTTTTCTAATACTGATAACCTCTCCACAGGTTTTCTGCAAGTGCTCTAAGACTGGTGGTTTTTTGTACCACTGTTTCTTGCTCCATAAGCCTAAACTCCACTCAGTCCTGACCCCATACTGAGGGAAAGGACTGCATCATACAAAGGTTCTGCGTTATATAAAACATCTGTTCCTATTCCTGTGTACTGTGACCTTCTAACAGTCTGCACCAGGTATGAGATTCTGGTAAATGGCTGCAGACTCCCTTCAGCTCTGTGACCAACAGTCACTTATATACAGAAAGGATGCTGATCTGACCAGTGATTTGGCATGTGAGATGACAGAACAATACACAGGTTTACTTTTTACAAATTATTTCACTGTTTTCACTACACATTTAAAGCTAAAGGCCAACTTCTTTGCTAATTTTGCATTTAAAGCAATACTCCCATGGTCCTAATTACCTTCAAGATTAAAGAACTACATCTCTCTTCCAGAATAAATTCTGCACAGCTAGGCACAAAAGACAAGTGGTTCTTCTCCAATATTGCTTCATCTTGGTTGATATAATTTATATTTACTTAAGAAGTGGAAGCAAATTTGACTCGCTTACCCACTTCTTTTGCCTTTCTTAGCACAAGTTCAGAGTAAATGATACTGACAAATAGATTGAAAGGATTTAATTTTTCATGTTTCTTTCTCAGAAGAAAAGGCTTTGTTTTTTCCTTTAGGCAATATTCATTTGACACTGATTGTACTCAGTATGTACAATTTTTAACAGATTTCCAGTGATGTATATATTAAAATCAATGTATTAATGCATCCACAGAAAAGCAACTGAACTAATACAAAAACCACCAAATAGCGACTCCATTAATTCTTCATATAATTTACTGTAAAGCTGTTACAACACAAAAGACAAAAATCTTCCCATGGGATATTAACAAAAGCTATGAGTTATTTCATTTTATACAGACAAAATTTACTGAATTCATCAAACCACTTATTTGATTGAATTAATGGGTCATAAAATGGAAATATGTATTTGGTTTTGCCAGTTACAATTATGATGGGTTTTGTTCTGCAGCACTATGAGAGAATTCTCTCAACAGCCTATTTAAATATTACAATATTTTTAATGCTCCTTGCTCTTAATATTGAACTGCAATTTCCAACAGTGTGATACTTCATGCTACTTTGTGTTCTGCAGTCTTCTGGAGAATCTGCACATTTACTGACATATGATTGTATCTTATCTCAGATAATGTGCAGATACAGTAATTTACGGGGGGGGAGGGGGGGAAGCCCAGCAAAACCCAGTGCAAAATGGTTCACATAAACACAGGAAAATTACTGGAAATGGTGCATATAAATCCCATATGAGAAATTATGTACTTGAAGAGTTTTTTTCATGTAGACTATTGGACTAAGACCCTGTCTGCTAATGATTGCCTACTTTCTCTAAATTCTACATCTGCCCCTCACATACATTCAACAATGTGGAAGTTTTGACCTTAAATTAATTATCTGTGCTATGCCATTTGTTAGCAGAGGGAGCCAAGGATTTCAGGACAGTGACATATCCCTTGCACTAGTGGCATATCCCTTAGCTTTGTACCCCCTTTCCCATCATAACTCCTTGGAATATGAGGTATCTCCCCTCTTGTCACTGACTTTAGAGGTGACTTGCATACATAGAGAAGGAATCTGACTTTTATAGGGCTAATTTTAGGACAAAATACATCCTGTTCTGAACAGGCATGAAGAAAGAAATCTTTTGCAGTAGTTACTTCATCTGCTACAAAGCTTTGTCCAGTTGGTTTGAAAAACCTGTGTTACCACTACATCTCACTGAATTTGTATAGAAACCAAAGCTTTCTTACACCATTATGGTACTTCTGGTCACGTCTTAAGTCTTCATCCTGAATTAGGAAGCAACTAAGCTGAAGCCTTCCACATCTCAATTATTAAACTATGGTGCCTTTTTTCTCCATGGAGTGTTTCATATCCAGAATTATTCATGACCTAGTCCAATGCTTTTGATTATTTTTCTGCAGTCAGACTTCTCTTGAGAGAGAGAGATACTAAAGTTATACAGAATTAGAAAGAAAAACTTCATCATGGTATCATCCATTTTCTTCCACCAAAAAAAAATGCACTTTTAATTCCACAATATTCAGCATATATCTAATGGACTGAATGGGAATGGATTTAAATCCAAACCTGAATCTGGTATGGGGACAATCTGATTACCAAAAAACACCTGCTATGTTGTGAATGTGTAGCAAGAAGTTTGTGTGTTCACTTCTCTGTCCTCTGTAACACCACTAGTGAATATTCTTGGCTTCTCCAGAAACATAAATAAATGCATGTTTGTGCACAGATGTTATGGCACTTGTAAAACACTTTCAAAAATTAAAATAGCTATCTGAAGGGTTGCAATATTTTAATATAATCTTTATTACTTTAGGTCTCAGTTTACACAGTTCCCCTAAACCAATGAAAGTTGATGAACATTATTTTTGTGGATTTCTACCAGAAGAAACTTTGGGCTCACACCACAGGTAATTCTGAAATCCCATGACATTTAGTTCATTTCCTTCTGTTATCCAACTACAGTAGCCAGGCTACTGCAGTTAGCTAGCTTATGATATTTGCATGTTTTGTTGGTTTGATTTTAAAAGGAAGAGAAATAAAATCTCCGTAATATGTTTTATTAATTTCCTGAGGACTTTCACTTGCACAAGTAGGCACTAAACATTTGAAATTGGCTTTCCAGAGCACAGTAAAAAACTTAAGAATTTGGCTAAGTTTCATTTAAAACAGTAAAAATTGACCTTGTAAACATTTCCATAGGAGGTAGGATACATACATTTGACAATCTGTCAAATATGAGAAAGTAAACAGTTACTCTGTGGTCCTAATAAATAATGAGCAACACAGACATTAAATAAACATTTTTTTATATAAAAAAGATATAAGTGAAAGACTAAAATAGCATTTTTAATAAATTAGGAATAGATGCAATAATTTCTTTACAACTTATTCTTGCATGCAAGAATCACTGGCTCTTTCTGCTTACCCTGAATTTCTGACTGAAAAGCTGTAATGGTGAGAACTATCCTGAGATTCACAAGCAGGACCCAATCTAAATATTGCTATTTTTTTTGTGTGTGTGGAGGGCTGATAACATCTCTAAAATAGCTCCCTTAACACCTGTATGTAATACTTTTATCTTCCACCAACTTGAAGGGGATTGTTATCATAGCTTCAATGTCTGGGGCTGGAAAGTAAGCTTAGGGCACAGACATATTTCTCCCAGTTAGGTTCCTCCAGCAGCTGTTCCCATGAAGACAGTGTTGATTGGTGGTAAAGATGACACCATATCTCTGCTTGGGGGAGCATGGACCTCCAGATTTTCCTGAGAAGGGAACTGACCAGATGTTCCATACATACACTGTGAAGAAGATGTCGTTTGCAAGTTTGAAGCTGTGGGGAAAAAAGGCTACCATCATTGCAAGTTTTTAATTCATTTAATTTAACAGAAATCGCAATTAGATTTAATTTGATGGAAACTCCTATCTACCAGGCACATCATCTGAAGGACAGAAATGTCTGATCTTCTGTTCAAGATTAACAGGTAAGCAGAAGGAAGATGTAATTCTGTGTAGAAATAAACGGTGCCCTAGTTGGTATCTTCCATGCAACCCTTTTTGGAATGTGAGACCAAACTCAGTTGCTGTTTGTTTAAGGCATATACCAAAACAAACCCTTTGGGGATTGCATATTTATGCCTAAAATTCACTGTAAATGGGAGCTTTACACACAGCTGTGGAAGCATAGGATAGGAGATCACAGCACATTAAGTATATACTGAGACACCACTGATCCAGGATTCATTTCATCTGTTTCACAGTGAGGCTCTCCAAGAGACCCTAGAAAAGCCCAGCCTATTATTAATTATTATTACTTAATAATTAGAAAGTGCTCCCTTATACAAATTTTTATGCAACTGAGGCAAATCATTCCACTCCTCATGATCATACATCTCCCTAGGGAAGCAAATTTATTAAACTCAGTTTTAAGGAAAACACATCTTATGATACATCCTAAGTACTGAGCTATTTCATCTCTATGTTGCATTTCATATATTATGTATGTGAGCTTCATTTTAACACTCAGCACTTGTTAGGATGCTAAAATGTTCACATTTGCTCCTCAGCTGTTGGCTGTACTCACGCATAGGGGTCCGGCAGACAATTGAAGGTGAGGACTCTGTGTAGTAGGAGCCTGTTTGTTTTCTTCCACTGTCATCCAGGATATTCAGTGGATCATGGATGTCACTGTAGGATGGCAGGGGCCGAATGCTGCTGACACTGCTGATTACAGAAACATGTTGGTCCACCATTGTTCCGAGTCTGTGAGATTCTGAATAATTTATGCTGTTTCCATAATATCCTAATTGAAGATTGAAAAAAAAAAAAAGATGAATTAACTACTGGGTAGTGCGTGAGCCTGTGATAACCCTGGAAAAGCAGTACTTGTTATTGGATGAAGCCCTTCAGAATAAGATTATTTATGTACACATACAGCCTAGGAAAATAAGCAACATAAGTAAGGACTGACCCAAGAGAGAGGTGGTAACAAGGAAACCAAGCCATGGTAAGGTCAGTCATGCCTTCAGTACAGAAAATTGCTCTTTCCTTCGAAGTTCAGAATCAAACATAGCCTGCAATCAGTGGCCTTGAGAGACACCATGGGGAGTTCTATCCACAGTTCAGTACTTCCTTCTGAAGCTTACAACCAAGGAAAGCATACATGGAAAGAAAATCTGCAGTGCAGTATGTACTCACTGCATAGACAAATCCATATAAAAGTAACATTTCCACTGTGTCTTTCCTCCAGAAGAGGGAGGTGTTTTGCTGACTATATCTCTGAAACAGTGATTTTATATTTGAAGTATGAGAAATGCAGGGGCTGAAGTCTCAAACTCTTGCTTCTGCACATTTTTATACTTCTTTTCACCCTCTGACTAGAACAGTCCATTATGCTGATCCAAGAGGAAAGCTATCTTATGTCTGCTATATTTCATAGCAAATATTTTGGGGGTTTTTCAAGAGATTGTTAAACCACAAGGTCATCCTGGTTTTGCTTCCTTTGTGCAAGATATGGTGATGATACCAAAGGAAGATTAGCATTGAGCAGCAGATGTGTTTGAGGTCAACTAAGGATTCACCAGAGGAAAATAAACCTTTAAGTAGCTTATTAAGCTGCTTCACAATCTCTGTGTGTTATCAGAGAAGTGGAAAATAGGAATTTATAAATAAAATCTGAACAACATCTTCCACAGGAAAAAAGGCAGAGAAAACACATTTTACTCCAGCAATGAAAGAGAAACAAAAGGAAGAAGAAAAGATGTATTAATACCATTGGAAGCATTAGCAGGATAAGCTGCTCCTGGACATGTAGGTACTGAGTTGTTCAAGAAATTGAAATTCCCGGTATTCAGAAACTGCATATTGTGTGTGTCCTGAGACATGCTGGAGGGACCATAGCTGGAAGGAGATCTGGCATTGTAGGGAGACACAGCACAACTGTTGCTGAAGTAGTCTCTGGAGAACTGCTGTTCACTCAAAGCATTGAATCGGCTGGGCTCTGCTCTGTGGTCATAAACTCCCGAAGTGGAATGGGCCTGTGTCCTGAACATAGCCTGGTAATTGGAATTGTTTCCATAGTAATTCTGATTAGTCTGTGACAAAGTCTGGTAAAGGGGTTCTGAGTAGGAAGAGCACTGTGAATGTGTTGATAACATGGGACCTACACTGGGAGGTCTCACAGCCATTGGCCCCTGGTTGATAACACTTCCTCTGCTGACCATGGCTGGTGAAATGGGTGGAGTCATGAGGTGACCAGTGCTTTGAGACAGCTCCATTTGATCTGGAATAAACAAACAATGACCCATGATTAGTGTCCATACCTCAGTACTGCTGTTAAGACACAAACCCTCTAATGAAGTGCAGATTACCATCTGAAGCCTTTACAAAAGATATGCACTGGCCCCCACCTATACAATTCACAGCTTCTAATTCATGGCTTCAGACTATAAAGCTTCCCCCTTTCTTTCTCTAGCTTGGAGATGCCACATTCAGTGGGAATTTCTAGCAGTTACAATCCTCATGAGCTCCAGATGTTACTGTTCATTCTCCTCACAGGAACCTCACCAAGCCAAGAGTTCTAAGACCGTTGTACCATTTTCACAATAGGAACTATCAGTGGCAGGGTGATTTCAATTGCTGACTTCTGTAAATCACCACAGAAGGTGAGCTCATGAAATGTTGTTTACTACAGGTCTTCATAAATGCAGGTGGTCATCACTCCTCCTGCAGGAGCATGTTACCATGAACTGAAACACTAACAGGCAAATTAGGGAAGGAGAAGCTGAAGGAACTGATACACACCTGTCAGCTGCATACTCTCCCCATCTCCTGTGGTGAAGGGGTTCAGAGCAGAAGGTGCACTGCTGGGCTGGCCAGCTGACAAGGACACATAGGTTTGCTCTCCTAGGCACTCGTTTTTGACTGAAGTGTCACTGGGCAGAGGAGCAGCTTTGTTGCGATTTGCCAGGAAGCAAGAGCTCGGTGATGCAGTGAAGGTGGCTTTGCTTGCATCTGGAAGGGAAAATGAAAACCCTTGTTGGCCGTTATGTATGCTCGTTGCATACAATATGCATGCTGTTTGAATCATCTTCCCTGGCCAGAGATCTACATCACACAGTATCAGCTCCTTACTGAAGCCATCACAGTGAAGGTAATGAATCAGATTTACTCCCTTGAAGTAAATGTCAACAATGAAGTCAAGTAAAGCACATTAAGAGTGAATCAGGATCAACACTTCATCCCAAAGAATTAACAATGGCAACTTTAGAATGCTTGCTCTTTTCATACTGATATCTAGAGAAAAACATTTGTTATACTCAAGAGTTCTTCAGCTTTTTGCAGACTACTGAGAAAGTCGGTTTTGCTGCTCTTCACCAAGAACCATCAATTTACCTAATAGTTTCAAGTACTTCACCTAAACACACAAGGATGAGGCAACTGTCACACAAGCCCAGTTTTTCTCCTGGAGGCTGAATTAAAAGAAGTGCAGCATCTACTGTCAGACAAATTCTAAGGAAGCTTCTTGCAGCAACTACATCAATTTCTAAACATGCCAGAGTACATGCAAAAGGACCAAGCTCTAGTTACCTAAATTCTTCATGTATTTGTCCAGTAGGTTCTGGAGTTCTTGTTCTTTGTCATTGTTGAACTGTGTCTCCATGGCAAGCAGGATGTACTCATCCAGTAACATGCGGATCAAATGAAAAGAACCTTTTGGAGGAGAAAGAGAGAGAGTAGCAGAATTATCTTTGTGACCATCTCTCACCACTCCACAAGAAGCCAGTGAAACAAACAAATAATTGTGGACTTTAAATGACCTGGCAAGACCAACAAGGAATAGTGCCTAACTTCTAGCTCTAATCTCCCTTTGCACTGGCCCACCTAGCTCAATTGTTTACTGTCCTCTAGGCTATTTGACCACTAATTACATCAAAGAAAAATACTGATGAAAGTGAGACATGCTTTATACTTGAAGAGAGCACACAGTGGAACTAGATAAGGCTGAAGTCTGCTAGAATGCCTCTGCTCTATTTCTGTTTGCCTTGTGCTAAATAACCAGACAATAACTGGTGAAGTCTTTGACCTTATTTCAAGTATATATCACATTAAAAAATGTATGTGTCCCCACAGTCATTTCAAAAACCCTCTGAATTTTAGATAACAATGCATCTATGGCTAAACGTATGAAATTCCATACTAGAGTTTGTTTCACTTATTCTGCCATCTTCTCTGTTATAAAAAGTTCTGAGTGTTCCCCAAAATGTAAACATTCCTGAAGATGGATGTATGAACCTTAATTTCTAAAAGCTGCTAACACTGTTAGATTTCACATCTGCTGATTCCAGAATTAAGTGTGTGGTGACTGCCAAATTCCTTTTGCATTTATTAAAACATACCACGCACAAAACTTTATATACAATAGGAATTTTTTACCAAACTGATCCACAGGTAAAACCAATAATTTAAATCTTCTGTCTCTTATACTGAGATATGCAGTTACACTTCCATTGCCATATTAAAACCAAGCTTCTAGCACTTAAATGTCAAAGCAGTATCAAAACAGCAATTTGAAAGAAAAACATCTTTCAAAAATAAATCTGTGAGACAGGTCACCAGCAAAATATTGCTAGCCTTTACTGTAAAATGTTAGTTTGAAATACACGTCACACAGTATTTGTAGCTTTGATCAAAGAATTTTTAGATTAGGATGAGTTCCTCAGCGCAGGAGATGGTGGAAAGCTGATAAGTGCTTCACATATATGTACAAAATATGAATGTTTTCATAAAGCTCAAGTACCAAAACTTGATGCGTTGTTTAGAGTTAGGTTATGCATCACTCGAGCACCAAAAAAGCTCCATTTCAGAAGGAAGTCCTGAGCTCTCTTCTTTAGAGACCTCCCATTTTGCTTGCTTGCCTGAAAGAGAATAATAAAATACTGTTAAGTATGCTCACTTGCTTTCTGCAAACAGGAGACAAGAACTGAATATCCTTGCGAGCTGAAGGAGTCCTTGACTCAGGCTGATGTGGCAGAGTGAATCAAGCTGCCTGATTCAAACTATCTCCTTGCTGTGTGACCTAATCTGGTAAAACAGAGCAGCCTTCACTCTTCCCAGTACAACTACAGAATGTTGCCTTTTAATGTAGGATGAAAGCTCCCACCCTCTGGCACTGTTGTTCCACAAAAACTGGGAATAGAAATGAGTCTTTATACTTTAATTTAATCTGTATACTACTGGGCAGAATTTCTCTTACAGACTGGCATGTTACTATCATGATGATCAAAGTGATGCTTCTAATACTGTTCATTTCATAGAGTCACTTTGCTCTGACAGTGATTTGTTCATGTGGTAACAATGCCCTGTTACTTTCTCATGCCACAAGCAGAAAGAAGCTGTTGTGTGAGTTTGACAGCAGCCACGCTTTAGCACGAACAGAAGGCAGACAGCAGAGGAAGGATTACATTCTCTGTAAATGATTAGCTTCTGCTCTAGTTGACCTAGCTTCATATCAGAACTTGTTGGTACTTCTTCCCTTAAGAACAGGAAAACAATGCTAGCAACCATACTTGTTAGCTTTAATAATATGGTATCACATAGCAGATGCTAAATGGAAAACTGCTTCACCTTTTCTGCCCAACCTATCAGGAACTGCTTTATGAAATTGTGGAATGAAATTTAGACCATAATCATTCCAGCCTAAAATAAGGTGAGATTACTCAGCTTCAATAGTTGGTTTTTGTTGGTTTTTTTTTTGCCTAGGGAATTTTCTGTGTATGTGAGGACTTGCTTTTGCTCTGTTGCTCTGAGTCATCCAAAGCTCCCTCACTGCGCTGATCACATATGCAAGCAATTGTTAGGAAATTCAGAGTACTTTAAAAATAAAGAAATTATCACTGTCTCCATTTAAATTTGGGACAGCAGGCAAACAAATGAAAAAGGGCATGCCTCTGGTTTTCTTTTACGTGGCAGTCTTCTGCCAGCCAGTTGATGTTAACTGTACTGTCTCATTCTTTTGCGTTCATTCATATCAAGATCCTGCCTAAACAGATGAATAAGATACTGCATTTTCAGATAAAAAAGTCTGATGAGAAGACCAGTGCTAAGTTATTAGCCAACAACATGTAATACCTTATTCTGTTAGTTTACAGTAATTAGAGTCACAAATTGGGTAAATATCTCTTACTCAGCCATAAGTCAAAATCCTTTATTTTGTTCTGAGCTGTAGTTTATTAATCCCTACATAACTATATGCCTATAAAATACATATGAAAATGATGAAATGCGTCTTAATAATTGGAGACAGGCAGGGAAATCCCATCAAAACCCTCAATTACTGTGCTAAGCACCTTACAGACCTACAAAACTGGATCTTCCATCCTGGAATGTAGAAATCCTTCAGGAGGCTAGCTACTTCTGAATCCACCTGCTGCAATAACTTATACCACACACAATATCACCCAAATGCCATGGAAGAGAGAATTGCTTCTCCAAGGAACATTTGCTCACCTTACTTAGAGCAATCCCCCTGTGATTCTGTAGGCACACATAAGGTGGGAGGGTTTCTGTCATGTACAGTTTGCAAAAGTGCTGATTTAAGTGTTTTAGCTACGATACTTCTTAGTTTGTCACACACATAAGACTGCTCAGCATGATTAATTAGAACTAATATCACTGCAATCTCTGAAACCAGATGACAAACTTCCCTGGCACATTAAGGAGATAGGAGCAGAGACAAAAATTCCTTGTGGAAAATCAGTGGGACTGCATAAGGAGTAAGGGGAATAGGATTTGGTCTGGAGTCAGGCAGAACATTTGAAAGGTACCTTGATAACCCTTTGCTCAACCACAGTATCCAACCATTCAATAAATGATTCCACAGTGGCATTCTTCTTTAGAAGGTCCTTCAGTTCTTGGAACACTGTAATAGAGTCATCTACCATGTAAAAAGGAGAACATATCATTGCACTCTATTCTGAACATGAGAAAAAGCCACTCACCAGCCATATGACAATATTGTAGCATGGAAAGAAAAATCAAAGAATTAGAGCAGTGAAGAAATAAGTAATTCCCCAGCAAAGCAAGAACACACACATCCGTCACACACATATATTTTAATTACTTAAGCGTTACAATGATACAGGTTGTAAGACAATGAAGTTTTATAAGAAAAAAAAAAGCAAAATATTATTGTATTTTCCATTCTTTTGTAGATTTAATATTGAAAACCTTTCTAATACTACATTTACTGGTAAAGTTTTCTCTGTAATATGTTAGATTTGCAGTGTCTTATGTTTCCTTCATATTTTACAAGTTTCTCACAATAGGATATAAAGTTAATTTCCTCAATTCCTGTTTTCAAAAAAGGGCCTGAATGACCAGTTACTTCTCTCATCCTTTTCTTTTTTAACCAGAGTGAAAAAAGACAAAGAATAAAATGAAAAATAACTACACAAACAAAGTAGGAAAGGGGTAACTCAAATGAAAATGTGAACAGGATTGTGAGTCATTAAAAAGAACAAACTTTCATAATCAAAGTAATATTTACAGCACAACACACTGCTATTCGTTTCAGCTCTTGAGACTCAGATCAACATGACTCCTATAACAAAGTTCTCTTTTTAATAGAAGAAATGGCTAGATCTATTTTTCAACAATGTATATGAAAATTAACTACCTCAAAATTTATACTTCACTCTATTCAGTGTATGAAAACAGCTGCTACACTAAATAGAAAATTTAGAAAATTTTACAAAATAAATTTTTAAAGCCCAACTTTCAGAAGAAAATACAATTAATTAAAAAACAAAAAGCAAACTAGTTCAAATACCCATTACATTAAGCCACAACGATAAGGAATTTTGGACAAATCTTTCAAGAGCTGGTGTGGGCAATAACCCCATATAATTAGGACCAAATTTCAAAAGAGGCTTGCAACTGACATGTAAATTAATTTTTCAGCAATAATTTAAAACCATCCATCTGGGATGACTTCCCAGCACAAGCTTCTGTTCTTGCAGGACATGCAAGGGCAACCAATTGTTTTTTTTAACCTACTGAAGTTTAAGGTGAATTAGATTACAGAATGCAGAGTCTATGAGTCCAAGTAGATTGGTGTGCATGGAATGAAAGAATGAATTGCTTTTAATGGCACAAATGTATCACCATGAACTTACATTCACTGTAGACTTCCCCATCAGAGTCTGTGCTCCCTGAAACTGCAAGGAGGGCCTGAGAACCAATGCTATTCAAATCAACTTTTTCAATATCTGACACCATGGAATTCACCACGTGCTGATCAAAAAGAGCTGGCCGAGCAATCTGCAAGAGAAAGCAAGGTAAAATGCTCAGACTCTGTTGTGGCTTAGCCTCAGCTGGCAGAGGCACCACACAGCCACTCACTCTCTACCCTGCCACGGGATGGGGGAGAGAACTGAAAGAGTAAAAGTAAGAAAAATTGTTGGTAGAGTTAAAACCAGTTTAATAATTTTTTAAAAGAAATAATAAAAATAATAACAATAAAAATAATAATTTAAAAGTTTAAAAGAAACCCCAAAAAACAACAGAGAAAAATACAGTCCAACAAAGACCAGTGATGCAAATGAAAACAATTGCTCACCACCAACTGACCAATGCCCAGCCAGGCCCCTGTGCAGTGGTCCCCTGACAAACTTCCCGTTTTATTGTTGGTCTGTGGTATGGAACATCCCTGTGATCAGCTGGGGCCAGCTATGTCTCCTGCCAAATTTTTGTGCATCTCCAACTTACTTGCTGGCAGTGTAGTGTAAGAAGCAGAAAAATCCCTGGCTATGTGTAAACACTGCTCAGCAGTAATTAAAATAGCCCTGAATTATCAGTCCTTTCCAGTATGAATACAAAATACAGACCCATACTATGATGAATACAAATCCAAAATATAGACTCATATTATGACAAACTAAATGAACTCTATCCCTGACAAAAACCATCACAGGCCCTCACCTGGGAATCACGCAAAAAACTCCTTAGAGAAGAATACTATTCTTAATTTTATTGTCATGGCTGGGTTTATCACAGATCAGATGAGATAATGTTTCCCTTTCATTAGACTCCTGATGCTCTTCTAATGTGCCTTCCTATCAGTATCTTCCCGATATCACCCATCTGCTGCTTTTGTATTAATATTTATGGAAGAGAAAACCAAGTCAAGATGAATCTGTGGTGTGTTTACAGTTATTCATGAGGACTACCAGCTCAGAGCACAAGATGCTAGTGTAGAAGAAAGTTCTGCGAAAGGCATTGCATCCTTTTGTATAATCTACAAAACCATCCTTTGCCAGGCAAGAAGGATCATCTGATATTCCCAATTTGGTAATAAACAAAATACACATACATTCCACTTGATCGTTTCATTGAAAAAAGCTCCTGTAACCATGGTCTTTGCTCTCTTTCCTGGCACAAAATTTGAAGTTCTGGTCAGATGTATTTACGATATTTCTAACTTCATGGTTAAAACTACAAGATTTAAGTCTTCCATGGCTGAAAGCCAACCTTGAAAAAAATAATGCATTGTATCTCATAGCCAGAAAGTTACACTGAATACAACTGACACATTTTTGGATGTATAATCTTATTCTGTTTACCTGTGCTAGGTGCAGGAATGATGTCTGTCGTTTCAGGGAAGAAACAAATCTTCGTGCAATAGACAATTTCTTATCTATCAGGCTTTCCGGTAGATTTTCCAAAGAGGAAGCAACCCACTGTTCCCAGTTTTTTGCAAAACTTCTTATATCTGCCAGTAAACTATAGGAAACAAAAAGTGATTTAGAGAATCCCCAGTAAAAATTGTCTGGAATTAGTCTGAATAATTGAGTTTCAGTCTATGGCTAACACACTTCTGAACATATCTGGAAATTATTCCTCAGGTGTTACCAAAAGAAACATGAAATGACCAATCATTGATCTTTATATTGACTATATATTGATACATACCCCCTCTGGGAAAAAAATGTAAGCCAATTGGGGCATTAAAATGCTATTTAATATTTTAAGGCTGCTCTATAGCTGCCCTCAAAGCTGACACTATTTTGCCGTATGTACCCTACTGTCCTAAAAATGAGCATAAATACGGAGAGGAAATTTCTCTAGAATATAGAATTACTAGCATTTATCTGGAATATGCCTAAAAATCAGAATGTACCACGATTATTATCAAATACCTACCTTTCTGGCATTTCTTGCATTGTTGCAGGGATGAGTACATCTGTAAGAACCTTCAAAAAGTTAACAGAAAATGACATCATGCTTCCACTGGCCATTTATTCATTCATTCACGTCTGTCTTGTCTACTTAGATTGCAAAGTGATAAGTACAGAAAATTTTCACAGAATAAATCCTACCTACTGTCTAGACATTTATATGCCTAGATTCTTCCAATCACTATTAGATAGTAACATATGAGACATTTATATACTTTGATAGCACCCATTCTTAATGCATGTCTTCATAGCAGTAAAATGAGAAAAAAACCAACCAAGACATGCTATCCCCCATGTCTTAGAGTAGGGAAATCAGTAGAAGTGAGAGGCATAAACACTTCGTCTTTTCTAGCACCACCAAGCCTCTGTAAAGCAGATACTCAAGCATCTCCCAAGTCCTTGAATGCTGTTGACTCTTCTTTCTGCCAAACTGGACATGGCACTGCAGGCATTCAGAGTTTAGCTATAGAGTTCCCTGTATCTAAGTTTGGTGTGGAACAGTTTTGGCAAAAAAACCCTAGGGAATGTTATTGTGGAGGACAAAGTTGTTAGACAATATTTCACTATTAATGAAAATAGTTTGAAAACAACCCAAAGTAATTCCTTCTTCCTTCTGTCAGCTGTGATGTCAAGAATATCTAACATGATTATAGAGAAGAAATAGTGAGAGACAAAAAAGAGGCACAATAGCAAATCTAGGAACTTCTGAGAAATTTGGTCTTAATCAATTTGTAATTTAACGCTCCTCTAGTATTTCTTCTTCTGTCACATTTAATCTACCATAAATAAAGTTAATATTGAATCTATTGAGACAACACATTTAGAGCAGGAAAAACCTCATAAACTCAAGGTACATTATAACCTCTACAAGTAAATGAGGCTTAATGACCCATCTCCTGGGTAGTAATTATGATTCTTGATGCTAATTACCTTTGCCTTACTATGCTAACTAAAACACTTCTTACTTTACAGCTTTATATGCTTCTAAGAAATATGTACTTTCATCTTTTCTGGATTTTTCCTCCATATCTTTGTACAGTAACTAATGACATTTAGGTTACAATAAGGCATCAGAGCTAAAAAGCCTGTTATTTCTTCTCACCAATATGTTATGTGAAATCTGTTAGAGAGACACCTATATGACAATCCTTTTCTATTTCTATGACATGTCCAAACGAAAAACTCAGGAAACTTTGGTGGCATTATTTTGGTTTTTCCCCGGTGCTCTATAACTTGTTCCTGACCTTGCAACATTCCTAAGGGTCACTTCTTTTCAACTTTTTATGTGATCATGCCATGAGTTAGATCAAATAACTCCTATGGTACAAAAGCTCTGCAAAACAAGTATTCCTTAATTTTTTTTTAAACCCAGAGCAGGTAAGAGTCTAGCAGTTTTGCTGGTATATCTAATACTAGCGCACACACACATCTAACAGCACAGAAACAGAAATGAAAGGGACCAGGTAGAAGAGGCAAGAATGTCTTAATTCAGTATTGTTCCAGCTCCTTAACATGAAACCATGGCCTGACATAACCTGTAAGTAGCAGAGTGGCATGAGGAATCACCTTACTGATGTGCCACAGACTCTCTTTTCTGGTAGAAACTGCAATAATCTTTTCAGTGAAAACAAGGCTTCAGTTTTCATCTGGGATTACCTTTTTCAGCCTTGTCATGGAGCACATGAGCATTTCTTTTAGCTACGTTTAAGCAAGGAGGTCAGGGTTTCACTGCTGGTGTGCTGCTTGTGGTCACACATCAGGTGTTCAGTAGAGCTGAGACTGGAGTCCAGCTCTTATAAGTGCCCATTTTATTTCTTGATTTCAATTATTTCCTTGCTGATTTACAGCAGAAAGCAGTCATGGCATCCTTCATTCTATTTTTTTTTCCTGATACAGAAGCGGGTGAGATTATCCATGCAGCTAAATGCTTGACTTACCTTATACAGTATTGAGTCACAGACACAGAAAATGTCAATGATGATGGGATTTTCAAGCAGGGGAAGAAGATGGTCAGGCATTCCTTGCCAAAAATGTAATAGGAAATGCTGGATCTAAAGGAATAGGAACCAGATTCAAAGACATAAATCATGCTTTCTTGGCTTCCCATGCATATGTACCAAGAGAGTGTGTTCAAACAACCTTACCTCTTCAAAGTTCCCATTAATTGCATTGTCAAGGACACACTGACAGTGTGTTTTGTACATCATGATAAGAGTATCTACCTGTTTTGAAAGAAAGAAATATTAAACAGAGTTTCTTAACTCTTTCCTTTACTGCTACAGTGATCTAAGTTTCTGCTTTGTGTAGCAAGTATTTAAACACATAATATAAATTGTATTGCAATGCCTATTTGCAAATAGGCAGCCTTTATATCCAGAAGTGATGAGGACGTCACTCATCTCTAGTTTTATCCACAGCTTTATGCCATTATTATTCAAGCATTATTTAAGTCAAGCACTGATGCTGTGGTCAGACATGTAGCATCTGAACCTGTATACACTGTGAAAATGTGGATAATAAAGTAAAGCAATAGCTAGATTCGTCAGTCAGATGGTAAAGTAAATTCACCATTCTGAAGCTAGGATTAATCCCAAAGAGCAGTGCAAGTTAATCATTAGGCTACTATAGGCGTCTATGAGTGTTCTGAAACATCATCTAGTTGGACAAATGAGAAAATAGCTGCCAGTCATTTGGTCAAAGTTTAATCACTGCCTCACATGAACTGAACTTTAAAAAGCAGAACCCTCTTTCATCTCATCAGGCTACTTTAGCTGAATGGAGTGTTCCCTTATTTAAAAAAAAAAAAAAAGAGTAGTAATTTTAAAGAATTGTAGCTAATTAGAAGACAAGAAATATGCAAACTATTTTAAGGAAGGAGAAGTGCTAGTAAAACCATTCTTATGGTCCTGAATAACAGAAGGTTTGTCACAGCTTATGAACTTCTCCAGCAAACCACTCACATTTCAAATGAACCTGGTGTCATCTTATAGGTTCAGAATGCAGATTTCTTTGAAAATAGACCTTTCTGACTTTCAGAGCTGCTTCTCTAACTATGTATCTTTAAAAAGCAATAGAAAAGTGTGACAAAGTGTGAGACTCAAGCACATTTTAAATTATTGTTTTTGAAAGGAGTCGATGGAAGTATAAAAGTTGGGTAAGTCCTCTCCAGAAACACTAAATGCAGGAATTACCCATCTATTTCAGTGCAGACTGCTGTATTTATGGACTCTCCAGACATCTGAGTTGCAAGCAACTCCTTAGGTGTTTAATGTAGGAATCAAACTTCATGTATGGGCTGCCTTCAACAGAGTACCTAAATATCTTAGGTTCAACAACCTTGGGTCAGATAAGCTGAAGGAGGGAAAAGGCAGTATGCAAAGAAAACCGGAAATAAGAGAACAAGAAACAAGGAAGGAGCAGCAAGGAAAGAGAATGTAGGAGACACACAGAAATTTATCTTTTCCACAGTCTCCTCATAACTCAGTGAGTCTGTCTCCAAACATTCATGCACAATGCTGCTGACCCAAAAGTGAAGAAAGAATGAATTACAAGTTCTTCTCCATTGTCAGAGCAGTTTTGTTTATACTGCAGTGTTGCGTCTTCAAGGTACCTCAAATGTTTGTCAAGCTTGAATTTAATGAGAATGCTGTCTGTATGAGAGATGTCTATATGGAGACTATACCAGCAGGTGGTGCATACTGCTGAGTATACCAGT
This sequence comes from Petroica traversi, assembly GCA_025920805.1. Classification (NCBI taxonomy): domain Eukaryota; kingdom Metazoa; phylum Chordata; class Aves; order Passeriformes; family Petroicidae; genus Petroica; species Petroica traversi. Next base: position 10,978,415 of record JAHLSL010000017.1, read on the forward strand.
TTTTGGACTTTCTTTAGGAATGTGAGATTTCCAGCTAAGATTTCCAGCTAAGATGGCCCCTTTTGTTTAGCTTCTCCCTACAAGAATCCTAGGTTTCACTACTTTCTCAGTACAAGCTTAGGAGGAGGGGCTCACAAAACAAAACATTTTAAACCAACATGTCTCAAACGAGTCACCATCATCACCTGAACTAGAGGTTAAATTGAAAAGTTCAAAATATCTGTCAAAGGATTTCTTACACAATGTAGCAGCTTGTAAACTGACAAGAAATAGACATAACACACAGGTAAAGAATCAAAGACATAAAACACGAGAGAGATACTTCCAACTGAAGAGTTATCCTTAGGATAAGCAATGCCAAGTATGATACAAGGAATGATTAAAGCAATTTTAAAGAAATCCAAGCAGGCTCTGATTTTCAGTCTCTTTTCAAACAGTTAATGAAAGAGAGTAAAATTAATCTAACTATTTGTTGTGAATTATTTGTTCTGTTCTAATCAGAACAAAATTTACCTTAAATCCAAAAGCATTCGTAAAGAATACAACTCAGTTATTTGTTTATTTTGCTCTCCCTGTGTTACATACCATCAGTTTGTAAAATACTGGGTCAGTTAATAGGTAAATAATTCAACCACCTTTCCATTGCAAAGCCGGTTAATCGGTGTTAGTAAAGGTTTGCCCCCTCTATAAATCAGTCACCTCTGTTTGATTATGGACATTTCTGGCTCTTTCATGTCAATACCTCAAAGGCTAAGACATGAAGAAACATTCTGTAGCAAATTTTTGATCTCTAAGACAGAAGAGAAGGAGCTCACATTTTACCTTGTCTTTAGAAATGCACCCTTGAAGCAAAAGGTGTTGAGCACTTGGAAACTCTGGGAGGAGTGTTCCAGTTTTGGAACTCAGAGAATATTTACGAGTAAAACCACCCTGAAACAGAAGGGAAAAAACAGGAACATTGAAATAGATAATACTGTTACATCTGAAATCAAAAAGTCATGCTAAACTTGTATATTATTTCACTAATCTCCCAAGGTTCTGGAATATGTGCATTCAGATAATCCTTCAAAAATAATGATGCTTATCCAAATTCGGACACCAGCTCAGGAAGGTTATTAAATATGTGGTCTAGATCTAAACTCCACCACACACTCTTAAGGTCTCAAATGCTACAATTAAGTTGAAACCCTTATCCTCAAGAGAAGAAATACAATCTGTGCTATGATTCTGCCCTTATTGGCTAAAATGTAGTTATTCTCACAGGATTGCACTCAAACCTAAAGAAGACCATTTGGCTGAAACCCTCCTTCTATTTTATCTTAACTAGTCCTTATGTAAAGTCAGTGTGCAGAGCCACGAGCTGACCTTCTGTGAATTCCATATGTATGTGGAAAATCTATTATTTCTGCGCAGATTTCCTCTGTACTAATGGATGTAATTTATGATGATGCACAAGGCATTTGAATGGAACTTGAAGTGACTTTTTCCTACCCCTCTGCCTACAGGTAGATTTCACTGAAGTGGGAATGGTAGGTATATAGTGCAAAATATAGTGCAAAAGTGTGTCAAGGAGACTGTTTTTCTGTAAATTTTGACTCATTAATAGGAGGCCAGTTTCAAGTGAAATTCTCTTAAATACTGAATTCAGGAAACCATAGCTGTAACTCACTTATTCAACATAGATATAGCCCTATTTTTATAGGGTGATATGTCTGACAAAACAGACAGCAAAAAAACAAAGGCATACATCATGTAAACTAATTTTGCCTGTGCTATCTACTATTCAAACACATAAAAAGCTCTAAGCAAAAGAAATTGTAGGAATTTAGAAACATTATTAGTTCTTCATGTCAATACTTTTGTAGTGTTATAATTGCCTATCAGTATAAGGAGGGTATTTTTTTAACAGGAATAATCCTAATGATTTTATTATGCAATTACCCATGAAATATATGAAAAGCTCTGATTAAAGGGGATTTTTAATTTAAAAAAGGCAGTGATGGTGGTGGGAGGTTTAAGAGAAGATAATCTGCAATGTTTTTTACCTTGCTAATGGACTTATATGACTGTGCCTCAGTTCTAGGCTTAATATTTTAACCTGCTGCCACTTGCCCTTTCAATTTAATGCCATCTGTTTCTAATGGCCATTTAACATTAAGATAATGATAGTAATATTATCTGCCTAATTAACCATGCAGACTCTAATGGTGCACTAACTGGTTTAGATAAAAGAATTTGCTGATATCTCCCCCCTACAGAGAGAATACTAGAAAATGTGATAAAACATACCACAAGTAAACAGTGTCCCTGGCACTCAATAAGTGTTCATTCAAATGCCATTTACTCAGTATATTTAGACAATCAGTGCTTTAACATCTTTTCAATGTCTTTACGTTCCTACTGAGAATTACACCTTATGCAATCGTAAATCTTTTTGGAATACCTAATTGCATGTACTTTCAAGCAAATGCAAAAGGACCTATCTATCGCCTGTTCACACTAATGAAAATAAAATTGCCAAATTTTCAGTTTTGGCCATGAAAGACTTGTTTTCTCTTAAGACCTGTCTGAATAATTTCAGACAATACAGAGCTAGACAATCAAGAACTCACAATAATGTGTCCTTTCTCATTTATTTCCACTAACTTATCTTTGAATATTTTTTTCTGGGAGGACAAAGAAACTTTGGGTCAGGAACAAGATAGATTGTGGAACTGTCAATTCCAAGGCAGACTGGGAATGCCATATCAGAAATGGAAAAAAATATGCATCCACTTATGCCAAAGGAACCAGATATATTCCATCCCAAAACTCTGAACAATGAATGCTCCATGAATATGTTGGGGATATCCCATGGCATAGCACTATCTTTTTTTGATAAGATAGCCAATTATCTGAACAGGGAAAATGCAACAGATCTAATCTATCTGAACCTCACTAAAATACTTGACATGGTGTCACCATGGGAAATGATCAGTTATGCTGGTGAGAGTGGGGATTAGTAAAAGAATGTAAAAATGTTTAAGAAACTGACTCCAGCTGAAATGCTAACAAGTTGTGTTGACAAGGAAACTACTGGGTTGAAAAGGGATTGAAGTGAAAATTCCCAAAGATCAGTCTTGGGGCTGATCTCACTGAATGTTTCATAGATTAAATTGGTTGACATGAGCTAATGAAATCATCAACAGAGGAAGACTAAGAGGTCATGTAGAAAGACATGGATGGCTTTGAGATAATGGTAATAAGGGGGGATGAAAATCAATACAGCAAAACTACACTCTCAGAGACCAATAAAAATGTCTGCTATCAGCTAGGAGTTGCTTATCTGGTAATGAAAAAGGTGAAAGGCTTGCTGTGTATCAGTTGATCACAGAAGGTATATTTAGTCTAGTAAATTAAATGGTGTCAGGAAACATTCCCAGGCAATACTGGAACAGTATTACTCAGATGGCCTCTGGCATTCTTTTGGCCCATGACAATTAGCAGTATCCCAAACACCTCTAGTCATATTTCAAAAAGTACTGCACATTAGAGACATCTCTTCGTGGCAATGTGGCATAGATGTCCCTATGTCCTTTTGCAGGTTCAGGAGTTTAATTAATATGGATGCAGGATATTGCATGCCAGTTGAACACAGTGCCAAATAAAAACACTGTGAGCAGCTCTTAACCTTTAATGCACAATAATCCACTATCTTCTACTATAAATATGACCAGAATGACAGCAACTATACCATAGTATACATAGTAAAAATGCAGACTACTTGTGGGGGCTGGAGAACAGAAAACAACAAACCAGATCCAGTTCTAGGGTTCATCAGAATTTCCAACAGGAATTGGAAATATGCCATTTACAAGACTTTATGATTTGTTTTACGCTAAAGATATTCACATCAGAACAAGCAAAGTGGAAGGCCATAAGATAATAAGTTACTAAAAGCTGCCGTTTGTCCCATCCAGCAAGCAAAAGCAGCAAAAAGACACAACAACAAAATGTCATGAAGAGTAAAAAATCAAGAAAGACAATCCTGAAGAGGAGGCACAAATTTCAGTTTATTTAAAAAAAAATTCTTTTCAGCTTGTAGTCAGACAAACAAGATTCTGAGAAAACCCTTCTGCAAAAGTAACATGTAAAAAAATTAAAACTAGAGCTTGATCCTTTGCTTACTTGATATGGTTGTGGGTAACTGGATTGCAATGGGAACCCTAGAAAGTGTTTTCCAATCTTATTTTTCTTTGAATATTTAGAGGACCAAATACTCAGCTTTGTTAAAAAAAGATTAATGCAGTCAAATATTTAATGAAAAATAATGTTGCAATTTTCAAAGAAATAAATGTGAAGGAAAACACAGCTCACATAATTTTTGGATTACAACAAGTAAAAGGAAATGGACTACAGCACTTACCTCATTCTTTAGCTTGCTTCCAGAGAACCTTTGAAAGTAAACACATTTTATTATTTTTTCCCTAAGCAGAACATTTGTAGAGATTATATATCTATATATATGTATGATCTATTATAAAAATTACCACATTTTCCCAAATGCAATTACAGGTTCTAATGGGTTTTCTAATGTTCTTTTTTCTTAACTTCTTCCATTGATTCTCAAGTACCAGGGGATAACAGGAAACCTACTGATGTCTTATAAAACATGAAGATTTATACCACTGACTAAACAGTATAAAATCCAGTGTCAAGTTTTTGGTTGAATCTTTGCCATTTCACAAACAGCAAAAGTGTAGCATAGCTGCAAGTCCATAACATCTTTATAAGGAAATACATGCAGTTTTTGATAGAGCTGAGTAAATTCAGAGTAGAGAAAGTATACATACATAATTTACATTTCTTAGAAAAAATAAGAAATCATGGTGATTTCCCATTATTTTTCACTACAGTACTATTTTGATGCAATGAAATACATTTCTGAGATAAAAGATTCCTTAACTGGCAAAAATGTGTTGCGGCATAGTGAATGTCTTATTAAGAATCGCATTGAGGGATTCCCCATGAAGTTCACTGGATTGTCAGACAGACAGTTCCTTCAGTGCAGAAACCAGAAAGACCATTTAAGTTATAACTACTAAAGTAGAGAATGTGTAATAATAGTGATTCTAATGGATCAGTGTAATGATAAATGTTGTTTGATTATTGTTATTTCCTGTACCACTAGCTGCCAACTGATAAGATACTGTGGGCAATATGAAGTCTCATAATTACTAGTGGCAATATCATTGCTGTTGAGATGCTCTCTGGCTGTTTCCTGCTCTCTGAGATGCTCTCAGAAATCCAGAGGCTGAGCAGTTGTGGAATTCCTCCTGCCCAGGCCTGGCACAGGTACCTGACAGCTCCCACCACATGATAACCCAGCATATGTTACCTAGACAGTTCCCTTGCATGTTGATAGTTAAGTATAAATGAAGACATCACTCAACTGATTGCAACATGGATCTAATTAACTTCAAGGCTAGATGTATTTGTTTTGGACTCTGGATTTCCACATGTTCAGCAAAATATACACTGCATGTACAGCAAAAAATGTGAGGCAGCATCTGCTAGCACTGCTCTTCCACAGCTCCCCTACTAGAAGAGACATAAGGACAGATTTTTTGGATCACTATGTGCAGCAGCCAGGAACTGAGAGATTCAGATTTGAATCCCTACACTGCCTTATTCTTTCCTTAAAGAAAGGAAACTTGTTCTTAAACCCAGGCTACTGCATCATTCTTTTCACACAGAAAAATCCAACCACTGTGGTGGACCAGACTGTGCAAAATGACCATCTGAGCTTCTGTTTTAGTTCAGATAGAGAGGCAGTTGAACTGCTGGACCTTGAAAATTCAACACCTCATACAGGACAGCACAGGTCCTAACACAAAGAAAAGGTTCCTAATTAGCGAATCTAGTGAGTAGTCCTGAAAATCTTAGAGTATCTATTCCATCTTTATGTCAGTGTATATTGTCAGAAATCCAGCCTTGGGGAATTCTGCAGAACCTCCATTTTCTTAGCACTCATTGCTGCTAGATTGTGCCTGTCTGACATAAAGCTGAGGAGTAAGAATTATTATATTCCTTTAAATGAAAATAACGGTCTTATAGTCAACAAAAGGAACAATTTGTTCAAGATAATTCTGTATTATGAAAGAAAAAATACACTGTGTACCAGCAACCTCGACAGCTCTGGATAAATATCAGACAAAGAAATAGAATATTCCAATCTATTACACCATAAGTACTGCTGTGGAGAGAACCCACCCTTTTTAAGCATCATTGGCAGCTTATCCTCAATTTTTACACTTGTCGTAATGTTTGGAAAAGGTGTCTTTGGATATAACCTAAATCAGCCACTAGTCAAATTTTCTATGTGTGATTATAAACTCATTTATTCCTTTCCTTTCTCAGAGTCCCACTTATCCAGGTACACTGGCACAGACAATGAAAGCCGTCATTCAAGCCATATGTGAACAGAGACATTTGTTTTACGAACTATTAATCTTTGGCAAACCAACAGGCAGCTATCGTAACGTATTGATCCTGCTAGCTGTCCCTTAAATAAATATAATTAGAGCTTCCTGGGTTAGGTTTAAACTGATATTAGCCAGTCAAAGCACCTGTAAATATTAATCTACACTGACCCCTCCCTCCTGCCCCACAGGTGCCAGCTTCACACCATTCTCCAGGCGTTTCATAATGGAAAGCTGTCCTGGGGAAAGAACTCACAGGGTGACACACAAGCAAACAAAATTAGACAAGTGTTCTGGAAATGGGATTTCAGTCCCTCATACAGACTTGAACAAATGTTCTCCTGTTAAAAGTTGATGCAGCTCTACACTGACTGTAGTGGGGTCAAACTGGAAGCCACTATCAAAATATATAGATCAACCTCTTAAAACAGAGATAAGCAAAATTACTAGTTCTGGTAAAATAAAAATTAGTCCCACATATACCTTCCTAAAGGAAGGTCATAGTTAGGCCTTCATGCATTAAGTCTTGGAAGTTATGTTCTTTTACCTGGTTAAGCCTTTTCCGGAATACACAGAGTGGTAATATGCACTGCTTTCTTTAATGCCAATTCCATAATAGTGATACCTGCAGAAAAGGAAAAAAAAAAGGGGGGGATTGTTTATGAGTAATATGTCAAGTAAACCAAGTTGTCAAATTGATTTTAAATGCTTTCTGAAAATTTTTCAAAACAGGGTCTAATAATTCCCTCCACTGACATGGAACAAAATCTAGTCTCATAGAAAAGAGTATAGACATGATTTGATACAAAATTCAAGGGATAAAATTAAAAGATACTTTCTTACTAGAATAATGTAGCTAGTAAATCCATAAACGTTGCATCTCTTTCCCCTAATATGCCTTCTGTTTCATTTTACTTCATTTGTTGGAAAGGGTTTGATCTACCAGGTTCCCTTTATCTTGCTTATCACCGTTACGTTTAGACAGTCCTCAGAGCTTTTCTCAGTTGAAAATAGCTTGCCAGTGCACCTTATAACTTAGTGTTCAGTCTCCTGTGACTAATAATGATAATATGTCATTCATTCATTCTTCTATCAGGTTGTAGGCTGACTAATTCTTAATCATTTAGCCATTTAAGCACTTCTCATCCACATTCTTCTCCCTTGTTGCTCTCCTGGAGATTACTGCTCCCAAATACAGCTTGAAAAAGGAAACATGCCTATTGGTCAGGCTGTGCACTGCTCACACCCAACACCTTAACTAAAGACAGCAAGGATGTAAAAAGAGGTTGAGTTGGTGCTAAGAAAACTGGCTGTGCAGTAGCTAGTTACTGTTTTTTACTGATTTTGCTATATGTGACCTCTGAGAGAAGGGCAGGAGAGCAAGCTGGGGGCAGCTCTTTCCTTACCGGTCATAGCAAAGTTTGCTTGAGTTCATCTATCAAAGGTGATAGCCCCTGTCTTATAAATTCCACTCAACAGATTTAAAAACTGATTGTGCTAAACCAAATTTGTCTAAGAATGTTATAGATAGAAGAGAAAGGTTAATATGTCTTTTACTAAAATTAGTTTGAAAATACCATGGCAGCTGGTTTAACTGAGCTGCTTTGAAGTTGCACTTTGCAATACACTGCACTGATTTCACTGAAATTCCCTGAAACACTGAAAAAGCTTGAAGAAATGCACTCTTAAGACACAAAGCCCCAGCAAATAGTACATAGAACACATTAACAGAAGTGTTAATCTCATCTCATCTCTGCTGTTCCTGGTGAGGACCATTAAAAAAAAAAACCACAGTATTTTGTTTGCTCTTGTATGGAACTGTCACAGGTAAGAACAAAACTCTCACGTGCTTTACATTTACAAAGCTGGTTAAAGGCATTAAGATACAAATTATGCCTAAGAAAATGCTCATTAGGATGATATATTTGCCTAGCCTAGGTAGCTTTGACAACCTCAGCTGAAACAGTTTTTCTGTTTCTGGACAGTCTGTTGTGTGCATTCAGGATTTTACAGCCAAGAAACATGACAGAAAGTGGCACCATCACTTTTACTGCCTTCCTGAAACAGATGAGTCCACATAACACTGCTAGATCACTGTGGCACCTGTCAACCCCTAGGAAAGCCAAAAATTTCTCCCCTCTTTCCTTACTGTGACATAAGAGGTATTGAAAATATACATCTGTGGATTCTTCGAAATATCAGCATTTACTTAGTCTTTACATTGCAAAGGGTGTCCACTGAACAGGTTGAAAAACAGAGTAGAGCTGTGACTGCTTCTTTAACAATGTTATCTGCACATTTGTCATTGGCCATGTAAGCAAGCAGTTGCCTACATCTCATTCTAACAGTTTATATCTCCCAGCTTCAATCACAAAATTCTGAAAAAAAAACCAACCTTCTGAGCTTTCACCATAAATTTGGCATTCCCCCCGGCTAAGATTGGAATGGACCAGAGGCAAGGAAAGCATTATTTCCTTACAAAGTTAGGATTCAATATCTAAATTATTCAACACCTAATTCAATATTAATATATATGGGCTAGGAACAGAACCTGTTGTGCTGAAATTCTCAGGTTTCCAGTGGTAGACAATACACTTTTTCCTGCTGGAATGCCCAAAGATATCAGAATTTATCACTGAGACATCTTATTATGTAGAGAATAGATAGATATTTTCAATATATATTCTGTAGTATTAAAGGCACAGCATGTGTCCTTCTGTTTTTCTTTGATAATTCAAATAGTAGAATTTTTAGTGCTGAAAATACAGCTTTTCATTCACAACTCAGAAACAATTAAGAATAACACCATTTTACGTTTCAAGCTCTGCCTGGCATACTTCATAGAGTAATAGGATATGAAGATTTTTATTCTTTTACAAGCCATTAGTTGGAAGAGCTTATTTTGGCCTCCCTGTTGAGAGTAGTACACCCATCCCAGACACATTGATAACAACTTTAACCTACATCTTCAAATGCCTTCCTTCTGTCTCTTTATGTGCACATTTTTATGTGTTTGAACAGAATATTTGTATTTTCTATTTATTATTTCTACTGTGAAATTAATAAAATGTAATCAGTCACTACAAAGAATTTACTCTCAATTTTAGAAATAAACATTTTATAAAATGAGCAGAACTACTTTTCTCTTTTAATTTCTGTGGTTTGTTGTAACATATGTTCCTACACAACTTGTAGCACTGATTTTAGCATACACTGACACAAATGATAGCTGATAAGGAAATGATAGGCTTAAGCTGTTCAGGGACTTGCAATAACTTCTTATCACAGGGCCTGCTGTCATATCAGTTTTATTAACCCACTAAATCACTCCTAATAAATAAGATAATAGTTTTCAGACATGATGGATAAAAGCTAAGATTCATCATTGATCAAAGTCTACAAAGAAATTAAATTGTAACTTGAGCTCAAACAGTCTTCCATGTATATGGACTGAGCAATTTGTATGCTTTCCTAAGTAGCTCTTCAGGTGATTTGTGTACTGTGAAAGTTCCAGCTGAGTTCTAGCAGTCACCACAGTATGTTCAACATTACCAATGCAAAAGGGTGAATTCAGAACAGAGAACTGTTGCTTATGAAATACTAATCTAAGAGAGCAGTTTGCACTATTTGTGGTGCTGCATCTTCTTTCACTCAGCAAGAATATAGAAAAATTCCCTTACTTTCAGCTATGTACAGAGATTAATGCATTTTGTTAACAAAATTGTGTCCAATGTGTTGGACCTTCTTGGCCAAATGTTTAAACGAGTTTTAGTATTGACACTTTTGTACAAACAGGTTGTTGGATGCAAACACAGAGAAAGAGAGACTCTGACTTGAATTCTAGGAATCATTAGATGCAGTTTTAAGTTTGTCCTTTGCCCAGAGCTAGAGATGACAAATGGGAACAGGGGAGGAACTAACATTTGTGTATCTCACACTTCAGAACAGCAACTGTATTCCATGTTAGTGCAGGAGCTTTCGCTCAAATCCAGTTTGTGCTCATGAGGATGTTATAAAGAGCTTGTTTCAGTGTGGAAGAGAAACAATTTCCATCACCTCGAAGATGATGGAAAAAGGAAATTATTTTCTTTGTTTTTTTCTCTGATCATAGCCAGGCTCTACCAACAGATCACTGTGCATGCTTGCAGTGTCCAGGAAGGCACTTTTTTCCCAGGGCATTAACTTTTCTCTAAAATATAAGAACAATTATTCCATTGGAGAAGAATTGTCTTCTTCCTTTTTATGCTTTTGGAGCATCTGACTGTAATAGAGTCCTAGACAATGATCAGAGCTCCTGGGCAATATTGCCATATAAAACATCACTGTCAGGAACAGTGAGTACTAATACTGCTCCTGCTAGCATTATCTGGTAATAAAGATAGCAGTGGTAGAAATAATACAATGTAACTACACTTCCGCGCTTTAAAAAATATTACTTAATTGCTAGTAAGAACTCTCCTAACTAGTCTCAGGAACTCAGAAACAGCTTGTAACATTTAGAGCCCATGCTAAGATAAAAAAAGAGTGACTAGTCATTTACTGAAACTGATGAACAGTCCTTAAACTTTATTATTAATTAAATGGAAATAGTTCTGCAAATAACATTATTGTGACTAACTGCTACCTGGTAAAATCAGAAATTAATTTACTCCTCAGTGAGTCTGCAGTTCTGAGGGGGACGTGGCCCACAACACCAGAGATAGAAAAATAGATTATCAGGGATCACTAAACTGAGAAAGGATAGATTTGGATGAGATACTAGGAAAGAATTCTTTACTGTGGGGGTGCTGAGGCACAGACTGCTCAGAACAGCTGTGGATGTCCCATCCCTGGAAGTGCTCAAGGTCAGATTGGATGGGGCTTTGAACAACTGGACTAGTTGAAAGTGTTTCTTTCTGTGGCACAGGGGTTAAAACTAGATGATCTTTAAGGTCTCTTCCAACTCTAACCATTCTACCATTCTATGCCTCTATGATTCTATGATTTATACTGCTTGCTGCTGTATTCAGTTTCTGAACTGGAAATACTGTCATTTGTGCTTTTTGTGAGGTCCTTTTTAGCACAGCAAGATCAAGGTAAATGCATCTTAGCAGAAATGAGAATTGCAGAGGAAAAGCCTCTGAGGAAAACTGATGAAAAAAACACAGAGAAACAAGTGCCAGATGTTCAAACAAAGCCTACTGATGCCTCATTCCTTGGAGGAAATTGTTCAAGAACAGTTAATCCATACGAAAGTATGGCACATAATACCAACAAGGTTAGTAGGGATATGGAATCTGCCAAAGAAATGTTGGGCATGCATTATTTTTGTATTAATACAGTTTAATGTCTTCAAGAAAAGGGGAATATAGTGACACATGTTCCAACACAATTAATTTTGTAGCTATATAGATATTTGAAACACATTCATTTACTTAATAAAGGTTGACTTACTGTGTTTAAATCATGCAGACACATATGTTTTGGAAGTTTGGAACCTCATTGGATCCTGTTAATCAATCTGTCAGTTATGTCAGAACAAATATATAACGAGCACGTGGGAGACTTCTCCCTTGCATTATCTCGTTCATTGTAACTAAATGATTCAACAAATATGTTGGGTTATGAATCTGACTAAGAATTCACCAAGGCCTTGATGAATTAGTAGGTTGTCAAGTATTCCTGCACAGATGGTGAATGCCAGATCTCTTAAAATTTTAAACACAACACCAGCAGCAAAGCTATGTCTGCATCATCTTACACCTGTAATCATAGCTAAAGTTCACCACAGCAGACAATACATATAAATAAAACTTTCTAATGATGCTTTCCTCAAAACACCTCTAATCAATATCTATCAGTCACCTACAAAATGAGAAATGAACTTCAGTTCCAGTTTTTCTCTACACACTGCAGACTGTGTACTATCTCCTAAAAGAGATGAATGGATTACAAATTTGTAAGACTGTGAGAGACACTATGCAAGAACTATCCTCTGTTAAAATCAACAAAACCAAAAAAACCAAACCAAACAATAAAAAAGGAATAATGCTCTATTAAGACTTTATTTCCTTTGAATTTTATTTTTATTAATGGTTATTTAAAATAAATGCTTAAGACACATTCAAACAATGGAATGCCTTTGCTAAAATTTGGAATTTAAATTCTTGCCCAACTTCATTTTTTCTGCAATAAAACCTAAAATTCACAAATGACATCTAATTAATTTTTCAGCAAAACTAAGGTAGAATCTACTATCTATTTCTTGTATTTCTAAGGTAGGAAAAAAACCAAGTAAAACAACACTTAATAACCCCTCAAAACTATGAAAATAAAAAAATTATCTTTTAGAATATTGTAAAGCACTTAGGAAAATGAGTTTTGTAGTCTCTTTTGGTTTTTAGTTTTGCCTGAACACTACTGGAAGACCAGAGTAACTTTGTCTAATTAGCTCAAAAAAAAAGAGTTTTCCCAAACAAAGAGAATGTTTCTATCATTATTCTGGTTTTCTATCTTATTCATTAGCAAAATGGATGTGAGGGAATATGCTTGTTATCACTCTTCACAACAGCTTTCCACTGAATTACTCATGGCCAAAAGCATAATGCCAGAACCAGAACTAATAAAAATTTTACCACCAGGTGATATAGAATTACCTGTGATCCATTCCTACAATCTAATATTTCATACATCAAATATACAAATTAACAGGATACATTATTTGTGAAATGACTGCACTATAGATTGTGCACTTTTCAGAGTTTTGTAAGATACCCACAACAAAGAGCAGAAGTATACCTTATACTCAATTGAAAATAATGCTTTTTTTTGGTGATGTATTTAAGTGAATCCCTACTATTATGTAGAAAACACAATGAAAGTTGTTAGACTTGCAAAAGGAAAATAAAATCACTATTTAGAGAAAGATGAGCAGCTATATAAAGACATATATATTATTAATGCTTTTTGTATCTAATATTTTGTCATTTATGTGCAACATATGCATGCGTCTATAAATGCAATGATAAGATTTAGAAGCTTAATCAGTTTAATTTTAGAAATTATGCAGCAATGTTTTCAAACATAATTGCTTGAATCTACGTATCAAGTTCACCATGTATATGAAAGTTATCATTTGCAGTGTACCATCTGAATAAAGCCCCGTGCCAGTTAGTACATGTTAAGGAGACATGAAAATACACATAATTCCTGAAATGTACTCTATAAGAAGATACACACACAATTGTGCCTTACTTTGAATGGCCCCTTGTTCCAAGCCGCCTTGTGGTAAGGAGAGGGAATTTCTGGCGAATGGTCTAAAGAGAAAATAACTGCATTAATTTCTAACCCTGGCAAACTTTCTTAGCAATCTGTTTATAGAAAAATTGCAGGACAAATATATGGTCCAAGGTAGTTCATGAAAAAAACTTTGATACTTATGGCACAACATAAACAATTAGGCCAAGTTTCATACTGCAGGATTTCTTCCATCCTTGTCCATCTTGCTATGTATCTCCAGTCTTCCCACCTGTTCCTCCTTTCTGTTTTCACATTTACATTTTAAAATCTAGCTTTCTTCACCAGAATCCTGTTATGTTCAAGTTTAGGACTTTAGGAAAAGTACAACTGTATCTTTTGCTTCAGATAGCTAAACAAAATCAGGGGAAACTCTGCCCTCTAGCTATGCTGTTTTCAAGGACAAACAACTAGAAAGAAATTGATTTTTTTATTTGAAAGTGTGATCTGAAAAATTAATTCATTACTAGAGGTAGATCTAATAGATATGTCTAATAGACAGATCATTGTCAAAACAATGTTTAAATGAGACCTATTGTCTTTCCCATTTATAATGACACTGTATATGAAAATTAGATATCTATCTTTTTAGTATATCTAGTTCAAGAGGAATAAAATAGAAAATGAACATTTTAGGAACCAGATTTTAAATCCATTATTATGATTTAATTAAATTAATGCATTTTGCTATGTATGAAGCATTACCAGATCAGTAGTGTTTAAAAAAAGATGATCCTTGAAGCATTTTTGGTTTCCCATTTCACTAAATACTAAGGATTTAATTTGGAGAGTTCACATCTCTCTTTCATTAAATTACTTCAAGATTAATTGCAGAGAAGGGTAGGAAAGAGAATGAATCAACAAATTTTTCATTTGGGAGCTCTTTGTGTTATTAATTTCTTTTCCCTTTCCGGTATTGCTTGTGTCAGATCTTACTTTACACTGCCTTTAATAAAATTATACATGTCTTCCCTGTCAGATATGGTTTTTGTGGAAAGAACTTGTTAATGTCATCAACAAAAAGAAAAAGAGAATGCTTTTTTTTTTTGTAAAAAACCAGCAATAAATCAAAGGGAATTTCATCTTCAATCTCCTAAAGGTGATATTAAGAAATTCTTTCATAGGAGACATTGTAGTAATAGTTAATCTGATTCCAAGAACATTAGCAGTAGAAAACATGCGAATTTCAGAAGAATTTTTACACAGGCGTACTTAATTGTGATTCTATCAAACAACTGATCTAACAAATTATGAAGGTATTTACTTATTACCTTCCCAAAAGTTGCAGCACAGGCAGGTTCCAGCTTCTCTTTTCTGCAGAAGTCTAAATAATGTGCATAAAGGATGCATCTTGGTAAACAAACTCCTTCACATACAATGTAGTTTTCTTCCAGCCTGTGTAGAAAAAGAAACTGTCAGAGTAAGAAGCAATATGCTATTTCTCCCGATTGCATTTTTCAGCTTTTGGTATTGCTCTCTCTTTTTTGTTATTGTTATTCTTCTTCTTCTTTTTTTTAATCTTTTTTAGATTTTTCTGAAGAACTCCATCAGAACACACAGATGAGTTTCTCTGAACCTGACAAGACACCACAGACAGACTCCACACTTGGTGCTTAAGCTAGCTGCAGGATATGGAAAACCTTGAAATTCCTTTTCTTAATGAATCTTTTTGAATGTCTGGACTTTTTTGCTTTACTTAAATAACTAAATTTTCATCACTTTAGAGCCAGCCTTAGTCTGACAATAAGAGTACTAACTAGACTAGGAAAAACCTGGGTCTAAATCTGTACTTTATAAAGATTTAAGAGTTGGGACCTGGACTTGCATCTTCAGTCCACTGTATCCTGAACACCTGAGAAAAAGTCTCTTTTCTTCCTCTTTTTGCTTTTTAATTTCCACTCTGGACTTGGAAATGCTTCAAACAGCAGTGAAAAAAACGAAGAACAACATTTTTTGAAGGAGGTGAATTTCTACGTAGCTTCCCAATCAGTTAATACAAGTGTTGAGTGATGGTCATTAAAGTAAAATTTTTAAAACCAAAGCAAAAACCTGACCATCTTCAGTTGAACAGAACCCTTGGCAACAGCTGGGTATTTCACGTTGTCCTGTTGGTTTTTTTCTTTATCATTTTACATTGTTCACTACTGCTGGGATGATGTGCAATAAATTTGTTTCTCAAACTACACAAATAAGTAAGAAAATACTGTGTAGTAAGCACTCCATACTGAATAATTTTGCACTGACTCACCAGACTTAAATCCTTAACTATTTATACTCAGAAGTCAGATGTAAGCTAGAATAAAAAAACTGAATAATTTGAATTAGCCTAATTTTTCAGTTAGAAGGAAAAAAAATATCTCTATTGACAGTCTGCACTTGTTTCCCATTTAATTCAACAGCACTCCTCCCTAATTTCGAGTGTACTTTAACATAAACATTTATCAAATAATGTCTGCAGAATTTGACCTCTTATTTAGTTAACTTTTTCCCAAAGATAAAATAAACCAAAGTCAGGGCCCCAGTGGGTGGGAGAACATAATGTAAAAGAAATGCATTCTAAGATAGTGAAAATCTAACTGTCACAGCCTTAAAGGATAATTAAAGCAGCCATTCACAAACGCAGTTCTTAAATAATGTTTCATTTCTATATTTTGACGACACATTTCATTGATAACCACATAGTGCGATAATCGGACTAAGACTTCTGTTAAGTGAGAATTTCAAAACTCAGAAATTTGGGGATGGGTGTCCTTATTTGCAGATGAAGCTCATCCAAAAAAAAACTCCTCAAAACAAAACAAAACAAAACAAAACAAAACAAAAACAAAAACAAAAAACAACTAACGAAACACCCCAAAACCGACAAATTATTTCAGAAAGAACTGTGAGATGTCGCCCTCCTTGCCAGCTCAGCTGTTAGAGAAAGGTCCCTCCGAGTGTGACGGACACGCCGGATCGGTCCAGGAGCCCCCAGGGCGGGCACCGGGGCTCTCCGGAGCCTTACCATTGCAGGGTGAGCTGCGTCTGCTTCTTCTTGTCCTTCATGATCTGCGCGATGCTCTTCTTCGCACACGGGCTTTGGCCGGCGGCTGTCAGCGCGCCGTCGCGAGCATCCGCATCCTCCTCCTCCGAGGAGAGGGCTCCGCTGCCGAAGCGCGTCTCTGAGCGCCGCGGGGGACAAGAACAGAGCCCCGAGGGCATCATTAGGCTCCCGCAGCACACCGTCCCTCCCGCCCTGCCC
>JAHLSL010000017.1:10995791-11025780 GCA_025920805.1 Petroica traversi
GGCGGCGGTCGGGCGGCGCGGGGAGGTTGTGCCTCCGCTTCCCCTCACGCCGCCGTGCTCGGGCGGGCCAGAAGGGGACAGGGCATGGCTGAAGGCCGAGGAGGTTCAGGGGAGCCGGCCAGCAGCGGATCTGCCGGGGATTTAATGATTAACTCCCGCCGGCGGTGGCTCCGCTGCTGCCAGGGAGCAGCTCCTGGCCTGCCGCGGGATCCCCTGTCCCTGCCGGGCAGAAGGCCGCCGCGAAGGGTGGCTCCTCCTGCGTTTCGCCGCTGCCTCCTGACAGCCGCAGTGGTGGGACCCTTCTGGCCACTGCCACTGTCCGTATTTCCTTAATTCCTAGTGTAATTTTGTGGGCGATGGAACAAAACATCTTCATTTTGTACCCCTCATCTGGCAGACGTGTCTTTGCTTTGCTCCATTTCAGCATGCTGACTGAGAGATGGCAGGAGAGAATCACAGGAAGATGGTCCCTGCTTTTTGCAGAGAACAAAACTGACAGTAGGATGGAAATTTAGTCGGATCACTGCAACATCCGCTGTTTTAATAAATTGTCATTAATCTTATGTGTTGTGCTCTTCACATAAGGACTGGGAAATTGTAGTATGACTTACGGTAGCAAGCAGCCCTGAAATGTAATATTGGATTAATTGTGAAGCATTCTTCAAGCCATCAAGTAGTGCTGGACTATCACAAACACAAAGTTTGTGAAGAGCTATTTTTTTTCTGCTCTCTTCTAGTCTCCTGTTGCACTTCAAGTAATTGATCCCATGAATACTACGAAGCAGCAGAATATGACCAGTTCCACTCCTGCACAGATGCCTCATCAGACCAGCTATCATCCATCAAATCCACATTTAACAAAACCCTAGCCGTGCCTCTATCTCCAAAAGGCCCTAAACCTCATAACAAGTATAAGTTATGGACTTCAGATGTGAGGCAGACAGGCCTGTGAGAGGGTCTCAGAGTCAAAAATGGCATTTAGCTGAACTTTCTAGTGTTCTGCTTACACTTCTTCCCTGTGTAAAATATATTTCTTTCTTTACCGGTTGTACCATTCAAACATTTCTTTACTGTTTCCACGTTCCCTTCTTTATTAAGTGACGCTATACATGGCCTTGACCACACATGCTGGTGTCAGTTCTTGCTGTAACTCACTGGGACAGTTCAGCTTCTGGTTCCAATGGCTTTGTTTTGAGATTGTGGTAAAATCCCATTTGACCCTCTGATTTTGGCCGGCCTGAGCACTTCACAGTTCAGTCCACCACGACCAGTATTTCCATGGTATAATAAAACCTCTCAGCTGCTATTTGTTGAGTCTTTTGTGAGCAAAATCCAACGTGACACCGGACAAGGATCTTTTTAGTATTACAGAGCTAAATGTAGCTATTTGTTCTTAAAGGGCAGGATTCTGCTTTGCTATGATGCCAGAATATCCTCAGTGACACTAATGAATTCTATCCATCATCACCACAGGGATTAATGGAGTAAGGGGCCCAGCACAGGGACCAGCCAGTTTCCACTCTGGAGCAACAACCATTTGTAATCCTGCTGAAGCAAAGGAGAGATACCAAAAGCTCTGGCCAGTGGACAGTTCTACCCCCATTTAAGCTACCTCTTGCTGGAGTCAACAGTCCACCCAAATGTATGATTTCAGCCTTTGGGAGACAGAAAGGGTGGGGCAGGTATAGAACTGGGCTAGGTGTACCATGGACATTGCAGCACTGCTTGTGTCTAGAAATTTTTAATAACATTCTGGTATGTGTCTGTTGAGAATTGTGGTCCTAACCATAGTCCTAATTACTGAATAAAATCTAAATATGAACTAGAACTGCTAAAATGTATATCCAAGTATATTGGTTTTTTTTATAATTTTCCTATTCAAAAATTGTGTGCACACACAGACCCATACACACACACAAACACACATATATATATATACATACACACAGAGATGAATGTCAAGGTGGGTACATGCGTTATCCCTGGAAACATTCAAAGTAAGACTGGATGGGATGAGGCTCTGAGCAGCCTGATGTAGTTGGAACTGTCCTGCACATTGCAGGAGGATTTAACTACATGAGCTTCGAAGGTCCCTTCCAAACCAAACTGATCTGTGGTTCTGTAATTGGTACTTGAAGCACAAGACACCTCTTGTCTAACTCTGTCTCAGGGTTAGTTTTCTTAGTCTAATCTGCTCACCTCAGTCTCCCTTTAGAGTCAGTGGAGAAGAAAAGGTATCTCCCAGAGGTAATTCATACCAGGCACATTACCTAGTAAAACATATCATCTTCTCATAAATCTGTTTCCCTTCCAGGTCTGTACTGAGAGCCTAGGAAGCCTTGCTTGGTTTTAGATGAGTTTTGTAATGATGTAATCTCACTAAAATTCAGCAGTCTGTTTTAAAGCCTGGAGTAAATGATCAGGTACATATGCTCTGTAGGACAACAGAATTATTTGTTTTTATAACTTACATGTGAAATATCATTTATATCAGCACTCAGGTATTGCATAATTTCATCTTGCTGCAGTGTTCCTTTTTCTTGTTGCCAACACAGCACATTAAAACAAAATGGTTTTCAACTTTATTCATATCTGTGTGACTTGCCATTAACAACAATCTGCCTGAGGGGTTCTCTGTTTTGAACTGCAAAATGTTTGGAAGATAAATGCAGCAATAGAAACACAATTTGTTATTGATCTGTACCTGTGTAATCCTGCATGATGTTTACTTAAGTGTTGGAAACTGTTTCACCTCATATCCTCCCCAGACAAATGAACTACACAGAAACCCTGATATGATGTTGATGCCAGGATTATTTGTTAGACCCTAGTGCCTATTTCTTTCCAAATATGCTCATAGTACAGTAACAGTACTGATGATACATATCAGTATTCTAAAAGGATATAATAATTTGTCATTATTGTCACTGTTTGTCATTCTCTCTATTTTGACATAGCATGAATCTATTTAGCTGCTCCTGAAATTCCATTTCTGGTTTTTTGTGACTCATTGCAAGAAACAGATTTAACCACCACCAATTCAAACAAGATAGCTTTCCCATTTGTTTTGGTCCTTTCCACATCTTGGTGTTTACTTTAGGAGAGTAATTTGGTCTTCACAATTAAAAAAAAAAAAAAAAATCAGTGCATGAAGCTAAGAGCTCCTGCATTTGTCACTGGCCACACCTTTTGAAAGCATATCTTCAGGAACAGACTTTTTTATGACAAAATTTTTTTTAGAAAAGTATCTCTCTATTAATTAAAGGGTCAAAGCATCGAAACATCCTCCAGAATATTAGCTTTATTGTTTCCAATAATTAATGAATCATTCCTTTTGATAAATTACCTGTAATGATGGCTTGAGAATATCACTCGATGATAAGGAAAAATTCTTTGTCTTTGCAGTTTTTTCTGAGCGCTTCTCAAGGTTCTTATACTTCAGCAATTTTTGGTAACTAATTTTTCTAAAGAATTTGCTTATTTATGGTGTCTTGAGTCAGCAGCTTTGTACATGCAACCAAGTGAAACCTTAGAGAAAGCAAAGGTAAAGAAAGGAGGGCACTCAAATTTTAGCACTTTTCCTTTGGATTTCTCTTTTACCACAGGAGAGGATCTTGTGTCACCCATTGCTGCCACTTGGTGCTGTGGCTTCTCTGGAGTTTGTAGAAGAAGGAGGTGGAGAAAGATCTAAAAGTGAAGGGAGTGCACCAGGAAAGGAAAGTGGCATCCTTCAGTGTGGGGCTGGGATTTCTGCTCTCAGTGGGGAAGAGAAGGAGCATCCTTCATTGCCCAGCTAGTCCAACTCAGCAGCTACAGCAGGGGACTGCAACCTGCACTGGTGCCTTTTGACCACAGCAAGCTCTGTGAAATGCCAGTGCTGATGCTCTAAAATTACACAAATATGGTTGAACTTTAGCTGTGCTGCCAACAGAGTGAAAAGTTACTGTTCAAAACTATGGAACTGCAGTCAGCTCAAACTACCCAGGAGGAGAACAATTCAACTCTGTGGGGTACATGAGTGTGTGTGTATCTACACAAAAATACCGCAAGAAAATAAATTGATTATCCAAAGGAAGCCTTGCGTTGCCTGACTAATTCCCACCTTCTTTTTATAAGTTCTTATTCTGCCTTATTAGCAATTTCATAACTTTCATTATATCACCCTGAACATCCTGAGTTTTCCTAATGCTGAAAATGTTTTCCCAACTTGGTATGGAAAAGGTCCACAAACCTTGCCCTGCCAATAACTTTACAAGCAGTGCCCGATCTGTGAAAGCATCGGCTTGTCTGACAAGTTAATCCGGCAGAGAAGCTTAGGGTTTCCTTTGCATGGAACCATTTCTGGCATCCAGTAGATGGTGATGTTTAATAATATATTTCCCGCTCTGTCTCTGGCTGATAAAGCCAGACCTATCTCTCTGTCTCTTTACATTTACTCAATGCCTGTTCCTATGATCTTAAAATGAAAAACAATTCTGTTTTGTATAGAAGGAAGCCCTTCTGTTTTTCTTCTCAAAGAACAAACTTCAAAATAAATAAACCATATATTACACTAACCCCTTCACAGTTCACATGTCACTATCCTCTACAAACCCAGGGAGACTCTACACTCTGTAGGTAGCCAAGATTAACTGTGGAGTTCTGACCTTATGTAGTTACATGTAAGTAAAAAATTTCAGTGCTTACCTCTCTCTTGAGTTGATGTTAAACTGTTGTCTCAGGTTACTTATCTTGATTTGAAATGCCATTTTTCAATATGTGTGCTTTTTTCCTGTGCCAAATTGGGAGAAAATGTTTGTATTCATATAAGTACATGCTCCTACAAGCTTACAGACTGAACAGCCACTTCACCACTCATGTATTTGCACTGTGCTTTGGTGGGCACATTCAGGAAAAAAATAGTAAAGAGGTCAGCATAGTTTTTCACTGGGTAGCTATACAAACATCTTGTCTTCCTTTGTGAATGATCCAAGAAAAGAGCTGAACTTAGAGGATATGTTCTCCCTTAAAAAAGTGATTTTGAGAATTTCTGCAGATACTCCAAACAGCTCTATTAGCAGCACTTCTTCTTGTATAACTAGCCTATCTGCAAACAACTTCTAAATAGGTGTTAACAGAGGCAAAACACTGAAGTCAAGTGACTATTCTTTCTATGCAAAGCTGAGTCCTGAAGGTTCTACCACCAGCTGGGTACAGCTTGCTAAACTGTTGCATTCGCAGATAACTCACCACTTCTCAAAATAAGTTCTTTCTCCTCTGGGTTTCTCTGTCCAACTTGTTCCTAACCACACACTCCCTCTGCTAGAAGTAACAAGGTCAAGAAAAAAATAATCAAGGGCTTTCTGATATTTCAAATAGTTAAATCAGCCCAGAAGTGTGATCAGAGCCAGAATGTGGGTGGGATGGTGCCACTGGGACTGAGGGAAAGGGAAGGAGGATGGTCAGAATAGAGGAAGATATATAAGAATGGAGGGGAGAAAGATTTCCTCACTTTTGCAGCAATACAATGTGCTGAATTGCCTGTGGAACCACAGACCTATTAATGGGTGATGTGCAAAATGTGCTTTTTAGATTAATACAGCTATCTTTGAACAAATTATCTCACACAGTTACTGCGCAACTTTACAATTCCATCCTGTAGCTCAAACATATTCATTTCCCCTTCCCTTCCCTTCCCTTCCCTTCCCTTCCCTTCCCTTCCCTTCCCTTCCCGAAACCTTCCCGTCCCTTCCCGAAACCATCCCTTCCCTTCCCTTCCCTTCCCTTCCCTTCCCTTCCCTTCCCTTTCTGTATTTTTTGGAATGTTACCAATGTTCTTCCAGCTAGGCATGAACAGAAGTGTGTTGCACTAGGAATCTACTGAGTTCTCTGTATCTGAGTCTAGTGTTCAGTGATCTGAATAATTCTGGTTTTCACTCCAGAATATTTTTTTTCTTGAGATGAATTAGCCACACTATGCAAAGCCATAGGGACAAACAGTGCCTTCACTTTGCTCAGGCTCTCAACCTGGAAACAAGACCAGTTGCCCCTTTGCATATTCCTTTTTGTAGCACATGCTCTGTATTGAGATGCAGGAGTGAGACTTTGAATAATGAGGGGGTGAGGCTGTTTCCTGGATGGAGCGACATCCATGCACTGCTAGTCTCGGACATACTTCAGGCAAGTGTTTTCTAAGGTCAGGAACCAAATGTTTGCTGTTACTGTCCCCTGTTTGTCACCTGATGAAAAGGTGTTTCCCAGTAATGAAGATGTTGTAGCCAATTATTTTAAAATTTTGGGTCAGAAGAAAAAAAAATTCCCTTCATTATATATTTGGACAATATTTTTTAAAGTTTAATATATACATTGTACTTAATGACAGTGTGAGAACAATTCAGTGCCTGATCCAGAGGCAATAGTATCCTTCCCACTGACTTCAATGGGCTCTTCATTAGGTCCTTATTTGCTAAGCAAACACTAGATAAAAGTTCACTTTGTCTCACATACACAGTCACAGAAGTATTGTGCCCTAAGAAAAATCATGGCTTCTTGCTTGTGACATATTCTGGAAGCTGCTCTGGAGGAAAATTAATTCAAATATCTGCATAAGAGGAATTATGTTGCTTACTGTTGAAGATGTAACTTCAACCACAAAGTGGTCATACTGTTTTCAGCACTTCTGAGCATAAATCCTGGCCAAGGACAAGATCCTTGGGATAGTTGGGATAGTGGACAGAACCCAGGCATGTGCTGTGGAGGGCACAGTGTGAAACCTTGCATGGTGCAGAGGATCTAAGTTGATAGGGGTTCCTTGGTAAAGGGATGCTGGGTGTACTCAGTAAAAGCCAAGTTCCCGGTGCTTCCCAAACTACTGACATTAAATGAGCCACCTTGCCTGTTTCCTGCTCTCTTTCACACACCAAGCCAAAGGAGGCTATCTCCTCAGCTCCAGCCAGCCTGGGCTAGTTCTTTCCTTCACCCAGAACACCTTCAATGCCACCTGTTCCACCTGCTATGTGTTTTGAAAACACCAGAAAGGTCTTTGCTGTGTCTCTTATCAACAGATGGATTCTGTGATTAGGCGCACAGAACATTTGTGCAGGATTTAGCAGTACATCCCACTGCAATCTGAACTAACTCAAGTTAAGGACATCCTGAAGTGATGTCTGGTTACTGTGATGGTAGTAAAGGGTGCTCCAAGAGACAGGTTCATTCCATGCTTTTAGAATGTTGATTTGCCCTTCACCAGTTCTGTTGCCCTTGTTTGTACTATTTTCATAGAATTATAGAATCATTAAGATTGAAAAAGACCTCCAAGATTATCAAGTCCAACATTTGACTGAATACCACCACAGCCACTAAACCATATTACATTATTTCAACAGCCAGGGGAATTCCACAGAGAAATTTTGTAGATCTCATAATACATTCTATTTTTGGGTGAAGAATGATAACACATGGCAACAGAGACCAGCCCTTGGTCTTTATCTAGGTGCTTTTTAAATTTTTCATATATTTGCATATAAGCTTGCAGAAAATACACATGGATTAGTCTGCTCATTTATCTAAATTCCAATCAAATACTACTGCTACACTTCACTGAAAACAAGGCACTTGGAAATGCTCTGTTTATGAATTATAAATATCATAAATAAACCAGACTGAATAAGGGTTAGGCCTTTGGAGAAAGAGAAAGCTCTCATGGGAATTAAATTCCTGATGAGAAACTCTGGAGACTATGGGTTTTTTTCAAAATATTTGTTTTGTATCTATGGGATTAAACAATTCTGACCCTAAAATTCACTTTCCATTTCTTTTCCTTCATGTTTCCATTAACATTTATTTCCTAATAATGCAATGCATATGGTGCATTGCCACGTATTAAAACTTCTGTCTTCTAAGACCTTGGTACTTAATAGATCACATTGTGCTTTGACTTGGAAGGCATATTGGGGCATTTCTAAACATGATAATCCCACACTTAATCTGGAGATCTGTCACATTTCAGTCCTGGGGGGTACAGAAGAGTGTAGTCTAAATATCTCTGCAGAATTAGGCTGTAAATTACCCTGGTGTAATGCAGAAAATAATTTAGTTCTCTGTTTCCTAATTTCTCATTAATGAGGTAGGACTAGATGTGGCACCTGTGCAGAGACCTTTTTTACTGTCTCACTTCTTGTAGTCATGGTATTTTGAATCACCTTTCATTAACCTACGGATATGTTCACACACTCTAATGGGAACTACCATCATCATCATCATCATTATTATCATCATCATGTTTTGATTGTGCCTGGGTGATGATTATAGAATGCGTTCATGTGGAAATAATGACATTACCTTTTTTAACAGAGTTATTGTCTCAGGAACAACGAGAAATTATTTGCAGTCTTTCAGTACATAAGAGGGGCTTACAAGAAAGATGAAGAAAGACTTTTAAGCAAGTCCTGTAATGACAGGACAAGAAGTAATGACTTAAAAGTGAGAGAGGGTGGATTTACACTGTATATAAGGAAGACATTTTTTATGATGAGGGTGGTGAGGCACTGAACAGGTTTGCCAGAGAAGCTGTGGATGCCCCATATCTGAAAGTGTTCAAGGCCAGGTTGGATGGGGCTTTGAGCAAGCTGGTCTAGAGCAAAGTGTCCCTGCCCATGGCAGGAGGTTTGGAAATAGATGATTTTTTAATGGTTCTTTTCAGCGCAAACCATTCTATATGTCTAAGAATCTGCTGCCCTTTTTCAGCTGCTTAGACAAATGAATGTCCAAGAATTCTGCATCCACATAAGTACATTTATTCTATAGGTTTAGAAACAGTATCTGCATTTTAGTGTATTAGAGGTAGAGGAAGGATTTTAACAATTTGGATATTAGGTGCCACACAAATATGATTTTTCTTATCACTAGGACTGACATTAAAACAGAAGTTCCCCAGTGGGTGATGGAAATTTGCATAAAGGAATTAATATGTGAAAGAAGGAAACCATTCTAATTTAAAATCAAACCAAACCAACCAAACAAAAAACCCAAACCAAAGCAATAGACAGAAGAACACTGTATGCATTGGCCTCCTTAATTTTTTTTTCCTTGCTGCCCCTTTGGATTACTTAAAAATGATATAAAACCCTTTTTCTGTTGAAAGAAGGGGAATCCATAGAAAAACCTGTAGTACAAGGTTTTATACTTATCCTTTCAGACTTCAGAGTGGTCCCATCTAACAGAAAAGACTGGTACATATCTCTGTTTTTTAAGCATAGACATATTTAGGTATACCTCCAGGAAAATACTAATTTTTTTCCTTTTTTTTTTTTTTCAAATAAAACTACCTTACTTTTCTATGGAATTGTGAAATTTCTGTCAGACAGTGTGGCAATAACTATTTCATTTATGTAGGTCATGATGGAAGTACCCGAAAATTGCAGAAAATTGAATGCCTGAAAATCTACTGGAAAAAATACTGAAAATCTCTGGCAATAAGTAAAAGAAAAAGCTGAAAATTTTACATAGCTAATGTATTTTTTCCTCTGTCCTTGGTTGATTCTAGTAAATTTTTGTCAGCAGCTTCCAGTGCCTTAAGCAGTTTCTTTTGGATAGGTGCTGACATAACTTGTTTTTTCTTCCAATTAATGGAGGTCATGATAGTTGTTCTATCACCCTCAGCTTTAAAGGCTGGGTGGTTGCAAAGATATTTAATACCAAACTTAAGATCCAATTAGTTTATGTGCTGGTAGCCATTTCATATTGTATTTCTAAAAACTGTGTATAAGCAGAATGCTTGTGAGAGTAAATGCAGATTAATGGATTTATCCATCCTTGAGTTATTTCTTCAAAGACATCCTTTTCAGGGAACAGAAATTACTTAGAGCAAAATTTTCGTTCCTATTTTCTTGTTAGTCAAAGTCTGTAAATGCAGTATTTTTGTATATGTAACCTCTCCTTAACCAACATGCACAGTATTCTGTAGGAAGTGTGTAGAATATTGTGTCACTCTACAATATTTTAACAGTGAACTTTTTAGTACAGAATATTCCCAATGGTTCTAATGTGTGAAAATTTTTTTCTTTTTTCCTCAGTCTTTCAATCTGAAGGTTGAAGTCAGCCTCCAGAGTGACTCATGGATTTGCTGTTTTGGGTTCTTTTCCTTATCTGAAAGGAATTTTTATGAGTGTCACCTGTTCTGCCTGTACTCTCTTTGCAGGTGTTTGTTTACTTTTATAACACAATCAGTTAAATCCTGTAAGGTGATCTGAAATCTTTTAAGATCTCAACAGAAAATCAAAGTAAATGAAAAAGTCCAGAATAAGGGTGCCAATGACAGCCTAGTATCCATAAGCATCAAACCTGGACTGAGCTAGATGAGGCATGAAACCTATCTACCTTCAGGAATCTTGTTCCTTGCTTGCAGAGCTCCTCTCAGCTGGGTAGGGAGCTCCTAACAGCTTATCTCCTATACAAACATAAGGAGATTTAGGTTCTCAGAAACAGAGTTCCCCAAGTCCTCCTGGCTGAGCTCAGGACTGCCTACAGTAGTTTGTCCTGAGAGAAGCCTCAAATCCCATTTGCGTCTTCTGCAGTTTGGCATCCATGGACATCTGTTCCCAGACACTACTGAGTGTGGCATTATCACCGAGCCACACAATAGATGATGTTGGAAGGGGCATCTGGAAATCCTCCAGTCCAGTCCCAAAGTATCTTTCTCTGCGACAGATAACTAAGTATTTAGGGAAAAGCTTTGTACTTGCTCAGATACATGGTTTCAAGACAGTGACAAGGTAAAGATTTATGAAATCAGGGCAAGGGAGGACCTGCTCTTTTCCTGGTGTGCCATGCTAGGTCCTGTCAGCCTCTCATTTGGGAGACATTGACTTGATTTTCTTCTCTCTCTGAAGAGTTTTAAATCCATGTTTTCCAAATGCATTCTTATTAAAGTATGCTGAGGGAAGAAAGCAAACAAATTCTCTCTTCTTCTTATGCTGATATTTGAATAGAGTTGAACATTTGGGTGAATGTTTTCATGATACGTTTTGGTAATTAAGGCATTCCCTTAAAATCAGGCACCACCTGACTTTCAGTCCCTGCTTCCAAAACCTATTTTCATTTCTCTTAGCCAAATTACTGCTTAATATTGCCAGTTCTGTTTTATCTCCAAAATGACTGAAGAAAAATGCTAATATTTTTGAAGGAACTTACGTGGGGCAAGCAGTGCAAGAGTTAAAAAATCACTAAGTGCTATTTGCAAAAGTGATTTAATGAGAATAAGCACAAGGTCACCAAGATGGCTATCTCAGTTTATGTGGTTATCTGTGCCTTTAATAGCCTGTATTCAAAACCAACACTCTCAGACCCTTTATAATCAATACCCTTGGAGATTTCTAAAAACTGTAACCACTTACATTTTCAAATTCATATAAACCTGATTTTATTTTGAGCTGTGTTTCTTATTAATGATGCTGAGAGTTGCTTAGCATGAACTACTTGCCATTGGAATTTTTGTGTGAGATGATCTCCAGCCCAACTTTCTTGTCAATAGGCACTTCCAAATCATGGCAAATATATTAGGCGATACAACCCCAGGAATTTCTGAATATGCTGAGTCTCTTAGGAGGGTTCTTACTGCTCAGGCAAGAAGAGCTTTTTCATAGAAATTGTCAATGACATTCCAGTAAGTATGGGACACTGCAAGAAGAAAGATTTGAGCCCTCTCCTTTTGTGTAGCAAAGATCTCACTATAGGATTGTGAGCAGCCAGTGGCAGAAGGACCCCTGGCCTCCAGCCTCTCAGGAGAAAGCCCAAATACCTAAGCTAGAGGTTTTCTTTCCCTCTGGGTGACCCTTTCACTACAAGCTGGGACCAAATATTTGCATTGTCATCAGATGAATGACATTTTTGCTGTCTTGTTTTTCAATTAAGAGAGGGGGAGGTGGAACAAAGGAGAGAAATAAAACCTAGTGGAAAAATTCTGAAAATGTCATCTCAATAAGCTGGGTCATGCCTACTCTGCTGGCTTTTATGGAGAATTGTCCTGCATCCAACGCACACAGCTAACTATCTTGGCTGAGTGGGATAGGATCAGCCTTGCTGGATTATTTTAAAAAAAAACAAAAACACTGGTAATTTACAAGTAAATTCAAATTTGAAAAGGCTAAAAATATTTCCTGTCAATATTAGAAAATTCAATCCCCTTGATTTTTCACATCAAAATCGTATTGACTTGGAATTTAATCTAAGAATATCAAAATATCAGAGAAAATCTACGTGAACAAACATATCTGATCTGAACTAAAAAAAAAAAAGTAGGCATTAATTCAAATGTAGGACCTTTCACAGCTCTGGTTTAATTTCTTATATCCTTTTTCTAGCATAAACAGCAAAGGTGCACTGAATATGCACAACATGGACTATTGACTGAAACACTTTCTGTAAAAGAAATTGCTGTGAGACTGCTCTGGATGTCCGTGACAGTCCAGGCAGAAGGTTGAAGGCATGCCCCCACATTTCAGTTTTCCACCAAAGTACTCCAACAAGGTCATTTGCATCAGGGGAAATTCAGCTTTCAAGGAACATCAGGAGACACATTTCAACATAGTGACCTGATAAAGAAAAACAGCATTTGTCCTTCCCATCATGCAGCTCAGCTGACACCCTCTAGAGGACAAACCCAATGAACTTGAAAATTGAGTTAGCTTGTTTCTCAGGAATTAATGTGAAGTGTTGGCTTCCATCCAAATTCCATTTCACTGTTGATGTATTTTTAATTTTTATCTTTGTTTGTTTTTTATAACAGACCACAAATGAAAATAATGGGTATTTGTCTTCCCTTTCTTTAATTTTCATATTTAATATTAAGCTATATAGGTCCCAATAAATAGAAGAATTTTTAAAAGGTACTTGAAACTAAGTAATGAAATACCTGCTGTTTTTTTTTTTTTTTTAGTCCCTTTGTTTAAACTTTCTTAAAAGAAATTTAGTATATCAAAATCACTGGGGTAAGTACTGTGGTTCTATTGATCAAGAAAGATGGCAATCCTAACCAATATTTAATCTTCTTAATGCAAATGATGGGATTTTATTGGAATGCTGCTAGCTTTTTCAAAATTGCCATGTCCTGCCTGAATGAGGGGGGATTACCCTACTCCTTTGAATAACGGTGAGAGTATCCAAATTTTTTCTTTCTTCCCTGAGCTGTTGTGAATGCCTGGCAGAAGGGTTCAGCACAATTAAAACCAGTTTAAAGTAGAAAGTGGTGAAAAATGTCTTTCAACTGGGTCTGACTGGATTGGCATCAGAGAAAAGATAATCCTGTGGGAATCTTCTGCATGAGAAACAACAGCTAGGACAAGGAAGTTCAGCCAAAATGTTGATCTTTGTTTCATGTACAGTGTAGTCTCTCTTTGCTGGACAAAGCAACTGAGAGCTGCAAAACTTTCTTCTGCGCAAAAGCCATAACCTGTCCAGGTCTAGAGGCTGCAAAGACAGGAGGAGCAGGTGGTCCATTTCCAGGTGTCCACTGCTGTGAGGGCACTCTGTTGGTCTGCTACTCAAGTCCCCCAGCTTCTCTTGTACATTTTGAATTGTGGGTCCTTTCAGAACTTTGCAGAAAATTTATCTAGGCATAAATTTATAAGGAGTCCCCTGAAGGATTAGTGCTGAATGCTTAACAGGCCCATCCTCCTAACCCCACCAATTCTGGTTCTTCTCAAAGTCCAAGTGGAAGAAGTGACCATTTTGACATGGCAACAGGTTACTTTGAGGCACACAAAGATACTGACAGGACCTCTTTGTCTTCCACAAGGTCCTCCATAGCCTCTTATAATTCTGCAAGCCTGTGTCTCTCACAGTAGCTTTGGGGTTGCTAGCTCCTGTTTAGCATCCTTGCACGGTCCATTAGAGGCTGCTTTTGAGAGATGATGGTACTTCAAGGAATTCCCCTGACTCTTATGCCGGAATCTACCTGCCAGGAAATACTCCTGTGCTAACAACTGTAAAAATCTAGTGTTGTGTCCATGATACGTCACTACATTTGAAGCAAGGAACACTTTGTAGTATACAATTATTTCTATTGCATTTAAGTGCCAAAGCAAAAGGATATTTGCAAGCAGATCAAGTCAATTCTGCAATAGTAGATTAGGCTGAGGTAGCACAGTAAGATTACTGCATACTTCTCATCACTAGTAGTAATTATGAGTTATAGGTCTTGAAAACAAACAAAAACAACAAATCCTCTTTCTTTTGAAAATACACTGTGACATAAAATTTGTGTAGTTGACTTGAAAGCCTGCCTCTTTTTATGGTGTTTTTATAAATAACATGAAATTATGCACCAATTATATGCGATGTTTATTTTGTCAACTTCCACTTTCCAAAGTGATCAAGTAAGGATATTTTTTTTGGCAGGTAAAATCCTCTTCTATAGAAATTAATAGGTTTTTAGAGACTGGGCAGAGTAAAGTTCATTTTTTGCTTCTAATCATAAAACATAACAAATTTGAAGTTTCAAATTATCAGCACTGTATTTCCATTGAGTCCTTATTGCAATATTTAGTGTTAAGCCCTAACTGATATTTCTTGTGAGTTGCTTAAGGAAATGGTTGGCTCCAGTCTTATGCTTTAGTTACATCTAAATATACACAAGTTTTATATACAGAATTATATGCAAGGTAGAGGAAACACTAGAGTATGTGGAACCAGGCTTTAGGGTGCATTACATGACTGACAAAGAACAAGTACAGGAATATTTACAAATGAATGTCTCATAACTCAGGGCCAGTATTTGACTACAGTTAATGCTGTTATAAGTCAAGAGGAAAACCTTTGGAATAGCTGGAATTTTTGCAAGTCAGTACAGAAGCAGAATACACTGGTATCAACATCTGCCCATAAATATATGTGGTCAGATACATTAAAGAAAAAGCAGGCAGCTGTTTGCTGTCTGCACTGACCCAGCAGTGAGAATGTCACATGGAAAGAAGGAAGGCTGATGAAAGAAACACAAACAGTTATATTAAAATAAAAAGTCCAAATGTTAACTTAACTAAAGATCAACATTTGCACTTGCAAGTATTTTGCAAATTGTTGTATTTGTATTTACAAGAAATATATTGGTTGTAAATGGATACTCTTACTACAAAGAGACTGTTGAGAAAACAAACAAAATATAATAATTTGAATAATCTCTCTGCATTATGCTTATCAGAAAGAATGCGTAACAGACATCCCATTTCTAATTTAGCTTGCCAGTAAATAAACCTTGGTTCAAATTTTCTGTGTAAAACCTAGATGTTGTACAATCACAGACAATAAATGCTATGGCTGAACCCATTCTTTTGGGAATATTTTGGCATACTGCCAAAAAAGCAAAATCTGAAGAAGCCATTAAAAGAAAACAGAAATAAACCAATGCCAGAAACAGAGCGGGAGTATTGTCAGATCTGTGTCCCTCACACAAATTGGTATTGTTTATTAGCATAGGTCATGTTTCTGTCCTACAGAGGTCCACTTTGAAGTTTAAGGTTGGGGTTTATGAAAGCTGAAAGTCCAGCTTCTGCTTCTCTTTTTCCCCAGTTCCCTTGGGGCACAGCATCTGATTCCTGTGAATCTGAGGGGACCAGTGGCGGTGAGAACAGCCTCTTCCCGTTCCTCCCACAGCACAGGAGCTGCTGTTCGTGTGCTGGTGTCCTCAGCCAGAGGGGGAAGAAAGCAAAAACTAAGACTAATGTTATTGTTTCCCACTGTTCTGTGTTTATCACATTAACCAGAAGCAGACTTGGCCTGGTTTGGAAATACAGAACCTGATCCAAAGCCCACTGAAGTTGCTAGGACATATGCCTCATGAAAATTGACTTATCCAAACAATTTTTATACAAGGATTTAAAAACAGATAGAAAAGGATTCAGAGTAAAGCAGTCCCTTGGTGGTTTGGGGTTGGGATTTTTGAACCAGAGTCTGATATAAAGCACACTGTGACAGGTGGGTCTTTTATACTTTAGCATTATTTAGACCAGACTTTTGAAACATTGTCACAGCAGTATCACAAATACCATATTACATGGTTGCTTCTTTGCACCCTGCACTCAGCTGGAAGGTATTCAAAACAAGCCCAGATTTATACCAAAATATTTGCCACGTGTTTCAGATAAGGTATCATGAACTTTGTACACAACATAAGAGATTTAATGTCCAGCATTTCCTTTTAAACTCATTTACGTTTCTTCCTCCTTCTCCACTCTCACACCCCTGCACCCTCGTGTTTTACGTGACAGCACTGCTTCAGTACCTTCAATAAAATAGCCTCGGCCAGTGAGGCAAATACAAGCACCTTATGAGGTGTGACCAACTTTCGAGGGCAGCCTTTGTCCTTTGCTGCTCTTTACAGATGACACAGGAGCCCTTGTTGGTGCTGCAGCTCGATTGACTCAAAGCTGGGAGTGAGCAAACAAAACACATGGCATTTGTCATCTTTCTGATCCCCTGCTTGGCCATCAGCACCAACATCGCTTTCTCCTGCCAGAATGCTGATGACTTCGTGGGTGCCAGTTCTCCAGGGGACATTGTCATTGGAGGCTTGTTTGCAGTTCACAGCGAAATGCTGCATCCAGAGGAAGATCCCATCAAGCCAGTCATTCAGAACTGCGCCGGGTGAGTAATACTGGAAGCTGCTCATGTAGCAAAGAAGAGAGCCCTGACAACGGGCATGTAACTCTTACATTAAGGACAATAAATTCTGGTTCTCTTGCTTTGCTTAATCTTTAAAAATTCCTTCAACATCACATAGATTTCATGTAAATTAATACAGGATTACAAAGTATGGCAAAGTCACAATAAAAAAGGGAAATGAGCATTTGATCCTATTTCAATCTTCCCAGATAATCAAATATCCTTGGATGTTTGTGTTATCAACTGATTTCCATGGAAATGCAGATTTGCTCTGGGTCTGAAGGACTCTGCTGGGCAGCTATTCACTATTTGTTATGAAGCTGATGATACATGACTTGAACACAGGCAGACTATTTCATTTTACCTAAGCCCATAGTAAAGTCTGTCTCCCATCTCTCGGGCAGCTCAGTTATAATCTATATGTTATCTTGATGGTGACATTGTGGTTATTCGTATAATTACTGTAATTATTACACTTGGAATTATAATTGTGACTTTATGTTATAGGGTAGCCTACATACAAACACCTTGTCATGCATGCATTCTGTGCATCAGAATATTTATTCTGTTGGCTCTAAAGTCAACTGTGCTTGAAACATCCATTTTTTTCTGGAATGTGTAAAAAGAAAATCTGGTGAAGAATTTTATTTTGAGTTCATAATAAGCCTTTCCTAAGACCAGGAATTCCAAACATGATTTTAAAAAATTTAAATACAGGTGGAAATCCACAAATTTTATTTGAATTTTACAACTTCATCCCACATCTGAATCTAATAATCAGCTAGGCCTACAGGTAACCATCTAGATTTATATCAAAATGTTGATTAGGTTGAGAATTTTGTCTGTCATCCATTATTCTCCTATGGAGACATAAATTATCTCAGGTCCATCTGAAATTTAATTTAGTTTACAAGATTCATAATCTTTAGAGAAGCTTGTCTGAGAGGAGGATTGGTTATATTGCAGATATTTTGTGCTAGCTCAGTTCTGATTAATCACCTGTTATAACATCCACTTATGGGGAGGATATTATGAGGATATTATACCTGTGCTAACTTCATGAGGTCTGAAGAGTATTTTAGAAACAGCAATGCAACCTCTAGAGACCTGGACCTCTGAAATATTTTCTTCTATTCTGAAATATTTAGTACTTCCTTTTCTTTCCTTCAAGCTTTTAGTGGAAGAAAGTACATTTTTTTAAAAAGACTGCTTCACCCAATGCTTTTTAAATGAATACCACCTGTGTTTCCTGACAGCTTTGAAATTCAAGTTTTTCTTCAGACACTTGCAATGATACACGCTATTGAAACCATCAACAACTCAACGCTGATACCTGGAGTTACTCTGGGCTATGAAATCTATGACACGTGTGCAGAAGTTACAAAAGCCATGGCGTCTGCTCTGAGATTTCTGTCTAAATTCAATTCTTCTGAGGATGCTGTAGAGTTCAAGTGTAACTACTCAGATTACATTCCAAGAGTCAAGGCTGTCACTGGAGCCACCTACTCGGAGGTGTCGATGGCAGTGTCAAGGCTGCTGGCTTTGCAGTTAATCCCACAGGTAGGTTTGAGGAATTATTTCATTTTGGACAGAGGTTCAGATTTGCCATGCTTAGAATAAAGGTTCTGATCACAGGAATTGCAGAAGCCACATATTTACCACAGGGAAGGTTTTGGTTTATCCTAATGATATTAGGACAGGTGGGCTTCAATTCCAAGTGGAGGCCTTGATTCACTTGCCCAAAAAAAAGGCAATAAGGGATATTTTATATACCTGAGGCATATTTATCCAAGTGCTTTTTCAGGATGATGCTGGGCTTTTGTCAGCCTGGCAATGCCTTTAGTCAGTCCTGGTTACTCCAATGTACCTTGGATGACACTCAAGGACTTTGTTCAGGCAGCAAAGTTACAACTGCCATGTCCAGTTTGCCTGGTGGTGAATAGGACAGTACTCAATCTCAAGCTAAAACAAAAAGAGACCGGATCAAATCTAGCCAGAAATTTCTCTCCTGCCCAAGAGAAATTAAATGCTGGAGTCAGTTAAAACTATGGACAGGGAAGTGAGGAAGATTGCTCTAAATAAAGACACAATTAAATAAAGACTCAAACAATTGTAGAAGTGAAAGAATACAACAGTTTAGATCCACACTAGTCTTTCCCACAACATCCTTCTCTATTTCTGACCTCTCTAGGACTAGTACAGTCCCACATTTGTGTTTAAGCCTGTGCTTACCTTCCTACTTTCACCTTTGAAAAAGAGTTGGGGTCAACCCAGGACTAACAAGGAGGAAGCAAATCCTCCTCTACACAATCCTGTCTTGCACTCTGGTTTTGGCAATAGATATATATTAACCAAATATGTGGAAAAGACATAACATCTGAACTAAAGATAACTTCTAACTGAATCTTCTCCTCTGCAATGGTAGGAAGTAATTCTGACCTCCAACGCCACCACAGGAGCTGTAGTAAGTATGAAAACTAAAATGCCACACTTGAACATAATCGAAAGGCAAGTGACTGAAAAAATCTGCATTAGGGCATAGATGGAAAATGGGACCCAACAGATTTTTCTTATCAATAGCACCTGCAATATTCTGACACAGTAAGATCCGGTATTCCCTCCAGACAGGTGACTCTCATTTTGGAAAGCTTGGATTTATTCTTTAGGAACTGTCAACAGTATAGGGGTAAAACGTTAATTAAAAAAAAAAACAAAAAAACTGGAGAGATTTAAATAGCAATGCTATTTGTATGTTTTTCTAGCTACATTCACAAGAAAAAGATAATAAATCTTTTGTATGAAAGAAGTGTAGCATTTTGTATTATTGGTTACTGTTTGTTTGTCTGTGAGGTTCTTCCAACAGATTTATTGATCCTTTTGAAATAAGATGATTAAATCTTGGCGAGAATATATATATATATATATATATATATATGTGTAAGTGTGTGTGTGTGTGTGAACCATACTAACACACTTAGTGATAGGAAAATATTACAAAATATAAGAGTACTAGCAATTTGTATAGAGACTCAAAAGATAGCCAATATTTTAAATATTGTTTTGAAGAGCATGTTGATCGTATCTGAACAGAGTAAACCAAAATCTTTATACCATCATTACTGTCATGTCCATTTTAAAAGGTTTTATTCTCGGCCTTCACTGAATTATGTAGATAAGAGTGGGGAAAAAAAAGTGTAACTGGTGCTGGGCACGAGTCTGCATCCAAAGAACAGGGAGAGAGAGCCTGCCCTCTTTGGCTGCAGCTTGCTGATGCTCGCTCCCAGGAGGAGTGAGCCTGGGTCAGGTAGGAAAAAAGAGCCACCCAGGCAGCTTTGGATCTCTTGGCTTCCTTTGGAGGAGACCACAATCCATAACTGAATTGTTCGCTCTCCCTAGGTCAGTCCTGCATCATCAGCTGAAATCCTCAGTGACAAAATCAGGTTTCCTTCTTTCTTCAGGACTATCCCCAGTGATTTTCACCAGACAAGAGCAATGACCCGCTTGATCTGTGAGTCTGGGTGGAACTGGATCGGAGTAATCGCCACTGATGATGACAATGGGCGCTTCGCTCTGGAGAGCTTTGGGGTCCAGGCCATGGCCAACAACGTTTGCATAGCTTTTAAAGAGATGCTGCCAGCCTATCTCTCTGACAGCACCTTCCACACCAAAGTTGATCATGCAATCGAGAAGATTGTCAAGGAAACAAGAGTAAATGTAATTGTTGTCTTTATGAGACAGTTCCATGTGCTCAAGCTATTCAAGAAGGCAATTGAGAGGAATGTTAATAAAATCTGGATTGCAAGTGATAACTGGTCAGCTGCAGTAAAGATCAGTACAATTCCCAATATCGGGCAGCTGGGAACCGTTGTGGGATTTGGATTTAAAAGTGGAGACATCACCTCATTCCAAGAGTTTCTGAGAAACCTTCATGAAAAGCCCACTGAAAACAACAAGTTTTTACGTGAATATCTTACGCTTTTGTCAATCTGTGCACACCTGGAATATCATGATTTTCAAAGGTGCATTGCAAACCAGTCCCAGGATGATCTATTGGAAAATGATGAGAGTAATCTGAGGATCTGGAGAGATGATTTTTTTGAATGCCAACATTGAACCAGGATTTATTCATAGTACTATACTTGCAGTCTATGCCATAGCTCATGCCATTAAAGGGCAATGCAAAGACAGAGACTGCAAGGATCCATCTGCCTTCACTCCCTGGGAGGTATGATGCTTATTCTTTGAGGTCTCGTTATCTCTCCTAAATTTCATCTTATTTTTCCTCCCGTGTTCCTGGAGATAAAAGCTTGATCCTTTTTCAAAATGACTTTTTATCAGCTATGTGACTACTGGTCCTGTTGCTGTAAACCACTGTGATATAGGTCATGAGTGCTCTTGAGAGGTGGGGATACTGCAGGATAGGAGCATTTGCCAAAGAGTTTCAATTTTCCTCTCTCTCTCACCATTGTATCTGTTTTGTCTTAATTCAAGTATTTTCCTCTATAGTGAATCTCTACTTGAAACCGAAAATGCAATACATTATTCCTCTGTGTGATCTTGACTTTATATATAAAGACATAATCTTTAAGATGGGTGAGGTACTCATTATCACACTCTACTGGGTGGGAAAGAGGAAGAAAAATCAGACAAGTAAACCTGACCTGACCTTTTACCTGCTCAGGATTATTCACTTTTACACACTTTTACTCAGAGGATTAAACAAATGTTCATTTAAAAGTCAAACAACCTCTGAAGCAGTCTGATTTGTTCTGACCTTTTATCCTAGGTCAGGGCAGGTCAAACCAAGATATGGGATTAAAAAAAAAAAAAAAAAAAGCAACGAACCAATAACCCAGTAACAATCAGATTCTTACATGAATTAGTAAACACTAATGGGACAAATTCAGGACTGCTTTGCAGGAATGCAGTTTTATGGAGCTGCACTTACATAATAACTGAACTAACACCCAGACATGCTGGGGGAATTTACTCTGGAAGCAAATATTGCCCAGATGGACTCTGCTGACAGAAAAGTAACAAAAGGAGCACCTCCCAGAACTGTTCTTTAAAAGAAGGGGAGTGCTAAAAGACTCTCAGTTTTTGCAAGCAAAAATATTTTCTCTCCAAGCATCATACCAAAATTTTCAAAGCTGGATAAAAATACTATGATTATGGTTTTTTTTAATAAAAGAATTTTAAAGCCAGCAGGATTTTCTGTATAATGTAATTCTGTAAATAAAATTAATTTGTATTTTAATACTTCCCCTAGTCCTAAAAGCCTTTCTTTTTAACTTGGTGTTATCATAGATATGTTAAACTACTCAGTTTGTCACACTGACATGATACTGGTGTATGTTATCATTCCTTACACTTATGTGCAGCTCCTTGAAGAACTTAAAAAAGTTATAGTCATTGATAATGGTAAGGAAGTCAAGTTTGACTCCAATGGAGATATGAGCAGCAGTTATGATGTCCTTCTTTGGAAAGAAATTGACGGCCACATGGAAATCACCACTATGGCAGAATATGACGCAGAGAAAGGTGGCTTTATCTTTGAGGATGAAGAGAAAAAAAAAGATTTTCTGGCTTTAAAGGTAACTCTTAATTTGTTGACATAATGTGTGAAATTCATTTAATATACTTTTTTCTCCCTCCAGCTGAAGCATGTGTCAGCTAGAAATCTCTTGTGTGGTTTAATGTTCTTTCTCCTTTAAGAGCAGAGAATCCTTTCTGAGTTTATTCATGCACCTTGAGATGCATATTAGCCTGTGAGCAGGCTCAGAGATTTAAAATTTATTTATTTCTGTCCCTCTTTGTGGTGCAAAGAAATGTCTCCACCTCCTTGTAAACACCATCTTGAAAGGAGAGGGGATTGCAGTGCCTCAGGACAGATCATTTGACAAAAAATTGTCTTTTGAAGTGAGACCTCAAGAGAAGGCCCTGATCACACACCCAGGAGTGCAGCTTCATGACACAGGGATAAGCTGGCAAGGGTCAGGAGTGTCAGAGCTGCAGTACAAAGCACCCTCCAAAGTGTCCCTCCTGGGCTCAGAGTGGCTGAGCAGGGTTTCTGGATCTCATTTGTGAAGCACTTCACTCAAATTCCCCCTCAGATGCTTCTGTGCATTCTTTGAAGGTGATCCTCTACAGTCTAAATACAAAAGCTGAATGAAAGATTTTGATCTAGATTTTAAAGTTACCTACAAATCCAGTGATGGGCATTCAGGCCCCAAAAATAAAATTAAGAGGTAAACAATGCCCCATTCTATTACTCATTGACTGTGTGGTGAAAATACAAAAAATATGGACCCTACAATGTCTTTTTTTCAACAGCATTTTCAGATTTCTTTAAAATATGTATAATAGTAAAAAAACACAAATTGCAGAAATCCTGGAGGTTTATATTAATGTTCCTTTGTATTTAGCTGTGCCTGAGCTGATGATTTTTTTTTTCCCTCTGCACATTACAGAAGGTTCAGTCAACCTGCTCCCAGCCCTGCAGGCCAGGCCAAGTTAAAAAGGTTACAGAAAGCCCACACA
The DNA here is from genome assembly GCA_025920805.1 of Petroica traversi. NCBI lineage: Eukaryota > Metazoa > Chordata > Aves > Passeriformes > Petroicidae > Petroica > Petroica traversi. The sequence continues at coordinate 11,018,964 of JAHLSL010000017.1, forward strand.
CATGCTGCTATGAGTGTGTTTACTGCCCAGAAAACCATTACAGCAATCAAACAGGTAAAGAATTATGTTTCAAATAAAGGTTCACTCATACATCAATGCAATTGATTTGCTTGGATATAATATGCCTTGACAACCTTGGGTTAAATTTTGGAATGGGATTTAAATATTTTTTCATGATTCCAAGTTTCCTGTAAAACTTGGTATAAATGCTTATTAAAAAGCCAAGTTTAAAGTAATTAGATTGTCCAGATGACTAGCATTACCCTTTGCTAGGATGGAAATTCTGGCTGATTTATCAGATAGATTGACTCGCATTGAATAGAGCCTTTCCTCCCTGTCTTTCCATAGAACACCCAGTCCAGTAAGGAGCAATTTCTTGACTTTGAGGGTGGTGAGGTACTGGAATAGGTTGTCCAGAGAAGTTGTTGTGGTTGTCCCATTCTTAGAAGTGTTCAAGGCCAGGTTGGATTGAGCTCTGAGCAACCTGGTGAAATGAAAAGTGTCCCTTGGCACAGGAATTTGAAGCAGATGATCTTTGAAAGTCCCTTTCAACCCAAACCATTCTACAAGCCTATGAATCTATGAAGTTCAAGGGTTTTGTATTTTGTTTAGCAGCACATTTTGTGTCTTACCAGAGAGTACCATGTAATTTGATATAACTACAGTATTTTCTTGTATCAAATCCGATGTATACTTTATCACTGGTTTAAGAAAATCTTCTAAAAGGGAAAATTAAATATGAAGGAGAGAGATGCCATTAAGAAAATTAAGGTAGTATGTACTTCTAATTCCCTGAGAGCAGAAAGAAAGTAAATTTTATCTTTTTATTCAATTAATTGTGAAATTTCTCCATATCAGAAGGAATTGCAAAGTAAAAGTACCTTTCAAATCATAATCTAACGGAATGTTTGTTCTTATTTTTGTATTTTAAAAATTATCTGTAAAGAGAATATTGGGGTGTTTTCTTGTTAAAATAGACAAGTGAAAGAAAAATAGTTCAAATTTTTGCAAGAGAGTTGATTAGTCTCGAGTCATTGTTCATGTTTCAATTAAAGTTTGCTGTACAGATCTCCAGCCAGATCACATTTCACTGGTCAGTGATGAGCAAGGCAGTTTTAGAACGCCTTGCCCCTGGCTGCAGGCAAGGCTTGCTCTCAGCTGGCAGGGAGCTCCAGGCAATTGTCCTTTGCTCGTTGTGCCACTGTCACCGCAGCCACCGCAGCCCTGCAGCTCCTCCCCCTGGACAGCGACAGCAGGAGTCTGAAGCAGTCAGATCCTTCTTTTCCCTTTAGCATCCCTTCCCACATCGCTCCTGTATCTCAAGTCCCTACAATCCGCTCTGCAGTTTATTAACTTTGGGCTTCTAAGATATCTTCCCTCTTTTGCGCTTCCAGATATGGATTACTGCTACCGATGCAACAACAAAACCTACTGGGCTCCTGTCAACAGCACCACATGCTACAGAAAGGCAATCTATTTCCTTGCCTGGACTGACTGGTTTGCTATCTTCCTCCTCCTCCTCTCCGCTTTTGGGGTTGTGTTGATTTTGTCTATTTGTGTAATATTTACCAAAAACTTGGACACGCCAGTTGTAAAGGCATCTGGTGGTCTGACTGTCTGCTACATTATTCTCTTCAGCCACTTCTTAATTTTTTTAAGCACTCTCTTCTTCATAGGTGTGCCCACAGAATTAAAATGTAAAACTAGGCAAGCACTCTTTGGCATAAGTTTTACACTCTGCATCTCATGTATTTTAATAAAGTCACTAAAAATTTTACTAGCTTTCAGCTTTGATCCCAAGCTTCAAAACTTCCTGAAATGCATGTATAAACCTATTCCCACTGTGGTCACCTGCACTGGAATTCAAGTTATCATTTGCACATTCTGGCTAATATTTAGGACACCTTTTGTAAATCAAAATTTCTCAATCCCAAGAGCAATAATTCTGGAGTGCAATGAGGGTTCTATTGTAGCTTTTGGGATTATGTTGGGCTACATCGCTGCCCTAGCATTTATTTGCTTCATATTTGCCTTTAAAGGTCGAAAGTTGCCAGAGAATTACAATGAAGCTAAATTCATCACTTTTGGCATGCTAATTTACTTTATAGCATGGATTGTATTTATCCCTGTTTATGCAACTACATTTGGCAAGTACTTGCCAGCAGTGGAAATCATCGTTGTTTTAATATCCAATTATGGAATCCTCTGCTGCACGTTTCTTCCAAAATGCTACATCATCATTTACAAGCAAGAAACAAACACAAAATCTGCCTTTCTCAAAATGGTTTACAATTACTCTTCTAAAAGTGCAGGCAGCGTTGCTGTTAGTCAAGTTTCTTTAGATTCAAAATCTTCCAGCCTCCGAGCTACTGTCACAGACTCAGGTAAAGCTGAGAGTGACTCTGCGAATGGAAACTGCCATTTCCAAGTGACTGGGCAGACACTAATAAAAGGCAAAGTTCTTCCTAAAAATGCTGCAAGGACTATGATCAGGAAAAGAGTCTCCAGCATATGACTGGCCAGTGTTAAAATACTGGAAGTTAAAAAGTCATTTTAGGGAGGTCTTTGTCTTTCAGATCTCTTTCCTTTTGGTATCCTCACGGAGGAAAGGCCACGTGAAACACTTTCTCCTGTACTTAGGCAGTTATCCATTACCAGATCTGAAAGGTTTTCCTGACTCACAGAGTTCATCTCTTGCTGCTGCAAGTTCCCAATGTGCAGTCCCCTTCAGCAGCTCCCTTCCTTTCCCAGCTGGCCCTCACAGACTTGTGGGAGCCTATTCTGCTACCTCCCTTCCTCAAGTGAGGCAGAAGCATCACAAAATTATTATTTCTCACAGTTGTCTAAGTGGGACCACGTGAGTTTCCCCACTTCTTTTGACTCTTTGATGCTCTGTTGTTTAAGGAGCTCTTCTTCTCATCTGGCCCCATTTTACAGATCAAAGAGAACCTTGTCCTAGCCTTTGTTTGCCAAGATAAACAAGTCCAGTCCTTTAGTCTCCACTTTTAAGATAGGCTTTACATTCTCCTGAACTTCCAAAAGTAGCTCTTTTCATCTGGTATCAGTGAATCTTTTTTTTTTTCCTCCCCAAAATTGCACACCTTATTCCAGATGAGTGCTGAAGTAACATTTAACGTTCTTTGTGTTTACCAGCATGGTAATGAACTAGAGACAGATCTATAAAAAATTTAGACAATTCTTCTGGAGCTCTGTAGTTACACATATGTTCATCTTCCTTTTTTCCCCATTCTCGGAAGAAACACACTGATTTACCTCATGCACTTCCTCTGATGCATGAGGAGTGCAAGCCCCAGGTGTCCTCTTATTCGAGAGTGTAAAGTCAAGGTGCAATGTCAAAACTTAAAATCACTAATTGATTCCTCTCATTAGCATAAATAATATGCATTCTGGAAAATGTAAGGGGGGTTGATTTATATCAGGAAAATGTGATTTTCAATAAGAACATGACAATGCATCGTTACAATACACAGAAATAGCACAAGGATGACCTGGCATGATCTGCACTGAATGAGTCTGTGATCTGTAGCTCCATGAGCACAGCTGTGCTGTGCCTTCTGTATGACAGGCAAAGGGCACATTCAGAGAAGGAGGAATTTTTCTGTCAGGGTAATGGTACCACAGAGCTTTTTCAGACAGAGCTTAAACAGCAGAGCTACGTTGTCAATACAGGAAGAGGAAAATACTTTTCCATATTCATAAAGCCCAGAAACTTTGCTACTTTAAGTTCTGTGCCATGTTACTGTAAAATAATACTAAAATCTTTGATATTGTGTATCTACAAAGATATTTTAAAGTTATTTGTATGGCAAGAGTGCAATGCACATACGGATTTGTGTAGTTACATATGTCCTGTTGCTGATTGGAGGTATATATTTATATGTTGAATGCTGTTTATACTTCAGTTGTTGTGAATATTTTTCTGCTCATGATGTTATGCATTATAAGGTTAAAATGCCTGCAATTTGACTGCCAATGCAGCAAGAATTCTTTCCCTAGAAGAGAGAAGCAAAGCTTGCATTGCAGGATTGTCAGCAATCAGCTGGTTAGAAAAGTTAATTTGGCTGGAATGTTATATCTGTATTTATTGTTTTCAAAAGTGTTGAGTATAGCTCACCTTGAAGCTATACAAAAGGGAATTATTAAAGCCATACTGTTATTTAAAAATTGAGTTTGCTTATTTAATTTCCTTACCTCTCCCCATGAGATTCTGTTTGGCCTTGAAGAACAGATACACACACCTGAGGTATCTCTGAGGAAAGACATCACATATGGCAGAATTTCAAAGGAGTCCTGCATGCTCCATCTAATTGTCCAGCTGCTCAGGTCTTCTGTGCACAGTCCATGGTGGAGCAGAAAGGATGCAATAGGTTCTTGAGCCTGACTTGGTAGCAAAACAGAGACATTATACCAAGATGTGTTACATGTTTTTAAATGCCTTGTCTGCAAGAAGCCAGTGATCATATGTAGGTAGAACATAAATGGATTGTGTTACCCTGTACAGACAATATGAAAAAGCTTAAAATAAGAGTTCATTATGCTAAAGGAGCATTTGTGCACAGTCCTCTGCCCAGAGCAGTAATCTAACTATTCCTCTTACTAGTCACAGAGACATTAAATGAGCCTGAAACAGATTTTCATCCCCAGAGCACAAATGAGGAATCACCTTCCAGAGTCATAGCAAAGCCTTATTCTGGTGCTCCCAGAGCCATGGCCCATAGGTCAGGCCATGTGAGGCCAAAGCAACCAGCTCTTTTTTCTGGCTCAGAGCACACTCTGCTTGCTTACTTTGGAAACCACTTCTCAAAACACTAACATCCCACAGGCACATTTTCCATCCCTGAGAGCAATAGAGAGAACAAATGTCTCCAAATACAGTGCTGTTCACAGAGAAATCAAATGTGAAAATGCTGTTTGTAGAGGTCAGCAGGAGGCTGCACTGGATGTAAACATTATTTAACCTTTTTAGGGCTTATGTCATTCATTGTTAATAATGTTAAGTGATGCATTCTGAAGCCACTGTCACACAATGGGCAATATCTTCAGGGAGAATGAAGACAATGGAGGCCACCAAGTGTTTGAATTCCTCTTCTCCAGAGCTTAATTCCCTTAAGATTTCAGTAGCTCTGGTAGTGTAGATGCCTTTCAGCTGCCCGGAATCTTTAGAGCAGCTCTTCAGTGAGTGCTGGAAACCACATGAGCTCCAGGCTCCCAGCAGCTCTGTGATGGCCACTGGAACTACAGTGACTCTGATGTGTGGGTGACCATCAGGAGTGGCAGCTATAGCAGTGCCTGAGATGCTGCTCATACTGTGTGACACTGAGCCCAGCCCAGATGTGCTGACTCTTCCTACCCTTCCCAGCTGTGTCGTCAGGGACAAGGAGCACTGCTTGACACTATGCCACTCTCTTGGAGCAATGGGAAAGTATCACCCTCTAGGTCTTTTCTGTTGATGTGTTTTCACCTCCTTGAGAACATTCTGAAAGAGGGCACAGCTTCTCAAGGAGTGTGTGTGTGTGTGTGTGTGTGTGTGTGTGTGTGTGTCGCCAAAGAAGTGCATCTCTTCCTTTTTGTTACTTGCTCTGCTCCTGAGAAAAAAATAGCTGGAGGTTTTGGCTACAAACAGTTCAAAACTCCTCTTCTGTGCTGTCGCACTGAGAACATGAGTGTTGCCAGACAGGGATCGATCCCTGGGGAGCAGGACTTCCTCTGATCATCTGCAGCCATTCTGGCTTTGGCTGATGCACGTAAAATCTTCCACTGCCTGATGCATCAGACACAGTTCTGTTGAGACAATCTTGCACTGCCACAAATATCATGCTGACACTTAGGCTGTTACTTAGTAAATGTCTGCTCTGTGCAGACTTCTTTGAATATTTTTTCCAGGGGATTTTTTGTTTCCTTTTCTTTCTCCTTTTTTTTTTTTTTTTTTTTAAATAAGATCTCACTCTTTTTTTAATAAGGTCCAGGATGTCAAAGGAAAAACAAAGAAGTTGTTCAGTTGAAGTAGATAGAAAAACCTATGATGCATATTTGAGCCGTCTGAAAGCAGTAAAATGACAGAAACACAGATGTGGGCAAGTTTGTGTCACAGAACTTATACTCTGCATAGAACCATAGAATGGTTTGGGTTTAAAGGGATCTTATAGATCACCTAGTTTCCATGGGCAGAAACACCTTCCACTAGACCAGGTTGCTCAAAACCCCATCCAACCTTCCAGGGATGGAGCATCTACAACTTCTCTAAGCAACCTGTGCCATTGTCTCATCAACCCCACAGGAAATAATTTCTTCCTAATCTAAACCCATCCTGATTCAGTTTAAAGCCATTAATCCTTGCAATAGGAATTACATGCCCTTGTAAAAAGTCCTTGTCCATCTTTCTTGTGGGCCCCATTTAGGCACTGGAAGAGGCTGTAAAGTCTCCCTGGAATGTTCTCTTCTTGGCTGAACAACCCCAGCTCTCTGTTTGTCTTCACGGGAGAGGTGCTCCTGGCCTCTGGTCATTTTTGTGGCCTTCCTCAGGACTCGCTCCAACAGGTGCACGTCCTAACCTGAAGCTGAACTCCCGCCTCTGTTTCTTCAGCCGAGTCTTGGGCGCTGACTTTCCACACCAGAGCTACGATCCGTGAGTGCAGTAGGTAAGCAGGAAGCCTTCTGCGAAACCATGCCCGCGGGGTGTCGGCGGCCGTCCCGCCTCTCCTCGCCTCTCCTCCGGGCGCGGCTGGAAGGATTCGCGGGGCGGGACCGGGCGGGGCTGGGGCCGCTCCCAGTCCCGCTCCCGCTGCGGCAGAGGGTC
>JAHLSL010000017.1:11026180-11049882 GCA_025920805.1 Petroica traversi
GGGCTGCCCGGTGGGGCGGCCGCCGGTGGCACCGCAGCTCGGGTGGTCCCGAGCGTTCTGCTGCTGGCTTGGGTACCCGCACCCGTGGGCGGCGGGGAGGTCGAGAGAGACCCGCAGAAATACTCGCTGCGTGCGGGGATATTCCAGAGACCGCGCGGAGGTGACTGTGCGTAGCCGGGTCCTGGAGGTCTAATCCCTAAATTACTCTTCCAGCGAAGAGAATGGATAACCCTTCGCCGGTTACTATCAGTCAGAGTTCTCTCTTAGCGCACGGTTCACAAAGTAGCTTTTTCCTACTCTTTAAGCTGAGCAGGCTCACAGAGTGGTTGCAAGTTACAAACCGTCGAAGTTTGACAAAAAAATCCTGCTCTGGACTGGACGTTTCAAGACAGAAGAAGAGATTCCTCCAAGGATCCCGTAAGTGCGCTGGCCTTGTCCAAGGGTAACGTGAAGCTTAAGGGAAAGCAGTGGTGTGATCCTGATCCTGTGGAAAATTTAAAGCTTTTCCGCAGAGTTTAAAATGGTCGGTTTTACAACACTGAGACTTGGAAACAAATTAGAGGGCAAGAGAATTTCCTGTCCTGGTTAGAGGTTAAGATGAGAAAATGTTCCTCCCTGGAGTCCCTAGAGCCTGGGATTAAGAACTGGATCCATCTGAGTAGACAGCCTTGGTTACATTTATGTACTGGCTTGTTCGTTTTGCTTATTCCTAATGTACAACCAGAGAAGGATATTATTGGTAAACAATATTTTCTGTTTATATCTCGCATAAACTGATCTAAAGGAGCTGTCACTGAATGATTCCATACATACAACAAATTATTTTTTATTATAGAATAGTAGGAAGAGTAGGGAAGGAAGTAATGAGAGGAACATCCCTCATGAAGGAAAACTGAGTACTTGACATAGCCTTAATCTCCTGTTCTTGCTGACCCACTGGACTAGATGATTTTTGAAGGTCCCTTCCCACCCAAACCACACAGACTCTACAGTTGTGTGAGAGTCTACTCTGACTTGATGAAAATTAGCAACCCCTAAGGGAGTCAGGCACTAAACACCCAAAACCCCTCTAATGTTTAATGATCCTTTTCTTAGGATGTTAGCGTGTCAGACTTCTCTCCAGGACACTACTTTTTATCATCGCAGTATGTCCCTGCCTTGGGACACATTGAGAATAGTGTGCAGAGCCGTGTAAAGGAACAGGTACATCCTCTGCCTGTTCTTGTTGGTTCCTGACAGTTTCACTGGAGTTTGCTGAGCTGGAGAGTGGCTTTCTGGACAGTCTAACCTCTCTTAGTGCTGTTAGTCTCACCATCTTCCTCTAGAGGAAGGTTCAGACATGTCTCAGGAGCTGTAAATGCTATTCAAGTTATTGGGAGGCATTTAAAGACAAGTTACATTTGCCAGTCATACAGAGCCATGCACAAAAATCACTCCTTTCTGGCCTGGCAGGTGAGTGTCATCACTGTGCTTTCTGGGTGAGCAAATTAATTTTAGAACTGTAAGACCATAAACAGTAATATACTAGTAGTTAATTGTTAGTTAATTGAAGCTTCAATTGTTAATTGAAGCTGAACTGTGGCACTGTTTTAACTCCTGTTAAAAAAAGACTTGCAAGGCGCTGCTACCCGTGAGCAAAACCTAACTGCTGAAGATAGTTTATACTATGAAACAGTCTTTATTCAAGGTTATTGTGGTTTCTTTGGGTTTTGGTTGTTTGGTTTTTTTAAAACCCCAGCTGGTGCTGCCTTCAGCAGAGGTTTACCTGGAGTCTTGCTTACGGATTGAATAGCAAATGCCCTAATATGCAATTAGGAAAGAACATTATAAGGTCTGTTTTCCTTGAAGCAAATGCAGAAGGGATGGAGAAAGTGAAATCTGCCTCAGAGGAGTTTCAATTAGTGCACTGTGAAATATAATTAGGCTAATACATCAGACTAATAACATTTATGGTTTTGCTTTTGTTGCCACAAATGGATTATTGGATTAATGACCCTACGTGCCAGTCTGATGTGTAGTTTGTTTTGAAGATGATTTTTATCATTTTACAAACCAGGAGCAGTTCCTTAGAACTGCAGGCATTGTTAGTCACCTGCAAGAAACAGAGCATGCACAATGTGCTCCTGTGTGCTCTGGCAAGGAATGGACAGTACAGCAGTGCCACTTGTGGGACCTGTCCCTGTTCCACCACACTGAACCTCAGAGAGAAGCACTGCAGCCCTCGGTGTTGGCTTTCGTGGGCACTGTAAAACCCCCAGCTCTGTCCCATCCCACCATGCTACTCTTAAACGAAAGAAAAAGCTTTTTTGGAGGAAAGAGAGCACACAAAATCAATTCTTTATGCAACTACTATTTTTACACATATAGTCGGGGGTTTATACATATGTATAAAACACGTACTTGTATCTTACAGATATCTATATATATGAAGCATTCCCATGATGAATTATGAAAGGAAAATGGTGCACAGCCAGTATTATTGTGAACATCTTAAAAACTGTACTCCCAAGCTTAATGTCTGACTTGGAAAAACTTAGTTGAAGGTTTTGGGACAATTTTCCTTATTTCCTGTACTGCTGGTTCTCAGGGCCACGTCGCCAGCTCAGAAGAGAGGAGGGTGGAAATGGGAGCTGTACAAAAACAGATTCCTGGGCTGTAAAACGCCTCCTTTGCACTGACTACTGCCAAACACAGGGCAGCAGTTTTCACTACTTTTGCCTTTGATGAGTAGCAAAAACAATCCTGCAGATTATTCTTGTTTAGGTGTGCATTCCTGAAATAGTGAGGTGGCTGACATCAGCTGCCAGCTTTCTGTCAGGCTGCTGCTTTCATAAGGAACTAAAATGTCCAATTTGTAGTAGTACAAACTCTGCTTTAATCAACAAAGGATGTAAAGTCTTTAGCCTACAGAACACCATTTGAACAGGTTAGATAATAGCAGTAATTGATTTCTAAAGTTAATTTTGAATAAAGGGAACTTGCTTTTACTCCATCCAACACCACATATATGTCTCCATCTGTTTTAATAGAATACCCTGCTTAATATTCACCATGTTTAGAGTTTAAGGTATGATTTCTGGTGTATTTACCTGAAGCATTGAAATGCAAACATTTATTGCCTGAGCAATTTTTTTTCCAGCTTAAAAAGCCCCAAAACAGTCTAAATCCATTAAATGTTGCTTTGCCATGGGATATGGATTAGGATCAGAAAATGACTAATAGATAACCAACCGCAGGAAGTTGAAGAGCCTTGTTTCTGAAGCGAATTCTGTATTTATTTTTAAATTGTGATGTTATGTCTGCAATGCTTTGAAGAGATACTTTGCCACTGTGTAATGACTCAATTCAACTACTTTAATTGCAGGCCAGAGATGCTAGACAAGGCAAGAAACAAAGCTCGAGTGAAAGCCTGTTACATCATGATTGGGCTCTCAATTGTTGCCTGTTTTGCAGTGATTGCTTCAGCTAAGAAGGTATGACCAGCAGCATACTTTAAAATAATGGAATCCTGTGAGAAGTACACAAACCTAAACCCAGACCAGCAGCCTACAGCTGCCCAAGTTTTAGCTAACCTAGTCTGTCACCCCCCCCATACGTCAGGGGCTGTTCCATTCCCGAGGTTGGGTAGCTTTCCCTGGGTGCATCCTTACTGCTGTGCTGTTCCTTCCTCAGGCTGCTGCCCGTCACGAGTCCTTAACCAGCCTGAACTTGGCAAAGAAGGCCAAGTGGCGGCAGGAGGCTGCACTGGCTGCGGAGGCTGCACTGGCTGCGGAGGCGAAGACAAAGTAACTCCATCTGAAATGCTCCATGTCCTCGGAGGAGCAAAATTAACTGCTGCTGAGAGCAATTAGTGAGTGTCACCCCTAAATGGACAACTGTAGCCTGCACACCCTGGAGCCAGTAAGGGCAGCTACAGAATCACAAGAAAGGGAAGGTCTCTTTCATTAGGGAGATATTCAGGATACTTGTTGCATATAATTAAAATTATTTAGAATGTTTTGCTTATGATTAGAAGCAGTAATTCGTTTTAAATGAGGTAGTTTCCCAAAAATATCAGGCATCTTCGGTTAGATAATCACAAAACATTTAAACCCAAAAGTTTTCTGTCTGGTGACAGTGCATATTTTTTTCAGTGCACAAATCAGCCACTTTGAACTCATTTGCATCAATGCTGTATTCAAAATGGCATTTGCAATTTTTAGTTTTAAGAAGCAACACTTACTGAATCACTAAATAAATATAATAAACATCTGTAAAATAGGTTTTATTGGTTTCTGCATGGTATTTGGAGATTTAACATTCCATAATATTGCATACTACTTATATGTGTTCTGTTACAGTAATGGGCCTTTGGCCTGGGTTTAAAGATGCACTATTACTATCTGAAGTTAATATAGGTAATTTTGTTTCCACGCATTGTATGAAGATATTGTGCCATAAGTAACTGGAACTTCTCATTCCAGAGTTCAGTGAAATCTTGAGGTCACAGTTTAAGTCCACTTATCAATTTGCAGACTATTACAAAAATCCTCAGTTGTACAATTTAATAAATTTAAAACAACTGAGAATTAACCATGGAGGAAAGAAAATAGTGCATCTTTACTATTTTTTTAAACACAGGCCCAACAATAAATAGTTTCCAGTTGCAAACTTGTTCTACAGCTAACATTTCTATGCCAACATTATTACTGTTTTCTGATTGCTGCTAGCAACAGTGTGTAAAGCAAATACTAGAAAATTAAAAAGCTGTATGAACCAGTCCTCAGACGAAAGTGCAATGACAAAAAATTAGATATGATTCAGTGTAACAAGAGTAGGGAACTAATAAAAAAAATCTTATGCTCTGCATAGTTGCATAGATTAGCTAGTTAGTATTCACATTTAAGCAGAACAAATGGTACCCTTTTAATTAAACCCAAACCCCTGTATTTTTAAACAGACTTTGTAACTGATGGGGCACTTCAGATTGCATATAAAATGCCAAACTTAAAGATATCTTCATATCTCAGTTTTCTTGTTTCTCTCTCCATACTGGTTTCATCTGTTTAGGTAAGATTATCATAACCATGTCCTTACCTGCGAATGAGTACAACAGAGCTGACCTTAAGTCATAATCTCTGGTTTTATTTTGTTCATTTATGTGCTTTTAACAAAATATGATATAAACCCAGTGATAAAACAGGAGAGACCATCCTGTATGTATATATTTAAAGTAATTTTCATTATTACTTTTTAACAATATCAGGGTAAACCAAATGTTGAGTTTAAATAAGGATTTACATTATCCTAAGTCCATCAATTTTAGTTCCCTTTCAAACTGTTCCATTTAAATGTATCAGAGGCATGAAATATAGTTTGTCTAAATGTGTAAAGTGCAGTCACTAACCGTCCACAAGACAGAATAATATATCCACAAAACTGAAGACATTCTTTCAAAACAAATACAATACTTTACATGTCCCCTCTTTTCTTCATTTTCAAGTCATTTAATTAAGATTTTCATACTTCAGATTTGGTTAAAATAAGAGAGGCTAATAAATGTAGTTTTACAGGGTTCTCCAAATAAAAAGCAGGCACAGCTGGCTGTTATCAAAACAAGGTTGTTAGAAACAAAGGAATACCCTGTTACCTGAATAATTTTCTTACACTAGAACACTGAAATTCAGCATTTGCTAGTAATCTTGGTAGATTTCCATGATTGTTACCCTGTTCTTTGATAGGTGGGGAATGGGGAGACCATGGTAAAGAATGAAGATTGGTGTATTAAAACTTAAAACTATGAGCGTAAAAAGGGCATAAATACAATCACCTAATATTATATGAAAATTTGGCAGCTGTACTCAATAGTATCACTATTCAAAACTGTTGTATGCTGTACAAATCTAGGTTTAAAGTGTCATTTGCTAAAATAGCTCATTATTCAGAGTTCATAAAGTAACAGCACTCCTATATACACTTCTTACACTTCTATATTCCACTAAAAAGACTTCAAAGGGAAGTTGCTTCCCTCCCAATTACATCTTAGTCAAAACTGACCATTAATTTTAGAAAATCCACTTCAAGTCCCACATTCAATTACAATATAGAATATATTGCTGTAACATCAAAGTGAAACATCTTAGAATCTTAACTTGCATGTAAAAAAAATTCTAAATATAAAATGGTACTGTAAATGATACCACCTTTAACCTGTATTTTTCAGTGCATTAAAATATTGTTTAGTGACAAGCACAGTGCCATGGGTAAGTGATTCGAAGTTTGAATTGCAGCTTTTTATGAAGCATGAAATGCTCTCATAATGTCACAGATTTCACTTAACCCAGGAGTTTGATGTTAATACATTAGTTACAGGTAATAAAAAATAGCAGTACTTCAGAGTTAACCCAAAGTATTCATTTCTCCAAATGAGTTATACTACTAATACACCAAAAACACTACTTATATGCAAGTCAAAGCAGAGCATACATTTTTCTGTACTCAAAACTGTTAACGTAAATATTAGAATTCTATTTCTTTTAGTGTTTAACAGCAAACACTGTATATTGTAGAGCCTAAATATTTAGATGACAATAACTTCTAGTTAGTTCTGGTGTCCACATACTTAATGCTATTTACAGTACAACAAACTTTTCCTTCAACTGGAGTGATTCACTATTCACTCTTCACTGCAGTATTTCTATTGTCTTACCAAAAGCAAACCGGATTCATTAACCTAAGGAACAATTCAAGTGGCAGTAGCATACTTGGCCAAAAAACAACACCTACTGTCTAAACTTTTAAGAAGCTATTGTACTAAAAGGCAAGCATTGCAATGTTTCTCAAACTAAAGTGGTGTTACCACATCTTGACAGAAGACAGCTGTAAAACATCAGCTTAGTGATTGGGGCACATCACCCTCCTGTCATTCCTAATTGCAGCTTTCTTGTGGTAACTGCAGCGACTGCTTCCACTGCAAAGTACTGCAGTTGTGGCTGACTTGTAATGCCATTTAGCAGCTTTCATTACAGAGCCAACATCAGCAAGGTCTCTGCTGACTCCAATTTGAAAACCTCTGAAATAGTCCTCTTCCCGCATAATTCAGAAAAAAGTTTTTCATATACTCAATATTATATTAGGTAATTAGCATTATATATGTATATCTATTATGTCTTTAAATACATTTTATAAATAAATTCCAACAGTGTGTTGTAAAGTAATGCATAAAAGTTTCACAATTTAAATAAATATTTTTCACATTCCAATTCAGCTTCTTACAAGCTCATCTTTATTTCATGCCTTAGTTCTGAAGCAATGTTTATGCTTCAATACAAGAGGTAGATTTGATAGAGACTGGGCAAGTCAAGCCTACTGCCAAAAATTCAACTGTCAGTAACTGTATTGCTGATATGAAGTTTGAGACTACATGAAAAATTCAGAACTACTACCTAAAATCCTACCAAGTCTTAGATAAACAGTTCTTGTTAAATCACATTTAATGCTTTTAGACATGATTACTCACAGTTGTTTTCTGTACATAAGAGATAATGAAGAACACAAATACAAAACAGAGAACAGTTGTCTCTAACACAATATAAAAAAGTGCATGAGCTGTTTCTTCATCTATTTCTGCAAAACATATTCAGCTTTTCCTCTAACTTTGGCCATAAAGAAAAGACCTCTGAGAAAAAAAAAAACCCCAAACCATACAAGTGTTTAAATTTTATGCTTATATTCACTTCAGTGGTTTAGAGCTGAAACCCCTCCATTGGAGCCTCCTGCTGTTGAAACACAAACTGCTGCTGACTTTCATCCACCTGAGGGGCAATACTAGAGTCCTCTTCTTCAACACCAAAATAATGTTCTATGAGTTCAAAAGCCTTTTGGTAGATCTCTTGGTTTTCATGCCTCTGAAGAAATTCAATTTTATCAAGTCCTAAATTCAAAATAGAACATTTTAAAAGATATATTGTTTAAATGAATGATGAATTCAAATGGATACAGCTTATAGTATAGCAGTACTTCTTAAGACAAAAAGATGCAACCCCAAGTCACCTCAATTAATTTGATATCACTGGCTCTTAATTTCTTAACCCATATTTCTAGTCTTCATTTTCTGCTGTGGAAACTCATTTTAAAACTATGCTAGAAGCATTTAAATTAAACTGATATCCCAATTTCTGTTCTTCTACTCTTCAGTCTTCCCCAACTCTAAATTCTATCTTCACTCATGGAGTTGTCACTTGGCACAGTTTGGTATCTTTTTTCAAATTTAATTGTAAGATTTAAAGATGCTACCTTCTGGAAAGTTTACCATTTTGCAAGTAGTATAACTAATTCTTATATTAAAACTTACCTGCAAATTTCAAAATGACTCACAGCGGTTTTGTTTCTACAGCCTAGAATAAGGAAGTTCAGGTATGCAGTTTTACAGGAAGTGTTTTCTTACCATAGGCTTCCTCTATGAGGGCACAGTAAGGATTAATGCCAAATCCATTTTGCTTTGACTCTTGTTCTCCAAGACGCAGAATATTTTCAAGTCCATTTAAAGCCACCTGTACTATTTTTGAATCCATCACAGTCAGGAGGTCACAAAGTGGCTTAGTACAACCTAGTGCTACCAAATATCTTTATAACAGGAAAAAGAAACAGAGGAAAGGGAAGAATTGATAATCCAGCACATATTTATTCTGACATACTAATCTACTGCTATTGCTACTTACTTTTGCTAAAAAAAGTGGCTGAATCAACAAAATTTCTAAAACATGCAACAATACAAAGAGAAACTTAGTCCGAAATGAAATAAATATTACAACTTATCCTAATAAAAAAATTTTAATGTGTATATTCCTAACTGGAGTCCGAAATCTGTAATGTCTTTAGCTTCTTTTCACCTATGATCTTCAGGTGGCTTTAACTGAATATAAGAGAAAAACTTTTAACAGGAAGTTCTTTTCTCTGACAGTTGAAATTTTCTAGTGGTAAAAATATCAAGTAAACATATTAGACATATGTAAGAACATAGGACACTGCTTTGTGCTAACACAGTTCACACAAGCAGTCCATTAAGATATTAGCATCACCTACTATAAAGAGAAGGATGTATCTGTAAATACAAAGAAAAAAAATACTGCGATTCTGAGTATCCCAGTCCTTTTCCCAATTTTGAAAAAAATTGTGTATGGACTTTTGCAAGTCATAACCTGTGTCCTTGCTTCTAGCATGTAAGTAAAATGGAGACAATAATCTTTACCTAAATACAGTTTAATTCAGTGGCTTAAAACTATCCTGCAGTTAGGCAGTAGTACCTTGAGGACATTAGGAAGACTAAAACTACATGACACCAATAATATAATTGTATTTTTAATGAGAAGCCATTATTATGGTATTATATGCACATCTACTATTTGAAGATCCTGAATTAAAATTTATTTTTAAATGCTAGATTTTAAAATGTTACATTATATAAGCAATTAAAATATAAAAAAACAAGAGTCTTTTGTTTTCCCTGTAATCCCTCTGGTAACACTTAGTGGTTATAAGAAAACAAGGATTAGTTACATTATAAATAAAAAAGAATGTACTTCTTGCAACAGATCTGCCAAATGTGCTGGAAAAATTATCACATCACTTTCAGTCTGGCTTCCAAATAATAGAGTAATTTATAAATCAAATTAGCAGCTAGTGATTCAAAGCGATCATAGTTCTACAGTATTCAAAGAAACCAGAGAGTATTTTATTCTAGCAATTCAGCAAGTCCTGTCTTTGCAGTATATAAATAGTTACTGACAGTAAAAGTTTAATCAGACTAGTTCTGAGCAAGGAGTTTAGCCATCTGCTTTAAAATAATACTGATAATGAGTTTAAAATACATGAAACCACTAAAATCCCTGAAGTCTGTCCACAAATATACAATCCCACTGCAGAAGTTTTCTAAAGAACCCCCCAAAGTTTTCCATTTTCAAACACTGAAACTGTTCATCAGGTGTTCCAATTGTGTTTGACAATGTAATACCAGCTCTGGAAGATAAGCCTGTGAAAGCCACAGATGCTACACCCTTGAAACAAAGTACTACTAATTTATTAAATTTGTTGCATGTACTTTGATTTTTCTGTATTTCTATATTTAGTCTCTGCACAGAGTTTCAAGGAATTGAAGCTGTGTTTAGGATTTTGTTGCTATCACTGTTAAG
Source organism: Petroica traversi (assembly GCA_025920805.1). Classification (NCBI taxonomy): domain Eukaryota; kingdom Metazoa; phylum Chordata; class Aves; order Passeriformes; family Petroicidae; genus Petroica; species Petroica traversi. The sequence goes on from JAHLSL010000017.1 coordinate 11,036,350, forward strand.
ATTCAAATGCAGAAATCCAAATGCCCTACAGAAGATCCTTAGACAGAGAAAACAGTGACATACTTACCTGATCTGTTCAGGAGTTCCTCCTGATGTTGCATTAGTTATGGCCCATGCTGCCTCTTTTCTGGTGCGAAATTCAGCTTTTTGAAGAATTTCAATCAATATTGGAAAAATATTTGCATCTATAACAGCCTAAGAGAAGAAATTGTAACATTTTACAACAACTAATGAAGATTTCAGAACAACAGTAACCTTAACTCCAAGAATTAGTGACGCCTGCTGATATCAAAGCAAAAAATATTTTGTTTAGATGGTGCCATATAAACTAGAAATGCTAAACTGAAATTCGGAATTCCAACATTCCACTGCAGCAGCCATCAGAATACCTTGGGTTTTTTATTTCTCTGTTTCTGAAGGGCAGAGCACCGCTTACTGGATTGGCCCATTTAAAAATCATACAGCACATTCTGAGTCTCTGAACTGGAGATCAAGCCTTGGAACAAAATTTTCCATTTCCATAGTCTCCATGGAGAGACTGTCTCTAACTGGAGACTTCATTACATGTTTTAGGTTACACCAGGAAGTAACGTTTTCCTCTCTGATTGAAGCAGAAGGGGAAAACAACTGGTTTGGAATATGTATTCTGATTCAGAATCCTCACTTTAATGAATCAGAACCTTTTTCAGGCAGCTCCAGACACCTGGAACAACAGTCAGGGTGTAGTAATTTTCAGAACAATACAACTAAGTGTTGATGACATCATGCCGGTTTTTTATCCAAGCTAAATGTTCAGCATTTCCAAACTGGCTCGCTTTTCACTAGACAAATTTTTAGTACAAATTATGGCAGGTATTTCTATCAAAAATAGTATTTCGAAGTTTAGAAGAAAACACTTAGGCAAAATTATAGACAGTTAGGACTAAAGCCAATAATACAGAAGTCAGTGCAGTATCTATTTACATCTCCTTGTGAGGAAAATCAAGTGAAGTAGTAAAATGAAAATAAAACCAACTAAGTAACAAATTCCCAGGTGTTACCTGAATCTGAGCTCTGTTTCCTGCAGTTATATTTGAAACAGTCCAGCACGCTTCTTTTCTGATAGATTCCTTGGGACTACTAAGCAAGTGCAAGAGACACGGTAATGCAGAGCAGTTTAAAATCACCTAAAATAATTTAAAAATTGAAAACTGGGTTGTACTATATATACAGCTTTGTGCAATATACATATATACGAATATGCACACACATATATATATAGATATAAAACATTTTACAAAGGACTTAAAAAGATTTTGCAGCACATTTATATTATAGAAAATGTCATATCCTGCAAAATTAAAGTGCTCAATACTGTAGTGTGTGATCAGAGAATCAAACAATTTGAGAGAATCTGCCTTTAATTAAGTTCAGACCAGAAGACTGGCAATAGTAAAACTAGGTAAGGCTGCTTAAGGCTGAAATATGAATAAGTCAAAATGTCTGACAAGTACGTATTTAATTTGCAGTTATTGGTTATTTTTTTAAGAGATAAGGTTTTTCATTTAATTCCTTAGCAAGATCCTCTCCTCTAGAGATCACAAATTATACAATTAACATTTTTCCTTATGTTCTCTTTATACTAGCACTGTCAGCCTTTTAGACAGAATTCTTTTTAAAGCAGGACCTGTCTTGCTATTTCCTGCATTGCTTCAAAATCAATTCCATTGCCTAAAATTAATAAAATAGAACTTTAGAAGAAATTACATCAGACGACTACGACATAAAAATTCATGGACAAATCAAGTAAAAATATAGCTTAGAAGTGAAAATCTTGACTACCTCTAAGACTGAAAAAAGGGAAACCATATTAAATAATTGAACGCTCTCTAAGGAAGGGGAAAAAAAAAACCAAAAAAGACAAGCAACAGTCAAAGTATCAAATAGAAATTAAGCAATCCACTATACACAGTGCTGTAAAAAAAAGTTCATTCTTATAATAACTTAATGTTTAAAATAGGAGTCTAAACTATCAAATCATCAACACAGATTTCTACTGATGCCTTTTTCCTGGTGTTAGGAAAATGAAGCTAGACACGGTTAGAGGGGTTGGGGTCTTTACCTTAGTATTTTAATCAGGATCCTGTTTGATGCATCCACTTCAACCAGGTGACGCTGGGCAAAAAATGTACACCCCCCAACAATCATACACACCAGTTATAGACTTTACACATCAGCATATCTAACAAGGGGGCCCAATAATGAGGTTGGCGTGGGCTAACCCCTTGTTTACAGAATCCTCCTGCCAGGAGACCTTGGGTTCCTGAGATAGTAGGAATGTTTGGTCTCCCTGGCTCTGCAGGTCTGGGGTGTTCAGTCTCAGGCCTGCAGAACACTTACAAAACACTAAGCACTAAACTAAGCAAAAGGTTGCAAGTGTGCATACTGCTAATACTTGTGGATACAGAGAACTGTGTAAAAGGTATATAAAAGAAAAGACAAAAATCATTCCGGCATCACTACAAAGCCTCTTTCAGTGACGTATGCAGATACCCGTACTGGACATGTATTTTGTCAAAGCTTTTACAAAATTCTGTCTTGCCAAACAATTTTTCTTAAATCAACTAGTCTTACCTGTGTTTGGATATCATCCCCAGTAACAATATTTCCAACTGCTCTTAATGCAGGGGATACCACCTTGTAGTCATTATGCCTGGAGACAAATATTATATTGCTTCATATTACCAAGTGTTGAAATAATAATTTTGCATTTTCAGCAAACAATGGTTTACTTCAAGTGCTAAATACTAAACACTGTATTACTTATTGCACTTTCCCTGTTTAGCCAAATTTGACTACTGCAACACCACGATTGAATTGCTGGTTCAAGACCGAGCACCTCTATAGAACAGCACAACTTAGAGCAATATGCTCAGAGGATTGATTTTGCTCAGCTCAAATATTATTACATAGGATACTGGAACATGTGTCATTCAATATTCACAGAAACAGAGGAGGTGTTATGAGATGTAAACTAAAGCTTTTCATGTTTTGTAAGCAAAATTTCCCCTTTTGTGAGTCAATAATGCTACAAGCCAGCACACAGAGTCCAGGTTCTGCTGTCTGATGTGTGGGGGAAGGAAATTACTCAGTTGTCCTAGAGCTTCTACGAAGAGAAAGCAATCTTACCCTCTCCTGACAGCTATAAAAATGAGATTTTCACAGGGAAGTATGCTGAGCTGTCTGCGCTGGGAACTACTATCCCTGACTTACTTTGGAGTCCCATATCAACACAAGGATTTAGTTTCTCTTTCCAGGAAAATAATGAAACATAACCCAAATATCTTGGAACAGTTCAAAAGTGGCTCTAGCCAGCCTCTGGACTTTGCTGAGTCCAAGAACTGTTTGTATAGCAATTATATGTCCTAGAAAGGAAAGTAGAACAGCGCAATAATAATAATTAAAAAGATAAATTAATTTACAATTCAAGACTGGTCTTCAGTCTTCATCTTTCTATTCCTTCACGTGTATCTATATCTACCGATATATATGTATAATCCTACATTAAATTTTAAAGACTATAAGGAATACTTTGGAGAAAACTTTTTCACTGTTAATGTGAGGAATAATTTCAGGAGCTGAGCAACCTAGCAAGCAGCTTAAAAGATTTCAGACTGAATTAATGTTCATCACTTTTCACAAAAACAAACTAAGACTTCTGGTGAGAAAACGCAGCTCAATTTTAACAGTACTATAAGACACTTATTTAGTGAAAAGAAGACTTACATGAGCAGCTCTACCAATCTTCGACACACTCCAGAATCAATAACAGCTTGAATTTTATCATTGGGACCATCTGAAAGGTAAGAGAGGGCCCAGCAAGCGTCTGCTAATACATCCGGGTCACTGCTAAACAACAGTCTTGATAAAACATTTAAGCAAGGAGCAACCTAGGTTAAAGAAAAATATTGCATAAAATTAGGTGTTCTGTACTTTTCAAGTTTCAGAATTATGCCTTTACCTCTGCAAAGGCATTAATGTACAAAACTATTTACTGGTCAAGTACATGAGGTCATTCATGGATGAGGACCCAGGTGGAACACTTTCTGATTAAACCAGATACCCAATTCAAACCAGCAAATTGGATAAATTCGGATTCACAGCCTATTTATATTGAGAGATATTGATTAAGTATATAATTGTTCAGCTTAAACAAAAACCATCTGCTTATACAGGTAACCAGATGACCAGGAATTACTGATGGGTTTATTAAAATCATTCAGGGAACAGAACTCAAAGTAATAAATGTTTTTTTTTATATTGCTGGTTTTGTAGGAATACTGGCAGTTTTATTTGTAATAACCAACTTAGAGTAACTCACATAGCACCCAATATTCACTGAACTGGTGAAACAAGCAATGTCTCATTTCAGTTCTCACTGCTGCTGTATCCTCTGACCTTAATCTCTGTAACTTCCACACAGAGCCAAATGAACTAGACCATCTTAACACCATTTGGAACCTGACAGGTGTCTGCTGTACAGCCTGGGAATTCCATGTTCTTTGTAGAATTTAATTCTTTACCTTACATGGGTTATGCAAATTCAGCCTCTGTTATGTGTCCAACTGCTGCTGTTGCAAAGCATAAAAAGCGGAGGACCTATTCTTATTAGCAGCTGCCCATATGGCATCGTTTTCCTGTGAGGTTTTGTATTCAAGCAGCAAAAAATCTTGTTTTTCACTGCCCAAACAAAACACTAGTAAAGGATATAGCTTTGGCAGAGTCATTGTAAGATGATCAATTAACTGACACCAGAAATCCCCCCTTTTTGTTAATATTTCTTCAAGTACTAGTAAGTAGCAATGACATTAATTACTAACTCACAAAGTAAACTCTCTCCAGATTAACTTTAATGATCGTTTAACCTCAATCTCTTTTACCAGAATGTTCAGCTCTTTTAAAGTCTTTAACCTTATCAGAAATTAATTTCATACTGACAATAGGAACCTAAAATTCCTACTAGTCTCTACAGTCTTTATAGCCACATACCAGAGAGAAGAAGAAAACGAAGGGGAGAGCATATAGGCTCTCTCTCTGTCATCATAGTCTGATTTAACTGCATCTGACCGAGCAGGAAACTCAAAATTTTATTCATGCAGCATGTACTCACAATCATAGAACAAAAAAAATATCCTGAGAAAGCTTCAGCTATAACTCAGATTCTCTACAACAGTTCTGGAGAAAATACAGCCCCACATGATGAATGTATCATTTGTCCATCACATCACACCAATGTATGACTATTTGCATCAGACTATAGTCTCAAGTTTTTAAGCCATGTGATCTTATTACTGATAGGTGCCAAAGTAGATGGTTTTTCACACATACAACAGATGGGCAAGACTGTGTGATGACATTAGAAACATAAAATGTATGTCTACATCCAGATTCAAAGATTCTGTTTGCTACAAAATATTACAAACATAAATATTCTTTAGCTTTCTGATTTCTCAAAATTACCACTTTATTATACCTTACTGAAGTCTGGAGGTGGGTTCTTTCCTCTACAAAGGTTTGAGAGAGCCCAGACTGCATTTCTAGTTGTTGTAAGTCGATTTGAATTTGTTAACAATCTGTGAGCAACAACAACAAGAAAAAAAGCAATTTCTTATTAAAATTTAGGTAATTTTATGTTTATTGTTACCAACAGAACATCAAATTAGGAAGAGAAATTCCATTATTGGTCAATAGTTCAAATTTATTTCTCTTTATGTCTTACATCCTGCAACTATTTTCTTAAGATCAACTGAATCTGAGCAGATTATTTTGCATGGATGTCTCATTCCCAAATCACGTACATGCATATAAGGTAAACAATTGCTTATATGAAGAATCATTCAACTAAACTTTTCTGAGGGTCTTTAGAAGGAGATGTAATCTTCCTTTGAATGAACTTTCATATTTTCATTCAAAAAAATGCAATTAATAACAATAAAAACAGTTACATAAGAAAGTCAAAACTTTGAGGTTGTTATAAAAAATTAACACGTTACTTGTGTTTTTGCTAAACACAACATAAAAGATTAAACTCCTGAAAAAACAAGTTCACTTTCAGATACGTATCAAAATGTATAAAGTGGTAATTCTTCAAACCTTTGGTGAAGATAATCTGCTCAGATATTCTGAGCTATTTTACAAATGTTTTAAGACATTTTATTACTTTAAGAGGTAATAAACTGAGCAACATTTGTGTTGTGCCATTTTTTCTCTGTGGTGAAGATACTATGGTAAGCACATAGTAAATGCTGGAATGATAATGCTAAGAAAATCTTCTAGTGGAAGACAGCTCATGTAACAACTACTCTGTCAGCTCATCTCAACAAGTAAATGGATCAATAGAAGACTAGAGCTTGGAGCAACTGAACACAGGTGGAGGAAACACCCTATTGCCCAGGCAGATGGAATCATACAAATACAAGTAGGCATTAAATCATGTCTCCCACCTCATACATTCAGAAATCCAAAAACACAGAGTTGGCATGAAACAGAAATTTCGTACCTGTGAAGTAACGCTTCTCCCCTTTTGCAAACATTGAAAAGCTTCCCAGCATGGACTAATTAATTAAATATATGCATAAAGCTCACGTAATCCAAAATGTTAAACTACTTATTATATCACTTTGATTATTGATTTGAAAAAATCTTGTATTCTTTTCAAGTAAATTCTAAGTTGGAGTTTTTATTGATCTACACGTGTACAATATATTACAGTATTAGTTTACAGTACTTACTCCAAGAGAGGTGGCAATATTCCACAGTTCAAAACAAAGTCTCTGCATTCTGCGTTATCACCAGCAATGTTCCCAAGTGCCCATACTGCCTTAAAAAGCAAAGCATCCAAGTCAATTCACACATGCCTGCAAATCAACTTTTACAGATAATCTATACTGTTCACGGCATATATTACAGGTAAGAAAAAGAAATCCATGAGAGAAAAAACCAGTGACAGTAAATTTTTATCTTCCTGGAGGCAGATCAAGTAGCTAGTAAGCAAATGGGGCTCAAAGCCTCTGTAACCCCACACACCCCAAAAAAGACATTCATAGCTGAATTTTAAATAGTTACAAAACCCCTCAAGAAGACAGTTACCTGCTCCTGTACATCTTCATGTTCCGAGCTAAGCAACTTAATAAAAATGGGAACAGCTCCAGTTTCAATTACAACTTTGGTGTGTAAGAAAGTTCCAGATGCTATGTTTGTCAAAGCCCAAGCTGCTTCAAACTGTTGAGGAACACAAACACAACCATGTTAAACCACTTAGAAGTAAAACTTAAAATCATGACATGAAGTTTGACAAAAGAGTTTCAGAGACTAATTTTCCAGCTTTTTTCCCTTTCCATTGAAATGCAATTACTATTATAATACTCTTTATATGATAAAATACCTAGTGTTTACAAAATCTCTATTTAATAAGAATCTTCAGTAACTAAATTATTTTTAGGTTTTGGCTTACAGCACTTTGAAAGATTTTGAAACACTACTATAACTCATACAAACACCTTTAGTTTACTCAATACTAAGTTAATTCTTCTAGTACAAATGTCCACAAGGCCTAAGTGCTACTCCTATGGGGGAGAAGAACTAGTTACTCCTACCATTAATTAGATATTTCTCATAGATTTTCTCAAAGGGTTTGAAACAAGCCTTTCAGTTTTCTGCAATTTTTTTACGAAGATTTCAGCTGAACAGTACTACAATATATTCAAGACTTATAGAGACAGATTCTGCTCACACATCATTGCTGATGATCTTAATATAACACTCCGTAAATCTTTACAACACCCAAGATTTTATCCAGCTGAATACATGACCCTAAAGACTACTATGAAATTCATGAAGTCAAGTCATATTTTTAGCAGCAACAACAAAAACATGGCTTCAGAGATGAAAAACAATTATATTTGGTTACTAAAAACCCCCACCAAACATAACAACATGTGCCTTCCAAAGCTCTTTTGGAAGGTTTCTAATCCCATTCCAAATCCCAATCAGTACCAGCCAAACTCACTTGCAGAGTGTAATTTTCACTCCTCTCTAGAAATTTCACAAATCTCTGTACTACTCCTGGTTTTTGAATGACTTCATCTATAGGTGGATTAGGCTCTAGGGAATAAAAACAAACATATCTATGCAAAAAGACCAAATAAATTACTTTTTCATTATGACAAAAGCCATTAATATGATTCGTAGTTCTTATCATAATTTCATTCAATCATTTTCTTTTCAAAAGGAAGAGTTAGGAACTCTTCACTTGAGAAGACTGCAGAATCTTCTCTATGAAGCGCTACAATTTAGTAAACACCTGATTACATATAATAACAGTAACACATCACAAAACACTGTTCCTTCAACCAATAGCTCAAGTTGGCTGAAGAGCAATTATGGACACTGAATACTATTTTGAAAGACCAAGCACACCTTTACCTATCATGCTATACACATACCAGCATCAACTCAAAACTGCATGTTTTATAAGCCCAACAAAAACAAGTTACAATTCTTCTTTGCCAGCCATGTAATTTTTTTTCCCCTTGAGTACAGAATGGGAATGAGAAGATGAATCACTGCAACAATTACTCTAAGTATGTGGTATGCAGTTAGTTACGGCTCTGGACACCTCAATCAAAACATCTTTGTGTTTTACTCTGTCTAAAAGATTTAACATTGAAATAATGAAGATTTCTGTATTTAGCCATTAGGTCAGAAGCGATCTGACACAGTTTCTTTATAAACAAAACCACAAGTTTTTGCAAGCTCTATTTTAAAATAAAACATAACTAAAGGTTAATTGACTATAAGCATAATTCATAATAATAACACAGAAGGAAACAAATACAAAAAACAGACAATGTCTACATACCTTTAGATAGTAATTTTCTGAATTTCTGAGTTGCTGTGAGCTGTTGATCAGGATCATCCGAAAAAATCATCTGTACCATATCTACTGTAATAACTTCTTCCTGAAAATGCAAGGAAGATTTCTTATATGTAGTACTATGCACACTAAGAGATAACATTCTAAACAAACTCTCAAGTATTTACCTCTGGAATAGGAACAGTGGAGCTGACGTCAGGATCCTGAATTGGGCTTTCTACCATGGATTCTTCATTTCCCGGCAGAGAAACATTTCGGCGTTTAAACAGCTGAACAAAAGAAAAAATTTTGGGAGACGTTAGAAGGTACCAAAGTGTGGGTACTGACGACATACACTTGAAAAAATGCTTTCACCAATACTAGTCAAAGAATTTTACCTACTCACCCATCCAAGGGGAATTCTATACAAAAGTTTAGATAACATAAAGAAGAAAAACACTACCGTATCTTTATCTTGAAAAACTGCACAGCAATACTTCAGGTATTCTTACTAGTTATAAAGATCTGTAATTTTTTTCCACAAGTATACATTTTTGCTTTTAGTCTTTTATCCCTTATAATTAGCATTCATTTTAAGCAAGAAAAAATATTCTACATGCTACTTTTCCCTTTCTTAGTTTATAGGCTAAAATCATCAGCACACAGGCAATGTTTGTGTTTCAGTACACTGCTTTACTCCCTTCTACAGAAGACCACTAAGCAGCACCTGCATTTTGTACCAAGGTGAAGAAAGATTAAACCAGAAACATAATTTTCATATAGAAGAGAAAAAAGATAGCATAGCTTCAAGGTGAACGTTCAAACTATGCAATATTAAACATTCTCTAGGTCCAAAAATCGCTTTACAATTGGCCACACACACACCGCATATGCTCAGAATATATACCACCGTTGGGTGTGGTATTTAATAAACTATGATCAATGAGTGCCTCTTCATTTTCTGGCATACAAGCAAAACATCCACATTGGCCTGTTCTCTGCTAGAAACCAAACCTAATTTTTTATTTTTATTCCAGTACTACACTTACAACTACTGCAGCTAACAATTAGAAGAATATTTGTACCTTTAGAAAGAAATGACAGACTCTCAGACCACAGACTAAGATTTCACCTGTAAGCACAATAATGAAACCACCCACTAAATCCTGACAGTTTTGTCCCTCCAGGTGTCTACAGATCTAGGGTTCTGCTGCTGTACATGTCCAAAACTGCAGAACAACTCCATGTTTACATCCAGCTCTATTTCAATAGGAACCTAAACCAAGGCATTCCCTCTCATGTTTGATGCACTTATGGATTGAGCATAATTCTGGACAAAACAACTACTGAACGCAAATGAGGCTTACTTCCATTTAAACCTACAAACGAAGAAGAAACAGCATTCCTTTTTTTGGACAACCTAGCACTCAACAAGGACACAAAAGCTCTTAGCTGAAAAGTATAAACTTGTTTGGTCTATCTACTGTTCACTATTTCTTCTGGAGCACGAGCAGTCTCATCTCCCTGCACAAACTCATGCTCAGATCAAGAAGAGCTGAAAAACACCAATCCAACAAACTAAGAGCAAGAAGAGCATAAGAGCAGTCTCATTGTTACAACAGTCAGCATGGGAGAGGAAACCCCGTATTTTCATAACTTCTCTAGGGAGCATTTACTACAAAATATGTAAACAAAACTTTCTGCAGGAACTGCACTGCAGTTACCCATTCACAGGTAAGTGCTCCAGTACCACACCACTTCTGACTCTTAGCCCTCTGGCCCAAATAGCTGAAATTCTTTTTCCATGCACCACTTTCCCAGTAGTAGGGGTAAGCATTCCCACCTCAGAGCAGACTGTAGATCAGAGCCTGGGACATTTTCTAGCTTGTGGGAGTCAAGCTCATCCACTTCAGACCAACCAGAAAAAAAAAACTATATTCCTGACCTTCCTGGCAAGAAACTAGTAAATATTTTGCAAAGAGGACTTATGACAAACTATTAAGTTATATAATGTTCCACGTACTCTGATCACTAAAAATTCAATGAGAACAACTGCAAATGTTTGCAAAGTAGTTCAGGGACACTAACTGGTAGCCACTTTATTAAGTTAGTGTAGAAGAGCTCTTGGGCAATTTGAACCATGTTATCAAAGATGAAATTAATCCTCTCCCTTCACACAGCAAAACCTTTACCCCAGCTCTAGCAGACAATGCAAGGTTTCAAATTCTTAATGGAGATATGAGTGTTATTTCAGTCCAGTCTCACATGTTTAAACCGACTATGGATTAAAGTTAAAAGTCACGGCTCTCTCCTCTGTGTGCCCTAGCAACTTAAAAGGGCTTCTGCTCATTTTTTTGTGATCCTATTGAGAGATGCCTGGTGCTTCCCACAATTGAAAAGAAAACAGACATTCAACCAGTCACTCCCGGATTCTCCTCCAGAGGATGAGTCTGCTCAAGTCCTTTCAGGCCCCTGAATACAGCTCCATAAGCACTGAAGAGTGAACAGCTCACCAAGATGCTTACCTGCTCTTCTCTTTTCTGTTTCCGAAGCTGGATTCCTTCCTCCTCTCTTCTCCTGCGCATTTCTTGGGGGTTAAGTGCATTATTCTTGTAGCTTTTCATTCTGAAGTTATCTTTACCCGGGCTTGCCATGTTGTCTATTGAAAAAACACAAAGTTACTCCAAAAGGCCAAACCTGCCATCTCTTGTACTATGAAAATATCAAAGCAACTGCTATATATTCCTGCATCTGTTTGCAATACCCAGTTCAAAACAAAAATCTTTAATGCAGAAATCACAGAAAACCTATGCCTAGAGAGGCATTTCCAAACTGCAGATTAAACTACAGTTCATCTCAAGGATCAGACATCATTAGAGAGCCTAAGCCACTGTACAAAGAAACTATGCATCTTAAAAGCAAACTGAAAAACAAAAAGCAAAGATATTTGATTCTGTCAGCAAGAAAGCAAAGCAATCTCTTTCCTTCTCTCATAAAGATGACATTAAATGTATTATAAATAAGGACAAATCCATGAAGAAAACCTGCAGTAATTACTGCTCCATTTAATACCTTAGAGCATTGTTTCTTTACTTTCACTATCTCACAAATGTAACATAATCTAAGGGCTATGCTTTTCCTTCTACATTGTGTGCAGGAAAATAATTTAAGGGTCACAAACACTCATACAGGCATAGTCTTTTTCATTTTAAACTAACAAAATTATTGTCTCACTGCAATCACCAGTTCTTTTAATAGATTTAGAAGATTAGAATCTGTCATTTCAGGTATATCAGTTGTGGAAAGATAAAAGTGATAATTCATGGTTCTGTCACCAGAATGATCAAACGGAGTGGAAAAGCGTATTAATAGCACGGTGGCTTTTTTAAAGCTAGAACTGAAGTTTTCATCTGAGAAGCAACTGTGAAAAACATGAATCAATATTCTACACAAACTATCACTCGTCTGGAATTCTTCTACAAGGAGGAAACATAAACTACAGCTCCTGAGCTATGCACAATTCTCTGGCAGCTTCCATGCTGAGACAATTTGTTTTCAGATTTGGGAGTTTTGTTTGTTTAGGCTTTTTTTTTTTTAATCAGCAGTACCAAGGACCACTAAGTGATAAACACAAGTAGTGAGAGGAAAACAGACTGCAGACTTAGGCTGACAACAAGATGCCACCCCAAGGACTCAGCAGCCTGTTTCACCCAAGTACTTGCTTCACAAGAACTTAAGTTAGCTACTGACATCTCTGAACAACCTAATGCTAAGTGTACCACTGTCCAAGGCAAATTCCTAGCAATAATCGGGTAACTTTATATTTCATAACAATGCTCCTAGATCATCTAGTCTTAGAACACCATCCCTTTCTTAATCGTTCATGCCTTTAGCTGTGTCAATGAAACTGTCAGGCCAAGCAATGGACTGAACAAGAGAAATGCACATTCAAAGTAACCCAGTCACCAGCTCTGCGAAGACTTACAGAAGGTCAACTAGAAGGTCTCATCAAAACTGTTTGTAAAAGGAAAAGTTTAGAAATTTATAACTGCATTCTCCCCACAAGGCTTTTGATATAGACATCACACGGGCAAGAAGACTGGCAGTCCCTGGTTTCACACCTTCTGCACCCAGATCCAAGTAAGCCTACACTTCTGTGCTATCGAACTACACCCGTTTCAACATCCAATCCCTTCACCCACCACATCCTGCATTGCGCCCACTTGTTGTACATAGTCTAAGATCATACTACCTTTTTTCCTCCTCCTCCTTGTCTACATAAGGCTCCCGAACCACGGCGCCTCGCTGTCCCTCCGCCCTCTCCGCGGCCGGACGCTGCCCACAGGCTTCGCCTCGGCCCAGCCCGCAGGACTGACCACACCGAGAGCGCCAGGACAGACGGACCTGTCAGCCCGAGCGGCCGGACACACACCCAGCCCGGCTACACACAGCGGGGAGCGACGCTCTTCCCTCACGTCCCCAGCAGAAAAGGTGGAAAGCCTCATCCATCCGCAGCAGGGCAGGGAAGGGGGAGGACGGCAGAGCCCTCTTGCCGAGGAAGCGGACACCCCGTCCCAGCCTCGACCGAGCTGCCGTGCGGGCAGTGCCCCGCCGGAGCCAGCAGCACACCGGCCTGCACC
>JAHLSL010000017.1:11050282-11070433 GCA_025920805.1 Petroica traversi
GTGCAGGAGCACGTCCGGGAGAGGCACGGGCACCTGCTGGGCGCCCCGGGCACGGGTGAGCGGCGCCGGGGAGCGAGGGAGGGATCTCCCCTGGGGATCGGGGGCGGCCACGGGGAACCGGCCGGGGGATAAAGTTGGAGCAAAGCAAATAGTTAGGTATCTACACACTGTATTGTGTTTTATTTTAGGCCTGATCAGAATTTTATTTTGACTAACTGGCCAAAGTTGCTGGTAGTTATTTCAGAAACCTAAAGGTGGCATCTGTGCTAGTGGGTAATACTCTTAGAAGACTAGTTTTTGTGATATATATATCGAGCTATGCATACTGACAAGATAAATGATGGTTAGGATGCAAAATGTGCCGGTGCAGTTAACCACGCTGTATAATCTGTGATTAAAATGTTCTTCTTAACCAAAAAACCCGCAACTCACCCACCCCGCCCCCAGGTCGTTGCACTGATCGTTTAACTTCCTTCCGTGGGTGCAAATAATGCGGAGCTTAAATAATTTGCTTGCCTGTTTCTGCTTTAAAAAATAGTTGTATTTTATGTGTTTAGCTTGTTTTAGAAAACTGTGTTTGCAGTTTGATGTTAAATACTGTTGGTGAATTGAAATGATTATACCACCAAATTTTCCTTCAGCCATTTAGCTGGGACAAATGCTTCCCAGAAATTGCTAACACTGGCTACCAATTCTTGTGTTTTGTGAACTGAGAAAGGTGCAGGTAAAAGCTAGGGAGTTGAAGAGAGAACTAAAGGGACAACAGGCAGCATGCACAAGTCAAAACACGAGGAATGCCATTTAAATGCAAGGACACTTATTTTTACTGTGAGAGTGGTCAAACACTAGAATATATTCCTCTGGGGCGTTTGTGAAGGAAGTTTGTGAAGAGTTCATGCTTGGAATTATTAAAAAAACTACTGGGAAAAGCTGTATGTAGCTTAACCTATTTAATTTGACCATTCTGCCAGGGACTAGATGACCTCCAAAATAGTTTTGAGCTTTACCTATACTACATGGTACCCTTAATAATAATCCTAAAACTGCTGGAAGATCATTTATTTGAGGAGGTGCAGAAGACTAACAAAATAAGAATGACAGCAGTTTTTATTTTTTCAGCCCAAGAACTGCTGTGTTACTATATGAACTTTGATTTTTCTGTTAGCAGAACTCATCTTTTATTAATGGTTTGATATTTCAGACTAAGCATTTCTTGCTACAAATATTATCATAGCCAGTTGTGATCTGTAAGTTAAATGGGGCAAAACTTAATTGAAAGAAGGAAGATACGTCTTAAAATTTTTGTGTATTTAGATACAAATTCTTAAGTGGTGAAGAGAGTAACAGCTGTTTAGAATTTGCTGCCTTTCACTGGGGAATTTCAATGGCAGCACAGACTTTATTATTATGTATTTGTCTTAAATTCTATATCAGGTGATGATTTTAGGAAAAAAAGCCACAGAAATTGCATTAATCAAGAAACTGTTTTTCTTTTTCAGACACGGGAAATGGTGAACAGCTATATGAATGTCCTATATGTAGTCTTACCTGTACAGATATTCAGATTCTTGAAGAACACGTAGAGTTACACTTAGAGGAACATAACTTTTCAGAAGGTGCGTGAAAGGGTAAAGGCTTGATAATACGTGAAAGTATTTGAAAATATTTGCATGTTGAAGTATAGGCTCTCACATAAAAAATAAAATAAGTATTTCTTTATTTAAAGGGAACTGGACACGTGTATAGTGAAGTTAACATAGTTAGGTCCTATCACTTTACCAACTGCTCTACTTATTTACCATGCTAAAAGAAAATCTTTGTGCATGGATGCTAAATAAATGAACTGCATGTTAACCAAAAGAAAAACTTAGAGCAAAAAATGTTTAAAAGACAGCCGTATTATATATTTGTTTTTCTAGCTATATAGAAGGTTTACATAAATGGATTTTACAATGGCACATTCCACTGTGATAGGTTGAGAATTTATAGCTTATGAAAACTTAATTTTTTTCTCAATTCTTTTCTGCAAATAGTTTGCTGATTCATTAGTCATAGTGTTAAAGTGAAAAAATCCCCAAAATTAATTTAATCTTATAACAAGGCTAACAGAATCTTAGAGATCCCTTATTCAGTTCTCTGATTGTGAATTTTTATCACTACCTTATAAGACTGCTAGCAATGGTCCTAGATGCTAATAAGTAGTATTAAAGGAACTGTGACTTCTTGCTAACAGTGAAGTGAAACGCAGTAAACAAAAGCTTGGTACAGGTACATGCATTATTTGCCAAGTAATTGCTCCAATAACCAGCATAAACTTTGTCCAAGTCAAGAGTCTGAGTCTTGGTAAACTGAATGCAGTCAGTCCTGTTCAGCGTTTGCTGCTAATAGCTCAAAATAATGCGGGGTGGATCTCCTAAAATTAATGCCCAGTTGTGTTTACCCATGTCTGCTTAGAAAGGAATCTCTAAAAATTAAACAAATGATCCCTCAAAGCATTGCTAACCTCCTGACCAAGTCCCCTCACTTTGGAATGTTATTCTGGGTTAGGTGGAAACATTAGAGATCTGGAACTGGCTCAGCAACTCCAGAATGAAGAAGATGAACGGCAGAGATCAGAAGAAGAGAAGCGAGAGAGAGAAGAATTTAAAAAGCTGCAGGTACACTATTGTTTCTAAATGGTAAACTTAAAAACAGTTGTGCCTTAAGAAGCTGAGTATCTTGGAATTGTAATGTCCTGGAATGGCCTTACCAGGTCAGACTGCAAGTCACATAGTTTATGTTGAAGTAATGCTGTAGGGGTCGGTTGGAAGCAAATTAAGTCTCTTGGCAGTGCTGATCCTGGCAGAGGTGCTGGACATGACAGCCTTGAGCTACTTGGCTTTACAGCCTTGGTTGTGCTGGCTCAGGAGGGGCTGGCTGCTCCCTGTGCTTGCTGTTCTGCTCTCCCAGCACATTGCTGCCCGTGCTCCACCCAGCGATAGTGCTCTGCCTTGCAGTGCAGCCTGGAGCATATTCCCTGCCAGCATGCCAAAGGCTCTGAGCATCCTGGCTTTCCCCTACTGGAATACCATTGCCTGCTCCAGGTCCTGCTTCCCTCTGCCTCCCATCCTGCAGCCCTGGTAATTCACTTCCCACTCTCACTTCCTCCTTGCCAGACTGTGTCTGTGCCAGTGGCTCTGGCAAGAGGGATGTGTCTGCTCTTCTAGGTGTGCCTTTCCTAGCTGTGCATTGATATTCAGGAATGAAGCTTGGCCTTCAGCTCTAAAATACTTGTAATGCTGAAGTTTTTATGTTTCATAATGTTTAAAAATTACTGATAGTGATTTTGGGAAACTTCATGCACAAAAGATGAATTTTAAAATTTTTAAATCGTGCACATTCCATCTCTAACAGAGACAGTATGGCTTGGATAATTCTGGTGGCTTCAAGCAGCAATTTCTAAAGAATATGGAAAGAGAAGTTGATAGAGGGAGGATGCAGCCCTTTGAATATCATAAGAGAAAAGCTGACATGATGGAAAGCTTGGCTTCTGGTATAGATGATGGGAGAACAAAGACCTCAGGTAAAGATGCTGAAATTATTCAACTAAAACTGTAAAAGCAACTTTCTATACCTTAGATTGTAGTGACCAAACCAGTCTTTAACAAAACATATAATTTATTGTTTAGTATTGGTTTTGACCTAGTTTTAAACCTTATTTGCTAGATGAATACAAATTGTTATAGTCTGTTCTAACTTGCAGGCTGTTTTTTTGTTGTTTTGTTTTGGGTTTTTTTTGTTTGTTTTTGTTTTGGTTTTTTTTTCGTCTTCTGTTGAACTTGGGACCAAGTTGTCTGGTTAAGGGCATGACTACACAGAAGATGCAAATGTCTTATTACAAGCTGGTTGCCCTTGACTCTGTGCTTGTTCAGTGCTTAGTATTTATTGATTCCTAATCCAGTACAGCTGTTCACATTTACAGCAGCTTTTTGTCTTGTGTTTCTGTTAATTGTTGTATTGTGTAAGCTGGTTGCAGGTAAGCACAGTGTTCACCTGATTAAAAAGCCCAAGCGAGGACTGGGAGGAGTAGACATCTACTTGATACATCTTCTTTTAAATGTTTTGTAGTTGGTTCAGAAGCCCAGGGCAGATGAATCTCTGTGTCCCTTTCAAAAGGCTCCCTTGTCTTTACTTTCCAAGACCACAGTTCAAAGTTTTTTTAACCTGTTGCTAGTGGTTCTGGCTTACAAAATATGCACTTGGTTCTTGACAGGTAAAATAAAATTTATTCTGTCAAACGAATTGTGTGGAAATAACACATTTAAAGTCTTCATTCTTGGTAATGATTTAGATTTCAGAGAGGTTCTTAGAAATTAATTTGTGGTGACTGAAATAATTCTCTTTACAACAGTATGGCCATAAAGGGACTTTGAGGGTTTAAGAATTTGTATGTGAATTGGAGAGAGCATTCCCAAGCATATTCTTTCATATAACAAAGGAGAACTTGGCATATCCTGCAGGAGGATTATTACAATAATCCTCGAGTTCTGTGCCACTCCTTTTTTTTTTTGTTTTTTTCCCCTCTTAGTTTCTCCAGGAAAAATAAGTTGGGGGGAATAAAAGGTTTACATAGGATACATAAGTATTGCCATGTTTTAGGAGTATGTTTTATTGGAGTTGGCAGGGGCATAGGAATGCTTTATTGGTGACGTGATTTCTATATCATTGCGATAGTTCCTGTGACTATCACAGTTTATAATTTAGTCCAAGCTGTTTAATTTTAAATAATCATTGTGTAGCAACAGTGAAGAATTAGATTTAGTTTTGAAAACTTCATAGTACATAAGTTTATCAAAGTAAAGACCATTGAAATTAAATAGATGCAATGTCCACTGGTTTTGTGATTTGGGCTCTAAATGTAACGAAGTTTTAAAATAAATTTTATTAATTGGTCTCTGTTACAAGTTGGGGAAGGAATCTTATGGTAAATTTGGTAGTTCATTTTACAGATAAACTTTATATTTTTCTTGCTTTAGGAGTCATTGAAGCATTGTGCAAGTACTATCAGAATGAGAACAGAGATGTGAGGCGTGTGTGGCTTTCAGCAGGAGTAGATCACTTCCACTCATCTTTGGGCGACAGAGGCTGGGGCTGTGGCTACAGGAATTTCCAAATGCTCCTTTCCTCCCTGTTGCAAAACAGCTTCTACAACGACTGCCTGAGAGGTATTAAACAAAATGCTGTTTGTTCCATGTACCTTAGATGACAACCTGCTGACTGATGATTTGCCTTTTCATTTACGCAGCACGTTTTACAAGGTCAATGACCCCTATTAAATGATTGTTACACCACTGGAACTTACTGGGAAAGAGTCAGTGGTGAGCACTGGCAAGACATAATGCAGTTGAAGTTTTACCTTTAGTTTTTTTTTGGTGCTTCTTTGTAAAATCAACTGCTTCTTATAAAAGAAGCTGAGTATTTTTAATTAATAGACTATTATAGTCACTTTAACAACAATTCAAAAGCTTTTCTGTTCCAGATACTACACTAATTCCTAGTATCCCAAAGATTCAGTCCATGATTGAAGATGCCTGGAGAGAAGGTTTTGATCCTCATGGGGCATCTCACTTCAACAACAGATTACATGGTTCCAAAGCATGGATAGGAGCATGTGAAATTTATTCACTGTTAACCAGTCTCAGGATAAAGTAAATATTGCTTTTTGTTGTTGTTCTTTTTAACTGCTGATATAAGTGCTGTACCTTTAAAGGTTAGAATTCCCAACTGTGTGATGACAAATCCACCTTAGTGTCTAAATTTAACCATATATTAACAGACCTGATTTAATGCAGCATGAAGCTGTGTAACTACTTACAGGTACATGAAACTACTTATAGGAGATACATAAACTCAGTAACTGCTTAAGTCATTGAGAGTTCATGCAGAATTATGCCACATATGCATAATAATTTATATTAAAGCATTGATTAAAATTTTATTTCTCTTAAAGTTTCTTCTCAAGAAGAATCTGAATTTCAGCTATTTTCTAGGGCTTTTAATTGGATTCTCTAGTGTATGTGTATTATATACAAAAAACTGTAACATTAATTTTTGCAAGTTTCACAAGTTCTTGAACAGAGTAGAGCACTTCTTAATGTAATAAATTTTCAAGTTTGGGACAGTATATGTTGCATTTCTTTACAATTATGTGTCCCCTACTCCTATATTAAAAAATAAAGAAGTAGTTAGGACCACTTGGTGCAGGAAGAAGGGACTCAGAGGTGAAAAAATGGTTTTAACAAGCAATCTGCTTGAAATTTTATTGTTGTTTTCATTCTCAATGTTTTGTAGGTGCCAAATAATTGACTTTCACAAACCCACTGGCCCTATGGGTACACACCCTCGCTTATTCGAGTGGATTTTGCATTACTATTCTACAGATAATGAAGGTGGTGCAAAGGTGGTGTGTACTTCCAAACCACCCATCTATTTGCAACATCAAGGTCAGTGTCACAATATGCTGGTTTCTTACTATTCTCTCTCTCTCTTTATATGTGCTGCAGTTCAGAGCAGCTTTTTTTAGTCCTTCATTGAATTGAAGATATGGCTTTATTTCCCATAATTTTCCCATTTAGTAAGAGCAACATTGAAGTTTGTGTTTTTATTGGATGAAAGAGCTGAATGTGATTGGGATCTCAGCTTTCTGATATGTACTCTTATAACTATCTTCTCATATTTTGAGTAATGCTTTCCTTGATCTGAAAATCAGTCATATGTTACTAGGTCATGGATGGGATTTACATGTTTTTAAACTCTTATTTTGATATTAGGTCATAGTCGTACTGTTGTTGGAATAGAAGAGAAGAAGAACAAAAGCTTATGTTTGCTGCTGTTTGACCCAGGATGTTCTTCCCAAGAAATGCAGAAACTGCTGAAACAAAACAGTGATGGAACTGGTCTCAAACTACTTCGGAGATTTGTGGGTGGCCTGAAAGAAAAGCAATACCAGATAGTGGCTGTAGATGGGGTGCTCTCTTTGGAAGAGAAAGCTGTAAGTGTCTCAGAAAACAGTTTCAGTTTGCAAAAATTGAGGACCATCTGCATCTCTTCTTTGAATGCATATGCATATATGGTTGCATGGTGAACTTTTTGCATCTCTTCACTTTCCTTGATCTTTTTCTTCCCTGCTTTCTGCTTATATAATCCCAGGATATAAAAAAAAAAAAATTACATATAAATGGATGCTGCCTTGATGCAACTCACAACTTCTAAGTTTTGTATGAAGCTTTCAGCTGTTTGCAGATGTAAATTAGGCTTTTTTAAACCTTTCGTTTTCTAACGTTTCCTCCTAAATAACTGACTGTAAGTATGTAAGTTGCTTACAAATAGTGCAAAATTACCTTCAGAGGATCAAGCTGTCGAAATTTTTATAAATTCTATCCATGTGTTTGACTTTGGGGCATTTTATCATTTTTAAGATTTAGAAGTTTTCAGCTGATTGCCAGATGTGGTTTTTGTTTCTTAAGTTCTTTCCTAAACTAACAAATTGATTCTGAGGACTCATATTCCAATTCCCTGTTGTCTTATCAGCATTCTTCAGCATGTTCAAGCTTTAGGACACACTTTTATTTAAACTATGAAATAACTGGCAACTGAATCACTTGCTCAGCTATATTTAATATGCATGTTGAAATTAAGTGTTGTCTTAAATGTTTTCTGGCCCTGAACATGTCAGAAATGTCAGTGAATCATGGCTATACTTTCCTCCTACTGGAAAAAGCCTTGAAATTCAGGAAAAAAAGGTGTTGTTTGGGATTTGGAGGGTGTGGTGGTGTTCATTTGTTTTTGGTTTGCTGCTTCTTTTTTCTTCACAAAGATTTGAATTATATTTACAAATAACAGTTGTTTAGAGTGTTGTCTTGGAAGCTTGCATTTAATTAAGATGAAATGAACCCCTTATACTCATTAAGATTACTAAACTACTAATCTGGAAGAAGCTCTTTAAAGTGCTGGTTTTGTTCATTGAAGTATTTTCCTCTCTCCTATTTTTAGGCTCGTTGCCGTGCCTCTCAGGTCTTAACATCAGAGAAGATTCCATAAAGGATACCTCTGTAACCTGCTTCTTGAACTTGCTGGGTGTAAAACATTAAACTTCTGGACCGTGGACTCTAACTCAACAGTTTTTAAGCTGTCTCTGTAAATGCATGGGAGCTCTGGGGAAGCACAACACTGGAGTAAACCTGTAGTTTTTTTGTTCAGTCAAAACTCTGGCAGTATTGCGGTCCTTGTCTTACTAGAAAATGTGTTGTTTTCTTAGTTGCTTGAATTAGCAACACCTACTGTCTTGCAGCAAATTATACACTGTTGTTAAGGAGCAGTGGATAAAGATACTATGGAGCTACTTAATTGGAGTTCCTGGTCATGGTTTACCTCTGTAAATGTCTTTATGCTGCCACTGTGACCAGTCCTCTATTTCTTCATGATTCAGTCTGTTCCACCAGGGATTAGTTCACTAGTAAACTTCCTTTCAATCAGCTGCCTTCGCTTAGGAGGTGGATCAGTGTTGGCATTGGCTAAAACGTCTAAGAAAGCAGTGTCCAGAATTGAGTGTGTGTGCTTTAGGTGCCATGCAAGACAGTCCTTTGGGGTAGAGGAAGAAAATACTCCTTTTGTACCATGAATGAATAAAATTAATATATTTTTCAAAAGTGTTCATACCATCTTCACTTCATCCTTTCTTTTTTAATTTTTTTTTCTACCTTTTGACTAGTGGCTCTGTTGTGTAGGGTTATGTCATTTAAGAGACTGGAGCTGTCTGCTGAAACATGTATCTTGGATGTTTGAGGCAGTTTGCTGTACCTGGGACATGCTGCTCTGGTTGAAGAGCATTGGAGCTTAGATACATCCCTTCATTTAGACTCCCTTCTCTGCTAACACCTAAATACAGACATAAGAGCCTTACCAGTAACCTGTTTCTCTCATGATTCGTGTGCTCTGGCAATAAGAGCTTGTCCTTTTTGAAAGCAGTGAAACATGTGAACATGTACAGACAGATATTACAATCCATAAATCACTGATTTTTCTGAAATACACATGAAATGTAAAAAAAAGTTAGGAAAATGCATTCATTTCAGTGGGTATATAATAGTGGCCTGTAAGCTGTGAAAGGTTTAAATACTTAAGATACTAGAGGGGCTCAAACTAGGGAAGAGCTCCTGGGAATTGGGAACTGTCAGCTCCCTTATTTAGCCCTGGTCTGTGAGACAGGTATCAAATGGAAGGAAGGAAAGAAAGGGAGATGCCAATAATGCAACCATTATTTAGATGCAATATCTTAGGCTTTGCAGCATACTTGAGATTTTACCCACAGCCTCTTGATGTGGTAATCACCATCTGAATTTTAACAGAGCTCTGGCACCAAATACTCAGAACACACTGATCACTCTGCAGTGCTGCAGCTCACTACTGCCCCTCCGTGCATTACAGTGTGTGCTTTGGACTGAGGCAGTTAAAAACAATATACAAGAAAGGCTGTCAGCACCAGGATTTTAAATTACTGTAATTCTGTCAAAGTTTATGAATGGGATTTTATTCAATTAGTAGGAGTTAGTTTTCAATCTAATCCAAAGTACATAAGCAAATTTAAATACCCCACCTAAACTTTTCCCACAAAAAACCCCCTTCTCTTTGTTCACTTCAGCAAACTAACACACACACAGAGCCAAGGTTCTTCTCAGTCAAATTCCCTTTTATTTCACAGATGTTAATTGCTAAGAAAGCTAAACAAATCTGCAGTTCAGACTGAGTCACTAAAACTTCTTCCAAAGACCTGGAGGAACAGACTATGCATTTCTTTTGTCACTTCAACCCTTATTATTTTCTCTGCTTTGAAATATAACAGCAAAAACACATCTTCACATTTTGTTTTACATTATTTTAACATTTTTAAGCTATACATTCTCTGCATGAAAACCAATAAATATGTTAGTGTAAAAACAGATGAGAAGACTTCATTTTTCTAGAAATAGAATTCTTGAGAAACTTTCATATGCAGAAGACTTATCCATGATCCACTCAGAAAATTTTCTGATTACCACAGACTACACAGCATTCTTGGATTCGGTCCCAAATTAAAGAGCTCCAATTCAGTCCTTTTATGAAAAAACACCAGTTTTAAACATACGTAGCTGAAAACGGAAAGCAGCCTTAGGAATTAAATGGGGTTTTATGCAGCTGAATTGAGACATACCAGAAATAAGTTCAGTGCTGAAGAGCATTTTAAAGCATCCTAGCAATTATGCAGGAAGCTGGATGTAGTAACTACGAAGCTTTCAATCCAATTGTATCTTTGGAAAAAACAAGATTTAATATCACATTAGCTCACAAATTTTTAAATGTATCTGGTAACTGTGTTGAAGCACAGATCCTGCTTATTGCTTTGAAACATAAAACATAAAACCTAAATGCTTTTCTAGGATTCTTAGTAGCCAAAATTAAAAAGATCAAAGGGAGGGCAGTAGGAACAAAGGCACATGGTTAATTTATAAAAGTATTTACAGGGTACTTGAACACTTATTTCTATCTACTAGAAATTCATTCATCTTGAATTTAAAAAAAACAGGTTAAAGGAGATCATCCTAAACAAATGTTCTCAAGCGATATGAGCAGAGAATCTTATAACCACTAAATTATTTCAATAATTAAATTTCTCATTTTGAATATGGAATTTTCAAATACTAAAATTCCTAATTTTTTTATTCCTCTAAGCAATGTGATACTTTAGTGCAACCCTCTTCAAAGACTGAAGCTGGCACAGTTAAGGCAGTCGACTAACAGTGTTTAAAATTCAGCACACAGTGTTTAATCCTTGAGGTGCCTGTCTATTTGGAAAGCTGTCTTTTGACACCATCATCCTTCCAGCGCTGCAGTTCCAAACACAGTATGTTTCAACACTGTAGTTCTCGCAGTGTCTGGGCTTTTTGGAGGTGGTAAGGGAGGAGTCCAACATCTGTTAGCTCCAGAAGCAACTCTGCAGCATGGGCAACATCCCCAAGTTGATGCGTAGCTTTAACGCATTCTGTGCTAACCTTCACAGGCTGCCAACAAGATGCTTCTAAAACTACATCAGTTACATTCAAACTTATAAAGCACTCTATAAACCCTGCTGCTATAACATGTGCGCCACTCGTGTTTCCATACAGTCTGCTGCCAAAAGCAAACTCATCTTCCTGGGGTGGGTTTTGATTTTTCACAGAAGTTCACTGATGCACACATTCATAAAACCCCACACCCTCTCTGAACAAATCAACTAAACTTCAAGGGGACTTCACATTCTGATTTTTTTTCTCCTACGGACATGAACTTGCCACTTTGAAAATATTATTCATGACTATGGCAAAAAAATTTAATTATATGGAAATGGTTTCCATTAAACTTTAGTAAGGCTATAAAGCAAAGGTGACTAGTGCTGTCTATCTACAGCTGATAAATTGGGGCACCAGAACTGACTTATAAAAAATTTCCACAGGAGGAAGAAACAAAAAATAAATTACTGCATAGTATGTGATCCCTTTTATTCACCAAAGCTTCCCATGTTTATCCCAGGTGGAAGACAGCAGAAGAGCTGCTCAGCATTCAGATGCAGGTGTGTTTAGTGCTTGCTGTAACCTCTTTTTCCATCTTGCATGTTGCCACATCTCTTCAAAGGGTAATTACAGAAGCAGGAAGGAAAAAAATTAAGAGAAAATAGAAAAGTGTTTTCAAACAGATCAGTACTTCTCAAATTTTTCATCGGAAATATTAAAGTAAATTTATTTATAGTGAAAGTCATCAGAAGACCAATCTCCTGGATTTAAAATATTTTGGTTTTTTCTTTGGAAAAAAAAAATCAAGAACAAAGAAAAACAATACACATTACTAAAACCACAGATGCTGTGGCTTTCCTGCCTGCCCCCCCTGTCCTTACATATGTCCGTACTGATGACGGAATCAGTTCAAATAAGTCTAATCACTATCTAAATTAACAGGGTTGTAGTCAGGGTCATCCTCTTCATCCTCCAACTCTAAATCATCCATTTCTTGGAATAAAGATTCATCAACTTCCACATTGTTTCCAGCTGTAAGGAATAGAAAGATACTTTATTTTCATGCAACAAGGGAAACATTAGCAACAACCAAACATACAACATTTTTTCATATTAGCTCTTCAATGAAGGTAGCTGCTAACTTACTTACTTGGCTTTTTATACATCAAATAGGTAAGGAAAAGTAAATGCCACATTTTTATCTTTTTACAGCTGACGTTTTCCTTTGTATCTAAACCCACCCAAGAGAAATGTCACTCAGGATCTCAGAATTTATTGGGAGCATGAAATTAACATTTACATTTGCCAGAAGCAGAGATTCTTTCTCCCCACGATAGCCAAACCAGGAGCTCAGGACCTCACAGCTAGAATAATTACCACTATCTTAGTGAGATAAATGCACAAGGTGCACAAAAAAATTCCTTACACACCATATGCCAACATACATGTACTTGCTTTCAGATTTAAATTTTACAAGCAAGATGAAGCTTTGCCTACTTTCACATTTTCTTCTGAAAGAGCTGCTGCTGACCTAAGGATAAAGCTTGAGGACTCCTGCTATTTTATTTTATGTATCAACAGTGACATCTTCTGGTCACCAAATAGTCTCTATTATTTCACTGCACTTGAAGGCACCTATACAAGATAATGCCATTATCCTCTGAAATTAGTACTACATGCTACTGTAATATTAAAATAGTAACCTGTTGCATCTATGATAGAATGCAAGCAGCAATAAGAATGGGAGTTTTTCATCACCAATAGCAACAGGATTACAAACTAATTCATTAATCCCAAACCATCTGGGCACAGAGGCCAGGTAGAGGTCTGTTTCTCCCTTGAGGCAGCCAAATGTGCCATCAACAAACAATCTTCATCTCAGGTGTTTTGGAGAAAGCAGGACTAAATTATTCCCTGTAAAAGAGACTAAACTTCCCCATTACTACCATTTCAAGTTTATACTCACTGACATTCATAAACTTTTTTTTTTTAATTGTTACTTGCAGAGAAGAATCTTGACTCTCTTCTGCCTGTGTTTTGTGATACCAGTAGATAATGCAGCTACATTAAAGAGCTGTCTTACTTCAAAACTCAGGTATTTTAAACAAGGATACTAAAAAGCTACAAGCAAATTAAATAGGTATGATACTGTGCGTTATTTTACATGCTTTATCTCCAACTGGTTTTCCAAGTTTAACATTTTTCTGGCACAGGCTTAAAACATTTTCATCTGCCACCAAATCAGTATTTTAGGTGAAGTAACAGGCACATCTGCAGAAACCATGAAGAAGAACTGCTGAACAGAGCAAACTATTTTGACCCGCAAGATGTCATCTATTGGTGTTGATGTTCAGAGAGGAGTTGACAAAACTTCAAAAGACCTGTGCTTGAAATCAGGGGTTAGAAGTCTGGCTATTAGAAAAAAAAATCTTTTTGGGTTGGGGTTTTTTGTTTTATTTTTGCTTTTCTTATTTTTGCTTTTCCTCCCTGTCCAATCATTTGAATAGATGCAACAGAAATAACATCCACTCATGCACAAGGCTGCAAACAAACACACTTTATCATCTTGAAAAGGTTTTGTTTTGAGAAAAGTTAAAATCTCTTCTGTTCACTCTGCAAAGCAGTACTTCTCAGAAAGTTCTTCCAATGTAAAGGTGATTCTGATGTAAGATATTAAGTCAAATTTAGCATAGATTTTGCTTAGGAATCTTGACCTATTTTAAGCCACTGCCTTTCAGCTGTGGAATCAAATAGAAATTTACCTTCCTCCAAGAACTGGATGTCAGAGGTGTCAAGGTTGTGATCCATTTCAAACAGCTGTTTACCTAGAAATAAAAATTAAAAAAATAATATAAGCAAGTACAATTCTGAAACAACTATCAATCAAAGGCATCAATAGTCAGTATGTGTAGTCTTTTCTAATCAACCAATTCTAGCAGTCTTTTAAACTGCTCATTTCTGCTTACATTTCTGTAAGCTCCCATTCTGTTTCTTTTTTTAATTCATCCAGGATTCATCCATACCAACAAGCTTCCTCCTCTTACATGTGAAATGGGTCACTGTAACATTATTAGGACTTTAACAATAGGAAGCAGAAAAATTTACACCCCACAGCCTCTATTCTGTCCTTACTGCTTTAGTCTTCTTCTTGCATTCCACAAGAAATCCTCTGTGGGAACTGGGAAGGAAATCAGCTGACTCCTCCACCTTTTTCCATATATTCTCCCATTCAAAAAGCAACTTGGATCTACACAAATCACCAGCTCCTACACATGCACACACAGCTGTCAAGGCAACATCACAGAAGACAAAGGGAAGCCTTTCTGACTGGGAAGGACAGGAAGAAAGCTCAGGACTCATTTCAGATAAATCACCTGTCTTCCATGCCCATTTGCACTGCTCATGCAAGCTTCCACAAACAAGACTGGTTCGTGTCCATGGTAATGCCAGAATTACACTAATGACATCCAAGAATAAGCTGGGTTTTGGTTTTGTAAAGGGAAGCTTCTACAAACTACATTTGTATAGAGGAAAACAGACACCACATACTAACAATAGTTTAAAGAACAGAAAAACTGGAAGCCTTGTTTCTGTTATTTCATCTTTGCACATTCCCAAATGCATACCCTTTAGAGAGCAATCAAGTGTGTCCCCTGTCCTGTACAGCTTTTTATGAAACTTAATACTATTAAAATTTCCATCTCTGTCAAATTTCATCAAAACTAGCCAGAAGTGAGGAAAAAACAGAACAGTGTTTCAGCACGATATAGCATGACCACATTGGTTATGTTTTTTCAGGTAATCAGGTCAAAAAGTAGATCCAGCATCACAGGAGAATCAGTTCAAAGCTACGCCATGCAGACTATGGAGCAGGATGCCAAGACTATCATCTGTGTAAAAATTACTTTTAGACTTGTCATTATAATGTGGTACCATTGCAGAAATTCCACGACCAGTATTAAAATGATTAAAATGTACCGCTTAGCTTATTTTTGCCCGCTTGTTCTTCTTCTTTCATCTTCTTCCTTTTTATTTCTAGGAGCTCTGCATCAAACTTGGCTTTCCAATTAAGGAAATTCTCAATGGTAACAGGAGTGCCGTGAAAACGTTGCTGAAAGAACAGAAAACAAGGCTGAAAACTCAACTTGCAAATCTACAGGTGAAGATAAGCATTCCCTTAATTATTTAAATTACAACACTCCAGAAGTACTGCTTGCTGTGAAATGTTCTGAGAAATTAACCCTAATCCTGAGAATATATAAAGAACACATTCTTGTGGTTTTTGTCATGGGACTCTCCCCTCAGAGAACTATACTGAGGTGGAAACTCTCATGGAAGAGTCCTGCATACTCCTTTTGGACCTAGAATGCAATAGCTCACAACTCCCCATTGTTATGTCTAAGTAGAGAGTACT
This sequence comes from Petroica traversi, assembly GCA_025920805.1. Taxonomy (NCBI): domain Eukaryota; kingdom Metazoa; phylum Chordata; class Aves; order Passeriformes; family Petroicidae; genus Petroica; species Petroica traversi. The sequence continues at coordinate 11,065,760 of JAHLSL010000017.1, forward strand.
TCTTATCAACCCTTAAATGCAATTTACACTGAAACATTGTCCATTAAAATACCCTTTTATATTGCTGAAACAGAAAAAACTTATTTTTTTCTCAGATATTTCTTTGCCCATTTTCAGAAATACAGAACCTTCCAAGTCCCATCACTCTCTAGCTGTCTCTCAGGATGTGAGTGAAGACTCATTAGTTGAATTTATCACAGGACAATCCACAAATGGTAAAACTACTCTACAGGAGTGCAAACCTTGTCTTGAAGATTTTACCCTATCCACTCAGTCTACCAAGGAAGACTGCCTCCCTCAAACCACGGAGCCCATGTGCAGCATGACATATTCTAGGCTTTTTTGCTCCCCATTCCCTCTTGCTCCCCTTCTTTCAGCAAAACACTGTCTATAGCAAATCTGATCTCATTTGGGGAAAATCCCTGCCTTAGGAAGTAAAACTAGAAGTGGTTGTGAATATGTAATTAGACTCTAAAAACACTACCTCAGAAAAAAGAAAAAAAGATCACTTAGGTGCATTAAATAATCTTCTTAAGTTGCAATTAAATCATCTTTATGATAGCTATTCCTTTCCCACTGAAACTGAGAACTGCTCCTGCATCAAGCCAATGCATTTTAAAGAAGCTGAAAGCCTTTTTAATTGAAAAAAATATATTACATACTTTCTCTTCTTCTTCTGCTTCTCTTTCTTTCTGTTTCTTCTCTTCTTCTCTTCGTGTTTTTATTTGATCCACTATTTCATTTAATTTCTCCTGTACTGCTGAGACTAAAGTGAAGATCATTACCATTCCTAAATTTTCTTCTGCCTACAACACAAAGAAGGCAACTTCAAACATAAGAAGCTGAATGCATAAATATGTTTATAGAAAACAGGATGTTGTGCAAATGCAGATGGCACAGTTGACACATTCTGTACTAGGCTCAAAAGCTCACTGTGAAATTCAAATTCAACCGGCCAGTTAATCCAGTTAGTTATCCCCAAATGGGTGTGCAGCAAAACACAAAGAGGAATGTCTGTGTTCAGTTTATCAACACATTATAGACATCTTCTGAAATGTTTTTCCATGAATAAAACAAAACCTACAGTAGAAACACAACTCTAAAATTTGAATATCATAAGAGACAAGCCACTCGGAACCTTTCTTCTCCTGGAACAGTGTATTCCTTAATCCTATTACATACTCCTTTGAAGTGAGACAGTTTCCCAGGAAAACCAAAAAAACATCACTTGATGGAAAGAAGGTTATATGAAGCAAACTGAAAATGAAAAAAATGCCCACTGAACATACTACGGAAATTTTAAGGCAGTGAAGACTTGTCAGGAGTTCCTGAAACCAAAGAAGTGCTGCCTTCTTTCCTTCACAATGCATTCTCACTCTCAATGCACTGAGGCTGATGAGATCCACCTCACTTCCAAACAGTTACACTGTTAAAAAGAATCAAGAATCAATGTGGCTTTTTTAATATTTCCAAATAAAACTGAGGTGGCTTATTTTCACAAATACTATATATACAGTTAAACAAATTCACCTAAAGCTAGAAGCGGAAGAGGGGAAGCCCACTTCCATTTCATTATTCTATGTTATTGCACACACTGTATTAGCCCTATATCTTACCTCCTTAACATGATTTACCCCAATGATGGCATTCACCAAACTCAAACCTCAAAGTCAGTCCCTACAGTATGGAACAAATCAGTAGCAAACACCTCAGAAAACAACGGATTTTAGAGAGAAGTTCCAGCCAGAGTGTGAAGTGGTATCAAGCTGTACCAAGATATTCCATTTTCCTTACCTGCTGCTCTAGCAGTTTTATTATGTCCATGACATCATTATCATCAAGATTCTCCTGTGAGACAATTTCATACAGTGGAGTTTCATCAGGGTATTTTTCTCTATAGGTAAATTTAAGGGTTGTTTGGACAGCTACAAGACAAAGAAACACATATTCTTATGCTGGTAACTCTCTATAACTTTAACTGCATATTTTTCTACTTCATCATCAGCTTAAAGATTATAGAACATAAAACATTCTTGCCTTTAAGGAACAGTCTTCTTACACAGATGTTAAAACAATAGGAACAGATTTAAACATTTACCAGGAGTTCAAAGAAATTAAGACAATAAAATTTACACTTGCACAAACTATTACAACCTACTTATGTCTGAAAGGTCTTTAAGAAGACTGAAAAACCTTCTGTGGTATGACTAGAGCAGTAATCGCTTCTCCCTTGTATTCTACTTAAAGCTGGAAAACAGCAAGAGTCATAACAACAGAACTAGAGAAAATCTCAGTGTATTAACAATTGCATAAATTCAAACTCTGTGTGCCTGGCTGGAGTATCAACCTCTGTGTTGGGTTCCAGGGCTCCAGACTGTGGATAAAGACATTATGTCCAGCAGACGTTTTTAAGCAGAGAACTGCCTAAGAAAAATGCATTCAGTCTGAAGCTGCCCAGAGCCAGGGTAACACGGAAAGAAGCAAAAGTGAATCAAGTTCCTTTCATGCATCCTCCCAGAATACCAGGAGAAAGCTTTTATTTAGCTCCAGAGTCACAGCTCCTGGCAGCGCAGCAGTCTCTTCAACACAGACACCTGCTCTAAGCAGGACTGACTCCTTTAAAACCAAATAAGACACTGTCAGTTTATTCCTTCTGTTGTACCATCCAGAATAGAAGCTTTCAACTTGCCTGGAGTAAGGCTTGCTTACTACATCCCCACCCAATTGCTGGTACTTAACAAATACACAGGGACTTGGGACCCACAGCCTGCTGCTCTGGAACTGTTCCTTAGGGGCTGCACATTCACAGCACACAGACTCAACTCTCCCACGTGGCTGGCACACACAGCTGCCAGAATAAAAATCCTCCCACAACATGTCTGTAAGCCACTACAAGGATGATAACAACCCATACTTTTTGAAGCTATGCTACAAAGCCTTTGAGATTTGCTAAAGCAGTCCTACAGTGAGAGAGTAACACATTTCTGCAAACTAAACAAAGATCACCCAAATCTTTGAACTGTATCTGCTAAGGAATGTTTGCTGTATCAGACCCCTACAAGGATTTAAGTGGATATATACATAACTGTTGATGATAGAATTAGGTTTAAATATATATAGAAGTTTCTGAGTAAGACATGACCAACTTACTTTCATCATTTTCTCCAGCTTCAGATGTCACAGTGATTGTGAAAGTTGTTGGCTTTTCTGACAATACTGTTCAAAGGAAAAAAGTAACAGTCAGGGAGAGAGTCCTTAAATCAGACAATTACTTCTTCACATCATTAAAACTGAACTTCTCAAGGACTAATGAAGAAAGTAAGCTCTTGATACAGCATTAAGGGCTTTTTAAACTTTTCAGTTAACAGCTATTTTCCATATGATGTGCTTCCCTGGAGTGCTCTTTGAATGAGACCATATGTCATCAAACAATACCAAAGGGTTTCAGTTTTGAAAAACTTTCTCTTCTGGAAGTTTCATTGTTCCAGAAAGTGCAAATCAAATCAAATGACTTCTGGTAGTGCACTGACTGCGTGCAGAAAGCTACCAAAGCTAATTTGCTTTACCAGATATGTCTGGTGAGCATCCAATGCACTCTTGACCCTGGACTATTTTTACAGTATATCTGCACCTATATTTAAGACAGCTTACTGCAAGAAATGCTAAGAACCAAGCAATGTACTAGAATGAAAGTGTGTGAATCAGGCAGCTAGAAGACCAAACAACACAGCAAGAGCTGTGACCTGTGTTTCACAGGCTAAAAACCTCATTGCACAATTGTGGGTTGTGGACCACACCTTCATGTAAGGAGTGCTCTGCATCACTGTTATAACCCATGCCCAAATTAGTGTATATGCTCTCAAAGTATCAACTGAATTTTGCCTAATTGCTGATCTACTACTAATATTATCTTTATTCCCCTCTCCTCTCTTGGGCATAAAAGCATTGCATGAGTGAACAATAACTCTGAGTAAGCATCAGAGTAGAAGCTGTATAAAAGAATTTTACTTCCATACCAGTATCAGATAGCCAGCATCCCCAGCTATCAGAGATCAATTCATAAACGTTTAAGTAACCTTCAATATAAAACTGAAGACCTGAAAAGATTTTCAGATTGAAGCAATAGGCAACTGTACTGGGGAAATGTTTGTGAGGTGAAGTGGCCAAGTAAGATACTGTGGAAGAAGGAAATAGAAAATGCCCCGATTTTTTCCACTATTAATATTCTTTGGATAAGGAATGCCAAAAATCAGGTTGGATTAGGCAGCATGGTAGATTCTCTTGATTGTCTGATGGAAAAATTGAAAACCCTGAAAAACTGATGAACCTATGTATCCACAACATGGAAGTTTCAGCAACATAGCATGCTGCACCAGGGAATTAAAGCTTGCCTTTTTGTCCACCTGCAGTGGAGTAAGGCAGTTAGTGGCAATATATTTACGGAGAAAACAGCACCTTTAAGCACCCCAGAACGTCCCGTGCCTCACGATCTCGACAAACTTGTTACCGCAAAGGAAAACCGGTCGGCACTCAAGCCAATTCCGCGATTCCCAGCTAGGGCCGCATCTTTCGAAAGGCTTCTCCGAGGAGCATCCTTCCCGCACTCGGGACCGGGTGCCCACGCCGGGCCGGCTGCTGTGCCACGGCGCCAAAGCGGCAGGGGCAGCGCCCTCG
>JAHLSL010000017.1:11070833-11144923 GCA_025920805.1 Petroica traversi
GGCTCGTCCCCGCTGCCCTCAGAATGGCGGTGCCCGCTGCGCCGGGAATTGCAGCGCTCGCCGCCTGGCAGGACGGGCCGTACCCCGCGTGTGGAAGGGATGCTGCTGCCATCGGCCCTCCCCGCAGCGCCGGCCTTGGCAGTCCCTGAGATACCCCGGCTAGTGATGGTATGGCTCGCTCTCTTGAAAATGTACAGGGATCGGCAGACGGAAGAGGACTCAAGCCCTGTGCTGGAGCAGACTCTTGGCATGAGCTGTGGAGAAGGGAGCCACGCTGGAACAGGTTTGCTGGCAGGATTTGTGACCCTGCGGGGAACCAGCCCTGAGCAGGTGGTTCCTGTAGGGCTGCACCCCGCACAAGCACCCACAGTGGCGCAGCTCATGAAGAACTGCAGCTCCTAGAAAGGACCACACTGGAGAAGGCGGTGGAGGACTGGCTCCTGGGGACGGTACCCCATGCTGGAGCAGGGAGAGGATGTGAGCACCCCTCCCTCTGAGGAGGAAGGAGCAGCAGAGACAGTGTGTGATGAATTGACTGAAACCCCCATTCACTCACACAGCCCCTGTGCCACTGGCGGAGAAGAGAGAAAATTTGAGTGGAGCTAAGCTCAGGAAGGAGGAAGGTGGTGGGGAAAGGTCCTTTAAGATTTGGGTTTAGTTCTCATTATCCCACTCTGCTTTCATTGGTATAAAATATTAATTACTAATTAAATACTAGTTTCTCTGAGCAGACTCTGTTTTGCCCTTGATAGTAATTGCTTAGTGATCTCTCCCTGTCCTTGTCTCGACCCATGAGAGCCTTTTCTTATATTGTCTCTCCCCTATCCAGATGAGGAGGGGAGTGACAGACTAATTCTGGCTCCTGCATCTTCTAGTAAAAGGTACTAAATAATTAGATTTTTCCACTTGAAGCCCCTGGGGTCACTTATTAGTAGCAGATAGCATCCTATAGTGTAGCATATGGCTTTGGAGCCTCCGTGTGTACATGGCAAGGCAGTACAGGAAGCATTAAAAAATTACAGTATGCATTTGCCTCCCCCTTCTGCACAGGGAGTTAGAGAGAGAGATGAGTAATATCACATCATACCAAACACAAAATTCAGTAGTTTTTTATCATATTCATGGGCCCATACATGAGTAAAGTATGAGTTTACTGAGGCAAAGCAAATCCTACTGCACAGACTGAGATCTTTCCCATCCTCATTTGCTATTTGTAGAGTAGGCAATCACACAAACACCTTAGAGATTCTGAAGTACTTTCAAAAAGGAGACTGACCTTGCTCTTGCTTTCAGCCAGAATACATCTCAGCTCAGTTTGCCATATGTCAAGTGTTTGTTCATACAGCTGTTACACACCTCCACCAGTGGGGATTTTAATATTATCAGAATTGAAAGTTCGCTCATCATTGTTTCTAAACTCAGCCTTTGATAAAATTTCCCCATGTTGCCTATGTGCTACTGTAGCCCCAGACTTAACTAGTAGTTAGCTCAGTGTAGTTACTTAAATAACACAAGAAGTGGAAGAGAACAAGTAAGTAATTTCTGCTAGGTGTCATGAAGGGAAAGCTGGATAGCTGCCCTTGCTCTATACAGAATAGACTAATTCATAGGAAGCAAAAAACATTCTTTTAATGGAAAGAAAAAATTTAAAACATTTGCAAACAACTTTCTCAGTACATACTTGTCCTTTTAACACAATTATTCGAAAGCAGAAAATCAAAGCTTGAAATAGCTGACCCTAATCTAGGCATGGATCACCACATCCCACAGGAGGCAAAATGCCATCAGTAAAGGCATCTGTAAGCATGTGCTAAAGGACTACATTAACAAGATGCCCTTGCTCACATACTTCATATATCAATGTAGTTCTGTACTGGGAAGCTCCAGTGCAGCTCATATCTGATACAGGGCCAGACAGGTTCCTGCTTTTCTGCAAGGTATCGTGGGGGCTTGGATTTTCAGAGCTGTGTTATGATCCCAGGGTCTTCATCAATCCTCAGATACTTCCCACTTGCACGCTCCTTGAGTGCCCAGTCATGGAGGAGGCTGTAATCATAGTGCTCCTCATCCACTCGTTTTAGAAAGGCCAGTCCAGAAATGGCCTGCCACTCCCTGAGAGATGGGATACGAATCTCCTTTACATTCTCACTTCCTGGGACAAAGCCAAAGAACTTCCTCACATGCTGCATGGCATAGAGCCTGGAGTGCTGCTCTGTGGCCTCATCGAAGAGCTCCTGCTCGTTCTGGACATAGCTGCTCCAGTATCTGAAATGTAGAAAGCTGAGTGGGGAGACACAGCTTGCCAGGCAGTAAGAAAGGAACACAGTGATGACTACCACAGCAATCAGAAGCCAGCCAGCCACCTTACCAAAAGGGAAAAAAAAAAAAGAACTGTTAGAGCTGAAAATACTCACAGTGATAGCTTTTGAGCACCAGAAAATACAAAAGGCTATCTTTGCTTGCTTTTCCTAAATAATAGCATTAACAAGGTATAAGCCTGGAAAGTATCTGCTACCACCAAACCCAGTCCATGCCCATTGGAGGCAGCTGTGTAGTAAAATCACTTGTTCCTGTCAAGTTTTACAAAAGTTCTGTTGTACAGTTTTAAGAATATTGCTTTTGCAGCTATTATTTTTAGAGGATAGGCGTTCTTCTAACATCCAGACTATATTAGCTTATAGCCTGTTTAAAAGCAATTTTCTCTTAAGTGACAACTTAATGCTCCCCCTATATTTTATGCAGTATGCAAACTTTTAATTGAGTCTGATGTAAAACCCAAAATTTTTCATGGGTTCACATCAATCTCTCACAGCCTGGGCCTCTTAGTCACATGTTTCTTCTGCTTTAATGAAGAAACTTCATACCCTCCCTGGCTCTTGAACTTCCATTTGTCTTATTTGGTATTACTTTTCAGGATACTACACAAGGAAGAATACATCCTTAGTTTGCAAATTGGAAAACCAGAAATAGTAGTTTATATACTTTATATACTTTAAAATATTCCACTTAAAAAGTAGGTTTCAAAGCACACTGCCTTGAGATTTAAGACTCAAGACAAAGGACACTGATCTTGTTTTATCCTAACACTTTGCCTGCTGGATTAGCTCCACCTCTCATCGTCAGGCAACAGAAACAACACGAGTTACTCACTTGTGACTGGTATCGGAGGAGGAGAATCACCTCATCTCTCACGCGGCTCAGCTCCGGAGGAACCAGCTGCTTGCAGGGGAATGTGGCCAAGATCCTACTGCGCTCACTAGCGGTGACATTGGGAGCGGATCCATAGTAATACACGGGGACGTACTCGCTGACAGCACAGATATAATATGAGCCATTTATCAGGGTGACTGCCAGCCATGTCACTGGAGCAACCAGTGCCCTCCCAGTGATGCTGCACAAGACAAAGCACACCAGTTTGCACTTCAGCAACCGGTTTGATGAAGTCACCTTCTCAAAATGAGACCCTTTGCCCATAACCAGCCTCCAAGTCTGGTTGTTCAGGGCGTAGCCAACAATCAGAAGGATCAGTGCAGGCACTCCTAGGAAAGCCAGCCCATAGATAAGGTTCTGTCCAACATGACAGGGACAGCTGAACGTGAAAAAAGAGAAAAGTTGCTGCCCACCAATTGTCAGTATTGCAATTATTGCATTGGCAATAACAACCTCTTTGCCTTTTAGAAAAATTAACCACTTTGGAAGGAAAGTCATTTTAGATACTATTCTTTACCAGATTCTTTTGCTTTTAAGTCAACACTAGCTTTTAGTTATATTTAACTAGTGTTAATGGCAGAGCAGAATAAACACCAACAGCTTGAAAAGAATGCCACAAAACAACACCAAAAAATCCCTGCTAGTCTTTCTCCTCCCATTAATTTTCAGTGGCTTGTTTGCTAGCTTTAAGTATGCTTGCAGACATCCACTGATGTGTTTTAATTGATTCAGTAATTTATCTCAGCTGTTCTGGAAAATTGAGCTTTTAGGCTGTTGTGAGCTTTGCCAACCCCTTGCTAATTGTCTGAAATTAACAATAAATTCTCCCTACCTTTTGGATGACATGCAGTGCTATCAAACTGATGGCTAACCTGGCAGGGTTAATTGCCAAGCTGTTTGCTAATCAACAGTAATTACCAGAAACATGGCATGAAACTTGCAGGGAAAAAGAAGGAGCCTTCCAGCTATTCTTCATAAAAGATCATCCAAACAAATCCTTGGCAAATGGACGGATGTGAAAAAAAATAATTTTAAGTGTTTCCAATTTAAAATAAACTTATAAAATATTCCATAAATTGCACAGTGCTTGGAATCCCAGTGCCATTTGCATTTGATTTTAGTTCTGGGGCAATTAATTGTACAAACACTGGAGTCAGAGATGTTAGCTGCTGGATCATGAGTATTTTAGTGTTTCACCTGTAGGTGGCAAGAAGCTGGCATATCTCTTTTCCTGATAGTGCTGGATGTTTTCTTTGGAAAGGCGATGGGGTTGTTTGTTAGGGTTGTTTTGGTTTTTATTTTCTTTGTGGAGGGGGGGGGTGGTTGGGTTGTTGTTGTTGTTTTATAATATATATATACAGTCTACTATTCACTTCACAAAATGTCAAGCCAGCTGGTATTTATACAGAGTGCTTGTGATTGCAAGCTCAATGATTTTCTGCAAGTATAGTCAGTTCCATTCCATGGACAGAGATAGACAGAAATATTTCGATTCAGCATTTCCAAAGCTGGCTTCTGAGGTATATGACATGGGCTCAGAGCATCTCTCACAGATCAAGTCTTAAGCAGGGGCCTGAAAAATTGAAAACATTTAACTCTTGATGATTTTTTCCGAATTGCACTTTTTCTATGGTCACACTATTGGGTAGTTCTATGCATTGCATAATCTAGGCTGATCTGAATATGCAAATATTTGTGTCTGACTCTCTGTCATATAAACATTCTTACCAAGAACAGAAAAAACAGTTAGTCAGAAAGTTTATGGGGAAATTACCTTCCCATTACTGATGTCTATCTCCAGCATGTGTGGACTTAGTTGTATGATATAACAGTGTTTGTCTGAATAGTCTCTTCTCCCTCCTTGCAGAGAGGGTTGCTAATAATAAGTTTGATCTCAAACAGAGGTTTTAGCACCCATGGTGTCTGCTTGGATGGCAGAGACTCTCTCAGCTGTTGAACACAGGGATGGCAGGGATAAATCTTGCCTGTTCATTAGGTAAGACCTTGTTCCTCCAGTGCACTGTTAGGGTGGACACCTGCTTGTCTTGTCCCCAGTCACCCTCTGAGAAAGAGGTCCTTGCTGGTAATTGACTCTCAAACAATGTCACACCATTATACAAAATTAAAAGCAGTAGAGAGACATGCTGAAACATCCAGCTGTGCTTTGTCACAGCTTTTCTGGAACTTGTTAAGTTCTTCGCTGTTTGGACAGAGTAATAGCACAATGAAATCCTAGAGCTGTCTGAATATTACCATTTTAAACCTTCAAATTTTTTTTTCAGTATCACAGGATTTCCAGTAACTTATTTTTGGTACTGGTGACATTGAATTTGAAAAAATAATATCAGTGAAATAAACCTATCCAGATATTACAAAATTGTTTTATAAGAGTCTTCTGTTATGCCTCAGTTCATTTTAAAATATCTGATTGATTTCTTCTGGGATTTCTTTTGGAACCTGTGTCTTATTTTGTTTATAAGGGAGGAAGGCTCTCCCAAGCATCACTTGTTTACTCAAGAAACACATTAGATGTGAAACTGAAGTGGTGTCCAACACTGAAATATTAATAGTCAGCCAAAGGCTGTTGAATGAGGTAATTTATACAATCAATACAACAGCTTTGTACTTCTGCGTTTTCATTCTTTGGCATTTGCTTTCATGCTCTGCTGTAAATGATCCTGCTGGGTCATCCTATTATGGAACAAATTACAGGGTGGGATACAATTAAGAGCTTGGGTGGCACATCAAACCTTTAAGTACTTGCCTTTGCAGAGGAACCCAGGGTCCTGAGGTAGACATTTAGGCTCTTTATTCAATTCCCAGGAAGAGCTAGGACTGGATGCAATCCAAAATACCACTACCTGAGGTGAGAGCCGGCTGGCCTGCGAGGCAAAAAGATGTTTATAGCTGACATCTGAGGCAAATAGGATGCATGAGCAAACCTTAGTCATGGTTTTGCTTTTCATATTGCAGGGCTCTGTCATCTTGAACTCACTGCCAGTAACCTCACTTATGAGGAGAGATTTTTTTAAATTTTTTTTTAAAGGAATGAGAATAATTTGTCATTTATTTTAAAACACGATTATTGGAAGACATATTTTACCTTCCCATATGCAGCAAACAGTTTTTATTCTCCTGTTTGCTTTTTACTGAACTAGAGCACCCATGGCAGAATAGAGAGATTGGTTTCAGCTTCCTTCTCCACCTGACCTAGTAAAAACTCACTCATCTCTTTTTTTCAAAAGCTCAGTTATTATTAGTGATGTGAAGTGACTGTGCTGTAAAGAAGCTGTGTTCTCCAGCTTTCCTGCCACAGTTCTGCCAGTTGCACTTAGTTTCCCCACAGAGAGGATTCTGATTTTTTTTGGATCAAAAAAAGACCAGGATTTTGTAATCTAATGCCCAGGGAAAGGTAGGGAGGAAAAGGAAAGTTATCTTCTATTTTCCATTTGAAGTTTGGAGGGAGAGACTGAATCCTGGACTCTCTGGTCCTGCACACATATTTTCATCACTCAGCAGTCAAAAGACCAATGCTCTGTGGATCCTCTAGCTGCATTTTGAGCTCTGTTTTGCATGGATGCCAAGCCCACATGTGCATGTTAGAAAGCATGCTGTAAAAGTATCTGCATGACAGATTTCATGTGGGTGCAGAGGGGAGCACTGCCCATGTCCTGTGATCTGCCAAGTCATCAGCTGGATTTAGGTTGCCAAGTCATTTTCATGGTCTCTTTGGCCTTTAAAGAAGTTCCTCTCCCCATAAGCAGGACAAGCACTGGTGAAAAAAATAATAAGCTTTATGTTAAGGGAGGAATAGAAACCTGTTAATTTTTTAAAAACTTACATATTTCACTTCAGAATTCAACTGTGCTTTATAGGCAAATTTATGAAATTTTAGGACCCTGCAGAGAGCAGAAAGGAGGCACTCCAATCCCAAAACACCCTCTTGAGAAACACAACCTAACCAAGGAAGTTTCAGCAGGGCACTATAGCAAAGTGACAGGAATAGCGTTGCTTTATTTGGTCAGAGCAGCAGCACACTGGACTTTTAGTAAAAGCATTCATATGAGAAACCTGTGTTCAAGTTATTTTTTTTTCACATACCTTCAAACTCTCAACACCTACCTTCTTCTGATTTGAAAGAACTCTTTTTTTCTGATAGAGAAAATTTAATACAAAGTCTATCCAGCTGGAAAATGGAGAGCAAAAAAAAGCTTCACCCTGTATTTTACTAATTTAGACATCCACCCTTTGTGGTTCATGTATTCTTGTTTTGGCTCAAATAATTATTTCCTTTTTTTTTTTTTTAGGCTTTCTAATCAGGCAATATCTAATTTATTATTTACTTCTATTTTGCACTCTGCTCTGAGATATTCATGTCTATGAGAATCCTTGGGCAACAAAAGAAATCATATGCTTACTCTACAGGTATCAGCTTTCCCATAATAGCCAGTCCATTAGAGACACGGTACTGGTGCATGTTTTCCTTTGTGCTTTTGAGCTTTGCAATATATTTTGTGATTGGTTTTCTGTTTTTTAGTTTGATGTGAATGAAGAGAACTGGTGTAGTCTAATGCTTAGGCAGTGTGAAGACTGACCTTGGGGCTGAAGGCTAAATTTCTCTCACTAGGAACAGGACAAAAAGGGAGGTGGAGGGTGATGCTAACATTCTCACTATTCCTAAAACAGGTGCCAGATATGCACTGCCCACTTCTACACTTTTCACAGGGCTGTAAGACAGTCCACCAAGGACTTGTTTCCCTCACTGGAGCCACTGAACCCCCAGTTTATTTGGACACAACATTTCAGCTTGGTTTTCTCAATCATGGGCAGACCTTTCAAAATACGGTGCATTCTACTCAGTACATAGCAATATATGTGTGAATTTACTTATGTGCATCTGGTCACATATATATTTTTCAAAGGGTGTTGATGTGTCTTTACCGTGCACTGCACTGTCTGGTGCACAGGGTTCCTTCATGATAATGATGTTAACAAAGGAGATTGAAGTAATTCATCCATATATTCTGAACCAGATAAATAAAATTGGGCTCATTTATGGGCAGTCTTAAGTGCTTTATGGTGGGTTCACTGAAGTTAAATTATGCTAATGATAATCTTCTACAGTTTGGGTTGTTTTTTAATGTAGTACAGTATACTTTCTGGTGGAATATGAGATTACTCTTGCAATGTCAGACCTATTTGGTGCTTGTCACCAGTTGGAGACAATCAGAGAAACAAACTCAGCTCAGACTCAATTTAGAAATGCAAATAACTATCTTGAGAACTGTAATGCCTGACTTTTGAAATTTGTTTAAATTTAGATATGAGAAGTACCTAAAATAGTTTCACTTATAAAATGGAACAAGATTTTACAGGGTCAGAAGAGAACCAGAGGCTATTACACTGTAAAATTGTCAATACCAGTTCATCCTGGGTAAAATAAAAGTTGTTAGGATGACTGAGCTTTACACAGAAAAAACTGAAAATCCTTTTTTGTGTCTTATTTTTCCTTATTGAGTTGTGTCGTAACTTTAAGCTACCATTTTTTAAAGGAAACTAATGTTCCTTATCCCAAATGAATCCCATCTGAATGCTTTATGTGTATCTGTAGTAGTAAATACCTGTAATTTTACTCTAGCACTGGATCTATTAGTTAATAGAAATTTAATAACAGCATGACATTCAGGGGAGGCCATATATTTTTACCTCTTTTCCTGAGAGGACTCAGTGGGAATTTATGTGCAGGTAAGTCATATAAGGAATGAACAATTACCTGATTAATTTCTAAATTCACCGGTGGCCATAGCTGCAATTCATCGCAAATCAAAGCTACCACATAGGCCAAATTTACCACAGGGGAAAACAGATGAACTAAGCCTGGAAGTTCATTGCAAGGATATTAAGAAAAAGGGGCTATAACAGGTTAAGAATGATGGAATACCCCCTAGGAACACTGCTAATGAAAGTGACATTTGCACAAGCTGGCAGCTGTAGCAGGTACAGAGTTTATTCCTCTGGGAAGCTGAGTTCTCTCCATCTGCTCTGGCAGCTTTACACAAACGTGGTGGTAACAGTGCCCTAAAAGCCACACTTCTCCTGCTTAGGCAGACATTAACTCATCAGACTACAGCAGCCAGACTGGCAGAGGACTGTAGCTTCTTTAGACTGAAAACAATCAATTTTTAATTACCTTGTGCAGCAGCATCTTGCAACTGTGTTTTTATTCTTCAGAGAGAAAGTTCTGGTTAGCTCTCCAAATGGTGAAGTCTGATACAAACAACAGAATAAATTTGCTATCCCTAAAAGTGTAAGCCCCGTGAATCTCTCGGGGTTGTCCTGTTTGACTTCCCATGTCTGTTAGCCACGTATTTGATTACAAACAATTCCTATGGACAAAGTGATTATTTATGTTGTGGACAGTGGCAGATCTGCTGCCAGTCAAGTTCCTCCCAAAGGTCTCGGTGCACGCAGAGAATAGGAGGAGCATCAGCAGCATTACAGACTGCAGCAAGCCCATCTCATGCAAAAGACAAAAGAGCAGAGAGGAGGAAACAGAAGAGAACAGGAAGAGGAAATACAAGGATTGACAGAAAACTATGCTGCTTGAGGAAGAAAAGATATAAACTGACAATCAAATTCATCAGGAGTTACACAAGCAACATGTCTCGGTCACCAGGAAGAAAGCAGGAGAACCACAAAATAGTAAGACATTTTTGTAATGTGTTGTAAAAATTGTGCATGGAGTAAGAACAGCCTATTACTTTACTGATGAATTTTATACACATTCTGAACAATCTGAAAGTACTGAAAGGATGGGGATAAGATTTGTGGTACAAGAGCAGAGCTTCTGGCAGCATTTATGGCTACCATTTCTAATGCTGGGATTCTGTACAGGCTTGGGAAAGAGGGGCACAAAGTTTCTGAGACTGGAATCTGTTCAGAAGCAGAGGTCTAAGGGCTTCAAGTGTTTATGGTCTAAGATACAAATGCCAGGTGAGTTTATGTACCTCTGTGGTTAGATAGTAATTCAATGAAACACAGAGAGAAGGATATCTCTGTTCTATGCTTGAATAGTTTGATTCCACATTAACTTTCCTTCAGGAATTTAGAGCCTTTGGGTTTTCTGTATAGTAAATGGTGATTTTTGACAGGATGCAGCCACTGGAAAAATTCCAGAAGACTTTACGACAATGTTGTATCAATTTCTGAAAAGAGGACAGAAGTCTCCACTGAAAAAGAAATGGAAGAGTATAATGTAATTACAGTTAATGTACCTAAGTCTGTGGTCAAAAAGTATTCCAATGGATTGCAAATGTGGCTGATAAATATGATTATGTTGATATATTATGCTTAAGTTTCTCTGAGGTAATTTTCTTATTGCAACAGAGACTTTTTGCTGAACAATAATAATAAAACAACAATACAGGACCTGTATGACATCCATTTACTCCATTGAAAACTAATGATTTGAATTAGATCAAACCTACCTTTGTGAACTGTTCTTCCTACTGCAAAAGATTAACAGCTCATTGCCTCTTTTCCTGCCACTGTTTGTCATTACTCTTGGATGGCACTTGACAGCATTTGTCAATCCAGCATACATACACTCATAAGATGCAAAAATGCACCTGATGATAGCAACTCTGAGTATATGAAGAAGAGGAACTTCTGACAATCAAAATCCCTTAAAAACTCAAGTGAGGATCAATATAGATTCTGTCACACTTGAAATGTGGATTTCATGAATATGCATCCATGGATAAAAATTTCTTTATGAATGTAAATGTAATTTTTGCTTGCTTTTAATATAGCAGCAGCTCAAAAACATGGAAAAGTTGGATTCTAGTTTGATTCATTTTTGATTTTCTTATTTTCCGACAGAGCAGAGAACTTTTTGTACTCACATATGGGGCTTTGGTAGCCCAGCTGTGCAAGGACTATGAAAGAGATGAAGATGTCAATGCCTGTTTAGATAAAATGTAAGTGCTGCTTTAAACATTCAGTTTTATCTATAATGCTATTTGTTTACACATATGTTACCTTTCAGCTTTTTGTTTGTGATCTCACAAGTTCCAGCATTCTGTCTATGGTTACAGAGAAGACAAGGAAAAGGTTCAAAATTCTGTCAACAGAAATAACACTAATTTGTGAATTAAGATCAACAATTAGCTTTTAATTCTCTGAAGAAAAATGTCAGGATTGCTTTCATAGCTTACACTTGTTCCTTGCTGGTCCTTTAGTTATGCTAATTGCTCATATAATCTTCTAAATTTCATATTCTATATTCCTCACTGGGTGAGAGCAAATTGGCCTCTCACCGTTAAAAGACCGTAAACAATGAGTGAGACAGCACAAAAGGTCAACGAGGGTGGATTTTACATGGATAATCTCCTTGGAAAACGAAGATTCAGTGTTTATAAACCCTGTCATTTTGACTGAGATTCCTAGGTATTACTGCTGTAAAAGTAATTATATAATGGAAAATCAGCAAGAAACAACTTTTGAGCTAGTTATCGAGAAGATATAGTAAGGTCTTTGGCAGAAGAGTAAGGGTTATGTTTCCAGGCAAAGTGGACATGCAAAATGGATTTACAACAATCACAGTGGACAGAATACACTGACCACTTTACTATTAACCTGGAAGTTTGCAAACTAGTTGTAGTCCAATAACTATCCACGAGAGTAAATTATAAAAAAAATAATTGTTTGCAAAAAAAAAAAAAAAAAGGTAATTTCTTTACAAACTTTTAAGGGATAACATCCCTCAGGTTTTTTTTATATTCATCTCTCATTCAGCTCTGGTGAAAGTCATACATTTAAAAAATGCAATGGCTTCTTTAATGATGCCATGGTAGAAATCACAAGAGAGCAGTTTTGGAAGATGTGTAGACATATTTTCCTCCTTACGTTTTCATTATTGCAATTGTTTCTAGAAACTACTTTTGTTTTGAGGAAGACTTGATGATATAATGACAGGTTTCATTAAAACAGTATGTTCTTTACTTCTGTGATTTTGAAAACAGCCCAGCTTTAGAAAGAAACCTCACATCTCAGCAAACCTGTGACAGGTGGGGACAGTGTACTAATCTCTCTCTCTCTGTGTACACATTTAGTCTGTAGTGAGAAGGGTGTTTTTCACTGTACAGTTGCCAAGTAGCTGCTTACAAGTCTGTTACTAATTTGACTTTGCAAATCTAAGGCATAAAAGATGAAAAGTATCAAGTAGTCTTATATGTCACTAATACATACCTTGCTAAATGCTGATGACACATTTACCAGTGTTATCAATATTGATACTTGGGCAATAGATAAATATTTCATTGTTTCTAGACACATGACATACTGCAATTTTAATCTTCATGCTGCCAAACTCACTTTTTAGACATCAGATCACTGTTTGTCCTCTTGCCAAAGATGTTGCACACAAACCAGTAAGAAACTCCAATGAGTTCAGGCTGCTTCACTGAAGCTGTAGGGCCTCCATCAAACAAGCAGACACTGCCAACATCCACATAATAGGAAATGAAAAGTTCCCTACAAACATTTCTGAGCTGACTGTCCATTCTTATGTAACATTTGTGTTGATCTCATTCCATTTTTCAGAAAATGTTTGGAGTCACAGCTGTTTTGCACACTAAGAAGTTACTGACCTTCATTAATGTGTCAGAGCTAGGAATGAATATTTGTTTTATAAAAATTCCATTATCTTCCATCCCTTTTTATTTGTTTTGTTTTTTTTTTTTAAAATTGTAATATTTTAAATACAAAATGGAAGTGGTGGTATACCGAAACTCTGTGTTAACTAGCAACTTCTGGATTTTTTATCAACTAGTTAGATGAAGGGAGATAACATGTTAGAAAACAACCACAAACAGGTAATTGTGTGAAGGAAGAGTGAAAAATGATGTGAAGAGGTAAGAGGAGAAAGTGAAAGAGATCAGATGTGGGTGCATTTCCTGTGGGTTCCCCTGGCACCTGAATGCTGCAATGAGAGTGCCCGGGATTTGGTGTCTGTATGTATAAACTGTGCAGACAATTCATATCATTCTTGCCAGGAGTATCATTCCTGGCAAGAAGTATGATTCCTTAAATGACTACATGAATTGCAATCTCACTGTGCTGCAAAATGTGGTAGAAAGAAGAATGTAGACCAGCAAAACGCATTATGATTAAAGTCACTCAGTTAGGATCATGCAGCTGTTTTGCTGAGGAAGTATAAGAGACATATTAGGGACATGGCAGGTGGAAAGAAGCTCCCCATTTTAAATGTTGCCTTTCCTTGTTTCCTCCTTAGGGGATACAGCATCGGCATAAGGCTTATTGATGACTTTTTGGCTCGTTCAGCTGTGAAAAAGTGCCGCAGTTACTCTGAAACTGCAGATGTGATTGCACAGGTAACTAAGATTTGCATTTTCCAATGCATCAGCAGATTCAGTGCAACAGAATCATATATTCCTTGCCTTTTTCTCTTCCTAGGAGCATAAGTCTTACACATCTCACACAGATGTTAAACTTTGATATTTTTACTTCTGCCATTGGACTCTTCTCATCACATCCATAATTATCTTAGGTATCTTTTAACTTTTAAATGGTAACATTAAGAATAAGCTGCAGGATTTTCTGCAAAAAGAAAAATCTCAGTGGTAGCAAAGAAGAACTGTAAGAAAGGAAAAATGAGAGGACCATTTTCCTGACTCCCCACAAATCTAATAATTAAATCAAGAAGATAAAATCAGAACATGTACTTTCACCTGCTTTGATGGAAATTTCCCTTTAATGAGTAGCTGTTCACACTTCTGTCAGACAAGAAAGACACAGGTTTCTAAAGAAGTACTTTTGCCCCCATGGCAAGTTAGAATCCCAGGGAATTTCAAAGAGAAATTTAAATAAGAAAGATATATAACAAAGTTCCTCCTGGTGGGCAGCTGAGCTGGGGTTGAAGATCCACTGAAAATGGTGAGGACAACTGAATGAAACTGATGAGACAAGCAGCATTTCAATCACTGTTTTAAAATACACTGCCTCCTTAAAAAAAATTATACCAGGCTGCAAAATCACATTTTTGTGCACTTTTACATTCTTCTTCAGGTTGTATTGGTACTTTATTTTCACATACATATCAGATATCTGGTTTTCTGGGTCTAATTCTTTATAGGTCTCTTCTTTATAAAATCATTATTACAGTTGAACCATCATTCTTAAGTCCAGTGTATTCAACAGCAAAGTACATTGAGAAATTAACAATGGAAAAAGACACTATTTCTCTGCAGCTTGTATTTCCAAAGAGACTTATAAAGAGAAGTAAAAAACTTGGAAAGATTGGAACAAACATTAAAGCACACATTGTCCCTTTGAAAGACTATTTTTAGCAAACTAGAAGAGGAGTTCTGTAGTAGGAGTATAACATTTCGAGGCAAAATGTGATATGGACAGCATTTTCACATTTCTTTGGCAAAACAATTTTTAAATAAGCTTCAAGCACATTTGTCTGAGACATACACCAACAAAACGTGTAAAGCGACCCAGTAAGTAACTGCAAATACTCTATTAAAGCTTTTAGTTCAGAATCATGAAGCTGTTTACATGATCTCCTTAACTCTTCAGCAGGAATATTCCCAACCAGGAGAAAGTGCTCAAATACTTAACTGCACTAAGTCTTCAGAGGTATAAATCTGTTTGAGGATGAATAAAACCAGTTCAAAGTGAAAGTAATTAAAACAGTTAAGCAATTCAAGTAGTTAGAGCCAAACCTCCTGTTAACATAGCTGTTATCCTGCAGTTCTTTGGAAAACAAAGAAGTCTGTAAGATCAGGCTGTGGGTGTTCCCTGTGGAAATGGAAAGAGATGAAGCAAAAGAAAAAAACATATAATGAGGACTACAAAGCCAGCTTCCCAGATTAAGAAATAAATATTGGAGGAAAGGTGCACCTAAGGCAGTTCAGACTGCAAAGCCTGGGCTTTACTGCTACCTTATACTGGCTTGGAGAAGGGCCAACAAGTTTTGATGAGGAGCCAAAGTCAGCCCTTCTACACCGAGTTCCCATGGTGTTCACTGACTTCTCTTGTTGGTCCTGTGACTGGGCATGGTTAGAGTTGGGATTGAATTAAAAAAGAGATTAAATAGGACATGTAAACGTAGGCTTTCTTGCGAATTGGTGTGAAAAATGTAAACCAATTGAGGAATGATATTAAGAACAAAGCCCAGCTGAAGAAGTTATGTCCAAGATGGGATTCAGAATTTGGATCTGAGTATCACTGAGGATTACTTTTGAAATGAGCTTGATCATTTTTCTCTATAATCCTGCTAAATCAATTTTAAAATTCAATTCTTCCTCACAGGACCTTGATATCATTGATCTGATCAAATGAGTTCCAAAAAACCACTTCTGGTTTTAGATCTAATCTTTATACTACCTTCTGTAGCAGCAGGAGGTGATTGTGTGTGCCAGAGGTGGAAGCAGCCAGACCACAGCCTCTGGTGCACTGCGAGCTGGTGCTGGCTCACAGGCTCCACTGCTGGATTGAACAGCCCTGTCCCTAAGGATAGATCTGTTCCTGAAAAGCATTGGCTGCAGAGTTGGGCTTTTATTTTGGACTGTGAACATCTCTGGAGCTTTTTGAAGAGAGCTCCCTGAGGGGATAACAAGGGATGGGGTAATCCAACCATGTCACCCAGAGCTGTAGGACAAGAGAAGTCCTTCCCCTGTCATGGAAAGTGGTGCCACACAAGGTCCCTGTATATTGGCACATGGCCAGTCTGAAGATCTGACAGAAGCTGGCAGTTTATGAAACTGGTAAATGTTGGTTTTCAGATCTCAGCAGGGAGAGGGAAATGCATGAGCAGGTTGCTGTGCTAAGTAATACAGTCTACTGTGGTAGACAGTAAACAAAACATTGAAGTGCTACACTGTGAAGGGTAAAGAAAAGTTTGGAAGAGAAGTTTGGAATCGGCAACAGTTGGCAAGACCTTTAATGCATCTTCCTCGTTCCAAACACTGACTGGAAAAATACTAAGAATGAAAAGTATGCTAGCAGAAATATTATTTTGGCTGCCTTTCCCCTTTTAAGCAGATTAATTCTGGTCCTTCATTAATCTTGCTATTATGCTGTCTGAAATCATGGTTTTAATTTTTTTAACAGTCTGTACTTACTTAGTTGGTATCATGACTTATGCATAAAATGTTTGGTAGTGAAATGCCCCCAGTTGTATGTATGTAGAGGGTCGGAAAAGTGAGTGGCTTCCTAAATATTTCATTAATTCCAGACTGTGCTTGAACACCATCAAAATGTTAATGATTTTTAATCTTGCTGCTTGAGAGAAATTGTGTACAGGTTGGGACTTTGAAAAAGGGCAGTGATATTTTTTAAATTCTGACTGCACAGATCTCATTTTCTCATTAAGCAATATATAATGTCATAGAGTTGCAAGTAACATTGTCAAAAGTGAGATTTTGCTTTATATGGGCATCATTTCAGTAGCAAGCCTGCTTACGTGTCTAAACAGATATTTTTTCTTCCATTTCATAGATAAAAATGAGACAGATTTATGGGATGCAAGTTTTAAACCACCTCATTCATTTTACTTTCTAGTCTTTTGGAGTCGCAAAGTCTGAAAATACCTTTGTTTTATCCTCTGAGAAGTTGTAAATGGTAGTTTTAAAGAAGCTGCCATCCAGCTATTGCCTGGTTTAAAAAAAATTTAAATTAATATAATTGCTTATCTGTGCACTTAAATTATTGTTCCTGCCAATACATTTCCACAATTTTCACTTCATAGCTTTGTAATTTGGCCTTAATTTGGTGCTCCATTGCAAACCAACTACTTCTTTTGTAGAGTTTCCATGCAAGTTATCTTTTACACAGGAAATTTTAACAATACAATTCAGACAGATACCATAATGCAAAGTACAGCTTAAACTAAACTGAAAGCACATGAGGGCTTAGCATGGTTAAAAAGTCTTTATTCTTATAACAAAGATTTCAAGTTTGATGGAGCAGCAGATGTGTAGTGGAAGAAGATCTAAGAGAATTTTAATGAGTACGCTGAGGGACAGAGCACAGAGAATTACAGAAGTTTCCTGTTTTCTTGTGTACCCATATTTTGATGGGTATCAGAATGATGACCTTGTGATTTGGTTTTATTTGTTGGGTTTTTTTCACCCTCTCCAGTTTATTCTGTACAGTACTGACAATAATCTGTCTCTTTCTAGGCTGCCATAGTAGCTGCTGAATTCAGGGACAATGTAGATAGAAAGCAGCTTTTGCAATAGTCCCTTGAAGAATGAAGTTAAATTTGCCAAACTCACATTCCAATTGAAAACTTAGAGTCAAACTGGCTGTTATTTTAGTCGATTTTTATAGAAGTATTCTAGAATCCACATGGAAATTGCATGAAGTCACAGGCATTTTGGTAAGATAAAAGAGTCCCACAGCCCTGGGAATGAGGACCAGTGAGATATGGGCTCCTACCAGGCACACATTGGGGCACAAAGTCTTCAGCAGCTGCTCTTGGGGGTGGAGACACTCTCAGCATAGGTTAGTTACCTGCAAACATGTAGCAGGGAAGGAGGAGGGGAGGGGAATTCATCTCGGATTTGCCCCTCACAATAAAGCAGAAAATAGAGCTGGGAAGTGCTGACATTTCAGATGGCCTTGGCTACTCAGGTGCAGAGCCCTAAACTTTCTTCAGAGAGAAAAAGAGGATGCCAAAACCTCTAAGTGGAATCACTGTCCTCCCACCCATGCCTCTACCAGCTGTGCTTTTGCCTCTGTATCCCAGCTATTATATCACACTGGAGGCCTTATCTTTACATCAACCCACTTGTTTTCTTTGATCAACTCATTAACCTACTTGCTGTCCTCCCCATTGCTTTGATTTTCTGAGGAAGGAAGGACATTTTGGAAAGGGAGGTTTGGCCCAGGCAGTGGGGCTATCCTGTTAGGGGGTGCCTCCTCTCCCCTGTCTGCAGGGAAGTGGTGAAACCAGGCCGGACAGAAGATGCTGGGCTTTCTCTTAAGGAAAGATAAAACTAGACAAATGGGAAGGGTCATATACCCTGAAAATATCTCTTACTATACCAGGAGAGGGTCCTTGGGAGAAAATGTGTGGTGTATGTGCCAGGCACAGTGTCAGTCATCTCCTGCTGTGACTTTTATTTTGGCAGTGTTGCGTCTGTGCTTTCAGTCTGTGCTTTCAGCTGCAGCGGGCTCATTTAGGCATATAATATGCAAGGGTACTGCTAAGTGGGTCATCCGGGATGAAAGAACTTCAAAACACTGTCTCAAAGGTCACAAGTTCTTGAAAACAGAATGAGAAAATTCTAAGCAGAGAATTGAAGTAGCTCCTGCGGTTTATTTCATAAAGAGTAATAATCTGTATATGCATGTAGATGGTTTTACCTGCTGCAGAAGCACAATGAGTATGAGAACAGCTGGGCAGAATACCCTGGTTTTGATTCAAGCACAGCAAAACAATGATTCTTCGCAGACTCAAGAGAGACTGGCAATAAAATGCTGCACAAAGGCCTCCCCAGCCACCCCAGGGAAAGTAACTTTGTTCTCCTTTTATAGAGCGTTTGCGAATGCTCTGGATACCCTGAGAGCCGTGTGATGAATTCCAAGTGGGGGAGGTAAAGCTTGGGGCTCTGGGGTGAAATGCATTTGTCCAAGGCACTGACTCTGCAGCTGCCTCACCTGTTAGTTCTTCCTGCTCCAGACACTAAGTGACTAAGACACTAGGATATTCAAAAAAATGAAAGTCAGTCTTCTGCAAAAATATTTTCTTGACTTAAAAAGTGGAATTTCCTTCCAGGACCTCTGTTGTACACTGTCTGCAGGCCCAATACAAACAGTGTTACATAGCACTACAGGCTGCACCCAGTTCCTGAAACTTGCTCAAAACTTGAACTTTACATCCATACAAAGAGAAGGTCTAGAGTGGGAGAAGATAATAGGGAGATGTTCCATAGAGGCAAAATATCCAAAGACAAAGAAGCCTTGAGGGCTGTACTTGAAGATGGCCTTGAAATGACCTGGACGGAAAGCCTTTACTTTCTGTGGGCTGTCAGAAAGCCACATGCATCTTCTTTTATTACATTCACACATTTTAAATTACTTTAATTGTTGATAGTCTCTTGATTTACATAGGACAAACACACTATAGCACATTTTACACAGCATATTGCCAAAGCCCTCTTGTAGAAGCCATTATTCTTTGTGCTGTCAGCTCTTGATATGGAGCCAGTGCCGTGAACCCGGGGTGCTGTGGAATACTGCAGCCTTTTCACTCATGTAGGGAAATAATTTCATTCCATCCTTTTGGAGCAAGTATCAAACTGGGAAGGAACATGATGAAGGAGGAAGGGGCCATTGTGAAAAAACACAGAGATGAAACCAGCTAGAAGTATGCCATATCGACAAGATATAAAAAAGCTGAAAATATTTGATCTATGGTATTTCCCTTCTGTCCGCAAGGTCGAGCATTGTCTCTCTTTCCTCACTGACTCCTTTCTGGCCTTCTTCAACTAACCTGTGAATCGTGCTATAATGCTGTTTGCTGTTGTTGAAAGAGTAGAGCTGGGAAGCATCTTCCCATGCCTGAAAAGCTGGCAGGGAAATAGGTTCTGGTTCCTTGTTTTCAAAAAAGCACTTGAGGTTTCGCTCGCTCAGCTTGGTGGCATACAGCTGGAAAATCTGCTCCAGTTGCTCCTTCTCCGTCCCCTCATACACTCTCCAGAACATCAGCTGGAGGTGGCTGACTTTTGACTGGCAGCTGGCACAGCAAGTGGTCAGGAGGGAGAGGAGAGCTGCTGTAACTATCACACACCAGCCTAAAATCTGGGAAGGCAAAAGAAATCCGTTTCAGGTTAAAAAGACCCGAGTGAAAATCCTACTTAAATCACCAATGACTGACACAGTGACCACATTCTGTTTGCTGGCATTAATGTTAATGGGACGTCCACACAGGAAGTGAAGGGAAGAAGTCCATCAGCATAGAGGGTTCTCAATAGTGCTCCTTTTGGTGTCTCTTTGGTAAAGGGTAAAGTGTTTCCTATCGCCTGAAAGCATTAAATAAAACTACCCAACAAGAATTACTCATTTTGAATTATGAAGAACTACAAAACCAAAAAGGGCAAGTAACTTTTGTCCCAGATCAACCAACCTTTTAAACTGTGACCACTGTTAGATGTGTTGTTTTCTGACTTCCTTTTAATCTAAAAAAACCTCCAACACAACAACTACATCAATTAACCAGCATCACTCAACTTCTTTTTTCTGTAGCAGCTTCAGATTTTGACAAAATTCTGTCAAGAACATTTTAAAAGAAAGAGCTACTTCCAGAATTACTTCCTCAGCAACGGGAGAGAGTGGAAAAATGTGCTTGAAATTGTTATTGTGGGCTGTTCTCCCCTAAGGAGAGCAGAGGTGTGAACACCATTTTTCTTGCCTGTGCTACTGGCCTTACTCCTCTACTCTACTGCAATGTATAAAAAAAAAATAAATTAAGACTTCTTTTCAAACAGTGGAAAAAGTCCAGTGTGGGACAAATATTCTAGGGTTCAGAGGCTTGTTGGTACTGGAACTGATTTTCCATGTTCTAATGGTGATGATACAGAGAGCTGCATCCTTTCACATGTGAACTCTTGCACTGGTGTTAAAAAAATAACCACCAATAAAAATCTGCATTTAGCTGATGGAATACAGAGAGTTTCCTCAGGAAAGTCTGTGAAACAGAGAAGCTTGACAAACAACTATTCTTAGGAACTGATATGGAAGAATAGTTAGAGCTTTATTTTACTTGGTACTGACTAAAAATTTTTGTATGTGTTTGAGAAATCACTCTTTTTAGCAATTTTTCACTTTCTTGCAGCTTGGAAAATGAACACATATATTCTCACGATAAAACTGAATCACTGGTCTTTCACCATTTCCTATATATACAACTTAAAATCTTAAACACTATCTGTTGTTGCCTTCTAAAACTATCACATAAATTGCTTTGTCTGCAGTGCAATCTTTGTCCTATTTGCCTGAGAACTTGAAAATAAACCAGCTCTTGGAAAGGAAATTGTTCCAGATGGATACAATTCCTGACAAAAACTTGCTGGCTCCACAGAGTGTTTTCCCTTTTCTGTAGCTTTTCTTTTTTTTTTTTTTTTGTTTGGGTTTTTTTTCCCCAATTCTCTCCACCATTTTGATATTTTGCCTCAGAATTTATTTGCATTATAATGCAGAGAGCAAAACTGTACTGCACGAATATTATAAAATGTAATAAGACCTCAGCTTTACATAAGCTGCTTGCTTTATTGTTTCTTTACTTCCTTCAAGCAGGAAAAAAACATGCTCACATTTGGCATCATGAAAATGAGGAACACAAATAGAAACACACCATGTAAACAGTCAAAAGATACTTCACAAATCTCATTTTCCAGTATTTTTCTGCTCTTAATGACCAAAGATTTCCCTACAGTTACCACAATGGTTTAAAGTAGGAGAGTGTGGCATTAATTTTTAAGTAGGACAGACCCCTCTAATGGGGTGACATCTGTTAATTCAGCCCTCTAAACAATGCAGTTGGGTTTGGTTTTGTTTGGGGTTTTTTTTTTTCCTCTTTAGAGCAATCTCCATTCAGCAAGAAAGCTTTTTGTTTTCTGGTCTTATTGACCCTGCCACCAGTGGGGCCCCTAGGAAATATGGAACAGCTGAAACTGAACCGAAAGATGGATTGATTGTATTTTGCAAGGCTGCCAAAACATTGTTTACATGAAGCCAGCTGCTGGCTGGCTGGTTGTTTTAACACAACATCTGACATCAGGGTCTTCCACAGATAAATCACAGCAGCAGCAGTGCAGTCTGGATAATGCTCTTTGTTTATCATTTTCTTACCTGGGACTGTGCTTGAAGCGTTCTTTTCAGTTCGTCACTCCCTGGAAAGGGCAGGGAGCTTTTGTCACAGGGTACCTTGTGTAGCTCTCCAAAGCACTTCTCCGATTGGCGCTGGCAAACTGCTTGTAAGTAGGCAGGATTTTCCAAGCCACTCATGGCACACTCGTAAAAAGTCCCGTTGAGCAAAGCCACGGAAAGCCACATCACTGGGGCTACCAGAGCATTTAAAGTGATTTGTCCAAAGACGTAAAAGAAATGGCAGACATTCCCTTTGGGGAATATCTTCCTGGGATTCACCCAGCAGCCTGTAAACAGTTTCCAGGTTTTGCTGTTCAAAAAGTACCCAATGACTAGCAAAACAAGAGCCGGCGAGAAGAGAAATGCCAAACCGTACCTGAAGTTTTCACTGCTGCAAGGGCATCTGAAAGCAACAAGAGAAAACACACGTTCACCCCCCATTGTCAGCAGCGCCATGAAGCTGTACCCTATAGCGGTTTTCCGGTTCATAAAGAACTTGAGGATCGTCTGGAAAGCATCCATGTCTGATGCTCACCCAGGAGGTGAAAATCAAGAGCGTTCCTGGCCGCTGGCAGCGGTGTGCAGCAGGGCAGAGCTCTCCGAGGAGGAGCAGCCCGGCGCTCTCCCTCCCTGCACACGCCCTGCCGGGATAACGCCGTGATGTCACCGCCTGGAGAGTGGCGCTCGCAGGGGACCCCGCCGCTGGCATTTACAGCAACATTCACCGCTGGGGGAAAGCGAGCAAGCCGTGCATCCTCCTTCTGGGTGGGCTGTTTTGTTTGTTTTTTTTTTTTTAGATACTGCAGATGTAGATCAGAGCGAAAAAGCACGCACTCGGCCAGTTGCAGGAGATCTTGAGCTGTGATTATAAAAGTTGCCCAAGAGGTAGTGAATGACCTAATATAGATGCTAATGGTCCCAAGGGAGCATGACAGGACTGAAAGCAGACTGAAAGCAGACGAGTGATAACAGTAAAACCATGTTGTGTGGGGTTGTAAGCGTAGGAACATCAAAGAACAGCTCTGCTGTGTTTTCCTGGAGCGTCACACAGCTCTAGATTTACATCGCTGGCTCAAGCTGATCACAGGAGAGACAAATATACCTTGATTTCTAGCCTGTCTGGCTCTCCCCCTTTTTTCTTAGGGTAAAATTGGTCTACAGGATGCTGCTTTCTAAAGTTTTACCTCTGGTTTGCACGCAACACATTCAAGCAGCAGAGTTTCATTCTTTCACAGGTTGCTTTCAAGATGTACCTTGGGATCACCCCTAGTGTGAGCTGCAGTAGTGCCACAGGGAATGAATTCTCCTTAATCCTGGACAAAAACCCACTAGTGGACTTTGTGGAGGAACTGCCAGCAGAACGAGCATCACTTTGCTATTGTAACCTCCTCTGTGGGGTGATTCGAGGTGCTTTGGAAATGGTAAGGAAGTGCACATCTCTTTTCTCCATTCTTTGTTAGTTCACAGAAGCACAGGAAAACAAAATCATTTGTTCAGATAAATGTAGGAAATGCAGTATTGTTTAGCCTCTATGTGTTAAATGTCTCTGCCTAGATAAAAGAGGACAAGGCTGATCCTGGATCCTGAGGTAGAGAGGCACATGGATTAGATCACCTCCACACTGTCCCTGCCTGGCTGCTCAGTCTGTTCAGTGGCTGACTTGGCTGAAAAATCCAAGTGGGATCAGGAAGCCAGGGAACTCTTAAAGTGGAGGGACAGAGGGACATGCTGGGTTCCTCCACTGCTCCAGGAGCCTATCACACCTCCCTGCACAGCTGTGGCCAGTAAGAGTCATCCCTGATTATTTCCAAACATGTCAAGATAAATAAAATCCTCAGGTTACCGTGGTACCTGCTTAAAGAGAGAACAAAGTGTGGATGAATATAATGTTAAAACTAAGGCATTAGAAGTGTATCATATGGCAACCAAATTTTGTTCTTAAATTTAAGGTTTTTGCAAGGAAATAAACGAAGGGCATAATTAGAAAATTTCTGACCTGTAGAGCTTCTTCAGGGAGATTACTTTTGGGCTGCTTATTTAGCATATATCTTACATTTCAAGAGACAAAAGCTCAACCCTGCAGTGTTGTGTATATACATCAGTCTCAGAATTATACTATCTGATGCAAGGCTAATTAATGAAAGTATTATATCATAAGTATTAATTCATGACCAGGAAATTCTGTGATCATAAAGTAATCAAGTATGCAATTTAGCATCTCAGGAAATAGCAAAGCACTGGGAGGAAGGGTAATGTGTTACACAAATTCCAGTGTCCATAAGCTTCCTTTGTATTAGCTTAGTTTGAAAAGCTATTTTAAAACTATCTAGCGATCTGTTTCCTATGAAACTTGAGAAAGGGGGTCCTCTTGTGGTAGGAGAGAGAGATAAAGCTCATTATACCAGAGGAGAGTGAAAAACTGGGCATTTCTTTGCTAAACTGATCAGACCTGATTCTTTCTAGGTTCACTTGGCAGCAGAAGTTTCCTTCCTTCAGGACAGGCTGAAGGGCGATGCTGTGACAGAAATAGGAATTACATTTTTAAGGAAGCCTGAAGACAGAAAGCACAGAAGGAACAAGTGAAAGAAACATTGGGAGAACCCCTTGCTGAGGGATATTTTGTGCCTTTTGTTTCAGAAGAAGACATGCAGGGTAAAAATGGCTTTGCTGAGCCAGCCATACCAGGCACCAGGTTGAAAGGTGAAGAGAGCTGGGCAGCAAAGAGGAGGGGTAGGACAGGGGTGAGCAATGTTAATTGTCATGACACAGATATCAGTAAAAAAAGTCGAAATGATCTGCCCTTCCTTCTCACATACTCTTGAGCTTACTGGCAATTTCATCTCAGTATTAAATGTGTGCTAAATATCCATCTTTATACCAACTCTTTTCAGGTAAAGGTGACGACCTTTTCCCATTTTGTTTGTCAATAGTGTTTCAAAGCATGGCTTCTAGAGGCACTTGATTTCCCTGGCTGTGTGTGGTTATCTGTTAGTAAAGAATTCATCTGCTGTGATTGCTGTATGCAGTGTCTCTCTCACAGGTGCATGTTTTGATATGTAATGCTTTGCCATTTATTGTCCTCCATACTGGACATCCTGCTGTCTTTCAAATCACAGAGAGATGCTCTTCACTGGCAGCAGGAGCTGGTTGTGTTCCTCCCAGCTCCTCAGGCCCCACGTGCAGTTTTGCTGGCACTCCTGTTCAGTCCTGCATGCACCAGGCTGCAGCACTCTGACAACCTCAGCAATGCTCGTGTCTCTGCAAACTATGGGCCTCTTCATGTCAGCCTTCTCTCCAAGAGCACTGATCTTGTGACCAAACTGAACAAAGCATGATGTATTTAATGTGGGTCTGCCTAAGGCAACTTAAATAAAAATTCTGAGATTGCCACACAACTGGTTTGGTGGTCATGTTTTCTGCTCTTACCTGGTCTTCACTACCAGCTGCTGAAAATCTTCCTCTTGGCAGTGGACTTGTTATCACAACATGACTGAGAAGAAGCCTCACAGAAACCCAAGTTATAGGAAAGGTTTAAAGTTGTTTGGTGAAATGCAAGGTGTCTGGATAAGGGCTGAACAAAACCCCAGGTCCTCGCACAGCACCCTACCCACAAAGCCAGCTTACCCTCTTCTCACCAAAACGCTTGTTTTAAATGGAAATACCAACAATTAAGTTCAGTGTAGCCCCAAGTTAACTGTGATTTTCTGGTTGTGATTTGTACCTTCTATTTTTCCCTCAGTCTGTTTACACCTTAATCATGCTAAGTGAGGGCATCTCTTACCTTGGCGACATCAGGGTTCATTCTCACCAGACCTGTGCAGTCCTCACTATAATCTCTCTCCCTTGGTTTGTCTTATTAGTGTGGTACAGTGGTGGCATAGTGTAATGGAGCTTTAAGTGAGCAATTTTGTAGGGAACAAAAACTAACTTATTTGTTACCCAGCCTTGGTCTTAGCCCAACTGCTTTTGCTTGCTACCAGTAAGAAGTGGCAACA
Organism: Petroica traversi; assembly: GCA_025920805.1. NCBI lineage: Eukaryota > Metazoa > Chordata > Aves > Passeriformes > Petroicidae > Petroica > Petroica traversi. The sequence goes on from JAHLSL010000017.1 coordinate 11,096,942, forward strand.
TGTACAACGTGTAAAATCTCTTATAACCAGTAACAACTTTTATTGTCTTTAAAAAATTATTATTTTTTTTAAATTAGAGCTGAAAGGTGTTGTAGAATTTGTCTGATTTCACTGCCTGTGCAAGAGCCCTCTGTGGGGTTTTTGATGGTTATGGCCAGCTGGTTGAGATGGACATGTGGCTGACCACAATAAAGGTTCTTTATTGGCAATGGCAATTTTTACTTTTTCCAGCAACACTAACCAAATATTCTCTACTACTACTACTACTACTACTACTACTACTACTACTATTATTATTATTATTATTATTATTATTATTATTATTATTATTATTGTTATCTTGAAAGTGAGTAGCCTATACTGTCCTTTTTTTCTTACAGAATTACAGAACTGCTAGGGTTGGAAGGGACTTATGAAGGTCATCTAGTCCAACCCCCCGGGCAAGGCAGGGTCACCTGGAGCAGGTGACACAGGAACACATCCAGGTGGGTTTGGATTGTCTCTCGAGAGGGAGACTCCACAACCTCTCTGGGCAGTCTGTGCCAGTGCTCTGCCACCCTCAACATAAAGAAGTTCTTCTTACATGGAGGTGAAACTTCTTGTGCTTTGGATTGTGGCCTTTGCTCCTCCTCCTGTTGCTGGGCACCGCTGAAAAGAATCTGGCACCCCCTCCTCTTGCCACCCACCTTTGAAGTGTATTAATGAGATACTCTCTCAGTCCTCTCTTGTCTAGACTAAACAGGCCCAGGTCCTGCAATCTGTCCTCATAAGAGAGATGGTCCAGACCCAAATACACCTTTTTGATCCTTCTGCTGGGCCCTCTCCAGTAGCTCCTTATTTTTCTTGTACTGAGGAGCCCAGAACTGGACACAGCATTCCAGATGTGGCCCCACCAGGGCTGAGTAGCAAGGGAGGACCACTTCCCTTGACCTGCTGGCCACACTGTTCTCAGTGCACCACAGGACACCACTGTCCCTCCTGGCTGCAGGAGCACTGCTGGCTCATAGCCAACTTGTCACCCGCCAAGACACTCAGGTTCTTCTCTACAGAGATGCTCTCTAAGAGGTTGTGTTACTCTATAATCATCAAGTTTCTCAGAAGGAAAAGAGCACTGAACATATCAGTGACTATGATGAATATTTTAAAAAAATTTCTTTTCCACATGCAGAATTAAATCTTGTTTTGCTTTTATGTGTTGTATCTTTAGTTTATAGTGAGAAAGAAGCTTCCAAGCTTGTTATATTCAGCTAGTTAAAATGGGCTCTTCCCTGCTTCATTCCTTGCAAAATGAATGTAACAAATAGCCTCTTGGGATTCCTTCCTCAGATTCCTGTCTGAGTAATTTTGGAGTTTATTGTGTAGAAAGAATTTCTGGAAGGAGTAAAAGGATAGCCTGGACCAAACAATCTGACTCACATCTCTAAAATTCTCTCTTAAGCTGCAGCTTTTCAGAAGAAAAGTGAACTTTATTATTCTTCACTCAAAACTTGTATCTTTATTTCTTTGACAAGAATATTGCCACTTGCTAATATGGAATGCAGATTTTAATGTCCTTAAACACATAAATGTGCTTTTAATGTTTGTTAATATATAAGCTTCATGTACACTGCCATGTTATGCATAAGCCTAACCCCTTAAGACAAGCTAAATATTTTAATCTACAGCATGCTCTAAGCTTCACTGAAAGCTTCATTGTAAAGAGAGAACTAATAAACTAAGCTGAATTTCTGATCTTCCATTCCTTTTTTGTCTCTTTGATAAGGTTTGGTATTATCATTCCACCTGCCAAGTGGTTTTAAAGCATTTGGTAATAATTTGACATAATACGGGCTGATACCTTTGTGGATGCTGATTATTTTACACATGACTCTTCTTAATGGACAACAACATAAGAAAACTCCCATTTAAATGTACTTAAGCAGAAGTATTAAGATTTATTTAAAAGCAAATCTGCTGAGGCTTACAACTATCAGCTTTCACCTTCAGTTTGCATAGATTTCAGTAAAAGCAGAGAATATAAGAATCTTCTTATATCGACTGCCAGCATTCCAAAGGATTTGTTTCATTACAACTCTGAAACGGTTGACTGGGCTTCATCCACAAAATCTAAAGCATTGACATTCTGACCTTCTTCCTCAAATTTTGGACTGCTGCCTCTGTTGGTGCTCACGTACTTGTGTATCGTGCTGTAATACTGCTGTTGTGAATTAAAGGTATACAAGCACGAAATCTTCCGCCAGTCTTCATTGCTGGGAGTCTGAAATGGTGCTGGGTCAGTGGCTTCAAAAAAGCAACTTGTATTTCTTTCTGCCAGCTTGGTTGCATGCTCTTTGGCTTTGGTCTCAAAGAGTTCACATTCTTCCTTTGAGTAAATTTTCCAGAACTTGAGCTGAAGATAGCTGACTGGGGAGGAACAGTGGCTGAAACATTTTGAAATCAGTGTCACAGTCATGATGCAGGCTATCAGGAACCATCCTATCAGCTTGGGAAAAGGATAGGTAGGTTAGTGGTGTTTTTGCATGGCCACATGTGGGAGTATAGAACATAACATCGAAGAAATATGAAAACTGTTAGCAAAGTCACTCTGGAGTGCACATAACTGTCTGCTTGCTGCCAAAAGAGGGAATCCCATGCACACAATTCAGCCAGACAAACAGAGCTTCTGCACCCCTGAGCTGATCTTATCAGATTAAAGATGAATACGAAAAACCAAAACAAACAAAACAAAACAAAAAAACCAACCAAACAACAAACAAACAAAAAAAAAAACAAAAAAAACAAAAAAAAGAGAAGATGGACAGACGTTATTTACTCAGTTATATCCAGCTTTCTTCACTTTTAAGGCAAGTTGTGGTCAGATTTATGGTGCAGAGGGTACAGAATCACCACATCTACCTCATGTTGCAAATCAGAGCTCCTGCTGGCTGTTTTCTCTTGGAATGTAGCTACTCTCCCTGATGTCTGAGCCTGCAAAAACAGCTAGTTTTTGCACAACACAGAGGAAAGGTTGTGTCCTGTATGTTTTGTAGGCAGGACACAGATTTGGCTATTCTCAGTCTTATAAACTTAACTCTCTTAACCAACCCTTGTGTTTTCCTGAGAAAAATTGCAAAATCTGATTTTCCTACAGGAGTTAAGACAAAATCCATACAAATGTAGAAACAAAACTGAAGTGTTGCCAAAAACCAGACACAAAACAATCCACAAGGGCTATTGTTTTGATCATGCAGTTTGCCTTCAGCATGAGAAAATTTAACAAGACAGATTGTTGGGGAAGATGAAATAGGAAAGCCTTATAGATATGATTACCTTGCAAAAGATACTGGAAATATGGAAAGTATAATCGAAATTGAGATGAAGACAAGGTTTGAGTTAAAGAGTAACTAAGAAACAGTAGTATAGCTGGCTGAAGGTAATCCTCCTTCTTGATAGAACAATACCCTCTGCCTAGGCAGGGCCAAAGGTCAGAACAAACCGTACCTGCCTGGTAGGAGATTCCCAAAAGCAGTTTTTTTAAGGTTTAAAATATAACCCCATATGGTAATGTAATAATTCTTATAGGTTACATACAAATATTGTAGAATTTGTAACTTGTTTCAGATTGGTTAAAGAGAATTAGAATATTCAACAGAGAAGATGATTTATTGTATTGTAAACGGAAAATCACTCTCTTTTTTACTCTCTCTTTTTACCTCTTTCTCTCTCTTTCTCTGGCCTGCTTTGAGCTGCATCTTGCAGTCCAGCAAGCCTCTCACACCTGTAGCGGTGGTTCAAGCTCAGAGAATGACATATCCCCTGAAGAATTTCTGGGGGCCTAGAAAGTGAGGCCCCTCTGAAGGTAGAGTTAAGTTTGGCCTTGGAAAGGGAGTTGAACCCCCCCGCCTGCCTCTCAGTTAACAATAATATCTTGTGTCTCACTCTTTCCTTCCTTCCTCCTTCCTGACTGCATCCTGACCTTCGACCCTGCTCCGTGTCCTCCCCTGTACCGTTATGAGATAAGTTGTAACCCTCAGAATAAAAGTCTGAATGTTGGGCTATTCCGGGTCTTTTGCCCCTGAGCCCAAGCAGAGCGGACCCTCGTGTCTTGTGTCTGATTTGGGGCTCCGGGCAAAGGAACACTCTCTCTCAGCAGCTCTCCGGTTTTTAGGACAGCAGCCACCATCCCAGGGAAGTCCGGCTCGCGGCGAGGGGAAAAGAAGTCCCTAGCTGAAGCTGACTTAACGAAAAGGAAGCTCTCAGAACAAGCTGCCGAGCCGCCGGCCATTCCTGTGGTCAGCTGTCCGGCCCGCGCCACCGGCCACACACACCCATGCTCCTTCACAATAAACTCCCATACTCTAAACCCATCTTAAGAGATCTCTCACTTCTATTTTACCCCTATAACCAAATTCCACAGAGTTAAATCCTACAACAGATACATATTTTAACTATTCTTCTAGAAAACAAGTGTAAAATTATTAAGAGATTCAACCATTGAGATTTATAGTCAGACAAGCTGTTCTTATTTGTTACCCTTTCCAGATGTCTCAGCTTCCCCTCAATACTGATTTACAGAAGTCTGAGGTATTTAGAGGCATAAAAGTGGAGAAGGAGACTAACTTAGTCGAGAAGAAAACTTGGTGTGGAAAGTCCCATTCTCTTGGCTGATACCCTGACCATGAGGTTTTGTAAATGAGCGCCAAACCTTTACCATGCAAATGTGCAAAGCCAGAAGCATTAAAAATACACCCATCGCTTTTCTGTTGCATTCTTGCCAATTAATATTTGCAAGCCAAGTACTTTTGGCATGATATTGTATAACAAAAGAGATAAGGACTGTTTACAGTCCACCATTGCACATTGAGCAGCCACCATTGCACATTGAGCAACCAGGGCCAAAGCCCATGGTGTGAGGAGGAGAGCATCGAGGCTTTACCTGGGACTGCGCTTGAAGGCTGAGGCATTCTTCACTTGATTTCTTTGCTGATAATTCGTCATTGCAGGGTACTTTGAACCAGTCGTTTTGGAAGTCAGTTCCATTTTTACAGAAGAGGCTGTTTGCCAGTGTGCTCCTGCTGGCTGCACACTCGTAGAAGTTGGCTCCGAGCAGGGCCACTGCTATCCAGGTGATGGGAGCCACCAAGGCTCTGGCTGTCACTGGCACCAACACGTGGCAGAAGTGGGCACAGGTTCCCCAGCGGCTGCACTGGGGATACTTCTCTGGAGAGCACTTTCCTGTCAACAGGCGCCATGTCCTGGCGTTCACCGTGTAGCCCAGCAACAAGAGGATGAAAGCAGGTGCCAAGAGGAAGAAAGAGCCATACAGCATGTTCCAGGAGTTGCAGGGACACTTGAACACCACAGCTGAGAAGATTTGTTCCGTGGCAGCCGTCAGCAGGGACACGATGCTGTAACCCAGAGTGGTCTGGTGGCGCCTGCAGAAATCCAGTGCCTTATGTAATCTATTCATCTTTCTGCCTCTCCTTGCTTTGAGAAGAGCAAAATCTCCGTTGGAAAAGGACAAAAAAGAGACGTGTCCTGCAGCTCCCACGCTCAGAGAGGCTTGCAGAGCTTTCAGTTTCTGTTAGTGATGGTGATGCAGTGAGGCACAGAAACAGCCCTTCATGGAGGAAATAAAAGAGAAAGTGGTCACTGCACAGCCAAGGACAGACCACACTGGAAAACCTCTCCAGTTATCAACAGCAAAACGATGAAGAGAGCTGTTGCTATAAAAATAATTTTTGTTTGTCTGCATGTACATTGTAACTAACAATGGCTTAAACCTCAGCATCTTTTCAGTGAGGCACCAGATTCAAAGTGTGAATAAAGTGTGAGAAAACCACACAGAACTGTATATAGACTTTTATCCTACTTTACTTTTAGCTATACAATATGGCTTGTTCTCTTATGGAAGAAAATTCAACTATAATAATGTCAAATTTTCAAGATAATCAGTCTGTCTATTTTTTTGAAGTAGTAAATTATATAACTCTTACATTTTTTTACTTTAAAATTCACTTAGTCATGGATTTGTTCGTCTTTGCCAAGAGGAAGGGCAGCTGTACCTTGCTGTTTGTTTAATTTTTAAACCACTGAAGCTTTGGGTCTTGCTGGGCAAGGCCTGATAAGATCCAATTAAAAAAAAGGGTGTTTTGGAGGTCTGGGATTTTAAAATTCACAATTCCCATTCCAGCTCTTTGGGCAGCTGAGAAGATGGCCCAGGAGCTCCAGAGCAGTTCGCTGGTTCAGGTGGCTGCTGGGCTTACAGCAGATGTGCCATGCTCAGTGCTGAGCTGCTGCTGCTGCAGGGGAGAAAGTGCTACTGAAAGAAATGCTTGACTTGGCCTGGAGGAGCCCCTGTTATTATGCAGCAGTATAATACAATGAAATAGCAACCAAAGAAGGATGTAAAACCAGGAAGAATGTATCAGACTGAACATTAGCCTGGCCACATCTCAGCTGCAGCCAATAGCTGAGTGGGGAGCACAGGGGCCAGGAAAGGAAGTTTGGCAATGCACTCACATCCTGTCAATCTGCATGTTTGTACCTAAAACCTGTTGTTTTAACCCGTGCAGACTTACTGACATCCAAAATATTGTATAGCAAATGTGCTTAACCTTCATTTGAACCTGACACTATCCCATTTGATGCCCCCAAGATCTGGAAGGGAAAGAGAAAAAAGAATGGGTTCCTGGTGTCTCCATCAACTCATGGTCTTGTATACCTTCACCACAGCCCTCTCTTTCCCAGGCTCGAGAGACCATAATGTAGTTATTCCTCATCTGATGTATAACTTCGTATGTTTTTTTTTAATCCATGTTGCCACCTGAACTGTTCTCTAGGATCCAGGTATTATTTTTCACATGAGAGGAAATAGGAAGTGTACCAGAATTCCAGTGCATTGAAGATGCAACTGAATCACAGCTTGCTACAAAGGCATATTGACATTTGTTTTCTATTTCCTTGAAATAATCTCTAGAATTTTGATCCATGAATCAATATTTTAGCAAGATATGCATTATAATAAAAAAAAAATCCCTTAGTCCTTGGGGGATAACCTCAGCAAGCTCAGAGTCTATCAGTGTATTTTTGAAGGTAGGATTTGGTTTAACTTTGAACACCACTTCTTCTGTACTGAATTAGACATGCCATTTTGCTTTCTGGTCAGACAGCCTAAGAAAGCATCTCTCCAGTACTTTTTCTTCCAGCAGTTAATTTTTAAATATTGAGAATAACTTTGCATTATTGGCAAATATTGTTACCTTGATTTTTACTTAGAGGCAGCTAGAGACAGAGACTAGCAAACCTTGAAACCAGAATTCACCATACCTGAAAAAGCCTTAGCAGTTGCCCCATCCGTGGAAGTGTTCCAGGACAGGTTGAATGAGGTTTTGAGCAGCCTTGTCTCATGGAAATTGTCCCTGCCCATGGCAGGGGGGTAAGAACTGGATGATCTTTAAGGACCCTTCCAGCCCAAACTTTTTGATGATTCTGTGATTCTCTGTCAGCATGGCAGAAAAAAAAAAACAGATGCAAGGTGAAATTGCCGCAAGGGCACATCCTGACCAAGACAGGGACATGGGCTGCCTCCAAGGGCCACTGGTTTAACAGGAGAGCCAAAGGACCAGAGGCAGTTCTCTGGAACAGATTACGACCACACAGGGGAAAGCATAGAGCCAAGAAACCCTGCTACTTCTCTTTCTGAGCCTAATTTTAGCAGTGTTTTATTTATCTGTAATAAATTATGATTTCAGGAACAAGCTGCCTGGGAAAAAGGAGGGGAGCTCTGCATGAAAAAGGATTAACCCTCCTACAAGAAAACATGTTTCCAGTAAATATTCACAGAGAAGGGTGGGCAAGGGAAGAAGGACCACCCTGGTTGGGAAGTTGGGGAGCAGCTGTGCTGGCAGCCAAGCGGGGTGCAGGAGTGGCCAGAGTGAGCCCAGCTGGTGGCAGCCTTGGGAGCTGGGGAGTGGCCCAAGGGGGCTCCTGGGTGTGAGGAGCTGTGAGGCCAGGGAGTTACGGAGGCCCCTTCACTCAGAGCTCCCTTCTCCCAGGGCAGCTCTTTCTTGCCCTCTAAATTAACACTTATCTGGCCACAACAGCTGCAAAGCATTATATGGAAAGTATTCAGAAAAACAGCTTTCTGTTAAAGGACCCAGAATTCCAATTTAATGGTTGTTTTTACATTGCTTTGCTTTAAATTTCATGTCTTCTAAGGGGGATGGGAATGATGTGAGAATTTAAAAGATGGACTTTTTAGAACAAAATGTTATATTTTTTATTTGAAACATGTTTCTGCTTTGAAATATTCTTTATTAAAATGAAGGGGTCAGCTGAAAACAAGTGGACTTAATATTTTATTTTCTCCTTGATATTTTAACATCTATCCTTTAATTTACAGATGAATGGCTTTCAAACATTTTCTAGGTGGAAAAAGCTGTAGTTTGAACTAATTCTGTGGTTCAGTAAAATGCATAATACTGGTGACAAATGCAGTGTGTGTAAGTGTCTGTAAGTGCACTGAAGGGTTTTGCTAGTGCATATTGTGCAAATCTTGTTTTAATTATGTTAGTAAGTCCTTACAGTAGGTTATTTAAAATTTTTTTCCTGGAACTTTTTCTACTTTTTCAAAACAGCAAAAGACTGGTTTTGTTTTCCTACAAGTCATGCTCTTTCCAGTTCCATCCAAGGCCCATCCTGTCCTAAATTCCTCTCATTATTCTTACCAAGCTCAAATCCTTCTTCATATTTATACTGTAGTCTCTTGTACATTCACTGTTGCAATGGAAAAGAACACCTCTGCACTGAGTTTCTGGTTATAAGAATTGGACTTGCTTCTTCTGCTAAAAGAGGTGTAAGCTGCATTTCTCCAGTTCAGAAAAGCACATGAATAATAAGTCTTTTTATTCTAGGAATGTTCTTGTAACGCCTTTTGTCTCATTCCAGGTGAAATTAATGCTTAACATGTTGGAGGTCCTGTCCACAAACAGATCTGCACCTACCCTCCAGGTCGACTGACCTCCCCCAGAGGCTCATTGCCTCACTTTGTGAAATTGAGGAAGTTATTCTGACTTTATGGTTAAACCAGCCTTCTTACAAGTTTGGGAAGCGTCACACAGCTCAGTGGCACCACATAAATCATTAATAGTACTAATACTTGGTAGAACAGCAGCTTGAGAAGTAGTGCTGTGCCCACGCCTGCACAGCTTGCAAGCATTCACATACATTATACTGCTATTTTAAGGCATTACATTTATTAGCAGTTTTTGGCTGAAAACAGTCTATATGGCTCATATAGACTGTAGACTGAACAGTAAAACCCTCATGCAGCTGGTTGCTGTGGGACATTTGGGCTGGGTCGAATCTGTGTGATTCTTTAATGCTGTCTGTGGATTAAGTGACAAATATTAGATCAGTTTTTAAGAAAATATATGATAGAAGCCTAGGATTAGAAAGGTAGACGTTGTCATGTTTTAGGATGAAAATAAGGAGTCTTGGTGAGGCAGATTATAGTTAAGACTAATCAGGTAAATCACCCTGGGTAGTTAACTAGTCATTTCTAAGAAAGAAAAGCCCAGTCTTTTTCATTTATTATGGAAAGTTAAATGCCATAAAATTACTTTGCAAATTTAAGAGCATTAAACCCAAAGTATTTCCATATTCTTATTCTAGATGTTTTTTATTCCATGTGTCTTTGTTTTCTTTGAGTTATGCCATCACACCTTTCTGCCTTGGAATTGCTGAAGAGCTGAGAGTTCATAGAGTCATAGAATCATAGAATGGTATTGGTTGGAAGAGACTTGAAATATGACTGATTTCCAACCTTCATGCATGTGCTGGGAACCTTCCACTAGACCAGGGCACTCAGGGCCTGGTCTTGAACACTTCCAGGGATAGGGCAGAACCTCTCTGGGTGACCTGTTCCAGAGCCTCACCACCCTCATAGTAAAGAATTTCTTCCTGATATCTTATCTAAATCTGCCTTCTTTTATCTTAAGGCCATTCCCCCTTGTCCTAAGATTTGATCTGTTCCACTCTGAATGTGTGTATGTGTTTGTCCTGATGGTGGCTGATCATGTGCTACAAAACATGCTCTGTACTTCAATTAATCCTTCTTTCTCTTTTTAAACTTGAACAAATTAACTAGTTCTTTAGTTCATGGTAGTACCCCACTGTCTCCAGTTTCCCATCCTGTGTTCCTTTGCTGCCAAAATTTTGTTGCTTAGAGAATTTTTTCTAACAGTAATGCAGCCCAAGAATTGAGACGCTATCTTTTTCAAAGTTGTCAAAGAATTGAAAAGTTTCTGGCTTCTGATCCTCAACCTCTCTTGCACATATATTTTTTGTAATCGATCTAATCCTTAGCTGCAGAATACCCAAGCTGTTTCAGTTTACCACAAATGTACAGGCTGTGTCAGGCTCTATGGTAACTATGTCTGGCTTGTATTAAAGGCTGAACTCTATTACACTAAACAGCACTTGTGTGTGCACTTTCCATTTTTTTTTTAAATGGGAAGATATGATTCAAAAGGAAAGAATGATATATGGGACATAAGGAGTTGCCTATATTTTAGGTTAGCAGTAACTTTCCAAGTCCCTAGGCCTGCCCTCATTTATTCTGTAATGTTCAAATACTCCATCATCATTGTCATTTTATTTGCATGGCATTTGCAGCTGTGTTTTATAGCATTATTGAACATCCTCTATATTCTTTTAGCTTCCATAAAGGCAGAGTTCTTCAAGTGCCCTCCCAGGGACTCTGGTCCTCTGCCCATTTTCCCATTGCTACCAGCCTGCAGTTGGGTCCACCATAGGAAATTCCATGACAAATTTAATAAATGAAAGAATGCAATTACTTGGTCCAAATAAGTGTTATGCCATATGAAAAAGGACAAGCAAGAGAAAAATGAATATAGTTCTAGACTACAATTAATACCAAAGGTCTAGTATAACTGCATTAGCATCTTTACTAGGTCATGGAGAAACTTGGCCTTCCTTAGCATGTCCCCAAGAGTTCAGCTCCTCATTCCAAGGACAGTCCTGTTCTATAGGGATAAAAATAAATGCATATGCTGATCAGGCTAGACTGAATATGAAATGTTTGGTGAAAAAATGTATGTCAATATTTTGGGGACAGTCATAAACTCATATATAACTTGTTATGGATTATTCTTTATGGTGACACAGCCCTGGGGGTTGGAGTGGGACAGTTTTCCTCTTGATTGTCCCAGGGTCAGTTAGGAGTGAAACCATTAAATCATTGATGGTTTTGGGCACAAGTCAAAGGGAAAAAAGGTCACAACATCATGCTTCATGTCTTACACAATAATGCATTTCAGCTAGCAGTTTTTCTCTGCATCCTATATTTACGAAAAACCATCATATATGCTCTGAATACTGTTTTCTTTTATGAGGAAGCTGGCAGGAAAGGTAGCATCTGGGGGAAATGCTACACATGCATTTTGCTGAAGAAATGCACTCACATATTGTGTAGTTGGGTCCAGTCTCTTGCCTGCCTGAAGCAGGTAATAGTTTTGTTCCTTACTTGAGAGGGTCCAGGGCTCATTTTCTAAAGTGCTTTGACATTATTTGTTTCAAGGTTGAACTCGTTTGGAAAACAGTCTCTACACTGAGGACACTACAGACATTTCCAACACTGGATTGCATAGGCCTTCTGCTGCAGAGTTATCCTGGAGTCAGTTGCCAAGGAAGGACAGGAAATGATATCTTGGCTTCATTAGCTCAGCCTGACTTACCAGCCTGAAGTTACCCTACTGATTTTAAAAGACTAGCCAGAGCAAGGGGATTAAAGTTAGACAAAAGTCTGTTTGATCCCAACTCAGCCTTTTGCAGACCAAATAAATGTGAATGTAATGTCCCGGTGCAGAAATATGGCTATTTTCCAGACTCTATCTGCTTTCAAACACTAAGAAAATGTGTTTCATCAGTGGAAAATACATAGGCCAACAGAAGAATGTGATGTATTTCAGACACAATTCTTCAGAATAAGATTCCATCTTACAAGTTTTAAGAAATGAAGTAATGTGCTCCTTTCCTTTTGCCTCGAGTCACAATAATGTATATAACATAGATAGACATTTTTTGGCTGGGCTCAAAAAAATAATTGAAAAAACCTAAGAACCAGATACTACTTCCACCCTCAAATATATGCACCCCTACCTGTGGACTGAATTGCCATTCACTTTGTTCAGAACACAGTGAATTAACTTTAAGCTAAATTAGATTGCAGCCCTGAAATGAAGCATGCATGACTGAACAGCAGCTATTGAAGAGAAATTGAGTGAAGTCAGCATGGTCTCAGATGAATACAGGAACCTGTTCACATACACCTATTTCTTGAATAGCCACTTTTTCTTGTGGCCAGAGATGCAGAAAATTAACATTTTCAGAAATGAAAAAGAAGCAGGATAAAAATGGGAGCAGAGGCATGTGCCAGAAACACCTCAGTCTTGTTACTCCATTTAAAACAGGGAGTGGAAAATAGCTTTGCTGCAGAGTACCCTATGGAGACATTTCAAAAGTTATTCAGTATACCCTGTCTAGATGAACCCAGTGCTAAATGCTTCTACCATGGACACAGAGCTCACCGAGGCCACTTCTCTCCTGCAGTTCAGACAAAGGATGCAGTTCAGACAAAGGTGAGGAGAGCATCCTCTCCTGCATAAGCAAGTGTGAGGAACACCATCTTTCTCCAGGCCTCCCACAAGCCAATAGGGCTGATCTCATTTACCTGCTCTTCCTCACTGCACTTCCTAATGAAACAAGGGCAGTTTGGACTTTTCAGTGTATGCTGCCACCTGAGGCCTTGAACTGTTCCTCTTCTGTGACACAGGCACTTCTAGCAAACACCCAGTTTCCCAAGCCACAATGTCTGATGGCATAGAACAATCTGTTCTTCCATTTGTTTCGAAAACCATTAAAAAGTTACAGTCCTGGGTAAGGAATGAGAGAGACAAGAATGGAAAAAAAAGGGAGTGGAAACATAACCACTGGAGAGGGCCTTTTTAAAGGCTCTGGCCTGGAAAAGAATAAGGATTCTTTTAATATCTAAAAGACAGTCAGCACAATTAAGGCCTAATTTGCTTCTTTAGTAGCCCAGTCTGAATCCAAGTCACATCTGTGCAAGTGGAGTTCAGAGCACCAAGTAATGTCAGTCATATACACATAAATCCTTGACAGATGCAAATCGAGCACAGGGTGGAAAACCCCAGGGTACACACTTTATGCTGAAATGGGTCTGGTCTCTCATTCAGGAGGGTCAGGCTGCTGCATTTCATTTCCCTTTACAGTATCATCGCACACACACCATTCATTTGAATGCTGGTCTGCTTTAAGACCTGTCTGTGAGCATTGGCAGATCTTGCAACCACCTTGGCACTGCTGGAACAGTGCAGAGAAGCGTAGTGCAAATGAGGGCTAATGTGTAAAACCATACTTTAATTTCTCATCTCTGCAGTTTCATTTGACAGCTACACAAATCCTATGCTAGAACTTAGGTGCCACACTACAAAACAGATGAAGTATTGCAGGCACTTCTCAAGTCTTCTAGACCTACAGGGTGATTTTCTGACTGTTAAAAGCAAATTGACACAGGAGAAATGTGCACAGACATGAAATAAACTCTTGATTTTTTGATGTTTCTTGGCCAATAATAGTATCACCTAATATTGAAAAACGAACAGTGTCTTTAAAATTGAACATAAGCCAGCAGCTATTTTTGCATGTCTTTATGTCATCACCATGCAAAGGGAGAAATAAAGAGATTTCCAGTTATCCACAGCCTGTCACAGTTTAGTTGCTTTCAGCAGGCACCACTACCAACATGGAGCAGTACGGGTGATACTCCCCAGGCTCAGCTCCCTTTGCCATAAGAAACAAAGTGAGTGAGTTGAAAGGTAGGGAAGGTAGGTGTTGAATGTGTTCTGAAGTCTTAGGTAGGCTGAGTTACTGTTTGAAGGCTCTCATAATCCAGTGACCATGCATGGACCAGAAATTAACTGGGTACCTAAATCATTGCTCAGATAAAATGTAGCAAATTTCACTGAATAAATCCAGGCATTGGAGACTGTGCTAGGGTTTATTTATGTGAATACAGTGCTCTGAACTCACTGGAACATAGTGAAAATATTCTGACCTATTCACTAAAGATGTTCAGACAAGGAAAGCTCATCACATTTCAACACACAGACTTGCAGAAGGCTTAACAGGAGTAATGTAAATAACATTCATCTAAATGGTGTAAAGAAGAGGAAACAATGGTTTGTGGTTTGAACAATATGCTGAGGAACATAATTATTGTAATTATCAGGAAAAATATTTAAATAAAACAACTTTTCCATAGAGATAATTATAATGCTTTTATTTAGCAAATGTACTGAAGAATTGTTTTTCTGTAAAGACATACAGGTATGCCCCAATTCCAGAGCTTCCACGCTCTCAAATAGCTATGAATTTTTGAAATTAGTTTAATGAACAGAGGGGAATATATGTGGAGATGTCAAACTCATTTTTGTCATAAACCACATGATTCCATTTACCACTAATCCCCAAATAATTGACCTGGGGCCACCAAGAGCTTGCAGAACCCTTGCTGGTGCTTTATAGAGAACAGGCTGTTCATAAAACTTAAACTGTCCTCTTTCTAGCCATGTGAAAAGAAAAAAGACATTAAATACTTCCTTAATACATACTTTTCCATACTGGCAGTTGCTGAGGTTACCTCAAGATTGCTTTGGTTCTTTGTATTTTTAAAATTACATATGGAAGGGCAGTGATCTAGGACATTATTTCCCTACTAAGACATGATTCAAACTATAGAAAACTTTCTTGAAACCCTACCTTGTAAAATGGAGAACAGACCCCACAGAATTCCATATTCTACAGCCTACACTTGGCTTTTTTTCCTGAGAATTGCATTCTGTTCTACTTTGAGTTAACCCCATATTTGCTTTCTACTACTGCCTACTAGTGATGCACCTCTCGCTTGGCAAGCACTGACATGGTTCTTATTTCCCCACTGTGCCACACTGTAAAGCATGGAAGAGATGGCACAATATAAGGGTCTGATCCAGGGGTGTCCCATATTGAGCTATTCTTTGGTTTGGCAGAGAGAAATGAAGCCTACTAAGATCTGCCTCAGATACATATGTTTGAATGTCCTCGTCTTAGGAGAATGCCCAGAGACATCCCTAGCAGCCTGAAATGAAAACTCAATACATGCAAATCAAATTCCATACAAAGACCTTAGAAACAAACCTATCAAGAGGGCTCTTCTCACCAAAAATTAATTACAACTTTACATTACTGAACTCTGATGAGCAAAGCATAATGTTTCCTCAGATGTGAGGCCCAACTCAAAACACAAAGGAGGAGTACTTATTAAGTACTAATTTTTTCATAGATATTCATTGCTTGCCCTATTCTTTAATCCCTTCTGGTCTGAAAACAATCTTTCCCCAGCTGTTTTTGGAATGTTTCAGAAGGAAAAAAAAAAAAAAAAAAAGAGAAGATATAATCTTTGGCCCTATTAGGGTTAATGCTTTTGCATAGACATATATGACCATAAACTGGTCAACTAGTAGAGGTCTTCTGCTAACATTGTGACTGAGAACAGGAAGAATACAGCCACAATAATATACAGCTGTCTACTAAAAGTATTGTATACAGACATCTTTGGCCATGCAGTCTCTTGGCCTTCTGGAAATATGTGAGCTGCGTTGCTAACATGACAAAAAAAATAGCAATGTTGAGAATTAGGAAGAGGCGAGTATAAGAAGCTGATATTGATGGGGCACTACTTCGAGCAGTTGCCACCATCTGTGCCAGCCCTGATCTGCCTTTGATTGACAGCCCAGTTTTGTGCTTCACATAAGTGATATCTGCAAAATCCAGAAGATCTTTCATTTCCTCGTCTTCGTCTACAGGCAACTCTTTTTGTGCTTGAGTCTGTGCCTTTTGCCGCACTTTTCTTTCATTTACTTCAATTTGTGCAAAAATGTCAGGAACGGCATCAACAAATTTGTAGCCTTTGGCTACCTTTCTGTTTTTCTTTGCTCTGCCACGCTGCTGTTGCTGCTGCTGCCTCTGTGAGATTGCAAATATCCTGTCAATGGCCTCCTCTGTCTGTCTCTTATCTGAAAACCTCAGCAGGCGCTCAGCAGTCTTCCTAAAGCTGGCCGTATTGCGTACACGAGACAGGATCTGCTTCTCCAGCTGCTGGAAGACAGGCTTGAAATGCTGCAGATTTCTCTCCACGATCCCTATGTAGTCCTTCACTTCTGGCACCGTGGAGCTCCTAATGGCAGAGGCTCGGTCAAAGACAATTTTCTGGCGGTCTGCAATAACCTGTGCAAAGGCAGAGCGGGAGCCGTCCTCGACGGGCCACAGGTACACGGCGTAGGCGTGCTCGCCAGTGGTCACAAAAACATCCAGCTGTGGGGAGTCTCCACGGACAGTGAAGCTCTGCACGTCCACAGAGGGCCCAATGAAAAGGTAAATGGCCCTGGTGATGGGGTGCCGCAGCAGAGTGGTTACATTCACGTAGTTCGTTCCATTGTAGGGGTAGCCCCGGGGATACATCCTCGAGGCAATGGTGGCTTTCTCACTGTGGCCAGTGTCGTCCATCCAGAACATCTTAAATATCCCATCACGGTGCCTAATGAAGGCCCCATGGACATCATCAACAACTGTTTCTTCAAAAGGCACATCCACATTGTGGAAGAAACTGGTCGCTGCCTCCAGAGGGCTGTCATCTTCTAGGTGGATTTGGTCCACTAGCAAGAGAAGCTGGGGGTGGAGAAGTATGAGGTTTCGTTGCAATTTTCTCAGCTTCAGTTTAGGATTGTATGCACCCACTCCTTCTCCCCTGATAAAAACCACCCCACTTCTTTCCATGGCGGCAACAACTCGTCCCTGACAGTCGCCAGCCAAGTCATGTTTATATTTAAGCCACTTTGAGGAACAGTCTTCTGTAATCTGCCCTTCCCATGGGGAGAAGCAGCTCTTAGACACAGCAGGGGAAAACATCAAGACATTATTTAAAAAAGTGTATTTTGGCCCATACAGAGCTTCTGTTATGAAAGGTACGCCATTGGGAGCGAAAGTAAAGGAGTTCTGGTCTGGGTGTTCATGGCCAGCATTAAAGTTCTTCCACCCCTTGATCCACTCTTTGTACTTGTTCTTATGAACAATATCATATATTGCACGTCCTCCCAGCTTTCCTGACTTGAAGGAAAGGAAAGGCCTGTTTATTTCAGCTGGCAAAGCACTTCCATAAGTTACCACTCCCCAGTCCTCAAAATAATGCAGCTTAGGAACCCCGTAGTCTGGAGGAGGTACAGAGCGCAAACTTGCATCATACCTGCGAAAAAAGATGAGAAAAATGGGGTTAAAAATCGCTTGACTGATTCCACTATCAGCACTTGTACAAAACTCAAAAAAACATTCAATATTTACAGAGAGGAGCAAGCCAACAAAATAAAGCCCACAGTTACGCTTCCTAATAATATAGCTGTAATTAGTATTCATCATACTAATCCCTATCACAAATTTGTTGTGCACTTTTTACAGAACAATAGCTGAGAGCATATGCTCTGCATTTAAAGCAGGCAGTCTTTCTGCAGTTCAAAAACAAGAGTTCCACTAACATCAAACTAGCCATGTTTTGTACTATATAGTCATAAAATTACTGACTATA
This sequence comes from Petroica traversi, assembly GCA_025920805.1. Lineage (NCBI taxonomy): Eukaryota > Metazoa > Chordata > Aves > Passeriformes > Petroicidae > Petroica > Petroica traversi. The sequence continues at coordinate 11,114,640 of JAHLSL010000017.1, forward strand.
ACATAGATCTTTTAAAAAGGCAGATTAGACCAGGCTGCAGACACTGCCTATTCTGGACTAGACATCAGCATTTGTGTCTATTTACGGACTACTTAACAAAGAGAAGCAGAGTATCTGTTTCCCCAAAATGATGATTACACAATTCTGTAGTCTTCAAACAGAATAGGCAAAAAATTAAAAATTAATGAAAAGGCATTCTAAAGGAAAAATGTTTATTATTTACATCAGTTAATGTATGTTAGTTTCTTTCTCCAAACTAGGCTGAAGAAAAATTTTCATGGTTTTTCTTACATAAATTGTAAGATATAAGACTTTTGTTTTCAGTCTTAATTCCAGAGAGGTTAAAATTATTATAAATTTATCTATGGAAGTTAAAACAACATTAATCCAAAACCAAACTTAACTTTCTGCCATTGTTTTTAAGCAACCAAAATAAACAAAACCATATTAAGCCCAGTAATATTTCTGTTAGACGGTTCCGGAATCAGATTTATTCTTACAGCTAACCAGGAGCTTCTCGCAGGCCCCCTAGACAGTCCCAGAATTTCCATGAAGACACAGAAGAAAATAGTGATGGGATGAGGTTGTAGAGGAGTTTCTGTATTTTGCAAGGGACAAGATGAAGGCTGCCTGGAGCCTAACAAACACACACTATAATGTGCACATCATAAATGTAAACCAACAGATAAATTTGATTTATTGAATAAGATTTTTCTTGTAAGAGAGAGAGAGCGACACTGATTCCTCAAAAATATATTTATTATCTCCACAAACTAAGGGAATTCATGCGTGGATCTAAAGCTTCTTGAGTTATTTAATTTCTCATTTTTAGAAGATTGACATAGCTGTAAATTGCATGGAAAAATATCCATCTAGCCATCTAGCATGGGATTTTTTCCAAGCATGATTTGCACATTACTGTGCAAATCCAGTTAACAGTAGCCTTGCTGCTTGGATTAATTAGCTTTTAAAAGAAAGTTTATGCTATTTTACAGAGCATTTGAAAGAAAGCTATGCTTTAAATATTCACCCAATTAATTATAGAAGAACACATCAGGATTAAACTCTGTTAGAATAGACCAAACAAAGAATACATAGAGGCAAATTTTCAGTTCCTTTGGAATGGCCTGTATTCTATGAAAGCAACAGACAGTGGAAAGAAACCATAAAAGCAGATGTAGGACAAGACCAGGGTGCTCCCTGTGGCAACCCGTACTGAGCTTCAGTGCCTCACGAGCCTGGGTGGCACATGGACAGCCTGAGCCCAGCCTCTGCGGGGCACATCTAGAGATAATGAATTATCACTAACAGCGAACAGCTGCCAGTTCCTTTTGAGCCCACTCATTCCCTTTCATACCAGAGAAATTCAGTGTGGAGAGTGCACCACCTCTGCCCTTTGGATGCTGTGCCCGGGCCCTCCACCACTCGGTTCCTTCTGATCTGTTCTGCCAGCCAGTTCCCACTGCCATTGCGCATGACAAATTTGTCCAGAAATACCAGCTGACTCTCTGGCCCGTAGAACCAGTTGTAGTTGGAATCCGCGATGGCCACGGTTCTCTGGAACCCTTGGAAAAAGGGAAAAGGAATGTAAGGAAGAACAAATAAGCACACAAAGATGCTTTTGAAGAGCGTGAAGGTGAAGCCAAGCAGTGCAAACAGAAGCAGCCTTTTCAGATGTTTATAGACCTGCTTGTAAATGAGCCGTAAATAGGTTACACAGGAGTGGTTTCCTTCTGCTGCAGCCAACTTGAATATTCACCTTTCTTCTCTGGCTGTGGGCGACAGACAGCCAAAGTATTACACAAAACGTAAGATGCAATCCACTTCCTCTCCTCACTCAAGTCTGGCAAAGGTGACTTTCCCTGTTATTATTTTTATGTGAATATGTAGTCTCCAAAGAATAAACCAGAAGTGCCCCTGAAGAATAAAATAATCAGCTTCACCTTGAAACTGTCAGTGTGAGTTCATTTTGCTCTTGGGAACCTCTCTCCAGAGGATGCCTGAGGACTCGCATGGAGTCAGCACAATTGCTTAGGTGCCTGTGCTGGCATACCAAAGCTGTGTTTAGCCCCCCTTACATACATGGATAGATCTGGGGTTATCTAAGAGAGTTATCTGAATTTTTTTAACCTGGAATTTGAGCAATATAAGTTCCTAATGAAGTGTCCAGTAAAAAAGCAACAAAAGGAATAACAGCTTTAAACTGAAACAGGGTACACCTAGTTTAGATATAAGGAAGAGGTTCCTGCCTGTGGCGATAGTGAGGCACTTGAAGAAGTTGTGAAGATGTGGATGCTCCACTCCTGGCAGTGTTCAAAGCCAGGTTGGATAAGGCTTTGAGCAATTTGGGCTAGTGGAAGGTGTCCCTCCTTAATAAGCAATGACAAACAAGGATGTTACTGTTTTGATGACTGATGAAGGTAAAATCCAAGGAAATGGTTATTTTGAAAAAAATCCAAGTAGAGTGTTGTTTTAAAATGGCCTATTTCAAGTATAAAATTTATTGCTGATTCAAAAATAAAGATATTAATCCTCGTCCACCCAAAGGACCTACCTGGCAGGACAGTCCTGTACATAAATGCAAAGTGCTGCTTGAGCCATGGGTGGTTGAAGTGGTTGATGTCAAAATGCCTTTGGACAAGAAACATGTACTGAAACAGTGATCTGGTTGTGTAGCTGCCATAAGCCACCCCTTCATAGAGGGAGCCATCTGTGACCTCCTGCAGCAGGACTACTGACTTCTCCATGATTGCCAACACTTGTTTGGTCCATAAGTAAGCTTCCTGAAGGTAGCCTGAAAAAAAAAGACATTGGTAAAACTAATTACAACACAACAGTTCACAGACAGTGCCGTCTGTACTCCCACAGTGGGATCCTTCTCACCAAGGAATCTGCAGTCCAGAGGTCTATAACACAACCTAGTGCAGCATCCCTGTACTTGTAGGGTGAAAAATAAAATACTGTATTTAAATATAGCAAAGCAAAGTTACATGAGTGTGGGAAAATCTATCAAACACCTTTAGCTAATAATAAGGGACGATGCTTTACAACATAAAAAGAAAATTTCTTTAACTCATTGAGAACATGCAAAAAAGGGGAAGAGTCAAGCCAAGACTATTTATTAAAAGCTTTATGAAAACAAACCAATTGGCCCCACTAGAGGGCTCCAATAATGCAACAATTCTGATCAGTCATTTTTCACTGGCAGGATCACCAGCAAGGTAAGGAGATCCACAGAGACTGAAAAAGCAAAAAAGTTCACATTTGAGCTGCAGTTAACTGATATTTTAGTAACTCACACTCTGTTTTAAGACCTACTCTGTTCTACTTATATTTTCAGGTTTTTCGTACAACCTAAAGGGTTATCCAAATAAAAGCTATTTTGGAAAAGCTTTGCATGGGTAATTCCAAAAGTAGATTCCAATTCAGGAATAAAATTAATCTTCCAAGCAGATAAATTCTCAGCCTCCACATATACAAGCCCTAAGCAATTTTAGTTTTTCTAAAGAAAAGCATTTCAGAGATTTTACTATTTTGGTCTGCTCTACACAAATCAAGACCTGGGAAGAGGTCACAAGAAAACTTCTCAGTGCCAGTCTGCTTTCACTAAGCACAAGCATAAGGACCTTGGCACTGCATTTATGTATTGCAGAAGTCAGCACATGAACCCAGCAGAGGAAAGGCTACGTGCCTTCTCTTATTTTCTTTTGGATTGAGTAGCAAGAGAGTTAGGACTAAACAGAGACCTACTGCCTTGTGCTTCTACATGGCAGCTTAGAATTCTCCCAGCTCAAAGTGTCTGGACACAGATTTAACCAAATTTCATTCCACTTTTTAGCTGCACCCAGCTGGCACATGCTACACTCCTCTATGTGGTGAAGCAGTGCCTGCTGAATGAAGCACATGTGCCAGGCTAAGGCAGTAGGAGCTACATTCAATCCTGTTACTCAGTGTTCCATCTCATTGCCACCAACACTGTATTTATGCTCAGCAGAGTGATGAGTAATTCAGGCATCCTACCAGTCAAGGCTGCCAAAGCCTGCTCAGTTAACAGAGAGAAAAAAAAAAATAGCAGTGTTAAAGCAAAACAGACAACCTAATAAGTCTAACATGGTATTTTGAATGCCCAGCTGAAGAGAAAACTGTGATGGGGAAGGCCTGAGAAATAGGGGCAGTGGTACTACTTACTTCCACTTCCCTCACAGCTATTAAGATACTCTTTCAGTACTCTCCATGGAGCTGGCAGCACAGTGGTTTGTCAGAATAAAATCCTGAATGTTTCCACTCCTGTTTTCCCTTGTGACATAAACGGGAAGCTAGTTTTTGACTGCTGCAAGGATGTTACTTGCCATGGTTCAGCGCAGGGCCTTTACCATTGTAATGCATTAATGTTCTGTTTACTTAGTGTATACCTATGCTATAACACTATACTCATAGTACACTGAAAAAATAATAACACATTGCGATGAAAAAGTAGAAGATTCAACACTCTGTCAGGCTACATAACAAACCAGAACAAATTTCACCTAAATTTAGTATATAAACCAGGTATCTATATCAATATCAAGGCCTTACTCAAGTTTCTGTTTTGCACATCTGAGTGTCTAAGTGCAAAGACTTCGCCATAGGCACGTGTCTAGAATTCATTTCAATTAATTTCATTTTTCATTTCTATGGCAACATTTACATTCTTTTAAATTGGCTTTTGGTCTCTACGAGCTTCAATTGTGCTTAAATTTACTAGTTGAAATTTAAACCTTCTGTAAGAAAGGTCTACACTGGGATACATTATTTGCAATTGTTATATATCTGACACAATAGATATATTCATTCCTTTTCTCCCTCCCTTTTTTTTTCTCGTTCAGATTATTTTCTTTCCTATTGGAATTATGGGGTTTTGTTTTGTTTTGTTTTTAATTTAAGACCAACAGAAAAACATCATTTGAGTTGAAAACATCATTTGAGTTGCTATTTTTAAAAAATAAAGTTGCTCTACATCAAAACAACGGATTAATTAATCTAGAAACACACACTCTGTTTTGACCTATTTTCATTTGAAATATTACTACTACTCAAGAATTCATTAATTTCCTGCTTTTTTCCTTCCTCCTCCCCCCCAAACACCACCACTTTCGTAAAAAAAAATATTGCCCAGCTTTGTGAGGTTTTCATTGTTTTTCACAAGGCATACTTATGGTCTGTATCTTAATGAAAAGCAGAATCATCTTCCAATCTGCCAGCTCTCTGCACCAACAAAGGCTTAGGGAAGGATGGAATTATATGAAATTTAGCAAACCCACTGAATAAACATGGCCTGAGTCTTTAATTTGTGGAAGGCAAGACAGGAGGACAGGGAATAACTTCTACACATGCTCCTTATGCTTTTCAACATATACACATCAGTCAGTGTGTTTGTTTTGACAGGCACTTGGCAAAAAATGACAGTAAGTGACACAGTTTGTTGTCACTCTTCTTTGGGCATTTGAAGGCTCCAGTGATGTGCAGTTGTGCCTGTGCTTGGCAGGGCTGAGCAGCTTGGCAGCACCATCAGCATCCAGAAACTAGATTTTCCTTGACTTGCAGCATGTACGTAGTTCCATTGGGAACCATGTTTTGAAAATACTTCTAGCACATATAAAATAACCACCTGACGAAATACTGATTCATTATTAAAAAAGCAGGAGCTGGCTCCATGGCTTCCAACTCTCATCTGAAGTACCTCGGGGTTTATAGTCAGGATTGCTTACCTGCTCTCTCTGACTCTGTGACTTGCATTCTCCAGGAGGACAGAAAGAGCAGGCAAAAGCTACTGGCCAGGGTATTCACCTTGGAAATGGGAAGGATGGTTTTATGTCCCCGAAGCAAAGAAGAGGAAACCTGACACAAATGTTGGTTGTGGGTGCAATGGCAGAGTTCTGAGGGGAAAAAGTACAGTCTTGCATAGAAAAGGTTTTTGGGAATAAAGGTCCTCAGCTGTGGCATTTGGGTGGACACAGTTACACTTTTACAGCTCTCCCAGGTGACAGGACAGAAGTCTTGGATGAAATTCCAGGTTATCCTGTTGTCTGGCTCCCAGGTCAGAGCACTGATGTTTCTGACTGCTGACTTTCACAAAGCTTTGTGTAAGGGGACCAAATGCATTGTTCTACATTGATAATCTACTCTGAAAGACACTGTCCATGAATCAGGACTGGACAAACTGTATAAAAGATATTTTTAACTCTTACAAATTGTGAGGTAAGAATTTCAGAATCACTTAGAAAACTGAATTTATACACACGCACATAATCCCTTGTACATCTGCCCACAGACTTGTGCTCTATTCAGTAAATTAAATTTTACCAAGCAGCAAAACAGCAAACCCAGTACTGCTGTACACTCAGAGGCACTTTTATCAAATCGTGAACTTTGCTGCATAAGTGGCTGATTTGAGTTGATACACTTCAGAAAAAAAAACATTCCTATGGTTTAGCACATACCTTGATTCATCAGAACCAGGCTCCCAGCCAGCAGGGCCACACAGTTGGTAGGCTGGTGGTTGTGAAGGTACTGGAAGCCCCATCCACGTCTGTACGATGTTTCATACATGTATCCTGAGGCATTGGCAATTACTTCAAGAAATCTCTCCTGCTGAATCTTGCTAAGGTAGCTGTACAAGAAGTCATATGCAGTGGCAAAACCAACCAAGGAGTGAGCAAGAGGGACCTCATCCCATGGGGCATCCTTCACTAGCCTGTCAATAAAGAAAGATGGCAATTAATTGAGTTTTACTTACTTAATTTTCCCTCTCACTCTATTGTGATATACATGTGAGCTAAAATCTCCAAAGTTAGTATTTTAACACAGTAATAAGCTACTTACCAAGTCTCTAAACCATTTTTTCCTCTCCTAAACATTAGCCTTCAAAGCTTATTAACCATATTAGAAAGATAAGGTTGTTAAATATTAAAGGAAGTGTTTGAAATATTCTGGGTTTTGCTAGAAGAAAAGCAGAATACTGATTGTACAAAAATGGAATCTATTCATCTGAAGAAAGAATCAAATAATTTTTGTGATAAAGTAATAGGCTATGGTTTATACTCATCCAAACTCCTGTAACAAATCTTTTTCCTTTTCCAAAGGAGTCAGTTGATAAATGGTGCCTATGAGACTAAAGCTGTCTTAAAAGCAAGTATAATAAAACAACTCACTATACTGTTTCTTTATGTCCCAAATGCATTTAAGAACAGAAGTAGAGAAGATGAAACTTAGTCTGACTACAGCTCAAACTAACAGTCTTAATAAACACTTGGAGTTTTTTTAATGCTAAGATAGAAAAGAGCTAAAATGCTGTCAGTACTCAAAAATTATTTTCTAGGAACTACTGGCTTGTGTCCAATGATTACACTGAACTTAGCAAAATAGAATTTTTTTACCAAGAAAATTCACAACATAGGTAGTATGAAACAAATATTCCTCTTAAATCAAGCATACATTGTGATTCAAAGACTTTAGTTTTGCAGTACTGACAGCACTTTCAGGCCACAGTTCTATAGAAAAGAAAATTTGAAGGACTACACAGTGAAAATAAACTTCTATAAACTGAAAAATCATCAGTTGCTTTCATGCTTGTTTTCCTCTTTTGCTTTTTTTTGCAATTTATCCTTTATTACCAAGTGAAATTAAATTGTTGAGTGTCCTACTGCAACCAGTAGAAATGGTGCTGTGCTCCTGAAGGCACACACATTCCAGCTTCAACTATTCTGTGACTCTACAATATGATTTCATCTTTGTTTGTGTAAGCAGCAGCGTGAACAGATGAGAAAAAATCCCCAAAGAGTAAGATAAAACCAAAAAAGTTATACTACAGAATCATTTATTGGTATTCCAAATGCGTTAATAAGCCATGTAGAAATTATGACCATCAGCCTAAGGCACTGCAATGATGGTAAAAGACATGTGCAACTGAGAAAAATGACCTTTCATTTTTATTTCAGCATATTTAACATAATTGGAAGAACTCAAATTTGGCACATTCATACTTCCATGTAAGGAAAACGTATGCTTTTTGATTAACTGAATTTCCAACAGTTTTAACTGTTCACCGTCTCTCAGCTTTGTTCCCATCTTCTGCTGCAGTGAAGTTAAACATTCTGTTTTCCTTTTTCGAAATGAAATATTTGTCTCACAGATTTATATTAAATACATCAATCTGAGTTATCCAGTTATTTGTCAATCTTAATTAATTCTCTATTTCTGCTTTTTCATCTTTCCTTTCAATTGAAAAAGCTCTTAAAATGTTGTTGATCCTATACATAAAATTAACATTCCATTCTATGCCAATTATATGCAGCACTCTGGCACCATGATTCCTGTCAGGAATCCTTTGACACAGAAACATTCCTTTGATCAGCTATATCATGAATTCTAATTACCAAAATATTTTTAGTTTCACTAAACTCTTGATTCAGAAATCAAGAGTTCAAATCGGTACAGGAAATTTCACTTTTAAGGCATCTGCTTGGAACAATTACAAAGAGTTTGAGGCTAAGCTGTACTTTAGGGTGGAAGAGAAGTAAAATTAAAGACTTTGAGCTAATTTAAAATATTTAATTCAAAGTTCAGTATCTTTTTAACAACACACAAGGTCCTAATTAGATTCTGCTTAAACCTGATCTTTACCTGACAATTTAATAAGGGGATTTGCCAGTGGAACTGATTTATTGTAACTTTCACTGTTAAGGTGCATGCTAACTTTGTTTAGTTTCTAACAGAATACTGCATTAAAATTCTACAGTAAGAGCATATATTAGTCTCCATAACACTGCTTCTGACAAAATAGAAAGCAGTCTTCTACATGGGAGGTGCTAAACTGAAAAGCTGTAATTGCATTTAGGATGCTGATCTCTTCAGGAAAAAAAAACAAACAACAAAACAACAAAACCAAAACACAACAATCCCCATATCCTTTCAGTGTAAAACCCCTTATGTTAGGCACTCTAATCATACATGCTGACACAGTTACCCAGCTTGGGTTAGACAAGCAATTTTGTCATAACTTCCCTCAAATTTCACTTCTGTACAATTAAGTCTTGTATAAAATTTCACAGAGGAGATTCACACAAGTAATAGAGAAAATGAAAGATGACGATTAAAAGATCTTAATTTCTAACACAAACCCACAGTCAACATCTGTTCTTAAGGTAAAGCTCTTTTGAAGAAACAACTCTTGCTAGAAATCAGTGCACCCCCACTTAACTTAGTTTCAAGGGAACCAAGCAATGTCCACCAAACATGTGGAAAATTATTCACAAGAAGAATGGTCAAGTAGGAAGCATTACATGGTTTTTGCATCTAAATTATGTTCTCATTTTTCAAATGCATCCCCCAGTGTCAGACTTGGTTAACAGCCTGGCTGATAAACTGGGAGGAAGCACAGAGCCACAGACGTGCACTGAACGTACATAAAAAAAGTGTTTTTCAGGCTAATTATTAACTGCTAAGGAAAGTGGTATGTATTTATATAAAGATAGGTAAAAACAAGCCAACACTTTGCCCTGTTCAACAAGCTATTTTCTAAGCCACTTGAGACTAAAAGTTAACATCATAGAGTTAGAACTTCGGCTTCACAATTAACTGTGTCTGACGATAGCAAGTAACTCCTAGCTCAAGGCTGCATTAGCCTTGTCAGCCTTTAAAGGCATCAGATGTTACAAAAACAACAAACAAACAAATTCAAAGTAAATAAAAATACCTATAATGGATTCTTTAATATAGAACAACTACTTAGTTGCAGACATAAGCACTTTGAGCAAAGGCAACTGTTCCAAAAATTCTAAAACATATTTTAAACTCTAAAATATAAAGACACCCTTACAATATCTTTTTGCACTTATAAATCTACATCTGAAGGTATAGGTTTATTCGGAAGAAGAGCCTAGCTGGAAACTTGAGAAGGTTATGAAAGAGCAAAAAGTGCTGAACAGGTTTACTACCTCATGATCAAACTCCATAAACATCCAAAGCCATGGGCATTGTTCTGTACAAAAAACTGCTGTCTGGAAAAATCCCATGAATGGTACAGGATAAATGCATGCCTGGGGTGTTCTTTAAAGTTTTGTTCATCTGTGCCCTAAAAAATATTTTTGTTACTTTATTTTATACATTTAGAGTTTGATATAAATCCTCCATGAAGATACTGCAAAATAAAGAGATTGTGGATAAGGCTGGGATTATGGATAAGTACTATGGTTTTCCTACGTGTGTTGAGAATTTTAGCATGGTGCAATGTGATTTATCTGTTTTAGATTTGCCACCTTCTACGATGAACAATGAATCTGAAGGGGGGAGATTAAGACCCTCTTTTCCAGTGATCAATTTATGGCATCAAGAACCACCATGCATACACTGCTTTTGTTCTGTGTATACACAGCACTTTCATTAAATACAATTCCAAGCTCTAAATAAGTGTACCATTTGCATAAAATTTTGGATGGAAAGTGAAAACCACTATTGACCAACAGAGCCAAGATAACTACAACCTCTCCATTTCTTGACAACATTCCTGATGGTACTACTGTTTCTTCTCTCAGTAGAAACAAGTTGCTGTAATTTCTCACTATTCACTACCAAATAACTACTTCCTTACTGAAAGTGGGGTCACCTTGGTTGGGCCAGTCCCAGATTGAGAGAAGAATTCACTGAGAACAGCCTATAGAGGTGGATTTTGGGGTTCAGGTGGACGAAAGACTGAATGTGACCCAGTGACGTGCACCTGCAGCCCAGGAAGCCAATTGTCCTGGGCTCATCAAAAGCAGCATGGCCAGCAGGGCAAGGGCAGGGATTCTGCTCCTCTACTCAGCCCTGGTGAGACCCCACCTGGAGTGCTGCAAACTGCTCTGGGGAACTCAACAGCAGAAGGACATGGACCTTGTTGGAGCGAGTCCAGAGGAGGCCAGAATGATGCTCAGATGGCTGGAGAACCTCTCCGATACAGACATGTTGAGAGAGATGGGGTTGTTCAGCCAGGAAAAGAGAAGTCTCCAGGGAGACCTTACAGAAACATTTTAGTACCTAAACAGGGACATATAAAAAAGAGGGTTTTTGCATGGGCAGATGATAAGACATGGGGGAATGGTTTTAAACTAAAAAGGAGATTAAGAGTTAGGAAAAAACTCTTGACTGTGAGGGTGGTAAGGCTCTGGCATAGGTTGCCCAGAGAAGCTGTGGATGCTCCAAACCTGGAAGTGTTCAAGGATGGGCTGGATGGGGCTTTCAACAACCTTGTCCAGTCCAAGGTGTCCCTGCCCAGTACAAGGGTTTTGGAACTGGATGATCTTTAAGGTCCCTTCCAACCCAAACAATTCTATGTCCCTATGATTCTATTAGCATTTCTCTCAGAAATATAAACCAAGAGGGAAAAACCACTGTCTGACCAGTTCAGGGCAGGATTTACATCAAACTCTTCTGCTCAAGTGAGTTCCTTGATCATGTGGGATGTTTAGAGTCATCCTTCCTTTACTGTGTATCCAGTTCTTAAAAACAAATTGAAGTAAATAGGAAAATAACCCGCTTTAGTCTGAGATATAGAATACCCTTCCAAGTTGTGTGGGATCTGATTTTTGGCCTCTAGGTTAACAACTAACATGGTATCAGTGCATACAAAATGAAGAATTAAGCATATCCTGACACGTGCATTATGCAAGTAATCCACATCCTGGATTTTAATGCTCCAAACTTTCCCATGACAAATTACTGCAGAATAACTCCTGGAGGAGGAGATTGAAGGAAGGATGCCAGTATTCCCTCCTGAGTACTGAAATTCTCAATCTCACTAGGTGCATGCAAAGGAAATGAGTGAGAACTCTTTTCTAATGGCTTAGAGGTGAAAATCTAACACAACCCTGTAGTGCATTTTAATGCTATCTACCTCAGACATGGTGGCCAGCTGTGAGCATGGGCTTAATGCATACTACATGTGAAGTGTGGAAGCAAATGAGGCACATAATGGGGCCAGCTGACTTCTTGTGCAATTGTACAGTCTTCCCAATTCCAAAGGCAATGCCTTGGCACTCTTGCTATTGTCCTGACACACTTCTGAGGGAAGAATATACAGCTTTAAACCTCCCATCAGGCTAGAGAGAGAAACATTCTTCTGTGGCTAGACAAAGCATACATATCAAGAGGGAGCACACCTTCCAAGGGGAATGAGACCACCAACATTTATTTTATAAACCAGACCAAATCTTAAATATTTTTCTTACAAAGTCTCAAAAACAAAGTATTTTCTTGTGCTCAGATGGAATATTTTCTTAATAAATGGAGCAATATTCTGCAATTGTCGTTTTGGGAAGAAAAAAGAAGACTCTTTGAAAAAAAAAACAACCTCTCAGCTTACACCCTTTCCACATTTTTCTGGTTGGCTGCCAAAACAAAACCCCCATTATCTGCCCAACCTTAGTGCTTGGTCCTTTGCAACAACAGAAATGTTAAGAATCAAAAACATATTTGAAAAATGGATGATTTATGTTTCTGGTGTCTAAAGTAAAACTGGTTTGCCCCTCTCTCTTTACCATGTTTCAGCAGCAGCTAATCTCACAAGCTTGTGTTCATTGCAGTTCAGTTGAGAGAAAGAAAGGCAGAGGAGTGGTTAAATGTAAAAGGCTACATTCATGTCAGTATGGGAAAAAAAAGGCAACATACAGACAGACGTTTTAAGAGCTTACTATAAAAATAGAGTTGTACTGCTTAGGTGCTTAGAGGGGGAAAGTAAAACTTTGGTTCCTTATAAATCTTAATCTACTTTTAACCTCTTTCCCTCTCTTTCCTTATAGGTCTGTCATCATCATTCTGATGCTTCTAAAGCTTCTTTCAGATCTTCTCTCATTTTTGGCTTTCATCACAAGAGTCCTCCTCACACAGGGCTTGCTTTCATGATGCTTCTGTGTTGACACATTAATAAACTAGGACTCTGTTTTAGTTGTTCTCAGTGTCATATTAAGCAGATACAGAAATTTAATTATGTTATTATTTCAGGAGATTGCCTCTAGCTCTTGTTTTAGCAAATTTTTATACCAGTCATGTCACAAAGTGAGCTCCCTGAAGCTACCACAGAACGTCAGCATCAATTTATCTTCTGAATCAATTTAGGTATTAAAGAAAATCTCCAAAACCCAACTGGTCATTTAATTTCACAGACACGCACAATTTCTATTTTTAAACGCTACATATGTAGAAGATAAAAACAGCATAAGGGTTCAATATTTCACTTAGTCACATAATATATATTCCAGATATCAAATTCATCCTCCTACCCTTCCTTTTCTTTTTCTTCCTCTCTGTAGGAGAAAGCATATCAGCATCCTCCAAGCTTCTTTTAGACCTACTTTTATTCCGCAGTCTTATAAAGCCCCCCTAAGGTTTTTTTGAATATGACTGCTGGTTGCTTATTAGGAGTCAAACAGATGTTATAAATTTCTGGTGTCAGCACAGAGACTTGCTTTATTTCAACTTGGCATATATGAATTTATTTTAGTTAAATGATTATCCACATGTTTAATTATTTATATGTATCTATTTTTACCTTGTAATCTGTATTGTCCAACATCTAGCACTATCTTGAAACTAACAGCAAGGATCCTATAGGATGCTCCAATACTTTTTAATAAAGTGATTAGAAGAAGGCTACATGATTGCTAGTTTATAAGAAAGCAGCAGAAAGGTCAGATTTGTTAATGCCAAAGCCTCCTGTAAGCTTCTCCTCAGTTGCTGCTTTTTCCCTGGAATGTCTGCATGTGCTTGACAGTAATTATCTACCCTGTAAAACCCACAGGGCCACCTTACTGTTAAATCCCACACCTTACTGCACATTGGTAACATACTTGTCTTTAAAAATGGGGCATCAACTATGTGCAAAAAAAACCCCCAAAAAGAAATCCACAGAAACCTCTTTCTGGCCATTGAAAATCTGGGCTATCTCTCCTGCTGCAAGAAGGGTGCAGAATTTGTGAAATCCCAAGGCATTTGTTTGTGAGGTGGGCTTAGTGAAGAAGAGAGTTTTTCACTGCTTTGTCCAAAGCAGAGAAGCTGACTGAAGTGTTATTTCTGCACAATGTGTGACTTGGATTACATCATTCCACTCAGTACGGGAACGGGACGAGCCAGCGGCATATGGAAAGAATCACAAGCACAGATCTCCCCAGTCAGAACGCCCTTCTGGTGGGGAGTGCTCTAGGGGCCACTCAGAGATAAAATGCCAGAAAACACATCAATATCCTCTGTTCCCTCTAGAAAAAGATAATCCGGTTCAAATATAAGGACAAACTTTCTATAAGATTTTAGACAGTATCTAGATACCCAATCCATGGAGAACCAAGGGGTCTATTTAATACTAGCGTTTCATTTTTACAGGCTAAACTATTAATGCTTATCTGTTTCAACTAAAACGTTCATGCACGTTTGTTTGCTGTTGCTAGTCTCCACAACAGTGTCGTTCCCATATTATTTGGGGTGATTGTTATACTTAGCTATTACCCAGTGCCCCTCTGTTTATTTTAAAATGTAAACCTACTCCAGGATGTAGCCATTAGGGATGCTCTGCTAATGAGCAGCATGCCTATCAGCATGGCTTGTTATGACAAACGGCTCAACCTCTGTTAGTCGACACAAATGGGAACTCAGCTAAGGGTCTACTTTGTTATGTGACATAAAATGACTATTTTAATAGATGAGAAAGGACTGGAGTTCTTAATTACATGCCCCTTCCATGTATATATCAATTACTAGTAGAGTTTCTCATAATGACATCCTGGGCTATTGAACGATATTTGGACTATTGAGGATTCCACTAATGTAAAGAAGAAATTTAAAATGTCAGTCTCCTTAATCTCCTAGCATTCTGAAACAAATAACCAGTGACATTTTAAACCATATTGCTTTTATTCAACTACTGCACATGCTAAAAACATACAATTTTGTTTTCTGGTAAGGCTTAAATTTTACTTAACATTGCTGCAAAAACTAGAGAAAGCTCATTAAAATGAATTTCTTTTTTTAATTTTAAAGCTATTTTAGAGCCAATGTCATGACAGCAGAAATCAAAAGAAATCCAGATTATACTGCTGAAAGAATTAATCTGCCAATGCCTGATTTAACTTTCCAACACGCTGATGAATCTGTCAGTGATAAGAAAGTCATTTTTCCAGAAAATTTACATGTCAGTCTTAGCACAGGAGGATGTCTAAGGAGACACCTGTTTTACTTACCTTATGGATACCTCTTTGGAAAAGCCCTCTTTACTGATGAAATAAGGAGTTCTGGCAGATAACTCTCCTAACGTTCAAGGCTCCAAAGTCAGGGAACATCAAGACTGCTCCTTCTTTCCACTCTCCTGATCAGAACACATGTGCCCTCAAATTACTTGATATGGACAACAGTCGTAATATATCATCCAGAATGGTATTTTCCCAAAGTCAGAGGAAAACCAAACATGCCTAGATAGACTGGACAAAAAATTCCGCCACTGTGACACTGCCAGAACAGCTCATGTAACAGTCACAACTCCTATTTATCTTGTTTATTCTCCTAGTCTTATCCTAAGTGGAGAAGTGAGTGCAGTAACTTTTTCTGGTACTTTTGAGTTTCTTAGGAAAAACAGATCTACATAATCTGTCTGCCCAGTCCTTCAGCATCTGAACCTAGCCTATTTGAGCAAAGCCAGACAGTGCAGTACATGCCTCAGAGATGTCACACTCCTACTTTTCTGAAAACCACTGTTGGACAAGGGAGAGAGACCACTATTACTGCCACCACTGATGGGGCTATAGTGTAAACTCCATGCTGACAGCATCCAGACATAAATTCTCAGGGGGGAAACAAAAATGGAAACCAGATCCATGTTTCTGCCACAGCATTTGAAGAGCTGGCCAGCTGGAGGTTATACAAAGGGCAGCTTAGCCCAGCTCTATTGCCTATGTTTACAATTTTCTCCTTCTGCACTTCCACTACTACTAAGCATATTGCAGCCACTCCTTTTGCAAAGCAGAGAATCCTGATTAAACCTTGATTGATTTTTGAATGGGATGTCTACATCAGAAGGGAAAGATGGGAAAAGCACAGTTTCTCTTTCATCAAGGTAATGCAAGATACTTGCTTGAGAAAAACAGTGGTTTGAGGCAGGTAAATAACATAAAAGCCAAGTGGTAATGGGATATCTGCTTGGTACTGATTCATATCTGGTCAGCTGGGACAAAGGAGAGCATTATAACAAGGGACAGAAGAACCACAATTAATCCAGGGCAGGAATCACAGGACACAAGGAACTTATATAAGGTTGAGACAGAGAGTAAGATGTAGGAAATGGAAAAAAAAAAATGGACACAAACAAGTTCTCCTACTCAAAATAATGCTTCCTCCTCTTTCTTGTTTCATTAAAACGATGAAACTAGGGAGGAAGGTGTTGACTTTGGAGCAGTCTGTCTCCTATTGGAGATGGTCACACATCCTTGGATTCACCTCCGTATATCCTTCTGTCAGTGTGCCAGGAGAAACACACACTGTCTCCAGAGCAAAGACTGAAACTTTGTAGTGCTATGCTTCAGTGGAAGATTTTGGAAATTACCACCACTGTTGATACAATACTTTTCTTCCTAAATCCCACACGTCTTCTCTTCTGGGACATGCAGGCAATATATGCCCAGTGTGTCCCTTCTGTCTCCCATCACTTCTTTTGCTCTAGCTCATCTATTTCTGTGGCATTCACCATTTTAATAGTTAGTGTAGGGGAACCTGAACACTATCATGCCTTTTCAATCTTGCCCAGGTGGATATAGATCCCAAGTTATGCTAGCTCAAATCTTGCATAATTCCAGTGATGGTCCATGGAAGGATAACATTTATAGGACACTACTAGTTGGTTACTAGAAGGTAAGGAATAGTAGTTTGAGCAATGAATACAACTGAACAGCTAATGCTTCTCTTCCTGTGCTGCCTTGAATCTTGACTCACACATCTGCTGAGCTGCTGTCACCACAGAGCTGTAAAACAGCAGCTATGACAGAAGAGAGCACTGCCCCATCCAGCTCCATCTCACTGCCCTGGGCAGATGCCACTGTCCTGGCAAAGCCCACATTCCCATCCTCTGACCTATTCTCTGTGACCTGGACCATACTCTGCATACACTGCACCAAGTGGCAGCTGTTGCAGGGAGGTAGAGGAAATGAATCTGCCAGAGCAAAAAAAGCAATTGCAGGTGGGTATGAAAAAAGAGGTGACCTTGGGATCTCAACTTTAGAATCACTCCTACACTGGGAACATTAACTTCTGTCCTAGGAAGAGTGTGGTGCAGAGAAGGCAGAGTAACTTGTAGGGATGACATCTCACATCCAGGAGAAGTAACGCCAGTTACTCAGGCAGTTCCAGGAATCAAATGGACAACTATCATGTCCTAGTATGTCTTAAGGAGAGGCCCAAGAACCATGCAGCCAAGTGAAGCTGTGAGTCTGAACTAAAGCTCAGACAGGTTTTAGAGCAGACTGTATGAACCCAAGAGTGTCGTTTTTACCTACACCTATACCTTTTTCATAGGTCCCCCTTCCCTAAATTCTTCCTAAGGAAGAATTACCCAAGAGATATATGGGTATTTATGAACCTGGGGAAAAAAATTTTAAAGGTAACACTTTTAGCACTTCTTGCCCCAAACCAGATGTGAAACTCTTCTTTCTGATTGAGAGTGGGTTTGGATTACTTTTTGCTTTTACAGCAAAATAAGGTGGTGCATAAAGGATCATGCTCCTTTCAGCATCAACTTTCAGGAAGGTAAGTCCAGGGAAGGGGAAAAGCTGTGTGTCGCTGCTGGTCCAGATGAGGGTAGATGCATTTAGCAAGTTAGTCACTGTTAAAATGAATATTAGTACCACTGACATAATTTAAGTAATTCACTCATCCACTCCCTCCTCCAACTGTAAGCAGTTTACACAGTAAGAACAACTTAAAAAATAAAGAAAGACAAAAATCTACCAACTAGGCTGAGCTGCCATCCTCTCCATGTAATCCTTGGCCATACTGATGGCCTCCAAGTTTTCAGGGAAGAGCACGCAGAACATTGCCAGGGCCCCAAGGTTGTTGCCGTAGATTTCATTCCAGCGAGCGCTGAACTCCTTTGGCTCCCAGGGAGGAAGGTACTCCAGGGGATTCGACAGCATGGTTTGCACTGCTTCGATCAGACGAGCTGCAATGTGCTGGTGCGTGGTGCTGGCCTGGAGACGCAGAGTCTCCACGTCCCCCTTGGAGAAGTAGAGCATGGGGTAGCTGTCATAGTTGGCATTGACAAAGGGAATCATCGTGTCTCGGTCCTCCCTGGCGCCGTAGGCAAAGGCGAAGCAAACTGCGTGTATGAAAAACACACTTGGGGCTCCCCGTGTGTGAGTCCTCATTGTGGCATCAGATCTCCAGGTCTCAGGGGCAGCCAAACCATCTTTGAAATGTCCTGTGGTAGATAGACATGAAATAATTAGTTAGAAAATGAATCTATAGTGATACACTATCGTTCAGAGGCCTCTCTAGGAAATATGATTCCAACTAAAGAATCCCATGTATTGTCCAGGTGATGTTCAAATAATTTCTTCATGAATCCTTCAGACTAAAAGTCTGCTGAGCAATTCATCTGCAAGAAAAAGCTGCACACTTTGAAGAAAGCTCCTTCCCACACCTTTCCCTCTAGTAGCTGATTCCAGCTGAAGGGACACAACAACAGCTCTTGTACTTGAGATTTGAAATAATTGCAATGGTGCCTAATAGGAAGCAGTGCTGACTGTACTGGCAAGCGGAGAAGGGCGGGAAGGGAGGAGGAAGGGGAAGAGCCAGGGAGCTGGCAGCAGCCAAGCCTGCGTGCTGCCTTGGCTGATGTTAGCAGCTGGAGAGGGAAAGATGAGGAATGCTGGAGGTTTGCGCCGGGGTCACTTTATACAGTGCTTAAGGCCTCCGGTTCTGACACGTCCTCATTAAAAAAAAAAAAAAAAAAAAAAAAGCAAGTCAGGAATCAAAAAGGGAAACAGTAAGTGGCAGAGTCTTAGAAAAACAGCTGAAATACTTTGCCTTCCAGGCATTGAGGGGTTTGCATTATTAGTATTTTTTTCCAAGGGGCTTTCCGTTTTACATGTGGAGATCTACTGCCAGTTACCAAGAAGGCTAAACACTGAATTAAAATGCATATTCTTCTATGTATATGACTTCTTGAAATGTGCTGAAATGGGAAATCTATGCAGAGGTAAATGCAATTTAAATGTAGTAAGTTACTTTGTAGAAATTACCAACTATGTGGCCTAAAGTCACAGATAAAACATGGCCAAGATCCCCCTGAGGAAAGCCAGCAAATTCCTAGAATTCTTACGAGGGAAAAGGTTATGGAAAGCAGGCTCAAGTGAGACAGTTTTATGTAAATAATGAACAGTAGTTTTCAATTATTAAAAGGAGAAATAGAAGGGAAGAAAGCCCGAAAACAGAAACAATTTTTTTGTCCTATGGAAAACCTGTTTCATAGGATTCAGTCATAAAACTTGTAGGAAGTTAAAGTACAAAGCAACCTTTTACTTCTCCCCACAGGTCCCTATTCCACAGCCAAAATTTCTAATAGAAACTGAGGTTACTAAAACCTTATTTAGAGACCCACATCCTGTTTCAACCAAGTCATTAATATGAGAAAACTTTGACAGACAAGGCCCCTTCTGGGTGCCCAGACCCTCCAGATTTTTGTGCTCAGATCCTAAAATAATTTGTGAGCAAGCATCTTTGGCCAAGAAATAGATAATTTCTTGTGAATTCCTACCTAGGGCACAAATAATATTGTACCCTGTAACTGCTTAAACTTATCTATTACAGTGAGCAGCATAATTGCTTAAACAGAGCGCAATGGAAGACGACATTTTCATAGTATTTTAATGCATTTTGCAAGTATATTTTGCCCTGTTTTGGATGTAAACCAGTTTTACAGACACATTATGACAGGCTGGTTTATTTGGTAACACTTATACTATATCTACATAGTCTCTCATCACATGCACACATGCAAAAAGACACGTACCATATTTTATCTGGACATACTCAAATATACTTTTATTCTTCTCTATGATGAAGGAAACTATATAACAGTATATTTTGACTGGAAGGAGGTAAAAACCAGCCAAAGTAATACATTATGGTTGAAACATGATGTAGTTTTTTTAATTGATGAAAAAACTCCTTTGTCATGATAATAAAAATCCCACTACACTTTTTTTTTAAAGCCTCTGTCATCCTTTAGAGTTGTGGGCAGAGGAAAGAACCTAAAAAACACCTGAAAAAAAGCTAAAAATGCTTTTAGCTTTTCCTGTGTTAACTACATATTGAAAAAATTTCCTGGCTCACACAAGCAGAAAAAAATCCCAGCTAGCAGTAAGGAGTTCATGCATTCTTTCCTTTGGTTTGATTTCTGTAAGTGCTTCTGCACATCAGTGAGAATTAAGAACAAGCATAAATTTAGGGATGGTTTTAAGAGTTCCCTAAATTAAGGTATTTCTGACCAATGATTAGGGAATACACAGTAAGGTTTCCCAGAGCTCCTCCTTTGCAAATCTGAACACACATTTCCCAGCATTACACCATCATCAAACACATCCACTGCTGCCAAAAAGTCACAGTCTATACTCTTAAGTATTCAATAACCTCCCTCATTTTCACCGTTATTCACATGCACATTTCACAGAGAAAGTAAACCCTTTTTTTTTTTTTTTTACATTTACATGAAAAGAAACCATTGCACCACATTGTTCATACTAACAAGAGAATAACTGCAAAACCAACCTACTGTATATTTATTCAGAGTCAAGATCTGGAAGAAAGTCAATAGGCAGTGACAAAAGCAGGAGTACAAAATCATTTATTCTTAAATTATACTGACATCCTTCTTACAAGACAGTAACTCACAGCAGCCACAACTCACTAAGGACAGTGAGCCCTGTCCCATAACTTTGCAGGGCTCAGCCTGGTGTGACTGATGAATGGGAGGAGGCTGGAAAGGAGGGCACCTTCCTTTCCATGCAAACCTCTGAACCTTGATTATCAGCACAGCTCAGGTGAAGCTGGATTTGTGCAAATAACTGTCCGCATAAGCTCCGGCTCATCAGTTGTGCCTGAACCTGTTACAAGTTTGTTTGACACACATGGCTTGAAAGAATTGGAGTCTGGGCCTTCTGATCATTTAATGTGCACTCACAATACCATTTTTTAAAGCTAAAGGAATTTCTTACTCTCATGTTACACTGCATCATTACCAGCCACATCTTCCAAGAAAAACTTTACCAAGCAACTCAACCTTTTCTGAAAACGAGGGTTTTTATTCAGTTGGGAAACCATGACCTGATTAAGAATTAAAAATTAAAAGGAGAATGAAGGATGCTTGCCCATGGAAGAAAATGCTATTATACAGTGTGCTTTGAAAATGTTGTCATTCAGTCCTAGATTGAAAGAGCATTTTGCATGATTTCCCCTCCACTGCCAGCAGAAACAAACAGAAAAAACCACCCAAACCAGATTAAATCTTAACTACTTTAGTTCTTCCCATCTGCATCAATTTGTAGATGTTCAGCTGTAGTAAAAAAAAAAAAAAAAGTATTGCAAAACTGAAACCACTAACTAAACTAAATATTGGTTTATACACATAACTTTACCAAATAAACTATTTAACAGAAAAGAGAGGCCCATTTACTCCTGCCATATGTGCTCAGAAATGTTGCTTCATCAGTGAGAGCAGAGTGAGAGTGGGGCAAAGGAGGAGGGAGAGGAAATGATGGCACTGTTAGGATCATCAGCTTGCACAGCTGTCCTTGAAGCAATCCGACCTTCTTGTGGGTGATTAAAAACTAAAGGCAGGTAAAGAACTGTGGCTTTCCATAATATCAGTTCTGAAGAGCTGCTCTGCTTTGTACCTGCTTTTTCCTGGGACCACACTTCTGTCACTCCTTAAAAAGCAGAAGTTCCAGGCATCTCTGCTGGCATCTCCTGTAGTAGCCATGTCTCACCTCTGACAGGGGCAATTTGTCAACTTTTACAGTCAGGAACAAAAAAAAAGGGGAGATTTCAGGTGACTAAACTTCCACAAACTGGAGGCATTACAACACCACAGATTACTCAAGTTTCTGAATAAAAGATCTTCCCAGAGCCCAGGGCTGGGTCATGAACACGTCAGACTCTTTATCTTCTTTTGGGAAGCCACTATTTTCCACAAAGGCTACAGTTCTCATTATTGTTACCTGAGATACCTGAGAAACAAATGTTTGCATAAGAAATGTGTTCAACTATTTAAAGGAAAATCTGTTCAAAACTACTGACAAAAATCAAATCTTCAGGTTCAGTGTGCAAGCTTTTACCTTAGACAGCAACCTCTGAGCCAGGAGGGACTTGAATTTCATAATTTCTTTGCACTTCATAAATTATTGACAGTGAAATGAACTTATTTTCCTCTTTTTTTCAATGTTTGTAATATTATAACATGCAGTTTCATTCTGAACCACAGTGCCACTACAGTTTTTCACAAATTCCATTACAAGAACTGGTATTAAAACTAAAATAAGCAATTTTAGCACCCTGTGCTAAAACAGGGTCATAGATATTTCAATAAGAAATGGTCAACCACCGGAAACAGCTGCTGTCCTACCAAAACTCTGAATTTAATAGGTAACATTGCAATGAGATGTGTGTGCAGTATTGTTCCATTAAATGGAGAGGGATGTGCAACTCTCTCCCAATGCTGACAACTACCAAAATGTAACACAAGCAGCAGGAGGTTAGATCACGGCAGAGAAAAGTAAACTTCTGTAGGATCTTTTTTTTTTTCACTTTGTCCAAATATCTGAAATATCTTTTCACACACACTGCAATTGACTTTGTTGCTGACGAGAGGACAAGAATCTATAACATGGAATCTATCAGCTGGAAATTTTGGTAACAATATATATTGGTGGCATTTTAAAATCATGACAGTTACATCAACTGAAGAGCTGCTTTGTTCAACAAAGTCAGCTTTACCACCAATCTAAATATTTTGCAAATGTATTTAAATGCGGGAGAGCAATTAATTCTTCTACCTGACTCCAACAACATTCTAGTACTAAAAAATGCAGGGTAGGTCCATGAAAACAGAGTTGAAAGGGCCAATAGAGACTAACTCCCATATACATATTGCTAGAGAAGCATATCCAATACAGCATAATTAGGTAGCAGATGGAGCAGAACCAATAAAACTATAAGTTTATTTTTGTGCTATAATGATCACAATAAATCTATTGGCCGAAGTCCCAAGCTGTATAGCTTCTACATCAACAAGTGGTACTGCTGAGACCCTTTCAAGGCTGTGGGGCATGACGCCAGGGAGGGAAACTCCCACATCCCAGGAGTAAGGAGCAGCGCAGGAGTCCTTCACTCACTTTTTCGTTGGTGAGCTAAAACCAGTGACTATCTGGCTCTCCAATAAAAACACTGGAAAGGTGTAAAAATCACTGCTTAAAACTTGAAAAACACATATTACAACCTTAGCCACCAGGGGACATTACTTCATTTCTTCCTCTGATTTTTTCACCATGACAAACAAGTTACAGTTATATAATTTCAAAGGTATTTTGAACCTTAAATACTGAAATCCCAAATATAATACAGAATTACGTCTGCCATAAATAAAGTACAACTCAGGTACCCAGGTGTTAGTACTGCACTTGTTCTGAAATTATCTGAAGTACCTTGAAAGAAGCTTTGTATCAACTTTTATGTTTGACTAACAGCTGTGCTATGAAAATCCTAATGGCAACCAGAAACAGGCAGTTCCTATAGAGATTATCAGTATATGCCGTCATGTCAGCAGTCAAGATTTAAACTTGAGTCTGTCCTTTGATCTAACACAAAATTAAACAGATCTGTGTAGAGCAGCACACAGCCGTGTCAGACCATAATTCCAGGAGAATGTGGAGGGTTACATTCATTCCCCACCATATACAGGTAAGACAGCAACTGCAAAATATTTTTATAAGTTCAGAATAGGATGTGTAAGACATCTGTGATGGAAGTTTCATCTGTTAATTCCTTTCAGTTAAAGCTTATTTGTCTATTTTATCACTGCATATATAAATTAACAGGGCATACACACACATACACTCTGAATGCATAAACTCTGCCTCAAGTGAAAACATGATTTAAATTGTCTGCAGGTCCAAGCCATAATCTGGGAATTTAGAATTTCCTTCTATTTTACAATTTATCCTCCTGTAAAAATGCTTTCTCAGTAATTTTTTGGTTGCACTAAGACTAGTAATCCTAGTATTAGGTATCTTTTCTTCCATACTCTTCCCTCTGCAGAATGAGTAAGAAAGTAATTTTGATACCTAGAATCCTGCAGACAATCATTCCCAACCAGTACAGACATGCCTGTTAAGGCACCCACATTCAGTGAATGAAAGCCCAATCACTTTTACATCGAAGGCTCACAGATACCACAGAACGACTTCCTCTGCAACACCAGCACTCTTTCCTGTGCTGACATAATTTCAAAAGACCATTTCAATAATTAAAATTAGGTTTTGTTTTTTACTTCAGAAGTGTTTTCACAGATGTTAACACTATAAGAAGGCAGACTGAGAATCTAGGCCAAGAAGATATACTCCTTACCTTTGCTCCATTAATGTCCCAGAAGTGAATCAAACCACCCACCCGTGTGTCACACTGCTACAGCACGTAGGGCACATCTAAGTTTAGGAGTGTGACAGTAAGAGACACCTCAGAAACACAGAACAAAGGCTCCTGCACAATCTGGGTGGTGTAACAATATTCCCTTGGCAGCTACTGAGAAGTAACTCGTCTTCCTGACCCTCGCACAGAGAGCCACTCGGGGTCAGTAAGGCTGTGAACCCTTTGGTGTGGGGGATGAGGAACGATGGGCAGGGTTTCCTCTGACAGCAGCCCACAGCCCTAAGGCACAGCCACCCATCACAAGAAGGGGGCAAGGGAACAGAATGTCTGGGGCAGACTGGAGCCTCTGTGGATCCAGTGGTACAATCATGGAGCACAGAAGGAACTGGAAAAACTTCACAGGGCAATGGCAATGCCCAGGAGGTGCAAATAAAGGACAGGGGAAAAAAAAAAAATCACACATGCAAAAGGGGAAAGCAAATTTACTGCTGCTAGAATTCCTCCTTGTGCCTAACCCACTCCAGGGAGCTGCATGCCATCCATCTTCGCTCACTTCTGAGGAGGCTGATTACAACACCAGAAACTTCTGATACCAAAACAAGTGTTTTCATTTCAGACTTTAACTTTTATCCTCTTTCCAACTAACTCTACTTTCGAGTCTTGACCTTTACTCTTCATACTTGTAAATATTTTCAGTACCCTCATTTGTTGTTCTCAACTCTGGATAATTAACAGTTTTACTATTCCCTGCTTATTGTTTTAATTGTCCTTCATTCAGTTGTCTTCAAGATGTTGTAAACAAATGACGTGATTCTGCTGGAGGTTTACAAAAACAGTTCTTGCTCTCTGTATCTATACCTACAAACCTGAGTAGCTGAAGATATGAAATTTTTTTATTTGTAATGCATTTCCACAGTACTTCATATTAATAGACAGGAATTCTAAAATGCATCATATCCTTCAGTTGCTATGGGATCAAAACTCATTGTAACTATGTTTCCACATCCTGTTTATGATTCAGAGTTGCATATAAAACTATATTAATATTTTATTTTTATTTTCATTGTGATGGTTTTGGCTAGGGTAGAGTTAATTTTTTCACAGTAGCTGTTACAGGGCTATGTTTTGGATTTGTGCTGAAAACACAAATGGATGTTTTAGTTACTGCTGAGCAACATTTCTACAGTCAAGAACTTTTCTGCCTCTCCCCCCACTCCACCAGCAAGGGGGCTGAAGATGCACAAGGAATTGGAAGGAGACAGTTGGGACAGGTGATCCCAACTGACCACAGGGATATTCTATAACATATGACGTCATGCTTAACATAAAATATTGGAAAAGAAGACGAGAGGCACGTTCAGAGTTGCAGCATTTGTCTTCTCAAGTAACCATTACAGATGACAGAGCCCTGCTTTCCTGGGGATGCCTGAACACCTGCCATTCTGTGGGAAGGGGTGAATGAATTATCTGTTCTGTGTGGCTTTTATCTGTTAAACTGACTGTATCTCAATCCAAGAGTGTTCTCACTTTTATTCTTCCGAATCTCTTCCTCATCCCACTGAAGGGAGTGAACAAGTGGCTGTGTGGGGCTGAGTGGGAATCATTTCTGTTAAATTATTGTGACAGCATGCAGGATCTATCAGCTAAGTCCAAAGATGCTGATGCTAGTCAATTTATGAACCTGAGGAGTTTGCAATCTAAGCAATTTAAATCATTACTTGCTTTAATATTATTTACAGGTAATCTTAGAGTGTGAGACCCCAAAATGTGTCCTCACACAGAACTACTGGTTAATTTGTTTCAGGATAGATGTCACTGTGTTCATAGACCTAAACTGTACCACTCTACCTGGTAGCTGCATCTCTCTGCAGATGAGTATGTTGTTCATTACTATTGATACAATTCTGCTGTTACTTCATTAATGGGTTTCTCCACAAAGAGACAGAGCACATAGCTCCTCTCTCTCCCCATAGATACAAAATACACATACCCAGATGCAAGTACTTTTTCCAGGGTACAAACTTGGAGAGACAATATATAATCCTGTAGTTCCTTCAGGGCTACTATTGTCCTCAGAGTTCCCCAGAATAACCTTAACAAAAGCCTTGAAAAAAGATCTCATTATATTTTCATGGACAGAAGCCTCAGCTGCAAATGGAGTTAAACTGCTACATTATTCTGCAAAATGTAGCTACTCACAGTGTGCACGAGCAATCTGTGCAGGCATGGCTCTCATAGCAGAACTGGTCAGATCATTTTGATAAAAAGTGGGATGAACCATGATTGCAAGGGTATGATTAATAGGCTTTAAAGGAACATGATATCCACAGAAATGCTTGTGAACAACTCCTCAAAATACTTTAACAACTCTAGGCAGTCACTTGATTAGAAATCTGAAACTAGATCTATATAAAATGCTCAGCATTTTTAATATTCCTGATAAAAGACCCCCAAAATAAAAGCATAAACCAGGAAAACCATGGTAAAAGGACTTGTATGTTGAAATTACATTTCTCTTGTAGTGAGATACAACACCTATTAAAGTCAAATGATCATGGTCCCTACAATCCTTTGCCTAAACAATGCTACTGCTGATTCCTGCTTCGACTTTGAGTCTAAGCAAGGGGAAAAACAGAAGACCAAACAAAAGTAATTTCAGACTGTGTACATAACAATCAACTTGTGCCTGTGCTTTCACACCTGACCATGTCCCAAGAGTGGATAGATCACCTGATGTGAGAAAATATTTCCAATGCTCTGTCCTTCCTGTGATTCCCAAAATGACCAGATCCCTTTGGTCAGCTCTCCGTTACCAGAACTTCACTTCTACTAAACTTCCACTGAAAAAGCATTATTGAGAGAGATCTCTGTTGGCATTTGCTGAATTTCCTTTTTCCTAGTAAGCTTCCCTACCCAGTTCTCATCCTGAGAACATAACCAAGTCTGCTCAAAGTGTAGTGCACAAGGGTTTGGGGTTTTACTAATGTAGCACTGCTGCACCTCACCATATCTCAGCTGGGCTAAGAGACATCAGCACAAAGTTTACCCATATAAACAGAAAACTGGCTCAAAGGGAGTAAAATACAGAATCTATTAAATTATTCATATTAAGTATGTGGCTATAGTCTAGGACAGAAATTGGCACTGTGGTTTAACAGCTTTAGGAGAATATAGTGCTGTAACTATGCTCTTTAATCTACCTCAGCTGAATGGAGACAGCAAAGGTGAGAACAGCCAGGACAAACTTGCTGCTGAGATATCATATTTACCAATTAAATACAACTTGCTAAGAAAAAGTCATAACCTCTTCCACTCACCAGACACTTGGATTACCAAGTCTAAGCAAGAAAACAATGGTTACAGAAACTTGATGTTTTTCTTTATTTTTTAATTCCTTCAGTGTTCCCCTCTCCCCCTCAAAAGGGTTTTATTTCTTGCAAAACATCCAGAAACAATAGCAATAGTAACTAGATTTATTTCTGCTCATTGCTATAGTATGTTGTGGGTGCCAGATGCGCGAGTTTCCATACAAGCCTAAGAATGTGACTGAATTTCAGTTAAATGCAATCACTTCTTGAGAGAAAGGACACTTCAATTTTACAGACCTTTACCTCCTCATTCAACCCCAGTTTTCATTGCTCAGACTGCAGGGTACTGATGGATATGACTATTTCTCTACTAAGATATAAACTTCAAGTGTTCATTCTCTACCCAACAGTTGCCTGGTGATATGAACGACTTTTTACCACCACTGATCTAGATTTTGTTTGAATTCAGTTTTTAAAAAATTTATGTACTTGGTGTCATTGTCCTTGAGGAAAAGAAATGGGACACACAGACCTCATGAGCCTTTAAAAAGTACCAAACCCAAGATGTCACTCTAAAACCTGCTTACAGCTACTAATTTTTACTTAAAATGGTATGCAACCTGTAAAAAACACATCTAACATTAGGCCAGGTAATTAAATGCATTTTCTTCTCCATTGTAATGCAGATATTTACTCAATATCTAGTTACAATAACTGATACATACTGCAATAAAACCTGAGATTGCTTAGGCAACCAAAATCTATCAACTTTTACCACAGGCAATCAATGGTTTAGTTCAGGCTTTTCTTTCTTGCAACACTCTCTATAACCACAGAACAGGTTGTAAAGGAGACTGTGTAGTGGAAAGTCAGCACTAAGTGTCTTCTGAGGTCAGTGTTCATAGTAGACAATACAGACATGTTATAAACTATTCTCATATCTTTTATTATCTTAAGAGCACTCAGACGCTTCTCATGGCAATTCAAAATCATGCAAAACAGCACAATACTTCAAACAAAACAACAAATGAAAGTTTTTACTTTGAGGAATAATAAATTACATTCTTCTAAAGGCCCAGTAGCTCTGCCCCAATAAAATACACTGTGGTTAGTGTATTTTGGTTTCACCTCTCAGTAAAGTTTACAGAGAGTCAAGACAATCCCAATCCAAAACTGCTACTTTGTTGACTTCCCCTAAAACTAATTCAGATCACTGAAGAAAAACCAGGTATAAGCAATGAGTAAGGAAAGTAAGGAAACAGTTGAAATAATACTTAGCACTTCTGTAGAAAGATGCACCAAAGGATCTACAAGTAGTTATGAAACAAATTAATTAATTAAACTTCTCAACACCCCTGTGAAGCAAGCAAGCACATTTATCTGTTTTATGAGGAAGAAAACAGAGTCATGGAGAGGTGGAGTGACTTGCCCAAGGGTACCCAGCTAGAGTCTTTCAGAGTAATAAACAGCATCTGAATTATTGACTCCCACTGCTGCTCAACAGCTGAATTGTTCCTTTTCTGAAATACTGCAATGAGTTATAATAATAGTTGGCATGATAAACATAATGTGGCAATATTTAGGCTGAGATTTTCTTTGTCTTTGTTTAGACTACATTAAAATTTTAGTGTTATTTAAATTGCAGTTGATCTTCTTAGTGTGACTGAAAAATCTCCAGGGTTGAGCAATATTTCTTGTATTTTATTCAGAGTTGTGTCTACTTTTTATGTTGCCATTGCTCATGGCTAAAAACCAAGCCACTCCAACTTGAAAACACAAATGTCACAGTTTTATACTGCTTCAAGAAGGAGCGACAGAAGAACAGAGAGGGTGGTTACTTTCATTCATACCAAATTGAATTTTAAGAGTTGGCATGAGACACACCAAGTGATGATGCACTGCTTTCATGCAAAACTAGTACAGGAATTGCAACTCACTGCCTGGCGCTCAGAAAACTGAGGCTCCCGAGTTGACAGCTCTGGACCCAGGTCACCTAAAACTTTCCCGACTGATAAGTAAGTAACTAAGTGGCAGGAAGTTGCATGGGGCAAGTCGCTCCGCTGCTGTCCCTCAGCGTGCCTAGGCGCAAGACAAGGATGCTTACCTTTCACACACGCATGTTTGGGAGGCTGGACTCGGTAGCCCAAGGCTAGGAGGCTGTGCTGGTGCCGGTGCTGCGGAGGAGCAGAGCTGTTACCCAGGGCGCTCACAGGTGAAGCTTCGCCCCGAAAGCGCCACGTCCCCCGCACCGCCCTCGGACACGCGGGGCCGGTCCCGCGGGTGCCCGAC
>JAHLSL010000017.1:11145323-11284128 GCA_025920805.1 Petroica traversi
CTGAGGGGTGCGTTTTTCAACGCAGGAAGAAAGTGACTCCCTCCCGCTCCACCTCCCGCTTCCCCGCCCTCCTTCCGTACCTCTCCCCATCCTCCTCCCCATCCTCCTCCTCCTCCTCCCCCCGCGGCTCCGCCGGCCCCTCACGCCATGGCGGCGGGCGCGGTGGGGCCCGGCCCGGCTCCCCAATTCCCGCTCCTCTCGCTCCGTGCCTGCCCTGTGTTTGTTTATCCCTGGCGCGCACACGGCTTGTCCTCCCCCGCCCGGCCCTCCCCGGCTCGAACTGCACGGAAATGCCCTAATTCTCCGCGGGGAATGTTTTGGTTCCGACACCGGGTGTTGGCAAAGGATTCCCCGGAGAGAGGACGGCAGCGGTATCAGGGACTGGGCAGGGTGGTTGTGGAGGTGACAGCATCCCGGGTGTCCCGTTCATATCCATTGTCCATCCCTGGTGCTGTCACCATGCATGACAGGAATAGGACCTCCCAGGCAAAAGTCCCCTCAAGCCAGCAAAGAAACAAAAAGCCGATTTGCCAATCTGCTCTTTTAAGTATGGTGTGCCTACTTATATAAACGTTTCCCATGTAAAAGGAAAAAAATGAAACTGAAACTCCATGACTGCTATAATCAGCCATCTCGACATTTTTTTGCAGCCACACTATTGAAGATATTTCAAAAAGTAATATAAAAGTGGGTAAAATAAATGATCCTTTGGAAAATTCTTTTTCCTTTCTCAGCCGCTATAGCCAAGACGAAGTTGGAAGTGAAGAATTCCAAATGTTTGTTGCGTTTTGAAAGCTGAGCATGTTTTATCGATTATGTAATGAAGATAAAAATATTTACGTGTGATTCCTCATTTTAGTAATGTTATTACTGATGTAACTGAGTTTGTCAGCAGGCTCATAAGAGCTTAGTTCTGTGTTCTAAAATGCAAAATCTGTATTTTCAGTGGATTGTTTTAAACAGGTTCTTGTGATTAAAGTGTGATTTCCTGCTGTTCTATCAGGACTAATCAACTTATGAAAGCTAGACAAAACTAGAAACTGTGATTTTCTCTTCATACTTTCATTTCTGTTGTATTTCTTAGCAATTCTTAGCAATATCTATCTCTGAAGAGCAGGGATCCACATGTTGTTGCTGCAAACTCCAAGAGCAATGCCGGAACCTGGAATGAATGCTTTTTCACTAGTAATGACATGCCTAAAAGCATGAAGTGCTTCAGTTTCAGTCATGCAAGCATTAGATTAATCATTGGAAGATGTCTTTCTGAACACCTATTTGAATGGTATTAGGCTCTACTGAATTGATAGTAGAGTAGTAAAATATTGATGCTGTGATACAAATGAACATGTGAAGAGCTTCAGACCTCACAGTCAGACCAGATGTGCCTAATAGCTGATTCTACTGGAATTTCTTAAATTACCAGGGTGCCTAAAGTGATCAGGAAGAAGGTGTTTAAGTACTTGACACATGTCTGCATCATTAGGTATGTAAATATATTAAGCTCTAAGTTAAATGGAATTAACTTGGAGCCCTTACAATTCTGAAAAGCATAATAAAAGTCTGAATGGCTTTTGAAATCCTTCCCTTGGTCTGTGCATGGATCTTTCTCTGTATTGTAGAAATGCTGCCCTGTGCTGCCCTTTCATCACAAATACCCAGGCAAAGCACACCATGGCTCCCCTACAGCACGGGCTCTTGGCTTCCTGCCTCATAAGGGATGAGGTTGGATATGCTGCTTGGATCTTGCTCTGGTCCACGGTTAGAACGTGGTGGAGACACCAACAGGGTGGAGAGCTACAAATCCTCTCTGCCTCTTGTCCTCTTGTGTAAAACAGGCTCGTTTTACTTCCCAATAACTCAGAGGGCTTGTCAGGATAAATAGATAAATCAAAATTTATAGGATGGTTCAGCAATATCTGAGAGAGGCAAGATCTACCCATACTAGATTAATTTCAGCATTGTCATGGGTAATTTTGAAAGGAAAATGGCCCCAGCTTTAGCAAACATCATGTGTAGTGAAAGACTGAAAAAATTAGCCTCAGGAACAGAAGCTGGAGGAAGATTGCCTTCAGCTATGTAAAAGCTGCTAAAAAGAAGATAATAATCTCTTATCCTCATCCTCTGAAAACAGCATGTAAATTGCAGTAAGAGACATTTGGGCTAGCTAGGATAAAAAAAAATATTTGTAGGAGTAAATAAAGGAGGAGTGAACAACACCTCTCTCCCTGGAGGCTTTTTAAGTTGGACATGTATTTGACAAGAATGGTTCAGATCTAGAAAGTCTGATGAATATTGCCTCAGAGCAAGGGGTGGACCAGATGACCTGTCAAGGTCCTGTTTTGTGTGATTATGTTCAAAATGCTACTTGCACAGGCAAGATTTCGGATTGTCTTTGATCTCCTTCTGCTCTTCACTTCTTTAACCATGGGTATAACTCCTCTTTGCTGAGGTTGAGTTTCTCTCAGTGGTTTGCAAGCCTTGCTGCCTGCCAGTGACTTCAGTGCTGACAGCAAGAAGAAAACAATTAAACAATAAAACAACGTCAATTTGGAGCAGCAACTTTGGGTGGGATCCATCTAACCTCTGAACATGTCATGCACTTTTGTTCTGTACTAGACTGGTGACTACCTCTGATCTAGTCATGTTAGATTCTGTTTATAACACTGCAGAGAAAAATAAATTCTTTTACAGAGGAATTAATCTGACCTGTTTTAGACGTCTTCATTAGGATGTGATGAATCATGTCCTCAGGCTGTCTTTTCTTGCCACCAACCATAAAGTTGGTTTAAATGGCTGACTCAGTAACATACTATCATATATTTTCCATTCCCCTCGTGCTTCTGTCCCTGAGATCTCACTCCCTCTCTCCTTTCAAGTATCAAACCCCTAGTATATTTGTTCCTTGTTTTTTTCATTATTTTTAAATTTAATTTTATTTTATTGGAAAAGTCCCACTGAGGTTAATAGTTTTTGTAGCTGTAATTTCCTTAAATTGCATGATAGGACACTGAAACATACAGCAACCTGACCTTTTGGGTGGCATTGCTCCAGAATGGATTTAGGAAAGGAGCTACATTTACCTATTGGAGCTAAGACCATTGACTTGGCCAGTTGGGCAGAGTATGTTTCATGAAAATAGTTTGAAAACTCTTCAGGTCAGACACTGTTCTACGTCACATGCTTATTATTATTCCTTGGTCTTTATGGCAAGCCACATTACATGCAATGTCTGGTGTCTGTGTGACTGAGCCAAACATGTGGGAAATGCTGTTCTTTTCCAACAGTGGCAAGTTTTTTAGGTCACACTCACAGAAATCACTGTGCACCCGACTAAAGTGCATGTCTTGAAAATGTCTGCAGCATCAGAGACACTGTGAGCATTCACCTCTTGGTAGCATCCATCCTTTCTTCTTTGAGAAGGAAAAACTTCAAAGAAAGCCCAGTAGTTATCTGACTTGCCGGGAAGGGAAATACACTTTATTTTCTGCTGCATTGGCAAGCTGGATCACGAGGATGTGGAGAAGGAGCAAATGCAATTGCCTCAGTAGGACAGGGAGAAAGGAAGGCAGCAGGGCCACGTGGAGTGAGTGATGTAGGGCTCATTTGGGGGAGACACCAAGTGTCTGCTGATGCTTCATACATTTAAAAGCCTTTGGTTCTCCCTCTTTGGAGTTTGGACGTTTGGAGTTTGTTTCTCTTTCTTCCTGACTGAAGATGTTAGCCTAAAGAGGGAAGCTGGATATCATTCTCCCTGTTCCACATATGCAGCCTTGGCCATCCTTTTCTTTCTTCCTGCCACCTATGCAACAGCGCTTTTTTCTTATTTGAATTTTCCTCTGTGTGCTTGGCAGGTTTTTTGCCTTCCTTTGCTTGTTTGATTGATATTTTTTTTGTTTTGGATTGGGTTTTTTAATTCTTTTAAGTAGCTGACTCTCACTGAACACCCCAGTGTTCTCTGTGTGATCTGCTTGGTCTTTAATTTCCATATCAGAAACCCTTCTACGTTTGTCATTAAGTGATAAAAGTCTTCAAATGAAAAGAGAGAGAAACAAAAAATTCTCCAAATTCCTTCAATAATTCTTCAAAACAATTGATTTGGTTATGACCATAACCCTTGTGTTTTCTTTGCCTTTTGTGTCCAGCTCTGATGATTTCTGATATTAGTGCTGTGAGCTGAAACCTGTGGGACAAGAGCACTAGGCCAGTCTTTTCTTGTAGCTGAACTGCAGAATTGTAAGTCTGGATACTTGCATAATGCTCACCCTCCCCTCCTTGATCTGAAAAGCTCTGCCCAACTCTTCTCCTTGGACTTTATTAGTGCCACATGAAGGCATCTTTAATTTTCCAATCTTATCCCTGGTCCAGACTCATATGTGAGAATGTTGGCTATCTCCTATTTTCCAACCAGACAATGTCCTAACTTGGTTG
This sequence comes from Petroica traversi, assembly GCA_025920805.1. Lineage (NCBI taxonomy): Eukaryota > Metazoa > Chordata > Aves > Passeriformes > Petroicidae > Petroica > Petroica traversi. The sequence continues at coordinate 11,149,752 of JAHLSL010000017.1, forward strand.
TTCCTCCTACATTCTGCAAGTTTATGAGCCTGTTGCATGATTCATTCCATTTAGTACTTGGACATTTGGGGTTCTGGCTCACTGCAGGCAATGGACAGAAATAGCCACAGCTCCAAAACTAGGATGAAAAGAAGTGGCCTGAAATCAGCCCTAAGAATCAGAAAAAGTCTGATTTTTAGGGCTGATTTCCATCAAATTTTGGAAATTTGGGAATCTCATCTAAGCTTATCAGAATACCTGTCTGGTTGGGGCACATTCAGTGTGGCGCAAAACAAGTCTCTCACAGGAAAATCCTTTGTCTGCTTCTACATCTGTGGACTGGAAATGCTTCTCTCTTTCCCACAGATGCAGCCTTTTTTCTCTTCTGCTTTTTGGTAGCCAAAGTTTCAGTAGGGTAGCTGGAAGGGGAAAACACTAGATATTTCCTAAACAGCTCTTCTTTGTATGTAAATGACATTTTTCTCTGCTTTACATTTCCTTTCTTTCCCTCTTTCTTGCTCTCACCATGTGTTCAGCCTAGCTTAGCCTGAGGCCAGCAGACAGAAAGTCAGATTTAAAAAAAAAAAAAAATTCCTGCAGATTTCTTAAGGAATGGGAAGCTGCAGCATCAGTACTCAGAGGTAAAATGTTGGTGAATGGAGACAGATTCATGGTCCTGAGACATGTCAGGAAGACAGTAACCATACAGCAGGTACATAGGCACTTAAAATGGGAAATGCCAAGAAACACCTTGACCAATAAAAAATTATTTCCATCGTCTGTTCTGTGCCTTGTAACAGCAGAACCCATGCTACTGCTTTTACATTGCTGTAGACATCAACAGGGCTTAGGTTTAATTTTTTCTGGCAGCTGTCTATCTGCCTAACTGGCCCGTTTGTCCTTTAGCACATCTCCCTTCCCTTCTCTTCTCTGCTGATGACCCAAACAGGTTGGAGAGGGATAACTCTCCAGCAGCTTGTGGCTTTTTATTTATTTGAATTGGTCATTACTTTATGTTTTCAAATATGTGACCTTTCTCACATGTATGATGAATGTCAGCTTCTTTCCTTCCAAATTTCTTTGGTCTTTTAAGCTAAGCATCATCCCCTGGGAGCACAAACTGTGAATGCTCATACCAAGAGGAACCTTCCAAAGCCAGACTTCATCAGTGTTCTCTTAAAGCTGACTGCCGTAACCTCCCTCTCTGGATGCCAGATATGTCACAATAATGTTTTCCATTTGTAGAATGCTGTTTTCAGTGAAAGGAGTTTTTAAGGCTAGAATCCACTTATTTTATGGGGTCACTTGGTATGTGGAAAGCCCAGCAGACAACTAAACTGCTGGAAGTCATGAAAATTTTTACAAGTTGCTTACTTATCCCCACCCCAGTTCTAGAGTTTCATAGTCTTCTATGAATCTCTCTCCTCTTCCTTACAGTAGAGACATGTGCATGAAAAAGGTTTGTCTTAGAGACTATTTGACCTTGTTGCTGATTCTCCATTTCTCTTTGTTATCTTCTCCCGCTGATTTACTGCACTCTATTTATTGCAGCCAAGACTCAGGGGTAAGATCAAACACGAAGAAAGGCATTAAAAATTAATTTCCACTTACATATAATACTTGCCTATGCATCACTAGAGTGGACTGTAGTGATCAATTCTTCACACGACTCAAAAGCAATGATGCTCAAGAGCTGGTGGCTCTTGTTGCAGTCATACAAACTCCCTAAAGGCAGCTCCACTGCTGCTCTCAGTTTTAGAGTCTTCATGAGGTTGTTGCACTGGTCTGCATCAATAATTGGTTATTGTGTGCATTGTTCTGGGGCTTTTGGGCGCTGCTTCTCAGTATTTCAGAGGCCCCTGTAATCACCTCATGATGGGTCACTCATAGGCACAATCTGTATTTGCTGAGTTCCTGGCAACGGGCTCTGCACAGCAGGGTTTTTTTATATGTGCACACAAATATGTATACATAAATACAAATACTTTTACAGTACCTTTAAGAATATCAGTTTAACAATGGTCATATTCGTGATTATTAAGTCTATTTTCTTCAATTCATGTTATCGTCTTCAGACTACTTTATTTTTTCCCTCATTTTTGATATGGATTAATATCAGTAATGTATCAGGTATCTCCAAGTCTTGCACAGGGGGAAGAGGAAAATCCCTTGCAACAGATATATTTTGGCAATTATTATTATTTTCTGAAATAGATGTGAACTCCTTTCCCTGATACCCTCTAGCCATGTATTGCCCTGTTGAACTATTATTGTCAGCTCATGCTGACCCTGAGTCTTTTTGTCCTTGACCTTCATCTGTACTCCATTTTCCATCACCTGTTTACTACTGATTTAGAGATTTCCCTGCTAACTAAGAGTGCTTAGTTTATTTAATTGACATAAAACTCCTCACCTCCTATGACATACAGATATTTCCCTCATTCCCATGGTCTCTGGGTTCCCATGTCACCACATCCTCCCCTTTAATTGCTGACTGTTCATGTGCATACATTTTCTGGGCAGCTTTGAGGGAAAAAACAGGGATAGAAGTTCACTGCTGCTGTCTCCAACACTGCTGCAGCTGCTTCAACAGCAGCCCTCCAGTAGGTATTTTTGAGGCCTCTCTCAGAATAAGATAAAGATTTTTTTTCTCTTAATTTCCTAACACATTGTTCCTTTTCAGAAAATTCAGAAAAATCCATCTTTCTCTGGATTAATATAATTTACAGGCTGCTTAGCACCCAGGAGCGCACATTCAATTTCTCATTGTGGGCTGAGGTTACAGAGAATGATCTAGAAAGAAAACTGAAACTCTTAGGTATTATTTTGAGATAAGGCAAGAAAAGAATTGCTATATTCACCTGTACTTTTATTCCTCAGAGGTGGCAGAGGCTTTAGAAATTAATCTTTTAATGTAAATTTATTAGGCACATGAAGTCCCAATTTTTAGAGTTCCTTTAGTGCTGTGACAGAACAAGGTCTCCTGAAAGTTAATGGACTTATTTCCTAAAATACACCCTGAAAATACCACTCTCATAAATTTTGAACAAGAACACCTATATTTTCTCCTCCTGTATACAGTGTAAGATAGCTTATGATTTTCTTCACTCTTAAAAGGAATGTAATTTCCCAGCCTTGTAAGAAGGAATCAAATGGAGTGTTTAAGTGTTTTTACTCAACATTTAGTAGCCAGTGGAAAGCAGAAGTACCTTTCTGGCTGGAGAATCTGCTCCGGCCAGGCTGTTGGAGCTGCTGTGCAGACTGCTGCTCCACTTGTGCTGCTGCCATTTTGTGTCTTGCAACCTCTAATTTGCAGAAGGGGCTGGAAGCCATCGCATCATTTTGAAGTGGCTGGGATGGTTTCTCACCCCTGTGCAAGTACTTAAAACTCCTTATGGCCATGTGTGAGAGAGCCACGTGTGCGCTGTGGCGGCGGGAGTGGGAGGCATGAGGGATTTTTAGCACAGTTCTGATTACATCAGTTTAGCTGCAGCAGGGCAGAAGTTAAAGGCGCTGCTTCAGATGTTTGCCCTTCTGTGAACTGTGACATCTGGCCAGCTGTAAAACCTCTGTGGTCTTGCCATGGCTGCCAGAGAACGGCCGTGGGTACCCACTTCATGCTGGGAGGATTTGCCTTACACCTTTGTCCCACATTCAGGAAAGTGATCGGTCATGCTGGCCACAGCAATAGCCCTGTAGGCTGGAATACCCAGTTTGCCCTGTAAAGATGCTAGCAAGCTTTTAGGGCTGGAAATCTCTGAGTCTGTTTAACTTCCTGGATTCCATCTTATTTTGGCCCTAATCCAGGCTCTGTTTTCCAGTTAACATTTCTATTTATAATGCTTACTGAAAAACAGGATTTGTTTCTTTCACCAAAAACATTCAGAAGAAAACCTCTTTTAATTTTTTTTTCTCTCCTGTGACTCACCAAGGGGGTTTGATGTTCCACTTAGAACTGCAGAAAACAAAATTACAGGCAACTGGATTTATAATGAGATTTAGCCTTTCCCCTGGGGGTTCTGGATCAGCTATGTGCTTGCTGGAAGGGCTGGTTTGTGGCCAATTGTTAACAATAGATGTCTGTGGCTACACCATTTTAGTCATGATACCATTACAGCTGGCACTGTCTACAGAGGTAAGGTTCCTGTAGCTTAGCCATGCACTTTCCCTCCTAAATCTGATGCCATGAGTCAGCTGAAATGCTATTTGCCTCCAGTCGTGTTCAGAAAGAGGCATATTTTGTTTTAAAATTCAGTCACTTAAATATACTGTAAAACTTGTCTTGATCCTTCCATGGTGCTGAGGAGCAGCAGGCTGCCCCATGCCATGCTCTCTTCCCAGGGAAGTCAAAAGCAACATCTTCCCATCATATCCCTGTGGTGAAGCATGTGAGACTTTTACCTTCTTGCACAGAGGTAACTTTTTTTCTAAACCTTACTTTCTGAGGAACTGTGCTGCAAGACATCAAGTTTGTGTTCAAAAGAATGTTTTACACTTACTGTGTTTTTGTTCCCTGTGGTGGCAAAAGGGAAGCTCAGATGTCGCCCTCCTGCAGGTGACATCTCTGCTAAGTAACATATTCTTACACTCTGCTGCTGTTTACCTTGGGATGATTTAATGCATACTTGCTCTCAGGAGGCAAGACTAGATTTGGGAATGCTGGTTTCCAGTGACTGTCATAAAAATTTTCCTGGGAATTCCCTGAAGAATTGCTACTGCACTACTACAGACCTGGGACTCCGGTGAGCTGGAGAGCCCCATCAGCCTGGGGAAGGAAAATCCCCAGTGTCTGAAAATCCTGTGTTCAGGAGTGCCCCATGTGTGCCATGGATAATCTGCCTGCCTTTGTTTATTTTACTTCTCACTGGGGATGAAGAAGCCTTCAGTTCCCAGGAAGAAGCCCTATTCAGGAAACCTGCACTGAGCTCTGCTGTGCATCAAAGATGACTTCCCTATCAGTATTAAAGGCATTAATTTATTAAAGTTTTTAGTTGTTTTATATGTCCTGTGCTGAGCAGGTTAAGTTTTGTTTGAGCCGTAGCAAAACCTCTCCTGGCACTGCTTTGAGACAGGCTTATCTTCCCTTTCTCATTTTGCTGCTCAGTTATAAAGTAAATTCAAAGAACATTTTTTTTTTCAGAAATAAATCCTCTTTATTTTAAAATCCAGACACATGTGCTTTATACCAAAACAGACACCAAAGGAGACTCAGTATTAATCTCTGGTTTTAAGCAAAACTGTAGCTTTTTGGCAGTCTAACCAGACACAGTATTTTTAATCAAACTTCACAATTTTATGTCTCCATGCTGATGCTCAAGACAGTTTTGCAGGCACTTCAGCAATCTTTCTGCCAATGGCCTCTCGCAAGAGAATCCAAGACATTTCAGAGATTTCCAGGGGTTAAAAAAAAAAATCAAAGAAGCGAGACAGAAATAAGGAAAAAGCAAAGATGGTGTCTTTACAGTGTCATACTAAATATGGCCAGCTCTCTACCAGTTTCCTGCCATATGCATTTACTCTCCCTGATTCTTCACACCATTTCCAACAGCTCTTCTCCTTCCACAGTACCAACTGCCTCCTCATTCCTCTATTGCCAATTTCTGCTTTTTAATAAGACCTGAATAATTTTCACAGGTTCTTGAATAGAAGAGTCTTTAGTAAGAGGATCTGTGCTTTTTGGGCAACAATTTCAGTTATTTTTTCCAAGTTTTCCTGAAGCCACAGAGGATGCTGGCACTTGGAGTTGTGTTTACAGTAATTTTGTTATCCTCTTATTTCTCTGCCTCTGTTAGGTCGTTCTGGCAGCAAGTGCAAATGATTGGTGACAGCCCTTGTCAAAGATGGGCATATGTATTTCTTCTGGTGAGCTTTGTGTTCAGGCTTCCTAAGAATCTGCCATCTTTCCATTTAAAAAAATACTGCTTCTCCATGAGACGACGACCCAAGGATTTAGAAGATTTTCAGTCCAAATTTCCATAAAAATTTAATTAGTTTTCTTTAAAAAATAAAGAAAAAAATCCCCAACCTAAAAAATCAGTTTCAAATTCATAGCAACAGAAGTGTACACAATATGGGTTTGCACCATAAATTAGTTAGAATTTTTTTAAAGAAGATTACTTGATTTAGGCTAGAATTTCAATGACAGTGATCAGGAATCTGAGATTTTAATCTGGGTATCTCTCTCCTTAATACTGTTATGAGCCAGATTTGCTGCTGAAGACATTGATGCTAATTAAGAAATTTCCAAATAAACTCAATTATTATTAACTGTTACCATTATAAGTCAAATATTTTCAGCCTATAATTTATGAGGAGAATGACACTTTCATTTTCATTCCTCATCCACCTTGTCTTAAATGAAGTTTTTCTCGATTTTGTCCCCATTGGTTTTATGTTTCCCTTTCAATAAACCAACACTTAATGATAATTTGGAAATGCTGTTTATTACTTGCAAGTATACTGGTCCATAAGAATGTAAAAATAACATTCAATGTAAAGGCAGGGAAAAAATATGCAGAGAGAGGCTGGTATCTCTGAAACGGGGCTGAATGGTGTTTGTGTCTGATTCTGACACAAAATATTTTAACTGGTGAAGCCGCAAAAATACAGAGTGAGTTTTGGTGACACAAGTTAAGTGTTAATACAAGCTAAAACCTTTCTGATAATCATCTAGGCCTAACAAAGTGAGTCCTTTTCCTTGGAATCAAGAAAATTAAGTTTCTGTTTATTGTCCTTTAAACTCTGATGGTAATTTATCCAAAATTCTGCCATCCTAAAACTGCTGACTAAACAAATATTTGACATCTTTTTGCATCTGGTAGCCTGTGTCAGTTACTGAGGGCTCCCTGTCCTAAATGCTGGAGAACAGGTCTTTGGACCTAAATCCACAGAGAACGGGATTCCTGTTTGCTTAAATAAGCAGGTAAAAAGCACATATTTTCAGTTCATGCCTTCAGTCCTGCTCCCCTTCTGGCTGAGGCTGTACTTAGCAAAGATGGCAGGTTGCTATATCTTTCCTGCTCTTGGGAGGTTTTCCCAGGGAGGTGGAGATTGCAGGTTTGAATCCACTCCATCAGAGAAGGGAACTGTATGCAGGCTTCCCTCTTTCTGTAGAAGAGCTCTGATGCTTGAGGTACTGAAGACTAAAGGAGGAATAGGCATATAGGGAACCTTATGGCTGAAGAGTGGTCAGGCATTTTCAGGAATACAAAGTATGATAAAGGCTTTCAGAATTATCAGTCTGCATTTAGCTGCCTAAATCTTGTTCAAATCCTTCTTTGATTTTGATGCATCTTTCTCTTTGGGACTCAGTCTTTCTCTGTCTGAACAGTTACGGTAGGAGCATAAATTCCTCAGAGCCTGCAAAATATTGGTGTATGGTGATAACCTGGGCTGTCCAAGGTAACTGTTAATTGAAATATGACTGAGGGTCTGGTTTGTGTCTTTCCTGGGGCTTATGGTAGCAACAGCATCACCTTACATAGGAATAGTACTTAAAATGGAATAAGCTATTACTATTACATTTCTCCTGAAGGCTGGGGCAGTGCATGGAAAAAGCCAACTGCACTTTGTGAAAGGTGGTGGTGGTCAGAAGACTTAGAGAGAAGGATGCATCACTCACCTCTTCTGGCTGGACTAGAGAAACAAGTGAAACACAAGTCTACACAGCAGTCTGCTTTAATCCATCACTCTACTTTATGAAGCATCACACAGCATTTTCACCAATTAGCATTTGATAGCAGTTTAAGTAAGGGCCACAGGGTTATTTAAGGAAAAAGCCGACAATCTATTTCATCATCACTGAGTCCTCATTTGGCAGCAGTGCTCTTGGAGGGCTTGGGTAGTACCCAGCAGTTGCTGAATTATTTGAGGAAAATCGTGTAAATCTATAATCCAGCGGTAAATCTGCAAGACAGGAACATACCACATCTGATTAGCAACACAGCCTGTATCACATAAAAAATAAGCCTGTGGTGAATAGCAGTACTTCTTAAAACCTTGAGCTGTTTGCTCACCAGCATCAGAATTCAATCCGATTGCATGATTACACATTTATTTGACATCTTCAGCTGTTCAAGGGATTGACTTTCACAGTTTATTCAACTGCAGTAAAGGATATTCAGTTCCTTGACTGCTGAAATAATGCTAGTCAGGAAAATTATTTAACTAATGGTTAAATACAAATCAAAAATCTTCATTGAGCCTAGATGCAGTTTTTATCCCAATACACCTTCAAGTTCATTCTTCAATTTGTCATTTTTTTTTTAATCTCAGCAATCTACTCATAAGAGGGCTATGTTTAAAACAAAGAATCAGTTCCTTTTTTGTTTTTCATGGCTATTGAAGCAAGATTCCCCAAAGGTCCCCGCTCTTAGACCTTCTCGCAGTCCAGTGTTAACAACATAAATTTGTATCAAGCATTCTTAGGAATCTGCACTTGTAACTTGATGTACTCATCACTTCCAGTCTGTAAAGAACATTGAATGCATTAAAATAGCACTGAACAGTCAAAGCTTTCTTTTCTGTAACTTTTTAACAAGGCTTTGCTGCCAACAGTGACCCGCCCACCCTCACAGCCAGAAAACTGATATTTCCCGTGCTCACCTCGTATTCAAAGTTCAAGAAACCAAATTAAAAAACATATAAATAAAACTTAGTTCAAGAAAAAATTCTCTCTCTAATAAATGAAAAAAAACCCAACAAAACAGGGTTAGCTTCTTTCCAGGTTGTCTGTTTAGAACTAAAGTAAAGCATAAAACTATTACTCTGCTCATTGACACAGTAAGTTACTAATTGTAATTTTTTTTTTTTTAATTTGGAGGAAATTTGGGGAGGTGACATCCTGTCACTACATGCTGCATTTTTTTCCCCCCCCACTTAACAGTTTTTATGAAACAGAAACCCACAATTTTAGTTGTTTCGGCACAAACAACAGGAAATCCAGTTCTGTCTCACAAGCAATTCACAGGCAGGCATCAGGACAGCATCAGGTCTGCTGCTTTAAACACACATTAAACATAATACAGCAAGAAAATGAGTACTTAGGTCAAGCTGAAAAATCAGTTAGAAACTGGAATGAAGTAGGAATATGAGGGAAGTTAATTGGAAGATAATTACTTAAACGGGTGATTTCAGCTTGTCAAAGAAGTTAATTTTCTCATTTGTCTGAGTCAGGGAAATCTCTGGAGCTCATTCTGAGCATGGCAGAACAAGCAGATGTTTTCCTAGTATGCAGAAGGCCCAATGGATTTACTGGCTGCTGAGTCTGTTTACGACACTCAGTTTAACACAAAGGTTTCAAAAATGACAAAATAAATTGAAAAAGAAAGCAAATAGTTCCAAATATCTTTACGAGCTATGAAAATAAAATGTCATACAGTTGCTTTTATAAAGAAGCTTTTTCTAGCTTAAAAATCTAGCAGTCTGGAGTCTCCCAAGAGTAGTTTAATCAAAGAGCAGCACAAATGGGGCAGACCTGCTACAGAGTTGCTTATTGCTGAGGAACAGAACCAGCTGGATAAAAATGATAATTTTGTTAATATTTCCTGGTAAACTAGCTTTACATAATCAGCTTAAACAGCCAAGCCACACTATATACAATGCAAAAGGCTCCAAAAAAGAATAATCACATTTTTATGCATTCACACCCCAATCTATCAATTTAAATATTGCTTTTGTCTCAGCAAGCTGGCTTTGGTAGATGACTAGAAAATACCCATATCCATTTTGCAAAAGCTTAAAAAAAGAGATACAGTATCTGAGATTAAACCAATCTCGGGAAAAAAAATAGTTGGTTATTTACAAGTTGTTGTTTTCATAATGTTTTTTTTTTCCTAATAAATTCTTCTGGGTTTGCTATTGTGCATGATCACAGCTGCTGCTGTAGTGGCAGACCTTTGCATCTTGACACCACTTCTCAGCTAATCCTGACTGAGAGTCATAAATTAGGCAGGGGGCAGATATGTAGTCCCCTCTGAGATACAATTTGACAGCAAGGCTCTAATGAGCCCTAACCTCCAGTGATAATGAATTCAGCATCATCCAATATCGCCACTATCCTAAGAAACCCTAAACAGATTCAAACAAACTAAACAGCCTGGGACTGGAAGAAGGAACTAGCTGACTCTACTCAATTGCTTGAGAATCACAGTCCCAGAATTTTTCTATCATTCTTAGGTAATTCCACCCAGACTATTTTTTTTTTTTTGCCCCAGACAAATAGGATATTCCCTTTAAGAGCCGAAGAGTCCTAGAAATCAGACATAAAGGGCTCCAAAAGGGTCCCAGAGGAGTACAGGGTCCTAGATATACAGAAATGCCAGTTACTAGAGGTATCACCCTGAATTCCTGTCCTGATCCTTTCTCTGCTCCCACACCAGCCTGAGTGCAAATGAGTGATGAAAACTGCTTTCCTTTACGGTGACCATTCAGTGTTATTAGCCTTTCCCAATGGCTTGGGCAACCCTCACAGGTGATATGGCTTATCCTGAGCTAAGAAGAGCTCCTGCTCTGCCCTGCCTCCCTTACAGGCCTCCAGCAGCCCTGGTTTGAGCAAAGTAACAATGATGGTATTTGAACAGTAGCTACTGTCAGTTACTGTGTTCCAGTTACCCAAATACACGTATTCAGTGACATTAATTGCAACATTGTATTCTGATGCTTATGTATACTCATATCCATGCACAAAGTTAGGAGTTATGGATGGATTTATATCACAGTCACAAAGCTGATGACATCTCTCTGTCTTGCGTGCTGTGCACTTAGTGTTGGCCAGCTAAATGAATGCCACAAGCTTTTATCAGAGGAAGACTTGGAGTTCCACCCACAAGCAAGGAAGAGAAACCACAAGAAGAAGGGAAAACGTAATATTCTCAATGAGTGATCAGGAAAGTATTTGAGTGACTGAATGGAAGACAATTTTAATTTAATCCAGACACAAGCCTGCTTGATAAACTTACTACTCTATTTTTTTTTTTTAAATTTCCTTGAACAAACCAATACATTGAGAAAAAAAATATTAACTAAGCACTTTAGATAGATGGCATTGTCTTTCAATTAAAAGCCCAGTTCAAGACTGAAACAGATTTCTCCCAAAATACACAGCAGAAATGTCAGGAATAATTTTTCAGTATTGACCAACAAAAGCAAAGCCAACATTTTTTCATCATGACACCACAGCAGCATCCCCAGGACGAGTGAGAAGCTCTACAGAAAGCAGAACTCCCCTCCCACCTCGAGGTCTGCTCCCTGCCAGTGAGAAGGGTTGGTGCCAGATGCTGCAGAAGCCTCCTAGTAAACAGCAGGGTTGTGTTCTTAAGTGAATCCAAATTTATCCTCCTGATTATCACCAAGGAAAAGGCACAAGGAAGAAAACTAAAACCTTGTTAGTGATACCCAAGTTTGAAAAAAATCTTTACACTGCTTAATTGTGGCAAATTTTAGGAAACACAGGCAGAGCTCTATCTTATATCTCATCATCCAGGTGAAGTAATTATAGGGGCATTAGCTAGTATAAATTCTTTTGCTTTTACAGGATTTTCCATAATTAACAGTATCTTAGAAGCTTTATCATAAATCTTTTATTGTATTTCGAAGTCACTGCTGAAAGAAAACATTAATTTCTTAATGATAACAACTTCTAATAATTTTATTTCATAGCAATGGAGTAAGCACAATTGCTGCAGGAGAACTGGCCAGTTTGGCTGTGACTTAGAGCAACCTGACTTGCCAGTGGGTAACCTGTAATAGGGGTTGCTTTTTCTTAAATACTAAATGTTTTTATCTCCTGACCCATCTCTATTTCAAAACAGTCAAAGCAGCACTTGCACTAAAAGTTCAGGATGTGAAACAGCATACCAGAGGCAGAAAGAAAAAACAACAAGGCCACAAGTAGATTTATCTGATAGCAGCTATTTTTAGAAAACCTTCTAAGGCTGATTTTCCTAAACAGGAGGTCAGATGTTTGCTGCACTAAAGCAAAGCTCCCAAAAGAGTGAAGTCAGCACGAGGAAAGCATTCTTTCTGTCAATTACACTAAAGTCATAACTCAAAAGTTGGAGAGGAGGAGAGTATCTGTGCGGTGTCGGGGAAAGAGGTGAATCCTCCGTATAATGCTCCATAGGAGACAGCTTCTGAGTTTGTATATATTTGGTGATATGAGCCAGTGCAATTTACCCCTGGATGCAGGAATAAGGACTAAAACTAGTCTCTGTCAAAGTGCTGGTTTGCTACTTTAATTGCACTTACGTAAGAGTTTTTGCCAACACAGGTATATTGGTTGGACATCATGCCCATGGCACTGCCAACAGACATTTGTGGCCTGAGCTTGGCCTGAGCAAGAGCTTCAGTGCCACTGAGGTTTGTCACTGGTTACTCTTCTGTGGCATCTGTGGGAGAAAACCCAAGTGGCAAACTGCAGGGATATGTGCAGCAGCAGCTTCACTACCAGTTTTGAAGGTGGATGAGTGCCTGGGGAAGTGGAATGGCTGTCCCATCGTGGCTGCTACGACTGCTCATAGCATGCAGTCTTACTGTAATTATCTTGGGAATAAAAAGTCACATTACTTTGGGTCTACCCTATGTGCACAAAACAGCGGTGCACAAGGCGTGCACTAACTCACAGCTGAGCCTGGTAAGAGTCTGCAGTGAAAGGAAGCCTTAGAAATTCCTTGGCTGTTTTGGGTTTTCATGAGAAAACTCATCATTTCTACGTGAGGGAAATGTCTCTCATTTTTGTTTTAGTTTAAACAGTGGTTTTTGAAGGTCTTGTAAGAAAGTCCTGTGTGTTTCTGTGCTTGATCTGGAACTGATCAAAAGAAAATACTGGACTATAATATTTTTAAGTATCTAGATGAAGATTTAATCTAAAAAAAATCCTGAGAGAATGTCAAAATCCTACGAGGACATGTTAGTCTTCCAGGGATCTGTTAATTAATTTCTGTGTGAATGACTCATTCTTGATCTTAAAGCAGGAGGAAGGGTTCCTGACGTAGGTTGAAGACGTTAGCCTGGAAACAAGCAATTGCTTGAGCTGACAGGCATTTCTGATTGATTAAAAAAAAAAAAAAGGAGTTGAATTTTGAGTCTGTGAAGCAGCTATATTTAAACAAATGCAGAGATAATACATCCCTTTACTTTCATTTTGAGGTAAACTCATCAAGATCAACCTTCCTCTCCAAACTCATGAGATGGGTTAATCTCATCATGTTCCTCTTTCCTGTAAAACTAATGTTTTCTTTCCCATTCCCTGACTTTTTTTCTCTGGATTGGTGACAAACATCGTTTACCTTAAAATAAAAATCCACACACAGACACACATGAAGACAAGGCTTACACAGTTTTTTTGTGCATGTGTGACCATCTTAATCCAGAGGTACCATTGGTTCCTAATATGTTAGGCACCAATCCAGAGAGTACATAAATGCCTCCGGCAATGTTTTTTGTACACGTGAGGTTGCAGGTTATGCAAAATTTCAACTTGGTCAGACAAGTATTTTCAGTACTTTGTGATTTACCTATTTTCACTATTTTTCACACTCAAAATTATCAACACTTTGTATTACAAACAAGGTTTTTAAAGTGTCAAGCTAAACCCACACCATAAGCCTGCGATCCAGTCAAAACCTAATTATAGCTTTAATTGCAGCCTGCAAATGAAATTATGCTGCCTGAGTTGAAGGATAACTTTAAAGCAGAAATGACTGAGTGGTTCCCCCTTTTTTAATGAGTTGCTCATGAGTTCTCCCTTTAATCTTTCTGAGGTGGCTGTACTTTGACATTTCATAGAGCAGAATAACGATGGCAGGAACATTTCTGTCAGCTATTGGCTAGGAAGTAATCTTTTGGGTTCTGCATGATTTGACACGGTCTTCAGGGGCACAAGTCAATACACCTTTGGAAGGAAAGCCTGAACAAAATGTAGTACACTCAATACTGTCCTTTCTACATTGAAAATTACTATCAAGTAATCAAATCTGGTGATAAAGATGAGGTCTCAGACCATTTCGGAAGTAAGTAGGTCCTGAAGACTTTCTATAAACTAGTCCTGATTTATAGAACAATAAATTTTTATGATTAAAATGATATTTGTTGTTGGTTTCAGCTGTATTTTTTAGCTGAAAAAACAGATGCCCTATACTTGTTGGTTGTGTAGGGCATGTTTAACTTTTTTTTTTTTTCTTTTTCCTGAAAGGAGAACATTGAAACTAGTTTCCTGGAACAGATGAATCAGATTTATGCTATCTGATGCTTTTCAACTGACACATAGATCAAGATGCTGTTTATACACTCAGAACACGTATCTTCTCTCTATTCGGTTATCTTTGTTATCTGTTTTTTTCCTTGTAGAAAGCTCAAGGTCAGAAAACTGTTGTGTACTGTTGTGTACACCAATTTTTCACTAGATGTAAGAATACTTTTTTTGCATAAAACGTTTAATTATAAAAAATAACTCGTTGGCCTTGCAGTAGCAACTATTATTTGTAACCCCAAATTCCCAAAGCAGTTTAAATCCTCAAAGCATTTTGATAAACTTAGTCTTTAGATGTTACTGTATAGATACAGTCTTACACTGAAGTTGGCAAGTAAAACCACAGTTGTAAGGTAAGGCAGTAAATATGAAATGCATAACATTGATCTATGTCTTTAAAGGAATTATTTTGTATCATTTGACTAAGAGCACAATTATCAGCCCAGTTAGAGCAAGAACTTATTTAATTCTAAAAGGAGTTGAATTTTACTTTAAGTCATATACTATCAATGAAAAACCAGAACTAAGGTGCAAAAATATGAGGGTTTTTTTTTTGTTTCACTTCAGCATATTAGGAATAATATATTAGCATATAATTAGGAATTATACTGTTCAGGATATAGAAATCAGTCTATGGCTACATGTTTAGTGAAATTCATGTCTTCCATGATAACAGTTGATTTCTCCAGGGCATTCACCTTTAAAATACATGGGGAAGATGGTGTGTAAAGTTTGCAATTTGTAGTTGATCTCTGCTGGGCAGACCCGTCTATCTGTGTGCTGCACATTGCCAGTTCTGGAGCCCCAGCCACGGCTGCCTTGAGCTTTCCATTGTGCAGATAATTTGCAGCCCTAAGCAGAAACATGAACTTTTTCGTCATGGTTCACTGGCAATTTTATCATTATATTTATACAGCAAGCAAGCTGACGACTCAAACTCCCGCAGAAAGTGGCAGGGCACAGATCTGTAGGCATCTTTAAAGAGACAGCTTTGGTAAATTATAATGGAGATTTTTTTCTCTTGTTCTAGCTGATTGAAATAACAATAAGGCATGAAGAGAAACTTATGCAGCCATATGGGCAAATCCTGATACGATTTCATATTGCATGCAAGATTTAAAAAATTGCATTATCCTCATGCATGACACAAGCTTGGTTATCAAATCTCCAAACTGTGAAATGAACTCTGTCTTCATAAAACATTTACATTTGCACTATTTCTTCTCTGAAGTGAAACTCTTGAGCTGCAATATCACTTGAGCTCCTATTCTTGCTTGCAGTAGTTTTTAATCCTATGTCAAACTTCACTATTCAGAAGTTATGAGACAAGTTTAGAACATTAGGTTAAGAATAATGAAATTAGAAAAAAGTTTTTAATGGTATTCTTATTATGATTTAGAGCCCACTTCCTTAACCTTATCTTTGCAATGAAGAAAAAAAAAAAAACTTACCAAAATTCTCCCCATAGCTCTAAAACTGCTCATGGAATTTTTTGAAGTGTGACTTTTATAGAAATACCAAACATAGTGAGATTGAAAGGCAAAGTATTAGCTTGAAATGCCCATATCATATTCTGGGATCAAAGAACTGTTAATCAAAAAAACCTGTCTGAAATGGTATTTTTGAAATTTCTGAAGTTACTGCTGGAATCCCTATGTGATGCAGGAAATAAAATTATTATCACAGGGATCTGGAAATGTGATCACATGGTCACAGAATAGTGGTCTCTGTCCTTGAAGGTAAAGTTCAGATTATTTGGGTAGGAAAGATAAGAGTAATCCTCCTCTACTTGGTCCATACCTAATCTTCTGAAGTGGAGAAGGGTGTCCTGGAAACTGGTTTATGCAGAATATAATTTTTCAGAGAGATCCCCACATGTTTTAATTTCCATATGGGAGCTCTAAAGTAACATTCCCATGGTAATGGATCCCAGTTTGGAAAATCTGTCTTATGATATCATTGTATTTTAAAATGGTCAAAATCTTTTAAGGGAGCTGTAAATGAGGAGAGACTCAATAGCAGAAAAAGTGGAGAAACAGATGGATTTGTGAGTGAGGCATGTGGAATAGGAGTAGGGACATTCACTTCTACTATTGTATTAACCATGTACTGCCAGTATCAGCTATATCTGATTTCCACTCTAAACTGAGGGAAGTACACAGAGGGTATTATGGAAAGTATCCTTTGGGCAATTTTGACAATAAATAAAATAAGCCTTTTCATGCACAAAGAAAATACCAATTTCTCTTCATGGACTCTCAGGAGAGTTTAGATGATATGGTGCAAAAATCTGCAATTCTAGCAATACCTTCCTTACCAGAGGTGAGACTAAAGTTCAGAACTTCTCATGCATCTTTGAACTCTTTGAAAAAACTCCAATAGCAGCATTCCCCGTGAAACTGTTTTCCTGCACTGCTCTTTGGTAATTATTTGGTAATTTCCTTTAGTTTAATGTATAAATTCTTCAGGTGAAACTATCAGAAGGCACCTCCACCAAACGTATAACGAGTTGGTGAAAAAAAGAGAACTGTCAAAGTTGTTTCTATGCCAACTTCTCAATTCAGCTCTACAGCTTATTTTTATTTTTTTACATATTTCCTCAATTAAAAAAAAGGAAACAGGTTTGAAGGGTTTTATTACCCAGTAATTTCTGATAATGTGCTGAAAAGAACTCTCATATGAATTTTGATGAAAACTGAATTATTTCTCTAAAACATTGCTAGCATTGAGTAATACTGAATAGTTTTTGGAATAATCTTTTTCAATGTGTCTTGAGAAGTAAACCAAGCTGTTCTTTATGCACAGATACTTCTTGCAGCCAAATGACAAGAATCAATCTTAAAGTCAGTAGCGCAGCAATCTGTTGCATTTCACCAAATATTTTTGCAGCTCACAAGCTGTTGGGATCCTGACTTGTACATGGCACTTACAATTGCTCACGCAGGCATACAAAAACCAGGTCAGGGATTGTTGATAGAGAAGCCCTTGTCAATCCCCAGCTCACAGGGGGCTGCAGCACACCTCCAGGGAGGTAGCAGCTTCTTTGGCTGGGTCAGGCTGAGCGAGGTGCTGCCAAGGCTGAGCCAGCCGGAGGGGAGCTCACACAGTCAGCACATCACTGGCTGGGAGCTGGGTCCATGTGGTCAGCATGGTGGCAGCCTGGCTGCACGCCTGGGCTCAGGGGATCTTGAGGAAAGGCCTGAGTTTTTGCAGCTTGGCTATGGAAAGTTCTCTGATTGTAATTAAAGCGGATGAATGGGAAAGGAAAAGCTGGGGAGCATCAAACTCGCATAACCCGTTTCAATCTCTTCTAGCTAGCTATTCCCAAATAGCTGCAGCTAAGATAGGACTTACAACTGCAGCCAAAAACTTCAGGGCTTGGCAGAACAGGGGTTCTCACAGCTTGCTGTGACAGGAGTCAGACAAGGTATTCAAGAGGAGTCAGGAATTCCTTAACATCCATAATAATGAACATCTGCTCTCCCATACAAACAAACAAGAAATACTGCACTCTGCAAGAAAGTAGAGATGTTCTCATAACTTCGAGTCTGCTGTCTGGTGCTCAGCTGCAAGTTTAAAACATTATTTCTCCCCTGTCCTTTAGCACTAGGGTTTAGCTTTCACAGACATGACCCCCTGCCCCAGCACTGGTTCAGTGCAGCAAGGGACAGCACAAGGTGTCCCTCCTAACAGAGAAACAGGCTTTGCAAGAGCTCCACTGCTGATGATAGACAGCTATCCTACTTACTAACTGCCCAGATATGCCTTTCTGGTTCTCACCCTTTCATCTGTAGCTGGAAAGCTGGTCATACATTTGTGGTTGAGAGTTCTTACTTGTCCTTTAAACTGAGTTGTGGTAGAGGGGGGGGGGGGAGCTGGCTGGGAGGCAGAGTTTCAGACTGTGGCTGACCACTTTCTCTTGGCCAACACTTCCAAAACAAGCCACAGTATGACCCTGGAAAATGTATTAGATGGGAGTTTTACAGCAGTTATCTTCCTGTTGGCATTTTCCCTTGGTATGCTTGGGCCCTGTGCGTTTAGGCTGAAATAGACAAATATCAGAAGCATAAATTAATTGTGGCAGTCAATGGTTGTTCTGTTTTGAAATATCTATACAATGTAAGTACACGTGCAAAATACGGTTGCAAAGAAAAGGTCTATCGTGTCCTGCTGTAGAAATCACTGCAGGGCAAGTCTGAAATGCTCTCTTGCAACAAACCTTTAATTCCTTGGTCTTATGCATGAAGCAGGAAAAAGATGCAAATGGAGGAGTTAGTAAAGTAAATGCTTGCTGTGTTCTTCATTCATTCAATAATTCACTTATTCCTTTAGGTATGGGTAATGACAAAGTTCAGTAATGCAAAATGAGAGACGGAGCACACAGAGGTCATCATCACCCCTTTGTCATCCACTGGTACATACTGCAGTTGCAAAGTTACAGTGAACTGATGGGGAAGTGTAACAAGGCAGATCTGTGAGAAACAGTTTTGTAAGTACAGCACTCCCAAGTAACTTTGCATGTTGTTTGTTTCAAATGTAACTCACCACTGAAAGCAGAAACAGCAAAACATAGTGGGGAAGAACGGAGGAAGTTCAGGACCTTCTAATCTACAGTCTGCTAAGTGTTGCATCCTATCTCTAACAGAGAATCAATTAAACACCTATTTGCAGACACAAACAAACCCCCTGCTGTATCAGGCAACAATCAAAAGTATTTAATTAAAAAAATTAAAATAATCAATGGCCACCTGTGCTAAGTGTTGCATCGTATGAACAGAGTATTTTGAACATATTTTAGAAACACATAATCTCAAAACCAGATCTACAGCACTACAAATTTACTATGAATAATATATGTTCATTAGAAAAAAAACCCCAACCATCTTCCTTACCTGCTATTGCTTCCAGACTAGGGATTGCAATTGTGCTGTAAGTGCTAATACATTTACAGGACCATGTGTGAACTAAGGTCTCCTCCGCATTTTCCAGGCCTGGCAATCTGTCCATGAAGAAAGAGCCCCATTTTTTAGACACAAAGTAAGGAACTTTGATCTGATCTCCCTGAAAGAAAAATAAGTAAATAAATATGTAAGCTTAAAATTGTCCACAAGTATTAGTTTAAGGAACTCTAGTGTTTTTCTGATTCTCTGGGAAGCCTGTATTGTATCTCAGGAGCAATGTGGCTTTAAAATATAAAGACAATAACAATAAAAGAACAATCTTCTTCTCATAAGTCCCCAAGTTCCTGTTATACAATTCATGGATTCCCGAGGACATAAAAATTTAACTTTTTAAACCTTTTAAGAAAACCCTTCTATTTTCCCTGTTTTTCTCCTTTCGATACTGTGAATTGCTTGCTTTCCTTCTCTGCTGGAGAGGCTGTGTTACAGCTGGGATCTCCTCCTGGGGGAAAAGCAGCTTCCTGATGCTGGGTGGAGTAACTGCAAAGAATGCATCATGCCACCTGTGTTATCTGCCTCTGCGCTGAGGAATGAGTGAAAGCAGAGCCACAGAATCCATGGAGAGATATTCAGTTGCCTAGAAAATTGTGGAATATTAATTTTTAAATATATATTTTCAGACTACAACATCTAGACTAATTATGTTTTAAAGAAAGCATTAAAGCAACATTGGGAAAACTGACTTTTTAGGGGTTCATCTTGAAACCTGCTATATACTGCCACAAGCAATCAGAAAAAAATGCCAGGACACAGCTACAGAAAGATGAAAAAATGAGAAAACCACTACACTGTAGAAAATATGGTAAAGTCATTTGTGTGCAAATTAACTTCTCAGACCTGCAGAAGACAGAACAGATACCAGTTCTGGTAACAGTAGTGGGTGCCTCCAGGTTTGTGAACTTTTTTACTTTATTCTCCATGTAACTCCTCTCTTAACAGTTTTGAGAATCTGCTGGAATCATTTGTGTTTATGACAGAGGCCTGTATCTTTTGATCACAAGGAAGCTGTTGAGGCAGCCAAACAGACCACACCAGTAAACACAGAGCCACTCTCTCCATCAGTCTGTGTTACAGTTTTTCCTCTGAGTATAGCTGGGCAGAGGGGGAGGAAGTACTGATTTCAACAAATGTAGATTTTAATTTCTGACTTCTGATATAAATGAACTGTAAAAAAATGTCCTGTCTTTTGTTTCAAAGTAAGCATTTAACTCAAGTCCTGGATTTTTTTTTGTTTTGTTATTTATTAATTTTTATTTGTGCCTTGCATATAGGGACAGCATGTTACCTTCTTCTTTTTTCCCCATCAAATCTTATCTTTCCATACAAATCTCAGGACTTTACATCAGTTATAATTAAGTGTAGATGCTCTGATGAATTAAAATCTGTTTGCCAGCTAGATGACACATGCAGAAAACTCTTAAGGCTGTTAGAGCTGTTCAGGTAATTAATCAAAACAAGCCCAGTACTGGCTCACATAAGCTTTTGTACAAAAAGACAGGGCCCTGTTTATTGACAGGAGGTAAGATGTGAGAGTTCTGCTTTCTAAAGTGGATGGTTAGTTCAGTAGACAATAAAAATGCAACCTGAGGAAATGAACTGATTATTTTAGATTTACAACCCAAGCCCTCGGTGAAACCAAAACCAGTTAGATATGAGACTTGTCAGCTGGTGCAGAGCTCCCATCACTTTGCTACTGGCCTATCTCCACATGTCAGGGCAGGTCTGGCAGGTTAAATCTAAATTTGAAATCTGGAAAGCGTAGTTGAAACTTTGACCACATCCTCAGAGAAATATCAGACCTTGCTCCCCCTTCCACCCCTAACTGGTGCCCTGAAGATGTCCTTATCTCACCTGCAGCACACATCACAGCCTGCAAAGAAGGACAGACCATGCAATCTGTACATCTGTGAAATGAGGCAAAAGTCTCCTCTTGCTGTGGCCACTCACATGCCTGGGGTCACATGCCCAGCAGTGAGGGCTGAGCTCTGGAAGATGCATCAGCCACACCTGCAGAATTTGCTCTCACAGCAGGACAGTAGATCCGGGAAAGTGCTGGGCAATCCCTCTTTCTCATGCAAATCCCCCAAGCATATGGGTTTGCTGTAAGGCACACTTGTCAGACAGCAGCAGGTGAGATGTTGATTGTGTCAGTTGATGTTACAAAGCCTCAAAGAAAACATCTATACTGCAGGGAAATAGGGATGGTACCAGAAATCCCCAAGTTTCAGGGCCTTCCACAAAGTCAAAACACCTGGAATACTTACTATCCCCTTTGCTTTGCTAACTGCAGACAAATAGGGCCTGTTAACAGAGCAGACAGAATCTGTTAATAGGGCCCTTGTGTAACACTGATTTGTCAGCTTACAAATGACTTTTCTAAAACACAAATTAGCAGGGAGCTGAGCTCTGAAGTTTTTCTACATTTGGCATAGAAATGAAAGAAATAAAGATGTAAGAAGTGAAAGATCAAGCTGTTAGTATTTTTAAGGGCTTTATCTAGATGCAGATTTGCCATCTATGCCATCGTCTTTGTACCAAGCACAGAGCATAAGGAATACCTTACTGCATCCAATATAAATGGTGGTACTGATTATTGTATGCTTTGTTCCAAGGTAGTAACACCACCACTGACTCTTGATGCCAGAAAACAAAATCAATGCTCAAAATACAGTTTTGCTGGTGTAACACTAAGTGTTTGAGATGTTTCTGTCAGCACAGCTGTGCTGGCCACAACAGTGGGATGTCCCTGAATTACATGCCCATGCTGGGTGTGCAAATGGACAAACCACCACTGGTCTGAATTTTGTTGCACAGAACCTGTTCTCCTACACATCATGCAAATATAAAACATCGCACCCATGATTATTGTACCTAAACTACAGCAGGGATCACTATAAGCAGACTTAAATATACTGCACTTCAGGGTATTGCCCTAAGAATATTGCTTTAACTCACCAAACTTCACAACAGCCCATCAGGCTGTTCCTGAGAGTACTGTTAGATTTATGTCAAAGATAAACAGGAAAAAAGAGACAAACAGAGCCAAAAGGCATAAAGTAAATAGCCTTGTCTATCGTCACACCAAGGGAGGCAATTGTAATTCAAGCAGATAACAGCCCAGACCTCTACAATGAGCCAGTCACTATTGCAAAAATTAAGTTCTCTCTTCTAACTACAAAATGATCGTATATATCCACCAATTAATTCTTTGATTTCTGCTCCATTCATTCATCTAGCCCAAGGTTTTTACACACTGACAGCTCCTCTGTAATAATTTTCCTCGAAATCCTGGGACAAACTCCAGCTTTTCTTTGAGTTTTCATTGATGGAACTGATCACACAGTTAAAGAACAGAATGCAAAACCAAAGCCTCCAGCCAAAGAAACAAACCCCCAGCTCTGGGAGGGAGGGAAGTCTTGTTTCAACACAATGCTTTGTATTTTTATTCACCCTGCATGCTGCAATTTACTTAGGAGCCAAGTAACTGCATAAATAGTTTCTCATTTGCTATTCTCTTGCTTATTTGGTTATGACTCATGTACTTAAAAGAACTGCAGTTCTTACCATAATTTCACAGTGTATCTGGCTTATATCATGCATTTAATTGCAGGCAAAAGGCAAAAACTGCAAATAAAAATGGAAATCACAAGTCTCCCACTTCGTGTGTGAGGAGGTTGTTTTCTTCCCTTCTCTCTGTTAGTGGTGAAACACCAGTCAAACAACTAAAACCGGTTTTTGTAATTTCTTTCTGAAACATGCAATTGCCAATTAAAATAATACTTCATTACTTTAATAGCATTTTGTAAGAAGTGATGGAATTGAGAATTGCATCATGTATTAAGTTTTCAGTCCCTCTCTGCACACACAGCATAGCATGGAAAATCTACAGTAGTAGTGTATTTTTTATTGCCAAAGAATGCTAGGTCTGATTAACCAGATGAAATCTAATCTGTTTGTGACTAATTTTCCAGAAACACCTGACTTTGTACAATCCTTTGAGTTGGCTTTTTTCCCTTCTTAATCAAAGGGTTAATGGGAGAAGTTGCTTGGGGGAAATGAAAATAAAACTCTCACAGGCTTGTAAAGGGAGTCCCTTTGAACTAGTCCTGTTAAGTTAGTGGTGTCCAGTCAACTGCAGAGGTATGGATGTGACCTGTTGTTCAGACTCCAGTGAGCAGCATGGTAATGAAATAACACCACTGACCTGCCATGGCCCCCCTGGTTCAGGTTCCTTTAATCAACGCAATTCATTTCTCCCTTGCTTGCTTGCTGTCACTGGTAGCGGATGTAAACGGAACAGGGGTTGTGTGTGGTAGGGGTGGTGTCTCCCTGAGATATTGCAATCTCTTATCAAGAATGCTGCAGTGCCAGTGAAATGTCAAGCACCTGTCTAAAAGTCTCAATTTGCTGCTTGACAACTGCTGTGATAGAGAAGATGGATCTTGCGAGCAGTCGAGCAGAGGTGTTGCAACCAGGGAAAACCAAATTGTCACTGTGGGCTTGGGAACACATAAACCCACTACTCTTTCTTTGTACTTCCAGGAAAAGAACCACTTTCTGTCTCTCTGTTTAAAAATGTGTGCTTCAAAAGCATATATTGAACATGCTTAAGAAATCACCTTGAACAAAACCCTGGAAACCTTGTAGAAATGTATGTTTTATGCAGCAAAATCTCCAGTCAGAGAATGAACAAATTTATGGAGGAAAATGAGTTATTTTTAAAGCATTAACTATTTAAATCAAATTGTATTAACCTTTAAATGCTCCTGGCTTTTCCTCCCCTACCTCCCCTTCCTACTGAGAAATACATTCTCTTGATAGGATATTGAATTATTTTGTCTTCATTTTTGTTTTTCCTACACCCCAGGAAAAAGTCTAAATATTAATGATTACATTTCCTTATTTCAGTGACTGAAATGTCCTTGTCTGTCCTTAGTTTAGAAATCAGGATAGTGTGGGAAAATATGAGATAGGTCTATTAAAAAAATAAAATACAGATATCACATCGATACTGTTTTAGTCCCATTGAAGATACCCTTTTCTCTATTAAAATCAGTAGCTTTTATAACTCTTAGATTAAAAACATACCAAGTACAAACACACTCCCCAAATCTATTGATAAGTTAGCTTTTAACCACAAGGAGTAATTATTTTAAAAGAAAAATCAAGTTTAGTGTTTTACAAAGAAAAGTGTGAAAAGCATATGCCTCTCCCTGCAATTAGAAGAAAAATGACCTATTTATTTAATAGCATATGAAATAAAGAGACACTCCAAATGGAGAGTGAAGCTTCACTGTAGTTCCTACCCACATGGGACATGCTGGAGGTACAGTGCTGCCTCATCATACATCTCAGTGCTGTTTCCTACCTACTTTGCTCTTTGGCAGCAGAGGAAAGGATAAACTATAGTATCTTCCCCCTTCTGTGGGAGAATTACAGGGTTAAAGCAATGCTAAGGCCCTGCTTCCCAATTGTGATCAAACTGAAAATCACATTATTTATCTGAGGTAACTATCAGTAAGTCTGCGGGGCCAGGTTTTGAAGCAGTCCCTCTTAGCTGAGCACAGCTGTCACCAAAATAACAACCTGTCAGGGAAGCAGCAAATTAAAAGTCCTTTGTATATAAGGAAAGCACAAGCAAACCACATTTCACACAGAGGGAAACCAACCTTTAAAACAATGTAATACAAATTCCTCTGTGTTTACAGTTAGCCACAACACACAAGGAGATGTCATGAACTCAGCAGCGTTCTGGTGTTGGACTTCTGATAAGTGGGCATGAAATTTCTCCTTGTGGCATGGAGGGATCTTGTTATTAAAAATGTTTTTGCTAATGGAGAGCACATACAGCTCCTTTCCTGAGCTAAATGGCTTAGCTGCAGGGAGAGATGCTGTGCCACCCATGCATTGCTGAGCTGGGACAGAACAGCACCCTCCTGGTAAGACAAGGAGGACACATCTGTGGGGGATGCTGATGCTGCCAGCAGCCTGGTAAGACAAGCAGGTTCATTCTTAATGCAGGTGATATGAGACATTTTTGTAATTTACTTTATTCTGTTCCAGGAAACATCTGCAGGAACTCTTACCTCATATTTTCCTTTCTTCTCCACAGGCTCAGATTCAGCCTTTGCAGGCACTATACCTTTGTCTCCTAGAAGCTCCTCTAAGATGAAGACAGTTTCCCAGTTGCTATAGTGACGAGCTGGGAAAATATCTGAGTGCATACTGTCACCAAAATAAACAACCTGTGAGGGAAGAAGCAAATTAGAAGGTCATTGCGTATGAGGAAAACACAAGCAAACTGTATTTCACAGAGAGAGAAAAAGAGCCTTAAAATGGCCTAATAAAAATTCCTCCATGTTTACACTTGGTCATGACATGCAGAGATCCTATTAATGTCAAGTTTGGGGTTTTATCTTCAACCAACTCCATAAGGGAAATGCTGGCCCCACACAGCCTCCTTACTCTTGTCCTCCAGGGGCATTGGGAAGGGATGCCTAACTGGAACCAGCAAAAGGAAGTGTGAGTTTTTTGACTGGCAGAAATAGCCTGACAGGAAGCAGTGGAAAAGACTATCAAGAAAATACATTAAACTGGAACAAGTTTTAGACTACGCTGGAAACGAGAACATGAAGGACTTCTTGGTGACAGAGAACTTTTCTGTGTCCATGCAGAAAGTTATTCAGTATGAGAAATGTTGTCACACCATCTTTAGTGGCATTTTCACCTATCCAAACCTGTACTTAAAATAACAAAATCCCAGTTTTCACTGATGCCATCTTTTAATCTATATGATGTATTTTCTCAGGGATATTTCCTGATTACAACCTGATTCTTCCCAAGGCTTCTGAAATGCTTAACCATGCATACAGAATAGCACATCTAGAAAGGTTACACATGCTATATTTATCTAAGAAGACAAATATGCTATTTCCAGGTCTGGGCTGCAGGCTGCTAGACAGCAACAAGTGAAACAAGAACAGAAGTTGTGACCACATCAAAAATTTTAATAAAAGTTTGTCTGGTGAATTCTTGACTAAAATAGGGGTTTTTTTTGGAAATATTTACTCTCACTTTTAACATACCTTGGGATCCAACTTGCCAGTCATCTTCTTCAGTAGATCATAAAGCTGGAGAGCATTACCTTGGGAATACCAACCAGGCTTGTCCAGTGAAAGCAGAGCCTCCTGTTCCTCGTCATTCTCTGAAATCACCAAGCAAAATTGCATGCTGTTAGTGAGACCAGCCCAACCTCCTGTACTTGTGAGATGTGTGAAAAGCTGCCTGTGGACAGCTGGTCTATTTTGACATAAAACCAGCTCCAGTGTCTGGCTCAAGTTCTGGTACTGACTGTGGATTCAGTCAAGGTGTTTGGTAGCTGGGGATAGGCAGACATTTGTGAGAAAAGAAGCAGCTGAGCCTCATGTGCACTGGCTACAGAAGAAGACTTAAGGAATTAAATTCATGGGCTCTGCTACCCAAACACTGTAGCAGGGAAGGCAGGAGACCACACAGACCAGGCTGATGGAGCTGCTACAGATGAAGGTGAAACTATGAGATGAAACAGACTTTGACAGCATGTTCCTTGCCACTCATAAAAATGACCCACAGTTTTCAAACACAGCCATAACCCCAAGAAAACAGAATGAAGTAGCTCTTAAGGGCGTTCACCAGCCTTAGCTCAGCACAAACAGTGAGCAATTCCAGTTATCATCCAATTTTGAAGAAATGATGACTGGAAAAATGATGAGTGGACAGCAACTCCAGTGCTGCTGATGGTGGTATAATCCACACTGACATGTATCCACTCTGGCAGTGTCAGCAAATTAGAAAAATCAATAAAAACTGAAACTCCTTGGTCATCACCCAGCTCAGCCATAGGCTTTGTCTCTGGCTGGTTCCAAAGCATGGATCTGTCCCAGTGTGCACATAACCCTGTTGCTTTCTCAAACCCATGTGCTATTGCCAGATGAACTCCTTTTAGCTTCCTGCTGGAGCCAAAATAGTAGTCTCAATGAACCGATAAACTACAATTTCATCAGAAATATTAATATTCATGTCTTTTGTCTATTGAACTGGTGAAACAAAAGGTTGATTTTTTAATTTAGTCTCAAATGTGTTAATTTTATGCTAGAGACAGAAACCAATACAATACTTACATTTGACTTAGGTGTAACATCAGAACTTCAGTTTTTCTCTTGCTTTATTTTAATTTTTCAAAGTACTTAAAATGTTTTAAGAATAAGAGGAAAAGAGCAAGTTCTACTTGGTTAGAGACTGCTGAAAGCTGAAATGCAAATTCTGGAGAATGGTGAAATCCAAATTTTGGAGAATGATGAAATGCTAAGACAGCTTTATGTTTTAGAGAACTGAAGATGTACATGGTGCAATACACTGGTCTTTGAAAGAAATTCAAAAAGAAGCAAAAAGATGGGTACATGGAGAGAGGAATGAAACCATTCCTTAATATTATGAATCTACAAATTTGAAGAAACAGAGACAAAACAATTCTATATTAAGGGTGTTTTATAAACTACAGAAAAACAAGGAAATTCAAAGCTGACATTAACAATTCATGTAGAACTTGTGGGGAAATGTCTTTTCCTTTGTTCTTCAGGAATGAAACAATAATTACAATAATAATAAATAAGATAGCATCCATTAAAAAAAAAATCCTAATTTCCTGACTATTAAAACCTTTGATCAAACAACTTTTGAGGAAACAGAAGTTGTCATAATAGCAAATTTATTTTATTTTTCTTGTATTTTTAGACATATTTGGATGGTTGGCTGAACAAGTAGACACAATCTCCAAATGACATCGGCATAGAAAAAGAAACTTATGAAAACAACTCTTGTGAGATGTTATAAAGTTCTTTGAAATTTGTGAAGATTTGTAGAGCTATCAATATCTCTCCATTCAGTCAATCAGGAAAATACTGGAGAAAAATGGAGCTTTTCTGAGCAGCATTTTCAGAATAATGACATTGCATTTGCAAACAGGAGCCCTATATATTATAGCAGCTTCAGAAGACTCGAACAAAGAGCAAAACCCTCCTTGCTACCTCTATGGAATGCCATGAGGGGAAGTCCTGACTGGAAAAATTCACTCTAATTACAAGGTAGAAGACTTCTCTCTCTGTGAGAGCTATTACTGTCACCCCTAGCAATGGGATTCATCTTACTTAACTCAAGGCATCCAGAATTTAGGCTTCTAAACCACAGTTACAGTCTGAACTAGTTGGCCAGGACCCTGTGGTAGGCAAAGGACAGTGCAACAAGCATTTCCTAGGGGTGCCAGCTCTGGATAAGGAAAGGATTTAATTAAGTTAGAAACTTTGCTTTTAGGCAATGAAATAGAAGGAGGCAGCAAAACAGCACTGAGATGTCTAGTTCATTATGGGAACACTTTAGTTTTGGAAGGAGCTTCATATATCTGAGGAACTATGAAAGGTCCTTTAAAACATTTGAGTTGTAGGGCCACTGGGATAACGACTCTAAATGGAAAAACCTTGCCTTGAACCATCTCATATGGCTGCCTGTGCTCACACATTGACGGGTGATTGTGCCAATTTTATTACTGTAATCTGAAGTGGAAGGAAATGGATGCTGTTTCAGTTGTGATAAGTCATTAACAAGAACAGTTTCTAATTCACTTACATTTGTCCAGTGGCAAAATATAGCTAAGAAAATTATTCTTCAGCACCGCCTTTCAAGGCTTTTTGTAGAAGTTCTCCATGTAAAAATTGATACACAACAACTTAAAAATCCCATCAATGACACCACTGGCTCTGGCCTTGTATCCTTCAGATGGCAGCTACATGACAGTGTTGAAGATATCTGCAAATTTCCTTCAAAATGTGATTATGGTAGTTCCTAATATAAATTAGATATTCCAAGCTGAACACTGGCTACACTCAGTCAAGACTAAAATTGCTGCTGACCTTCTTTCCACTTTGCTGTTATTGATTCTTAAAAGTTCATTCAAAGGTCAGAAATGCTATAAATATTCTTCCAGCAGGAAGCAACATACATAGGCGGGGATGCTTTAGGTCTTATAAGCAAGGAGAAGGAGATGTCCTGACTATTTCAAATAGACTGGATATCCAAAAAGAATTTCTTTGATGATTTGGACAGAGTGATTTGCTTCCTTCTGAAGCCTCATGTAAGACTGAGACCCAGATTTTCTGGCTACAGCCTGAAAATGTGCCACATCAAGAAATGTAAAGGTACCAAACAAGTAAAATTAAAATAATCAAACCCAGAAAATAATTCTGTTAAAACGTTTGCCCAAACCTAACTGTGATTCAGAGCAGTCTTCCTGAGGGGAAGTTACTGTTCCTTTTTAAAAACAACAAAAGTTTGACTCATGCTGGGGCAATATTTACATTGCTGGGATGGCAATTTTCATATAGCTTTGTCTAACAGCTTGGGAAATGGTTTCTGATTCAGAAATACACTTTCATCACCAATAAAAGAGAAGTTTTTTCAGATAAACCAATTCACTAACAAGACTCAATATCCTTTTTCTTGTGAGAATTTTCTTGCCTACCTTTAAATGTGCATTGCAGCTTTAAAACCTGGCCTGAGGAACATCTGGTTTCATTCTGAATGATTATGCAAAAAGTAATCAGTGAAGCTGATTCTCATTTAAATGACAAGTGATGGTAATTCACTTTGGCAAAGAGTCTCTTTCTGGGAAAGACTTTGCACAGCTTGCTTACTGCCATCTGCTCTGTGTCCTCTTATGGGTTATACCTGCTGAGATGGGAAGGGGCTAAGCCTGGGGATCTATCCCCAGCCTGGCTGGTGTTTACACTGTCAGACCCCAGCCCATGGGATAGGGCTCTTGGTTGGGAGGTTAAGAAAGAAGCTGAGGTGAGGGCAAATTTATGCTTCAACAATTATTCACCTACACTGAGCCATACCTACATCCAGGTTAATTTGCATCAGTTCACCACCCCTGAGGCACCACCCTGTGCTGCTCCTCTGGCTGGGTGCCCTGCAGTGAGTGTTGGCTACACACTGGGCCAGGACCCACCAGTGACTCACCAAAGAGCCTGAGGATAGCTCACATCAACTTGACTGGGCAGATACCATGGAAGAAAGCAATTCCAAGTGCCCAGAGGCCCTGCCAGCCGAAAGTATGCTGGGTTTAACTACAATGCACACACAGCTCCCCTACAGCCCCTCCTTCTGCCCTTCTCTGGGCAGTCTTTAACCCATTTCCACACAGACCCACTTAGACTGGCTATTAGGGCTACTGGCATTTTTTCTCCCTTTGAGTGTGCAGTAGAATGAAAAACACGTGTCAGCTCAGTCACTGCTCGTGCCTGTACCTGCTCCTGCCTCTTCTTGCCCATGGGCAGCTCCAGTGGGCTCCCTCTGCCTGCAGGCACCTCATGCAGATGGTTTAATAATGTTCAGCATGCTGAAGCTCTAGTTACCAACATGGGGGTTATTGTGGAACAAATCCATTTTATGGTCCACAACTATCACACTGATATGCCTCTCTGCAATTTAAAATGCCATTTCTGACCCTGAGGGCATTGATATAAAAGCTGGGTTGTGTTCCAGTCTCACTTGCAAACATGGTCTGATTCAGGATAACATTTTGAGCTCACTTAAGACAAATTCTCCTCTCCAAAAGGGAAATCAGGGTAGGAAAGTGCATCATTTTACAAGGACAAAGGGACCTGCACAGGTGGGTTCTTCCAGTTGTAGAGGTATTACAAGATGGGATGACATAACCTGTAGAGTTTCCCTGTGGGCATGTTCTCCATGAAGAAAGCAAGCACTTCGAGATTCCTGGAGGTAAAACTTCATACCCTATGGGCACCCTTCTTAGGATATAACCCAAAACTCCTGTGTACAGACCAACCAACTTTGCTGTGTGGTTTCCAGGATTCACTCAGGTATTAGTGTGTGTTTCGCCATCCCTGAATGACTTTTGTACCCTGGAATCAGCTGTGGAATCCATCTGCCCATGCATCAGCATTTGCCAGTCCCCTGCCTGACTGCAGGGAAATAGTAAACAACAAATTATTCCCTCAACACGATGTGCTGAAATGAAAGGTTGAGGCTTCCCAAAATCACTGGTGATTTTGCCCATCTCCTATTCTTGGCTGTTCAATTTGGTTTTTTTTTTCCCCCAGAAAAAGCCTGAAGATCACCTCCCCTTCCTGGCTTTGCATCATTCTACCTTTTTTGGAGTAGCTTGTGGTTGGTGAGAGAGGCTGAACTAATCAAAGTAAAAATTCAGTTTTGGAAACTGGAACATGATTTTAAAATTTACATAAAGTGATACACCTTTCTTATGCTTAGCAATCCCAACATGTGTGTGTTTGATCATACGGAGGGCTAAATAACAGTACAGCTGAAAGCTGGCAATGCTCTGGAAAAACATCACAGATAAAGCTGAGTAAAAAACAAAGATAACACCCTGTGGAAAAGAAAATAAACTATTTCATAATAATTCATAAGGACAGTTTATCCCATTACTAACAATTACTTTTCTCAGGAAGGACTTCTATCCTTCCACTATCTTGTAAGGCCTGGTAAGACCAAAGTACAAAATACTGTATTTTCAAATTGCTCAGGACATATATAAAAACCACAGAATCCTCTGAGCCAAAATTTAAAAAAAAGATTTCACATTTTTATTTTTACCAAAACCTTTTATGCTTTTATTAAAATCTGCCTTACTGCTTAAATTGTGCCAAGCAACAGGCTATGTAGGGATAAGACTAAAGCTTTACTTGTTTGTAAAGCTTTAGTAACAAAATCAGTAGTTCCTTTAGAGACGTCAGCAAGTACGTTTCTCTAGAAAGTTTTGATTGTTGTGTTAGAGGAGCTGAAAATAACAGCTCTCTGCAGAGCTTTGTTTTCAAATCTGTCAAAGCATTAACTTTCTGCCTTCCCAGCAGCAGCCTGGCTAACAAAGTATTTCTGTTTAAAACATTGATATAATGAAATACAAGCAAGACCGTTTTTTTTTGTCAGAAAAGAAAAATTACTTTTTGAAAAATGACTCTTCTACAAGTTCATTTTTAATTATAGTTCATGCGCAAATTTGTGAGAGTTTTCCCAAAATTTTATTTAATTGCATTTGTAAACAAGAAAACTTCTACTTTACAAGGGTAAGGGGGACATAAATACATAATTTCACTTCTTCATTGAACATATTTTGTAAGGATTTTTTTTGTTCTGTTTTTTTTAAAATTGGGATTCTTGGAAAGGCACAAAATGGCAACAAACAAAATAAATTCCCTCTCTAGAGCAGTTTTATTTTGGATCTCATTAGTTTCATAAAAAGATCCAGAGCCTTATAAATGAGGTACTTCCAATATTCAGAAAAATAACCATGTTAAAATTAGTACCACAGTCTTCCTAGAGAGCTTCATATAATTATGGAGAGAGACAGGCTTTTCCAAAAAGCATTTCCAATTAAAATAAATTAGGAAAGGCAAGTAATTGAGGAAATAAAATGCCTGACATAAACATTCCAGGAATATAACAGCTCAGTTCAAGCACTTGCTCATAGCTGTTCTTACCAGGGTGTTCATGAGCAGGAAGCAAGAACACGGAGGGAAACAGAGAAGATGACATGAGGGCCATGAGACAGCTCTGCCCTAAACTGTCACTTCAGAAAAATGTGCCAATTTCTCAGCTAAAATCAAAGTGAGACACATAGAGCATCTTCTTTGCACTGTGTTGTCTGTAGTTTATCTGAACCTTCTAGGTCTCTCTAGTAATTACTCCTGAAATAAGGCATATTGAAATTTGCTCTTGAACTATACTTTTCCCCACTGAAAATTGACACTTTAGTGAAATGGGGAAAAACTCCCTGCCATCATTTACCTTGGCCTTAGATTTTAAAAAAAACCCCAAAACCCAAAGACCAAAAAAATAAAAGTTATTTAATCCTCAGTTACAGAAAGACTAAGAATCTTTTCCTTACATATTAATACTTCAGGTATAAAATATATATGAAAACTGGAATAGACAATTTGATTTGAAAGAAATGTATCCCCACAAAGCAATATATGGACCTTGCTGCAAGGGTCCTTTTCTTTTCTTTTTTTCAATTCCCTAAAATATATTATTTCAAATAATGATTGTGTAGGAGACATAAACATGCATAGTTGTCACACATATTCATTTGTCTGAAACACACAATAGACATTTTCATTAACTTTTATATAAAAACTATTTATACAACTAGTATAAACTTGTAAGTATTTCCATTCTTTTTTCCTAACTTTTAACACTATCTCAAATCCCTACTTTAATTTGATTGAATTATTCTGTCTGAAGTTCCAGCTCCAAATATTGTCTGCCTCTGAAGGGGGGCAGTTTTATATCAGTCTTAATGGACTAATTTAAGGTTAAGATTAAATCTTAAGATTTAAGATTCTAAATGCACCAAAATAAATTTGGGAATTAAAAATAAATAAAGAAATAAACAAACCCATGCAGCTCTCTGCCTGTACTGTAACTGTACAAGTATAGCTGCACAGTGGTTACTAAAGCCTTGCTCAGCATTACTAATTAAAAGAACCCCACCCAAACCCACTATTTCTAGAGAAAACTGGATGCTTTAGAACAATCTTTCTTTTTCTCTGGAAATAAAAGCTAACATCTGAGACTACTGAGAGAGGAGTTCTGGCTCCTGTTGATCCAAGAATTCTTTTTATCTCATACTAGCAGAGAAGCATTACATTTAAAAATCATACTGCTATCAAACCCATTTGAATACAGCTGTCAGGGAAGACCTCCCTTGGCATTGCTTCATTTATGTATTAAATAGTGAGTATTTTTATAGGCTATTCATAATACTTGGCATTTCAAGTAACAATAAGAGAAATAAATATTTAATTAAAATATAATGGCATTAAATAGTTAAAGACCATTTTCTCTTAGAAAATACAGAAACTGCCACTAATAGTTTAAAATCATAGATATGAAAGAATATGAAACATACTGGGTGGTTTTGTTCAGTAGCAAATACACTTTAAACGTGTATTTCAAATGTTCAAATGTCATCAAAAGAGTTTGGGACCTAACACTGATTTTAGACTCTCCCCTTGGAGTCTTATCTCTGTCCATGTATCATCAATGAATCCCAATGGTGCTTTTGCAATTTTTTTGCAATAAAGACGATTTTATCCCAGTCTCTATTGTATTTTATATTATTACTATTCCTTCTAGATAAAACCATTACAAAAGAAGGGAAGGAGATGGTGTGAGATTGTGATTGAAGACAGAGACATGACAACAAGTTCAGTCTTGAGGTCTGGGGACAATTTCATGGCCCTGTGGATCACAGTCATGGATGGGTTCAAAGGAGAGACAAAGAGTATGACAGGGTTAGAACAACTGGCAGAGATTTAAGATGCTGTTTAAGGTCTGCTAAGGAGCCAGGTGTGTCAGGTAACACCAGAATGAAAATCAACATGAAACCTTGTTCCCGTAGGATCTTTTAAGATACAGTACAACTTCATATTTAATAAAAAAAATGAAAAACATTGGGAAATGAATGTTCTAACAAACAGGAAGAGTTCTTATGTGTGAAACAGTTACTGCAAATCTCAGAACAAATCTCAGAACAATGCAACTGGGCTGGAGATGGCAAGTAAAAATGGAAACGATTATTTTCTGGCAAAGCATATTTAGTTATCCTTTGAAGAGAAGACAAACATGAAAGATTTGTAGTAATGAGTCTTCTGAAGAAGTAAAAGAGAAACGATTCCTCTGATGGAACATGGAGGACAGGGAGGTAGTTCCAGATAGCCAGCATGGCTTCACCAAGGGAAAATCCTATCTCATCTAACTAGTGGTTCTCTCTAATGGAGTAACTGCAACCATAGATAATGGAAAAGCTACAAATGTCATTTATCTGGACTCCTGTAAGGCCTTTGACATGGTCCCACCCAGCATCCTTCTTTCCTGAGACCCCACCTGGAGCACAGCATCCAGCTCTGGGATCTTCAGCACAGGAAGGACACAAACCTATTGGAGTGAGTCCAGAGGAAGGCCACAAAATTGATCAGGGGACTGGTGCACCTCCTCTATGAGGAAAGGCTGAGAAAACTGTGATTGTTCAGCCCGGAAAAGAAAAGAATTAGAGGCGACCTAACTGAGGTCTTGAAGGAGACTTACAGGAAAGACAGGGCAAGAATATTTACAAGGACACATAGTGACAGGACAATGAGAAATGGATTTCAATTGAGAGTAGCTTAAGATCAGGTATTAGAAAAAAAATCTATACTGTGAGGGTGGTGATGCACTGGAACAGATAGCCAGGAAAGTTGTGAATGCTCTTTCCCTGGAGGTATTCAAGGTCATGTTGGATGGGGCTTGGAGCAACCTGGTCTACCTGAAGGTGTCCATGACCACAGCAGGGGGGTTGGAATTAGATGATCTTCCATATCTCCTTCCAACCCAAATCATTCTATTTTCAACTGGTTCCTTTTCCAGTTTCTTGTCTGTGCATTCTGTGTGGTTTTCAAAACCACATACAAACGCCATACGAAAATGTGCTTTACCTTGTTTCTCAGAACCAAGTGCATTGTGCCAGATCTCTCTATATAGGAATTTCACAGATAAAATCTCTTGCTATTATTATTCCAGAAAAAATAATAATCTTGGAGCATTCAGCCTTAGTCTGGCAGTATCACAGAGGAATCTGTGGACAGTAATAATATATGAAGTGGATATACAGCAGATAAGAATCAAATTAGAATGAACATATTTGCTAACAAAAAGTCCTGGGGTCACTAATTCTACCTTGAAAAATATGCAGCATACATACTGAAGTTTAAGACATCTGCAGCCCAGTGTGAATAAAAAAGACAGATTGAAGAACAGAGAGAGTGATGAAGAAGATGGTATACCACTTTTGTTTTTGAGCTTTCAGGTTGCAAGAACTAATTCCTTTTGGAACATTAGCTACAGAGGATGAAACTATGCAGTGTCCCAAGATTGCTTACCAGTCAAGAAATGTCCATTTTTGTATTCTCTGACCTATTATCTTCCCTGATGGGAGAGGCAGAGTTGCTCCTGAACAAGTGACTCTCTACACACTTGATATTTACCCCACATGTAATAAATCCACATTTGCTGTTTGTTGCAGCTCTCCTGGGTGCTTCATAAACACTGGGTAAGCTGCAGAATTTAGAAACTGGGAAACTGAGGCAGAGATCAGCTGTCATATCATACTGATGCAGATCTCAGCCCAGGCTTTGGTCATGATTCCTCCACATGTTCTCAGCTCATTTCCAGGGCTTCCTAACCAGATCCTTTCACTACTTGCTTGCAATAGCAGATCTGCAGTACAAAAACCAAAACTTGCTTTCTGCAAAAAAAAAAAATTCTACAGACCAACCTTAAGAAAAGCTCGGCATTTTGGAGAACACACAAGAGAACTCTAAAGGTCCTTAATCAAACCCAGCACACAGAGATTCATGGAAAATATGCTGAAGGGAAGTTCTCTGCATTGGTTGCCAGCTCTCTGTCTGCCAGGAATGTACCATACATAATTTTATTTTTGCTTTACTACAAACTGCCTCAATTTCAATTTCCAAACTCATTACAAATCAAATCACAAGGTAACTCTTTATGAGGTTCTCCGTCTAATCATCTACTTATTTTTAATTCTACAGATGAAAACAATTACAAGGAGAATGAAGATTAATAAAACTTCATGAAGAATAAGGATTAATAAAACTCCTAACTTCTGTGCTACTTCTGCAAGACCTTTGGGTTCCTTAGGCTCTTGATTAGCACTGCAGGTCTGTAATTAGGCAGTGAGCACACCTCAGTTGGGATTCAGACCCAAGTGCAGAAAGACAGTGAGAAGGAAGTAGCAGTGACAGGAAGCAGTGAAGGAAGAGAAGAAGTGACAGGAAGCACAGCACTGGGACAGTGGTCCAATGCCTTCTGTGCAGTGCAGGCACTGCTGTTTGGGCACTGCACAGCCCTGCACTGACCAGGTCTGCTGGCTCTTCAGTGCCTACACTGGCAGGTGGCTGAGCATAAATGACAGAGAGCCAGAGCAGTTTCTACTGTGCTATCTATTACTGGCACTTAATTGTTTCAAAATAGACCCCTGGTTTTTGACATATGGCAGCACCTCCACAGTTTAATTCTGAGTAAATTTTTGTTTGAGGGAGTGTGCTGCTTTTGGCTGGGGGAGGTTTTCTTCAGAGTGGCTGGTATGGGTCTGTGCTTTGGATTTCTGCTGAGCACAGTCATGAAAATAGAAATGTTTTTGTTTTTGTTGAGCTAAGACAGAGTCAAGGCCTTTTCTGCTCTTAGTACTTCCATGCTGACTACTAAGTTGGAGGTGTCACAGGAGTTTGGGAGGACACAGCTGGGACAGGTGACCCAAACTGAGCAAAGGGATAGTCCATACCATATGACATCATGCTCAGTGTATAAAGTTTGGGGAATAAGAAGGAAGGGAGACACATTTAGAGTGATGGAGTTTGCCTTCTCAAGTCACTGTTGTGTGTGGTGGGGCCCTGCTGTCCTGGGGATGGCTGAACACCTACCTCCCCAAGTGAAGCTGTGAATTATTTTGTTTTGCTTTTGCTTTCACTATTAAACTGTCTTTATCTCAACCCTCAAGTTTTCTGCCTTTTACCCTCTGATTCTCTCTGCAATCCTGCTGGTACTGGAGTGAGTGGGCAGCTTGGCTGCTGGCTGGGGTGAAACCATGACAGTGAGAGGCCTGCAACTCCATACAAAAAAATAGCTTCTGAAAAGAATCCATTTCTCTGATACAGATTTGGCAAGAAGAAAAGCCAGGTTTTGAATAAGCTACCAAGAGTGTAAACACATAAAAAACCATCCTTCTTAGAAAGAGCAGTAGAGTCTGGTAATAATCTACATAAATTTATAAGCTTTCCAGTGGGGCATTTATTATTCCATGGACAAAATAAAATGTACCTGTTTAACTGTCTGATAATATAATTGCACAAAACAAATCAAACAGAAGCATGTCTTCTCTTAATGCCAGAACAGCTTCTGAGTTGTGCATGGTTTGTCTCCCCAGTGTTCTTTTCAGTCTTTTGAAATTTTCTATTTATTCCTTCCCCCCTAGTTATGGACACTCCTGATGGACACTCTGGTATGTGCTGGGAAACAGAATGAAGCTGAAGAGACATTAATAACCACAATTCCACCTTCCAGCCTAGAATTGTTGGTATTGAATCAAGCTATCTATATAAAAAATTGCTAGACATTTTTCTGCATTTCTATGGAAGCATAAACATGAGAACTCAAGGTATTATTTCCGAATGGGTGCTACTACTGCTACAACAAACTCGTTGGTGTTATTAGCACCATGCTCTAACCAGCTGAGGCAATCTCAGGGCTAATGAGAGTAGGCTTGGAAAGCTTTGCTTATGCATCGAAATGTGCATTTGCTTTTGTCTTCCATACGGAACTGGGTCTTCACATTCGGTGTAAAATCTTCCACAAATCCCAAGCATTTTTATGCATCACATATTATTATCACACTACAAAAGTAGTCTAAGTTGAGTGCTGACTACTTTGCTTCTAAATCTTGTCTGTCTCTTCTTCGAGAATATGAAGGAAAAAATCATCTCCTCTTAGTAACATTTTCATGTCCTGGAGAAGAATTCCTTAAACCAGATAATCTGTTTGCTGAACACAGTTTTGTCTGGAATACAAAATGGTCATTTAGGCATTTTGGCTTTGGTTTTGAAAAACAGACTTAGGCTACGGCAATTTATGTTCTGTGGGCACCCACTGGCAGGAGAGGATTGGGTTGTCAGGCCCTTAGTTCATTCTGCTGTAAAAAGAAGCTTCTTTTTTTTGATTAGTTTGGCTTCCTAAGTGTGGCAGTTTCCCTAGTTATCTCTCTAGTACAATCCAGATCAGACTGTACATCAGTTCTACTCTCTGCTAGCATCCTGAAATAAAAGACAATAAAGAAACAACACCATAAGGTGATCACAAAACTATAACTGAGGATATTCTGTAGATGTTGACTTTTAAAGATCTCCCAATCATATGGCGTGTGTATTTAAAGGCACTTGACATGCTTCTCTGTGAAGGAAGTTTCTTCCATTAAAACAAAACATAAACATAGCCGGAACTACTGGTATGCAGCTGTCTTCCAAAATAAGCAGCTAACTGAGCTTATCACTTTCAATATTTTGAAATAGCTACTGGATAACTATTGAATAATTTGAATAATTTCCATACAGAACACACAAAGTTCATGGGCTCAACTCCCTGAAATTATAAAGGATGTATTAATGAACCATAAAAATTAAATCTAGCAGAATTAATTGAAATAATGCCAATTTTTCCATTACGCTAAATCTTTAAAAAGGGCTAAAAGGATTTCACAGTCAAGACTGATGAGTCCTTATTCAAACTCAGTTTACAGTTCTTCACTGCTTCTGGATTAGAACATTAGATATCTTAGGTGAATATGCATGTCTGCCAGAGATACAGTTCAGTGGAGGTCATTCAATATCTTGGTTCCTTGACTCAAACAGAAAAGCCAGTGCTTTTGTTTTTCTACCATTTGTTTATCTGGTTTGCCTCTGGGTTCCCTGAAGACAGAAATAGACTCTTATCACATCCTTGCATAATACCTTAAAGAAAAGGGAGTTGAGTTTTATCCTTCAAGGCCTTGAATATAACATGATATAATCAATAGCTAGGATTTTGTAGTAGTGTTACTGTAGTAGTTACTGTAACTCCTTTTAAAAATGAAATTATACTCTCTATACACAAGAATTCTGTTTTGGAATACTTGGCAATTATGCTAAACATGTTTTCCAGTTTTAACAAAAGGAATATTGTAGATACCATGCTTTTGAAAGCAGTAGTTTTAACTTTCTTTGAACTAGCTTTCTGAAATATTCTTATCAGCTCTGTGCCAAACACGCTACTTAATATCAAAGGTAATCAGCTGAAGCAACCCCTGCTGTCTTTACGCAGAAGCAAGTTGCAGTTTTTCACTGTTTTGATTTTTGGATGAATAACTTCTTATTCCTTTTATCCTCTGAGGTACTTTGAGCACTATGCTCAAAGTATAAAGACCTTGACCTGACACATTTACTGTAAGTTTTTTCTTTTGAAGAAGGATGGGTATTGGAGAATGCATCCACAGCTCAGCATTCATTCTCAGCAACAGGGAGATGCCTTACTTCAAAGATTTCTAAATTTTTTCTTTAAAAAGAATTTAAATAGACAAGGAGTTGTTTATGAACAACAATGGAAATAATGGAGACTATTTTCCTATGAAGTTGGTTCTTGCTGTTGCATTCACTGAATGTCTAATAGGGTGCAGAGTGGGTGCTTTTCCAGTAGCTGGGTCATTTGTAGCCAGGCTCTCACGGACGGATACTCAAATATCTAATCAAGGGGAAGTTCACACTGCAGCCTTTCTCTGTTGGCAGTGGCAGACCCATCTTTTCCTCTCCAGCCTGTTGAGGCTGTAATATCTCTGAGAATGCTAGGCCAGACTCAAATGTGGTTGAAACTGCTCAATTGATAGAGGCTTGCACTAGGGGATGGGTGGAAATTCCTACCCATGCATACCATGAGATTGTATAAGCCTTAATCCTTAGGCAAACAGAATAAATGTTAAAGAATTATCCTGTGTCCTGGTAGCTCCTCTGGCTGATATGGTTGAGCCAAGGGAGCTCCAGAAGGAGCACCAAACCCAGTTTCCATTGGCCATTTTAGCTGATAACCAGGTACCTCCCATGGCCAGCAATAGGCATCAGCTGAAATCTCACCCTTGGCCCATGCTCCAGGTGTACAGGGAATTGCTGTAGTCAGGCCAACACAGTGCCCTCCTGGCAGAAACAGAAACAGAGCTTTGCAGCTCAGCCTCCAGCTTCTGATGAGCTGTAAAATGCCTGACTGAAACCCATCATTTGTATAAACAAATTTGTATGAATGATGTGATGACAACCTGGCCTGACAGCACTTCTGAAGCAAGTACTAGTAAAGCCCGTTCAAAAAACACCCCCAGACAAACAGAACAAAGCACACTTGCTCCATTCCTCTTCCTAAGAAAAGGAATGGCTTCCCAGCTCAGATTGCCAAGAGGAATGTGCTGTAAGGGAAAGTTGTTCTTTGGCTTCCACATGGTCTAACTACTTCAGAGTCACAGCTTGAAGAACTTTCACCAATTAAACAATGTCACTGTAGCAGTGGATGGACACACCATTAGTGCAAACTGCAGAGTCTCTCTTGCATTTCACAAAAGGGTTATGATACACTGCCAATTAGTAATCAATTGTGCATTGTCAACTTCTAATTCATGATCTCTGTAGTGTAGAAATGTAAAAACATTTGTTTTTATGAGGCAATGACCATAAAATATGGTAGCCAAGGACTTTGGAAACTATCAGAAGAAATGAAGCCTGTGACTTTAATAACCTGCTCTGCAAAAGGATGTGAGATGTGCTGGCCCAACTGTACTCTGCTTTTCGTACCTATTTTAAAAGCTTTCACACAGAACTTTGTACTGAACTCCATAAAACCCAAAATCCAAATGCTTATGGTCTACTAAGACTACATTTATCAAAAATGAAATAAAAATCTAACTGTTA
Organism: Petroica traversi; assembly: GCA_025920805.1. NCBI lineage: Eukaryota > Metazoa > Chordata > Aves > Passeriformes > Petroicidae > Petroica > Petroica traversi. Next base: position 11,191,547 of record JAHLSL010000017.1, read on the forward strand.
GAAAAGAAGTCCTTAACCCATCAGGACAGTTAAAAGACTCTCATCTTACCTATCCCATGGCTTAATATTAAACATTGATGACATGACAGGAAATGATTGCCTCTATTCTCAAAGGATTCCCCAAGTGTTGATTTCAAAATGCACATAGGTGTTACCTAGAAAACCTTTAAAAGATTAATTGGTAAATCCCTTTGATTACAAGGTAACATCTGTTAACTTTTTAAATGTTTGTCTACAGGACATAAATAATATCAGGAAACCAGAAGTCTCTGAGACGGCTGTTTACACTGTCAGAAAAAAAATAAATCTGTGGAGTGGTTGATATCTTTGCAAAGGCAGTACACAAAGTGGAATAGTTTTAGACTAAGATCATTTAAACATAGGGTATGAGGTGAAACAGTCATCCAAGAAGCCTGACATTCTAGATTTTTTGAAACACTCTCTCAGCTTCTCTAGTGGTTTGTGAATATCTGTATGAAAACAAACCCTGTCATATGAGATGAAATTTCTTTGTATGTCTTCCAATGTCAGCCCTACCAGCCTGCCCTAGCCTGCTTTTCAGGAAATGGAGTCAGGCATTGGTCATGTTGCCAAAGAGGTGCCACCTGAAGGGGTCATTTTTATAACATGCTTCCATAATCCTCATAGTCTTTCATAACAAAAATTAAAATCAGTCAGGTTCTATCACTGCATATGAATACCTTTCTACATAATCATCCATACCAACCAGCTGCTTAAAAATAATCTTTTTCTCCAGAAATCATGGATAAAATGAAAATCCCTGGCTCAGATAAGAGAAGAGAATTATTTCTCAATGGTGGCTTGGGTATAGAACAAGTTACTTTATCATTTTGAAAAGTGGCCCTCCTACTGCCAGCTTAATACAGAACCTGTTTCTGATGTTAGAGAAGTAAGAGACTCTTGATCTGAATGTCACGATCACATGAGGTCCAAAAAGATCTAGTTTTGAAAACTAGAGTACAAAATACCAACACTTGTTAGTTATAATCCTTCTTTTTCTTTCCTAAATAGCTGGATAGCACATGAAAAACAGTGCTAATGCACTGTAAAAAAATTGCTAAACATCATTTCCCTTAAAAAGAATAGCATTGCTTTTAAGGGCCACATGGACCTGTGGGATGTTATAACAATATAAAGGCAGTCATTGTAGATGAGATATGGGGAATGGTTATAGACTTTACAGCTCTTGAATCATGCAGTGTGCAGCTAGCACAACCTTTACATGCTGCTCTGCCACAAGATCCCAGCAAAAATGCATTAGTGTGTGGCCTCATGTTATGGAATATTTCCAGACAGATATGAAGAGGCACATCTCCAGAAAAATGGCAACGAGCACAGCTGTGTTACATGAAGGAACACCCTGGGCCACTGGAGGATAAGATTACACCTTTGCTGGTGCTGTTGTTATTCTGCTTTTGCCTCCTAAGAGGTGCAAGAAGAGGTCCTTTGTGGCCTTCCTGCAAAAGGCTTCCTGAGCTTTAAGACCCTTGGGAGGACAGTGCTGCATCCCCTGGGAGCCCCAGTCTGCCTAGCACATGGGTACATAATTTTAAGCTGTTTGACACATCAGCCTTATTGCAAAAGTCCTCCTTGAGGCAACGTTAGAATTTAAAAAGCAAAGACCTGAATTCTGAATTCTGAAATTCAGAAAAGCCCATAAGCACGAAATCCCTTTCCTCTGTATGTTTCCATGTGCTGCTCTGCTATTACTCTCCCTCCTCCCGTGCTGTTCCTTCCCATCACCTGGCTCCCCAAGCCCATCTCTGACACAGTCAAGCCCAGATGTTCACAAGAGATGGCAAAACAAAACTCAAGTAGCAGACATGAGATCACCACTTCCTGAAGTCTTGTAGCCCCTAATAACCAAAGATGGTCTTCAGTCCAGAGGTATGGTGTTTTATATCCTGTCTCCTTATCTTCTTTTCTAATTGATCCTTTTGGCCTATAGAATTTTCTTGTATTTTTAGAAGGCTAGAGAAGAATGACCAAACGAGGAAGAAAGCTTCTGCACAGAATTGTTAAAATGACAGTTACCAGAAAATCATAAAAAAATTGAGGACTGGAAGTTTCTTAAATGGGAAGCTATACTGTGCAGCAGAGGCACCTTAAGATGGACAGAAATTTAAGTTCAGGAACAGGGCAGACAGCCTGGAAGGGTAATTGAAAGTAGGCTTCGAAATGTGGCATCCACTGGCACTCCATCAATAGGATTGTTTTCAGCCTATACACATATATACACATACACGATGCTATACATAAGTTCTTAAGTGTGTGTTTTAAATCCAGTCACTGAACAGACTGCAATATATTTTCAATTTATGAGAAAAAAACCCAACAAAATAAACCCAAATAAACAAACAAAAAAACAGATCAGAAAAGACGGCTGTGCCTGAGCTGAAAATAAAAGATATATAAGCCTTCTTTAAGACCAAGCAGACTCCCCTGTGAATACAGACTTAGAGAAGGCTTCCAGGGAATTAAGGGTTATCTCTAGCATTTCAATTATAATTTTGGATTGTAAAAGATGTATTTGGCAATGATCAGGACTGGCAGTCAGGCTAGTAATTTGATATGCATTAAAAAGTGATGTAGAAAAGGGAAAGCTCTGTTGTCAAATGTTACAGAAATCTTCATGTATTGCAGATTATAATATAATTCACAACTGTATTTTCTATTTATATTGCTTCAAGCTCTTTGTGGAATGATAAATTATTTTAAGCTGGATGTAGCTGTTGAAAGCAAAGAAAATCCTTCATTGTCAACAGAGGATTTACACAAACATTTTCAACCTGATCCTTAGATCCTGTAGCTCAAGATATTATTAGTACTTTCTAGAACAATGAGAAGAATTTCCCTATATAAAAGAAAATATAACCTCTTGAATAACAAGTAAATTATGAAGCATTCATATTATGGTAGCAAAGTCTGGGGTTTTTTTTTATGTACAGCACTGTTCTCACAAAATACATCCTTTGCTACATAAGTTACCCCTAATTATAAAAACTGTTTTACCAGGTAAAAAAAAGTGTAGCTGTCCTAAAATCTGTAAAGATACATATAAATGTTCCTCCACTTAACAGAATGGTACTTTGAAAGACAATTAAGCAAAATTAAATAATTATTGAATGTGCTTTTCAGTGCCCCAGCCCCAAAAATCTCTTAGGTTTTCAAACAGTATTTTGGTTGCTTTAAACGATGCACATATTGAAACCCAAATGAAATAGTGATGCAATTTTAATTGAGCAATTAAAATATTTTTTCATGGTTTCTAAATGGATTAGCTCTAAAATTACTTGTCTACTGAAAAAAAACACTTTTTCAGAGCTGTTACCCAATATCACATTTCCAGACAATGCCTCCTTTGTTATCTCATCCTGTTTCTCGTTCTCCTTCCAATGCCTAGTGAACACAATTGCCTTTTGAACTTATTCACTGAAGAGAATTAGTCCTTCTCTTTAGTAAACTTCAAAACCTTTCCCTTAGTAAATCTGCAGCAAAAGTTCTGTTACAGCTAAATAACATTTAGCTCCAGCACACAATGCAACACTTGGGATGTTTGAAATTAAGAACACGTTCCATATTTTGTGCTTTATTCTTAAGTCCATTCATAACATAATAAAATATGGTGTCATTAGAAATTTACTTCAGCTTAGCCCTACTGATGGTTGGAAGAATATGGCTGAGACTCAGACCTGGAGAAATGGATAGCAAGGATAAGCAGTTACTTCAGTTCATTTTCTACAACACATTTCTTCTTAGAACAAGTTTTTTTCACCCAAATTGCAATAGCAAAAGTATAGTCTCTTTAAAAAAATACCTACTATGATGTACACCTGTATATTTTTATTTTTTCAAAGGAAAAATAAGGAAATTTTGTGTCCCTGGCCTGCAGCACAGTGGTCAAACTCTTCTGCCTTAAGTCTGTAGTGCCAACAGGAAGAAAGAAACTAGAAACTGATTTTGGATTTTCAGTGGTTCTGATATGAAAGAAAGCCTTAAAAAAATTCTGAAAACTGGAAAACGGCTCCCTGTCAATGAATTAGAAGCTTCACCGTATACTGTTTCAGCTGCTGTGAGGATCACAGAGGGAGGGCAGCAAAATAAACATTGTAGAATTGTATTATTATTTCAGGCATTTTCTCATATAAATGCTCCTACTTTTACAGTTTAAACTTCATGTACTCTTAAACAAGCTCTACGGTACTTTTAAACTTATCTCTAAAAATCTGTCCTATCTGTATAATTCTTTGCTTTGAATGTTGTGGTTGGTCTTTGAAAGAAATCAGTTACTGTCGTTCAAATACAAATATATTTATATAAAAAATCCACTCCCAGGTTATTAGTTTTAACAAATTATTTATCTGATGGTTGCTTTAGTTACGTGTCCCTCATATATTTAGGTAGTGAAGTGTCTAGAACAGAAGCTACATTTTATTTGGCATTATTAAGGTCTTAATGTAATGAATGACTGACTGACATTTGAGCCTCTTTGCATTGTCAAGATATAAACTGAATGAAAGCCACAGAGTCAATAAGAGGACTCCAGATAATGCTGATCCTGTTTGAAAGCAGAGAAAGAAACAGCTTCACAAAAATTGGTCCTTACAGTGTAATGTGGTTATTAAGCCAATGCTACACAATATCAATGGGGAGAGTAACCTGGGTCTTCTCCCTCTATTCTGTCCTTTTTGCACAAAAACCCCCTACCTTGTCAAAGTATCTTGGGAGTTTTTTTGGCTGCCCATTAAATTTACTGAAACTGTCCAACAGGTTCAAAAGTTGCTGGCTGGATTACTGACAGAGGGACACAGCAGGATTTCCTCAGGAAGTCAGGCTAATCAGATTGTTTAAAAGAAATCATAAGTGAATTACATTTTATTTTCAATTTGTGTTATATGAAACTAAATCTAATGCTTGCAGAACAGAGCCTTCTGCACCCTTTATGGTTTTACTCCCATCCCTCCTTTCACAGACATAGTTTCAATTTCCCTTCTGAGATTATTTTTTCTTCAAATTGTCGTCTTGGCAACTATTTGAACTAACCCTTTAAAAATCACACCTAAGACACTTCTTACTTATTTTCCTATATAAATATATGAAATATTAAAATATAGTTTCAATATAAAATTTTGCTGCTCGTTTCAGTTTTACTGTAAAAGTTCCACAGGCAAAATTTCTTTTAGGCTGGAATGCTAACTTTCCTGTCATAAAATGATAAAATATGGTTCAATATATGATGATTTAAGTTATTTTGGCTATAAGATTAATTTTCAGAAAACACTTAATCATAAAGGTATCTACCAAAATATGGAAAAATTAACCGTCTTCAGCAATGTTACATTGTTATTTGTAGTTCAATGAACACTGCTCTTATAAACCTCTTGTGTTACAACCTTAATTACCTAATGGACAACATTGCCAAGTGTTTCAGATTGTTTTAATTAAATTAAGTGAGTACAGGGGCACTTCCTTTTCACCTATTCTATCATTATTTAGCCGAAGTAAACACATTTAATGCTGTCAGATTCCCACCATAAATCCTTTCCTCAGCTTTGTAATTTTATTTGTACAGTTCTCTGAATTTCCTTTATATCCTTCAAATATTTCTGCTGTTTTTTCCCCAAACTAAATTTCATTTTCTGTGCATGACCCTGTCAGCACAATAAAGAAAAATATTCTTTTTCATTAATGATGCAATATTTGAGCCCCAATGTAATTTTAATTACTATCACAACTCTGCCTTTTAATGGTTCTCAATATCGTAAACCTTAATTTCTCAGTTTTCCTCAGTCTTAATGGAATTTTAGGAGTCCACTTCCCACCTCACTGCCAGTGTTCAGTTGCCTTAATTTTATTTCTCTCTCTCTCTCATATTTTATTATTTATTTATTTATTACCATAGAGGTAAGCAGATGAGAAGGGACTTACAGCTGCAACTTACCAAGAGTTCGGAAAGGTCTTTGGTTTGGTGTAAGGCAGAAGAAACCAGGCTTCAAAGCATTTGTGATCAAAATGTCAAAATACTCTTCAAAATCACTCCTAGAAAGTAAAGCAAATTTTATTAGTTAAACTAGCAAATTAGCTAAGATGCCATGAAATACTCTTTAAGACTTAAGATAATATCAAAGTTCTTCTTTAAGGCACTTGTTCCTGCCACATTTCCCCCCCCCCTCCCCCCAATGCTTGTTCATTGCCACCATTATCCTTCTTTTCCTGAGGTAGTCAAAAGGGAGTCAAACTCACAGTGGGTGACCTTTGGGAACACTCATTAGTTGTAAAAAGATGTTCCTTGATCTCAGGAGAACAGGTAACAGATGACATATTTTCAATTTGAGATGGCAACATATGCATAGACACACAGAGAAAGCTGTAAATGAGGGGTTTTCTTTTCAAAGAGGAATATCTGAAGTGATGGGGTAGGAAGTAACTGAAGACACTTAAACACAGGTGCTTATATTGTTGGTATCCACACTGCAGGTACGCACAGGCCTAAGATGCCCTTGGCAGACAACAGAGATCTAATTTACAGCCAATGAAAATTAGAGCGTGATTTCACATATTCCAAATTTGAAGCACCACTTTCATAGCTGAACTCCCTCATCAGACCCCACTGGCTGCTCTCACTACATTCCTGTTGGTCACAGGGAGGCTGGACATGTGACTACTAATAAACACCCACCTTTGAGTCTTCATCTGCCAGCTGAATCCCCCCACTAAATTCAGATTTTTCGAAGATCATTAGATCCATATATACAGATTGTCAACTGAACTGTGGAAATCCTACCAGTTTAAATAGGTTTGAATGTCTCAGCACGTTATATAAGAAAACATTCCTCATCTATTACATACTTTATTTTACTAAAAAATATTTCATTGTTTAGGTGACTTCATTGCCTACAACATCCAAAAAATGATGGATACTCTTGAGTGGGACAAAGAAATCACAGATGGCAAGTCCAGGATGAATACAGGCACTGAAATGCTATCAGCAGTAGAGGAAGTTTGCTGGAAGTAAACCAGTTAACAATATCACTTTCAAATAATTCATGATATTCCACGGGACTGAGATATCTTATCAAAAACTGAATGCTCTCCCTGTGAGAGACAGCTTTTGGGATGTGCTCAAAATTCCAGCATTAAAATAAAAGTCCATTAAATTTCCTTCCTTTAATGAAATTTTAGCTTTGTCTAATTTTTCTCTGCTTGTGACCATATGTAAACCTCTCCCTTTTTAAAAGAACTAGGATCAAATACAACAATGGTGTGTTTTTAAAATTTACTTCCACGTGGAAGATTCCAGATGCTGGGCAAACAGGCTGGGCTCTTCTGTCCTCAGGTGAAAAATATTGACAGAGATAAACATTTCAAATCAAAATGTGCAAATAATCCATCCATGGGTAAGTTAAGCTTGAATTTGCAAAACAAAGCAAACAATTCAGGAGCACAACTAAGAACAATTAACAAGTGAGAGGATGAAAGGAAATAGTCTCAGTCTTTGCACCACAGCAGGTTTTAGATTTGATTTTAGGAAAAGTTTCTTCACAGAAAGGGTGGTCAGGCTTTGGAACAGTCTGCCCACGGTAGTGGTGGAGTCACCATTCCTGGAAGAGTTCAAACAATGTGTGGATGTGGCACTTGGTGATATGGCTTAGTGGTGAACACAGAGGTGCTTGGTTAATTCTTGGACTCAATGACCTTAAATGTCTTTTTCAACCTCAATGACTCTACGATTGTGGGAAGAGTGGGAAGTGCTCTGTTTAAAAATAATTGAAAAAGAACAGTGTTTTAGAAGATTTGGTATCTTTTTATTGATCTGTTGAAAAATTATGCTTTGTGTGCGAAGATGGGTTATCTGTGGCCTTTTTTGAAACAATATATTCAATCTCACGTACAAAGCTACTGTCTTTATGAGAGACCTTGTGTTACATTACAATGTTACACTATATATAAAGCAAATCTGTTCCAGTTACTGCTTGTGTTTGGTACCCACAAAGGGTAGGATGTGTCTCTTACATGTATCATAACTTTAACCTCCTAAAAATTGTATACTAAATTCACATAGTCGTCAACACCACAGACAGAGCCAATGAAGAAACAGCCACATTCTTCAAAGGTAATTCATCCCACTTATTTCAGAGATAATTCTACAATACAGAATGAATTGCCAAGGAAAATGCCCAGTGGTTTCTCTCCACTAACCACAGTGGGAAACAAAAGTACCAGCTTCAAAAAATTCCTCACTTTTAGGAGGCTAACATTCATGGAAAGGTGAAAGTCACTTGGCTACAGTGACTATGTGATGATTGATTCATCTTTAGGTGTGGTCCTGCCAACACTTAAACATTCAGTTAACTGGACAGCATCCTCATGGCAGGTAAGACTGAAAAGTCACACTATGATGCTGTGTGAATGAACTGGCACTTGCTTTTTTAGGTTTACATGTCTTATATACTAGTTCCAGCTGTGCTCTGGCTGGGAGACATTTTATTTAATTTCATTTATTTATTTCATTCTTCTCACTTTATTTCAAAATTATGTTTTTTCTTACACTTTCTCTCCCTACCAAAATGTGCTGTTCTTAAGGACAATTTGGTCAGATGAAGACAACTGGGATATTTTGCTCATGAAATCATAAATGACACACTTAAGCATGAATTCCCCAGCACAGATTTTATGAAGACAATAATTTCTTAGCAAAAAAGGAGCTTCTTTAATGCAATGCAAGAAAGTAAACAGCTACAAGGTATATTAGGAGTAAGAGGCTAAAATGCATCTCTGTTTTTTATAGTCATCATTAGAGTTTTTTTATTTCACACTACACAGTTTTGGACTTCTTAATATTGTAGGAATAGAAATTAATAAAGGACTATGTAGGTGCAATTTGTGAGTGTTGTTATCAAGAATAAAATGCAGTGTTGATGTAAATAATAAAAAGCAGTTAACCTGGTCAAATTAAAGTTAAAGGCAGAGATAATACGTGTGAACTTAAACTGTACTCCAGCAAAAAGCAGCACAAGTATGTGGAATCTTTCTGTCTGATATGGGAGGCATGGAACAAAAAAAACCAATAAAAAGTTTAGATTTTCAGGAAAATAACTCAAATTCAGTCAAGTCTAATGGACAGTGGAGTACTCAGTTCTTCAGTAGCTACTTGGAAGCCACACTGCATGAATCACTGGAAAATATGATTGTAATCAAAACTGTAGAACATCCTACACTGTTGTGGAAAGAGAGTGTGGTACGGTATCCTTCTAGCAGAAAATCTTTTTCAGTGTTTTGAAAGGCAACTGATCATTTCTGATACATTGCTCCCTGTCTTCCAGCAGAATTTCTACAGCTGCCTTAAACCGCTGAACAGTATTCACCAAAGGATACAAAGCCAAAACCATTATATGTGGACATATTTTATAGCAAATTTTCATTTAGGAAATAACTAGATGGATCTACACAAAAGAGTTAATTCACACTACGCAAGTGAGTTAATTCACAGGCATCTTTCTCATAAGAGAATTGCTTCTTGCCAGGAGGTAGATTTGGCCCTCACATGAGCAAGCATAACGTTCATGCAAAGCAGTGAGAATGGCCCAGCTGATGCTTCATTTTAGCATTTAGCCTAGAGAGTACAAAAGAGAAGTGATCCTGGCAGGACTGGTTTTGGAAGGTAGCTCTATCTTTTACCTGTCTTTGTCAGTGGTTTTCTTACAGTATTGCTGTATTCACTCTGCTGTTCCCTGGCATATCCTGATAGCCAAGGTAGGCTCACATTGAACAACTTGGCTTCTTTGATTAATAATAAAGTAATAGTCTCACCCTGTCACCCACCTCACTATTTGCACAACAGATTAATTTTTTTTTTCTATGTGTGCAAATGATGGTTCTTCTGAATGTCACTGAATTTGACTTGACCAGTCACGTTCTTAATATTATGCTAAAAACAGCTGTTGTGATCAGCAACTACAGTCTCAATCAGTTGCCAAGTGCAATGAACTGCCTGTTTTATGTTTGCTGCTGAGATGAAGCACATTTCTCATGCACAGCCATCTTTTGGACATCACTAATGGGAAAAGGGATTGGTAAGCTTTTCCTGCATTTTTACTGCAAGGAAATTAAATAGTACTACTAATTCCATTCACCGTTGGAGAAGCAAGAAACAAAGTTTCTGGCTTGAATAAGACAGTATAGCAAAAGTTTATTATACTATCAGGAATCAGATGGTGTATTGGATATTGGCCTAAAAGATAATTCTCTGGCATGTTCAATCCCATCATTGATGCCTCCAAAAGGGATGCAGGTTATAAGTGTGCTGTGGGCCAGCTACAGCTCACAGGCTCACAGATGGACTACTTTGTATGAGTACCCTGTAACACTCTACCAGAGATGAGAACAGCAGAAAACCCAGAACCAAATAATTCACCATACATAAACAAAATTCAAATTAGCTTCCTAATAACTCAGGCTTACCTCCAGTTGCTGTTCAGCAGATATAATTTAAAATGGACTTTGCACTTACCCAAGAACATGTTCACACAGAAGCCTGCAGTAGTCACTGTGAGAACTGGTAATTAATAGCAGAATCTTCCCAGCATTCTTCAGTTGTTTCAGCCACTTTTTTACAGACTCGGGACATTTTTGCAAATATTTGTCTGGATGACTTTTCACTTCTGGGAAATACATCCCACACTCTTCTAAAAAAATTAAAACAAAATTATGTTATCCAATCCTGTTCACAAACCACTTAATCCACCCAACAAATACCCTTTTATGTGCAAAAAACACAATTAAAATAAGGCAAAGCAAAGTTGAAATTTTCTCTGGGCTGTAATTTAATACAAACCAAAACCCCCAATCATACCAAGAGAATTCGCAGTAGCAGAAATAGGTTCGCATGACTTTTCTCTTTTATTGTGAAATTTTCATAATAATTTTGTTTATTATTATGTTCTTTTGCTCATAATAGTTAATAGTAAAGAATTTTCAGATTATAGTTTTATGCAGGAAATAATTATGTCTTTTTGACTTTGTTCAATTCTTGCATAATCAGTTTGTGATTGTAAAATGAGCTAAATATTTGGAAAGTGGTAAGGACCCAAAATTCCAAAGAACACCTGTTCATTTACATGTTAGCATTGACTGATCAGTAACATCCATTTTATTATTTTTGCATCTTTCTAGCAGTTTATCTATGAAAGGTTGATAAAGTGGCAAAGACTCGTAAGTATCTGGAATACTGGGAACAGATGCAAAAAACTGCCCTGTTCCAATTTGAGCTTCAATAATGTTCTTTTTGCCAAGTAAAACAGCAATAGAATTTTGCAAATACACTTGGAATGTAAGAATTTTAAAAGTGTGCAACAACACTAACTTGGCAGTAAAAGTTACCTATTCATTAAAGTCACCAATAAATATTCATCTTGTTATAGCCCATAGCAGCTTTACCAAGATGTCAAATTAACGTTAAACTTCCCTACATATTTCCTCTGTGTTCAAACTATAACCGAAACTGTCAAGCTAGTTAAAGGTTTAAAAAGAAATAGAATAATTATAGAGACAGAAATGATACCAAGTATTTGGCTCTCAGTCTGTGTGTGTTATAGTATAATGAACATCATCATAGATTATTTTTCTTCCAGCACTTGTTCTATATGCAACTGTCTGTGGTCAACTTTGCTGAATGATTTAATAAATCCCAGACATTACTTAGCCTTCTGGTATGTGAGTAATGCTGTTCTCTAGTTTGAAAAAATAAGATTTAAACCACTTGAACTTTAGCTATTTAATGGAAGAGAACATGCACGTTTGAAACAGTAGTATCAAAGAAAGACTGAAAGATGCTGGGTGCTAAACATAACAATATTTCATACACTACACATTCAAACATCTACAGATGGCAGGGGACAAAAGTCTTCCAAAAGAAGTTTCAAATTGGCTGTTACCCCGGAACTAGACAGGAGGCAAAAATGCATTATTCTGTACTATGATTTGACAGATTTCTTTCAAAAAAGTGGACTAGCATATCTGAGGAGAGTCTCTTACACAAAATCTCCCAACTCACAACCAGGCCACTATTCCAGTTCCCCGCTGAATTTAGGTCAGGCTGTGTAACAGAGTGTACCAGGGGAACACGAGCCTGCTCCTGCAGCCAGCATTATGGGATGCCATGACATTTGCCTTGAGAGCTATCCAAGCACAATGATATTTTTGATTAAACAAAGCAGATTTATGAAAGAAGGTTTCCTGTTGTGTTTTCCCTCCTTCTTTCCTGAGGCATGAATATTGTTTGGGATAGCAATAGAGTTTCTAGGAGCAGAAACTGCATTTTTTCCACTCTATATTATACCTAGCAATAATATTTCATATGTTATGCTACGACAATTTTTTCTTTTTTGGTGTTTTGGAAAGTGCACAACATTAGATGAGGCACACAAGGAAGGGGGCACACAAACAAAGCAGACTTGGCATTAACTCTCATAGGTTCAAACAATTAAAATAAAGATGGCAAAGTTCATTTATATAACCAGTGACCTATCAGTCTTATCACCCTCAGACAAAAAGATCTGTTTTACTCCTGGACACTCTTTGTTTTCGTATCCTTATGAAATGCTTTTCACTGTCTATGACCATTATTTGATGTGCTATTTAAAACCTTTGAGTTAATTTATAATCAAAGCTGACTTATTTCTCCATAATCTGTGCAGTATCTTCTACGTGACAAATATATTAGGCCTTTGTGCTACATCTGCATTGGAAAAGGTCAACAACTCTGAGTTCAATACATGAGCTGAAAGAGAGTCTTATTCCAGCTTTCTATCTAGACCTTGAAGCCCAGCTGTTAATTGCAGACAAGCAATGAATCAGCTCTTGACACTGGGATCTGAAATTTGCCTCTGGGCTGTTTGCCATATCAGGCAGAGGCAGCTCAGAAGAATCCTCATTAAAGCATACTCTGCTGTAATTAGGCCAGCACGGCCCAGGAAAGCAGAGTTTGACTTAATTCCTAACATACTATTGCATCTGGTGAAGACAGTTTGGTGGAATACAAACTCATACCTGTAAATGAGTTTAATCAGTAAAGCTTGCAAGATCTGATTGGAAGCCAAATAAAATAAAAGCCAAAAATCTTGCTCATTAACTCAGAACAAGAGCCAATTTTGAGGAGTATAGCAGAGCCACAGGCACCTTATTGGCAGAAAGAATTGTGGAAGCTTTAACATGTGATGGAGAAATAGCACTGTGTCAAGCCTTCAAAATCAAATGGAATGATTTCCTAATGACAAATGAAGCCTTTTTTCCTACTATGGCATATATTGCACTATGATTTTCTAAAGCAGACAAACAATGAAAATAAGAAGAAAATTCTACTAAGCAAAGCACCAGTGAGAAATTGGAAAAGAAATAATTTTATCAGAGCCAACAGAGGAAAGCAAAAATGAGTTAATAGAAATAAGTGTTTATGCAACTCTCCTACAGCTCTGTTCTTGAAAAACAAAAAAGTAATTTGTCAGAATAACAGCGATCTTGCAAAATAAGAAATTTCTCTAGCCTGTAATACCTTCCTGATAATGCTTACAGGCCATCCAAATTGCATAATACTCTTTAGAATGGAACTATAAGCAAACTTTAGGAAAGTTTTGTTGGTCCACAAATTCAGTGTATCAAAGTGGGGGACTTGTTCTCACTGATAGATCTACAGCTGATGGTTTCATATCTGTACACTGCCTAAAATAAAATCTCTACATTTTTCCCCTCTGTTTTATGAATATCACTTAACATACAGCTCTATGGACATTGACATGTATTAAGGCATACTCACAAACCAGTAAGAGCAAACCCTAACAAAACAACTGTCCCAACTTTCACCCCAAAGTCTCTGTTCTTTTCAGTTACCTTCAATCATGCAAAAGCCTTCATTAATAACCTCTGGCTCTTTGGCAGTGAGAACACTTACTCAAAATACAAAGAAAAAAAATTGAAACAAGAAGACTGAGACAATCAACATAACAATCAAAATGTTTACCCCCTGTGATTTTATGAGAAAACCTAATGCAGTGATGTGGAACAGGAAAGTGAATATCTAAGCATTTTTACACAACTTTGGAATGTATTCCATATATGTTACCATGAAAAAATGTAGTTTTTGTCAATATCCATTCTTGTTTCTAAACAACTTAAAATTTATCTCAAATCTCTGAAATAGAGTCTGGAATAGAAAATTAGCAACTAGCCTCGGTAGGGATTTATAATAATCTTCCAAATACACTTTCAAAAACAATTATTGCCTTTGCAGTCCACCAATAATCCTTTCAGGAAAAAAAAAACAACAAACCCTTTTAAAGCTGAAGACAGAAATAGAAGCAATTCAAATTAATTGTCTAGAACCACCACATATTAAAGTCCTGCCAGAGCCTCTTATCAGATCAGCATCCTGGTGTATTCTCAAAGCAATATAATTTCTTCTATCTCTATTATCAGAGGTTCCCTTAGTGTCCAGTTTGGAGTTTGTTTTATCTTGTCTGACATTTTAATCTAACATTTATCTGACATTGTCTTCACTTGCAGTTTAATTGTGTATAACAGAATTGTGATAGCAAATGTGATGGGAATTAAGTAGGTGGAAATGCTGGAAATGCAGAACCCCCAGACCAAACCCACAGAGAGGCTGTACAATGCTTCTCGTGTCTTCTAGCATAGACAATAATCCAGTCCTTAAGCCAAACACCCTCCTTTACTACAGTCACAAAATTATTTTATTGATGCATGCACTTTGATGTTCCAGTACAATACCTGTATTTGTGGAAAAAAAAAAAATTACAGATTTTCTTGTGCTCTGCATTACACCACTTCTCCCTGGCAGGGTCAGTTCACACTCACTGGCTCTGGACTCCTTTGGACTCAATGTCCATAAATCTACACTGCCAGGACACTGCAGTTTTCATCCCTTAACTGGTATTTGGATTATAAAGTGGGCAAATGTTCAAGAGGCACGTTTCTGGCAAGGTTGTAGTCCAGAACTAAAACACAGGAACAGTGTATTTCTTAGTATTGTCACTGCTTCTAAGGGGCACCTACTTGATTAAATTAAAAATAATTTATCTGCTATTTATACAATTTAGCTAAGCAGAGAAGTATGAGGCTAAAAAACCCCTAAGATTCAGCCAAGAAAAATAAACTTTCAGCTGCCAATTTGTAACTTGTATTTAGTGGCTTTAACAACTAACAATCTCTTACAATGAAAGCAGTATTTGGGAATGTGACTTTTTTTTAAAACGCAAAGGCAATATGATAGCTTAGCTATTAATACCCACAGCCAAAATCTTTGGAGCTCTGCCATGAGAAAGAATTTAGAGTTCTTCCCTGATTTTTGTCTTAATGCAGGCATGCAGGTAACAGTTACTAATTTGATTAACAGAGTAGGGCTGCAATAAATGTTACAATCAGCAATGATATGGACAACTCTATTTATTGTATATTCTTATACACTGAAGCCTTACAGCACTTCAGGTTTCTAGATTGACACTTCTCTGACCACAGTTGCTTTCTTCTCTTGTCTAAATAAACTAATCCAAACTATCATGAGCATTCAACAGAAACATCAGAAAAATACTTTCATCACAGAAGACTCTGCAAAAGAACTTAAAATTCATCTAACAAAAGCAAGAAGGGGAGAAAGGGGGTGATGGTTAAGGCAAGTTGTCTTTTACTGCCTTTCATTTAAGCTGAAGTGTATGCTCTAGTAGGAGCAGCAGAAGCAAAATGAGAGGCAGAGGGAAGGAAATGTTAACATAAAGCAAGATAAGAAAAGATAGTGAAGGATGATGCAGGAATGACTGGACAAAATATGGTTACATTTTGGAGGCCTGGGATGAGGCAGATATCAGGAACAGGGAGCAGCAGGAAGAGATAAATCATCCTCTCCTTCCCCCAGGGGATAAAAACTTTTAAATACAGAATAAAAGGATGGCAGTTAAGGAAGATAGGAGGTTAGGAAGAGGCAAAAGTCATAAGAGCAAAAATGAAGACTGACAGATGTCAAGTATTTTGAGCTTTTATGTTTTCTGCAATTGTCTCAATTCTTTAGTAAGACCGAGAAATTCTTTAGAAAAACTGTGCCATTTCTTAAAAGGCCAAAGAGTTAAAGATCCTGGTCCTGTTCAGACAGGAAGAACACCAGCTATTTGCACTTCTTCGTTTATTAGGAGCAGACATCAAAAGAGGATACTAAGTTTGGAGACAAAGGAGATCTTAATATTATGGTATTAAATCTCTTATTCTCACCTGAAAAAAGAGAAGCAGTATTTCTGTGATAAAAGAAGGGGAAAAAAGGAGTGTGAGTGAATTGGCCAGTGGAGATCAGAAATTCAGAATGACACCTCAGAGCTTCTGCCTGTTACGAGCTGAACTTTGCAACCTGATGGAGCTCTGCTTGTTGTAGCTAAGAATTAGCTTATGTGCCAGACATATGAGAAGCTGCTTACAAAACAGTATCTTTCAACCTGCTCTTGTATATACAAAAGAAACAGAAATGGGATAGAAAAGGGGAAAAAAAACCCCTAAAAAATCAGACAGAAGAGAGAAGGTAGGAAATATGAGGATAAATGAAAAACAAACGAGTATTAAGGATAGGCTGTATTCCATTAATAAAGCACACTCATAAATAGAGAACATATATTAGGATGTCCAATGAAATTAAAGAGAAAATGTTTCCTCCTGTGTTCTCAGAAAATAGGGATTTTTATGATCACAATGTAAGCCCTTTGAATGTGGCACTTGAGTTTTGAATTAATCACACATTACCAGTGGAACTGGTAATCAGCTGGCTCTTCATTTGCCTCTTTTGCCTGTGTATCTGTTAAAGAAGATGTTTACTGCCTGTGTAACATTAACATTCCCAATATTTTTAACAACATCCAGCTTTGGTCAGGCAGAAATAGATCACATGTTCTAAAATAATAAACAGTTTTCCAGTGATGACAACTCTGTGCTCACCTTGATTAATTTCAAGGGGGTGACCATAAGGTAAGGGTCCATGGTGAGCTAGGGAAAACATGACTCCTTGGATTAATAGAGGCTGCAGTGCTATATAAACACTTAATACACTGAAGGAAACATTTTAGCAGAACACACACAAAACATCACCTCTGCAAATATTTCATGGGTCATTTCCTCTTCTACTTATTTTCTACTCCTGTGGCCTGTGAGAAATTTACTGCAAAATTTAAAATGCCTTGGTAGCTAAAGATAGGTCTCCAATGAAAAAGGGTCTGACTGACTAGAAATTTTCCTAAGGAAGCTAAGAGCAGATGTTGTTTCTCCTGGCTTAATATTGTAAGGTAGGAGCCACCACTCTCCCTCCTTTCTGAGGTGAGGTTCCCATAAAAAAGGCTGTCAGAAAGAGCACAGAACCTTTAGCTGTATTTGAATGGAAGTCCTAATGTCTAAATTAGAAGCATTACTGCTCTGACATCTCTTGGCTGAGCATCAACCCCCCTTCCCCCTGTGTAGCAATGACTTCCTCTGATGGACAGCCCAGAACCTCAAGGCTCTGCAAGGTTTAAGGGCTGGCCCTAACCAAAGTCAGCTTCAAGGTGAGGCCTTACCATTTCTTGAAAACATAGCTTGTTAACAACTTTTCCTCATAAACTTTTCAAGGAAGCTTCCTGACAGCCCCCACCATTTCCTATCTGGAAGAACCCCATTCAATCAGCCCCTAATCTTCACTCTCCAGCCCTGCCTCATCTTCCACCACACCAGCAGTGTCCTGGATGCAGGACAACCAAGACTACAAGGAGGGCAATGCCACAGCCAGATGCTGTCATGGCTTTTGCACGTAGTGCTATTGCTACTTTGTACTGAGGGCCATGGACACTGAAAGAGAAATCCAGGCTATTTTCATAGGTTTTCTGTTCTTGCTGGTGTTCCCAAAAGGCTGATTTAATTGCTCCCACAGTCAGAGTTAGCCCCACTCTGCAGTCCTTGCCCCATCTTATCCCAAGCTTGCAGATACCTTCCTTTAGAAAAGGGTAACAACACAAAGAAAAGAAGTTATGAGAAGCACACGTATGTGGCAAAGTCTGCAGCCTGACTTCACTGTGACTGCTGGCACACGACGCTTGTAAGGAAGTTGTGTTGATGTAGGTAGTAAGAGTGACCTTCCAAAGTTTTATACACACAAATCTTGGAGACAGAATCTTTCTTTCCTTGTTTTCTTCTTTTCCTTGTGGTTTTTTGCTAATATTTATATCAACATAGCAATGTTCCCCTAGTGCACTACAAAGCAGGAAGGATGTACTTTGGAGGTAGAACAGGATCTGTTGCTATATTGTAGAGGAAATTATTTATTTCTCAAAAGAATTCACTTCCTTGCTCTTCATTACCATGATAGTTTGCAGCATAGCAGACCAGATTTATCAAACTGTTTGAGAGCAGTCAATTTCTGATTACATTCTCACAACCCATGAACACTAAATTCATGAAGAGGTAACTATCCTTTGCAGGACAACATTCAGTTAAATTAGTCTGATTATCCAGACCTTCCCTACTGCACTGTGTGAACAATTAAAGTGAGTAATCTGCAGGTGGAAAAATCTGCTTTGTTCCATTTCAAGAATGTCTTCTGATAGGATTCATGCAACACATTACCTCTGCTTGGAAGTTAAAGACTGAAAGGTGATATAGTGATTGCTCAAGGCAACACAACCCTAATTTTTTTCCTCCTCTTAAAGATTTACATGGATCATTTGTTACATAAGTTTTGCCATGGTATTAATATTTAATAGAAGACAACCTATCAGTGGGAAATTACCATAAAAATTCTGGAAATCTCCATCTTCACCTATACTCAGACTGCTGAAGTTACTGATTTGTGATTTAAACTTGCCGTAGAAGTATTTTGGTAATTTTCTTCTGTGGACATTACAAGATTACATTTGCACGCAACATCTACTTTCCTAATATATTTTGCATACTTAGATGCCTGTTCTACTCGTTGTCAATTCACCTTTAAAATACATGTCCTGGTAAACACATCCTAAAAAACATACAAAACAATTTAGGATGGAATGAGGAAATTATTTTGTTCAACTGGATACAGATAAGTAGGTGGGAAATGGGATCTGTTCAGGATGCTGCTGCAGTCTAATTTGGCAGGAAGTCAAATATGCAAGTACCTTTTTATTTATGAATCTCATGAAGGTTACTTGAGTCCATTGGCTTGCGTAAAATGTGCTTTTATGCTTGGTGTGGAAATGAAGTGCATAATGAAGAAATAAAATATAGTAGATAAATATCTTACAATGACACACAGACTACAGTTGCTGATAAACTGAAAATCCTACTCAGCTGCCCTGCTCCTTCAAGAAGACATTACAGGTAATCCGTACTCCTGAGATCTGAAATTAAAATAGTTCTTGGGAAGACATGAAGCTCTTTTTGAAGCTTTGAATGCATCAGCTACCTTGAGGCACATGCTGCAGTAAGAAAGAATTTTACGTTCTTAGAAATGTTTTTCCTGGAAGCAGCAGCATCATCTCCTTTTTATATATGCACATGTACATAATAACAGTCAGAGATACACATATATCTATATTTAAAAAAAATATTTTGTCTTAAAAAAGAAATTCTGTCTTCCAAGAAACTGTGCACTGTCAAGAACAAATGGTCTTCATTCCAGCCTTTGGGTCTACAGTTGCAAACTTTCCAAATGGGTACAGATGGACCAAGAGCTGTAAGCAGATTCCAGTTTTTACTTCCTAAATAACATTCCTATACAGATGCCACATGCACACTTTGAGAACAATCTGACGGGCAGTGGGAAACTGCAAGCAACAAGCACCACAAGAATGGGTAGGGAGAAAAACTACATGTAAATTGAGGCAGAAAAAAATGTATCAGAAAAACGTATCAGAAAATAAGACATTCCAGAAGACTGGGGAGATTTGCGACAGCCTCTTCACCTTTCATGTTTATGACTAGCCTGTATATACACAAAGTCACCAGTCGTGTACTTTCTGCAATCTCATTATTTTTAAAACTTACAAGTAGTGTTCAACAATAACTACTCCCTCTGTAGGAGATGTACCACCTTCTGTCATGCTTACCATCACATTTCAATACATAAAATGAAAGCCTTACTCTCCTTGCCTGGGATCTCACCCTACCTATCCTGTTAAGACAGCTTGCAAACCACACACATACCAAGTGTTCTTCATGGTTCTGGCCTACAGAGCTGCATAAATCTGACTGAGGCTGCAGAAGTATATTTCCAGTCCCTGTGTATTAAAAAAATATTAACAGGAAGAAGGACCATTAGGACAAGACTTCAAGAGTTTAAATGACAAGGAGTCAGGGTACATTCAGACCCTGCAGTATAAAGGCATTCATTGATCGCAAAGAAGCCGGCACAGCTGGAGGAAGCAAGGCGTCCATGTGTGCGTGTTTGTTCTCCATCCCAAGCACTGGGAAGAGACAGCAACTTCCCAGAGCAGGAGCTCGTCCCTCTAGGCACTCCTTCCCTGCCTGGTCCATCAGTCCAGTGGTGCCATCTAGCGAGGGGGGGTCCGGGAGCGGGATCCCCGCGGCACCGGCACCGTCCCCTCGAAGCACCGCAGCCCCCTGGCTATCAAGAGCCACCACACTGTGGCTGTTGGGAGCACAGATCCCAGCTATTAATTTTTCCCTTTTTCTCTAGTTACTGAAACCTTCTTAAATTTCTAGACAAAACTCCTAAAAGATGGAACAGAACTGAGACATGCAGCTCCACAGAAATGACCCCACATGGCAGTGGTCCTCAAACAAGCAAGCGTAAGAGGTCAGGGTGTGGGTGTGGGGGAAGGCTTCATGGAAAACGCTGGGTGATTTGACAGCTTAAATGTAAATCTAAGAGGGAAATAATAACTCTTCAAGCATGTAGAAAGCTCATGATTGTGGCAAAAAAAAGAAAAAAGGAATAATCTGTCCTCTGAGACAAGGTTAATGAGTCAAGAAGTAATAATCTTACACTCTGTAAACCTAGATTAGAAATGATACAAGGTTTCTGATTTTAAAGGTACTGATGCATTGGAAAAGTTGCCAAGGTGGTTGTAGGATCTTTGTCAATGCACGCCTTTAAAAAGCCATCTGGTAGGAACACCTAAGCCACCCCTTTGGAAGTGGTGTGCAAAATGCATGATATTTTCTTGCTCCTTAAAGGACTGTGATTACATATTACCGATGAATATGCACCCCCACCTCCATCCATTGCTTTAATGAGGGATGCTGGTGTTCATGCTTATCAACGTGATTTGGATAATGATACTTTCAGTCACGTCAGGAAAATTTACTTAGTAGGCAGTAAGACAAATGAATTCAGCAAAGAGCAGCACCACAGCTCTGTTAATAACACAGTTT
The DNA here is from genome assembly GCA_025920805.1 of Petroica traversi. NCBI lineage: Eukaryota > Metazoa > Chordata > Aves > Passeriformes > Petroicidae > Petroica > Petroica traversi. The sequence goes on from JAHLSL010000017.1 coordinate 11,212,949, forward strand.
TTGCTAACCTGAACAAGAAGTCTGAAACTTATCTGAACAAAAGAGAGAGATAACAGACTGCTGACTTCATGCTACTTTCACTGCAGGTCATCCCTTTCCCGTTTGTACCAGCTCATTTGCCATAGGAAGGTTGAGAAAGGAACATTCAGTTCCTAATGCCATTTTCATGAGCACAGAGACTCCATTATTTTATGGCCAAGCGATCAGCTTGAGAACAAAGAAAATTTAACAAGATGTACAGTCTGCACTAAGAATGCTTAAAAAATGGCACAACTAAAAGAAATTATTTTATGCAAAGCCTATGGGTTAAGTTCATCACACTCTTATGGAGAATGAAATAGGAGAAATTAGTTAAAATTATACCTAAAGTGCTGTTGAAAAGGTCATTGCTGGTCAAGCTGTCAGCAAGAATTTTGGAATTTACAATCCGGAGACATCTATTTAAAAGTTATGAAGAAAATTTTTCTGGGTGCTTTGTGATTCTGTATTTTTATCTCTCCTGGTTTGATTCTTGACCTGCTTTAATATTATCCAAACAACATCAAACAGATGAGAACTCCTGACTTTCTGAGGCCAGTTTGTATGGATCTCTGCAGCTATTAGCAGGAAATTCTGGAAATTAAAGGCAATTTATATGTTTGATATAAAATCACAGCACTGTAGAATGGTTTAGGTTGGAAGGGACCTTAGAGATCTTTTGTTTCAAGCCCCTCTCAAAATATTTAAGTGACTACAGAGTATCTCTTACATTTACTGTGTATTTACAGAGTATATCTTAGAAGGCTGTTGCTGTTAAAGCAAACTTTCAGGACTCACTCTTTCAGGTTAGTGGCTGGCGGACCTGGCAGGGGCTGGCTGGGGACCCACCCTGCTCATTACACCTGTGGGAACTCCTGGGCACCCTCAGGCTGTTCTCCTGGGTGGGTAGGCTGTGGAGTAGGAGGGTTTCCAGGTATCTCCACCACCAACAGCCCTGTTCCAATTCTCTTGCCTCCTCAATTAAACAGTTTGATGAGAAAAAGCAGAAAGCAAGTGCCTGGTTACCACTTGAGCCCTTGGCTGCAAGGAAGGAAGTCCTACCATTCAAATTCCACATACATGGGGCTTAGCCAAACAGGATGGAGTATTTATGAAAGCAAAGACTGCATGAACAATTCATATTTATAAATTTAAAATGTTTGTAGAGGCAGTTTCCACAGAGCAACAGAAGTCTTCCCTGAATATTTATGAAGAAACCAGATGACACACAAACAGCTCTTTTGTTTTCCAGCTTCTAGGTTTGGTTATTAAATTCCCAGAAAACAGACACATAAGGAGACCCACTCCTTTAGTCTTTAAATTACCATTCCTGCCAAAGCCAATGACATATGCTTGCCATGTTTGCATTCAGCACCTTACGTTCTGCAAAAATGGGACAACTTTTTAATCCTCAGTCACTTATTTTTTTGGACTGACAGCTGAACATTAATGTCAGATTCTTGTGTTAATATTGTGTTGTATGAGCTTTCTTTTATTACTGCCTTTCTGCTGGAAGAAATGAATTGTGTATGGAAATGTCTCTAGAATGAATACTGGTTTAGACAGTTTTTAGTGATACAGGATACAAAGTATGTTTTTTTCATTAAAACACTCCTATCAAGACCAATGTTAAATTATATCAGCAATAGCAGCTACATCACAGCTGCTTTTTAAAAGGAATTTCTCTGCTGTATAATGACTCAAGATAAGCAAAAAGAAAGAAAAGTAAAAGTAATATTTTCTTTTTAATTTTTAAGTGCAAATTTTCAGGCATTAGAAAGTATGCATATCAAAGACATTACTCTGTCTGACAGAGTAATAATACAGCAGATACATGCTATATCTATATGCTTGAGAGGTATATTCTCTCAGGAATTTGCTGATATCTGTATTCATTGCTAAAAATGCTATAGAAGAAAATCCAATTTGCACATATTACACACATGGATGTGAATTGTATTTTTAGAGAAAGATAAATAACTTAAATGGAAAATGCCATCATTACCATTACAGTTCAAGGTTTATGGGCTATTGGATAGAATAAAACAGTAACTATACTTAAAGAAATTTAAAATTATACATAAATACTTCAAGAACCTTTGGAGAAAGGACTATAAACTCTTATGTGCTCAGTTAATTGTTAGGCATTTGAATTAGCTGTGGCTTTTTCCACATGTACAATCATTCTTCTATAGAAATGCATTGTTAGGAAGCATGAGGACAGCATCACATGCTGTTATGAAAAGAAAAATATAGCTTATAACCAAAGTTTTCTTGGAAGTGTTATTTAACCTCATGCTCTTTCATGATTAGCTCACCAGAAACATTGTAATAATAAAAGTCCTTATTGGTTCATCCAGGATATATGGTTGCATTCTGTTTTTGCCCAAAGGATGACAGTGCTATATAGAAACAAAAAATGCATTAGGCTGTCTAAACCACTTCTGATTATTTCTAGCTTTAGACACTTTGATACATGTTTAGCTGTTGGTATTTGACCATAGTCGACTGTGTATTACAGTAAGATATTTTATAGCTTGATAGAAGTATGTCTCTTAAAGATTGGTTCATAGACCCATGACAAAATTCACACTGACATCAGTAGCGAAAGGGTTTACAAGGATCTTACTCTCCTCAACGTAAGAGACTGAGCATCAGCTAATAGTATTTTATAGACTCAAAAGACAAAAGCTGATTTTGCTCCTACTCCTGCTTTCATTTTAATTTCTGTTGCAGATGATTACAAGAGATCAAATAAGCAAATCTAAGCATCTGGCAGATGAGAACATGTACTTGCTTTCTTTACTCTCTCATTTAGGTGAGTGTTTCATTTCACTGTGGGGACAGGTTTAATGTACACATATACAATCAGCCACTCCATCTCACCTGACAGGCAGTAACTTTTTATGCCATTTGCAAGCTCAGCAACATGCCCCACATAACATGCCAATCTAAAAACACCTTTCACAATGCTCACCTGGGAAGTTTAAACTCTTCCTTTCCAGCTTGTTTAAGCTATCCTTTGCTTGAGCCAGACAAAATGGATATAAAGAAAACTGCAAGAGTCCTAGACTGGGAAAAGAATTCTGGCTTATTAATTGCAGAGAGCTAAACCAAACAGGTGGCAGCATTTCCCCACAGTGCAGTAAGAAACTCGTCTGAGTGACTTAAAATCTTAGGCATGCAAGAAACACTTCAATTGCTATGCACAAATTTTGCCTACATGATATGTGCCTCATATTTAATCCATTCAATCTTATTTGAGTGGTAAAAACATGTCCAAATTCTAATACAGCAGAACAAGGAATGATTTAAATCAGAAGCATGTTTACATGCCATTTTTTTTTCTAGCTTGACAGTGACAAATACCTTTACATTATATATATATAAAAGGAAAGTAACAAGTGGTTTCTACACAAAGCTTCGAAAATTAGATAAATTATTTTTCCTTAAATCCATAAAACTTGGAAATGCAACAAAATACTACAGTAAAATGAAAGGATTATATATAGGGAAGATGGCATTCAGACCAAGACGGGAAGGTATCTGTGTGGCTCTTTGCATTCACTGCAGTGACACCCAAGTGTCTCTATGAAAACACTGACTGAACAAAATAGTTTATTAGAAGTAGAGTAATTTTTTTATAACAATCTTACAGATTACAGATGCCCTCGTAACTATAATGTAAAGTCCAAGCAGTGGCTCTGCTGAAACACCAGAGGGAGCAAGTTTCACAGAGGAGTGAATTCCTCTATTGAAAACTCTCCCGGGCTACTGTGTTTCATCATTTAGTAGGATACAAGAGAGTTTAGTCAGATTACCTGGTATGGCTGAGAATGTGCCCTTCAATGAAAACCCCTTCAACTTGTGATGAAATGTGTAACGAGGAACAGAAAAAAAGTGAGGCTGTGCATCATTTGGACAGTTGCAGGTTTTCATTCACAAAGCTGAAAAATCATGTTACTGACTATGGGAGGAAAAAGTAACAGCCTTGATGTCTTTGCCTAATAAAGACTATTTTGGTACTGAATTTTTAAAAAAAAATCGACTCACACTCCTCCTTCACAGCATAAATCACAGACTCAGTTGTAACAGACTCTTCTGAAAGACTGAAAAGAAAATAATAATAGGTATGACCAAAGTCAAATCCACCATGCAATGAACTGAGTTACTTGGATAAACCACATTGTCCTTCATTAGGGATTAAACTAAGCAGGACACGAAGGAAAAAAAAAAAAAACAAAAAAAACCCCCAAACCAAAATCAGTTGTCTTTCTGATGATTCACATTGATAAAACTAGACCTGACCCAGAAGTGACCTTGCTGCTGAGTTTTAAATGGAAACCGAAACTTTTCAGCTGCTCTGAAGGACTGATCAAGTGACTATTTAAGCCTGCATCTAATAAAGTCTAAAATTTAGCAGTGATAAAAATTCTCTTATGCCATCACACTGGGCCTAGTTTGGTCAGAAGACATTGCTATACACTACACAGTGAGATCACGGCTGATTCTTATCACAGCTGTCCTGTTGGTGGTGCCCGGCTCCTGAGGAACCTCTAAAGTCAGGAGTAGTCTTTACATTATGAATAGTCAAATTTCTCCTCATAAAGAATTTTTCAGCATGCACACATCTTAGTACTTCCTGCACTCTCCTGTGAATGGTGCCTGATCCGAACTGCCAGCAAATCATTCTGTACACACAGAATGCACAGGAAGGGCTGTTTCAAACCAAAGAAACCAGTTTGTGGTGGATTTGGTGTCTGCTTTCAATCTAAGAACAATGAGTTTCAGAAAAGAGGGAGGAGGAGGAGAGGAGAAAGTCAGAGGACTAAGCCAAGGAAGTGGAGGGAGAAGGGGAAAAAAGAGCAGTCTCCTGCTGAGTAGAATTTCTGGCCAGGAAGCAGAAACAGCAGCAGAAAGCAGAATTCACAACAGGTTTTTATGGAGCTGATTTTTTTTTTTTTGGTCTGATTGGTATCGTTGTAGCAAATGGGCTCATATTTCTTCCACTCCAAACACATTATGATCCCATGGGAGAAAGGCATCCCAGGGATCTGATCACCACAACTGCTACAAAAAAGCAAAGATCTGGGTGCAAGGAGCAAGCAAATAGAATGCCTAAACGACAGTACTTTGCAACATACCCTCCAACTGTATTTAAGTCAGTTAAAAGTTTGTCAAACAAAAAAAGTATCAGAGGATGATTTATTGCCACTAGCCACCTTCGGGCAGCATTAGGAGGACTTCTAATGCCTAGACACAAAGTATTTTCCTGCTTCTAACAAACAGGATGGAAAAAGGAAAAAGATTGCAGGGAAATTTTAAAGATTGGAGCGTATATTTGAAAGAAGAAAATATAACTCTGAATTCACAAATCAGAGTGCTTCCCCCTCCTTCTGGTAAGCACTGCAATTAGGGATTTTGTACTTCACCTGATCTTAATGAATAAACTTACTAGCTGTTGGATCACTTTGTCCTTTTTAAGCTCCAAGGAAAAGGCTGTCTGGCACCTCAGCAGGTTACTGGGATCCAGCAGTACTGTCACTGCCTCCCGACTTGAAACAATCCTTTCCAGCCCCCTCACACACTGCACAGATCTCATAGTTCAATTCGCAAGCTCCTTAGACTACAAAATACTTGGTAGTGCAAGAGGTCTATGATCTTTCCTGTTTGGTTTTGCTCAGAGCTCTATAAGGCAAACAGCTGGTGCAAAGGCACAGGAGACCTATAGGATTTCAGCAGTGTTCTCCCTCTGGGTTTTGGGTTCTCTCTCTCTGTCCATGCCGGCAGCTGGCTGGTATCTTTCAGCCATTTGGAAGTTAGTTTGCCTCTGAAATACACATTAGTGCCACATACTAACTTTCATGCTGGAAGGTGGATGCATGCCATATGGCCAGTGACTGGATATATTTCACGCTGTTTTCAAATCTACCAGCAAGACAGTTCAAGTCACCTTCTAAGAATGATGTAAGTTACCAGACTGATAATTCTGTGTCCAAGTAGTTACCTTGCTTCCTCACAGGTTTATTTGATTCTTAAAATTCTTCAAAAATAGCATATGATCACGAATAATTTTTTTTTAAGTTTTGTCAGAAAATCAGTTATCACCATTAAAAACTGCAAACAAAACTTATGCTTCCTTTTCCTCTCCAATCCTTCCCTAAGAATTTTGATTTTTTTTCAACTTCTTTTTAAAAAGAAGCTGATCTCTTTTACCTAAACTTTGATAGCAGTTACAAAGTAGCTGGCACTGCACAGAGTTAGAGTATTCCATCAGTATTATTTATTTTATATCCTCATTAACAAGTAGTACAATAATAGCACTATACACCCAATTTCAAATAACTTCATACATTTTACTGTAAGAACTCAGTTTTATATTTACCAAGAAAACTTATATTTAGCAGGCAAGTTTTTATTTAAGAAATCTCTGCTTTGGATCTACAAAGCAGTTTTAGTAATTTCAAGCCAGGTAAACACCAAAATAAATGCACCTTAAAACATCAATTTGACAGAGAAGATGAATGCAAATAACATATTATTTAATTTTATATTTTTTTAGGAGGAGAGTTGTGTATATCAATTAACTTTTCTATACCAGTTTTCCTACTTTATTAATGCAGAGACTGAGGCAGATTCAGGTGGGTGATTTAGAATAAGAATTTAATGCAGGTGCTAACTCTGTGGAGGGAACATCACAGAAAGCTTATTGCTAATGTTTTACTGGCAGCTAATTGCTTCTGCTTGGGCTAAATAATTAGCAAACTGAAGTGTACCGAATAAATAAATGTTTTAAAATCTAAGCAAGTCACCTTTTAAGTTATTCCATGCATCCCAAGAAACCGTCAAACAATTCACTGACAAAACTTACCCAAGGACAACAGAAAATATTTTCCAGTTCATGAGGTCAGGAGTAAGTTGTTGGTGATCAAACAAAACTTTCATTATTAGTTTGTGGAATCCAGTAAGTGTATTTTTTTTCTTCAGTGGTTTTCTGTTCCAGAACTGGGAAGTACTGGTTTCCTTCTCTCCCTTGCTAATGACTAAGACGCAGTGCTATGCCAGGCTGGCCAGAAGCAGGGAGACAAGAAGAATGTGTGTTGTCTCCCACAGAGATTCTTTTCTTGGGACAATTTCAATATGGCATGAAAGCAAGTCCTGTCCAGGTCAGCTTTAATAAGAAAGAGAATTCTCGCCAGGGATTGTGGTTGCCCTCAAGACTTCATTTAAATCTCTTGGGAGCACAAGTATAAATTCAATTAACAGCTTGCTATATTTTAGCTTTCAAAACCAAAGCCCTAGTGTACTTTGTGACACAGATGAATGGCTAGGATATTGAGAATATTACTAGATTTTTTTAAATTAACAAAATCTATACCAGCAAGAAATTGGAATATTGTTTGAACCACAAAGGGGTATTAAAGGCTCAGTATGTCTACTTTTTCTTGATTCTTTTTCTACTAGGAATATAAACTAAAAATAATAAATCAAGAACTAACACTCTTGTTTTATTAAAATGATTTTTTTTCTTTTTAATTACAATCAGAACGTCCCCTTTTTGTTGTTCCTGCCAGGCAGCAGAAAACTGTACTTAGCTTTTGTCAGAGGAAGAGAATACTACTACAGTTGCAATACAAGCACCTTTGTCATTCCAACACCTTCACCAGGTGGTTTATTATCAGTGTATTTTTACAGCGAATAAGCAGGTAAGTTCACATAAGTGTAGTGGCATAAAATCTAAGCTTCACAGACAATTATATCAGATCTGCCCTCTGGCAGATCACCCAATATAATTCAATTTTGCAGCAGGTCAGGTGAGGACGTAATCAGTTTTTTGTTGTTTTTTTTTTTTTTTTTTTTTTACATTTGCCAAAGCTCACTATAAAAAGCTTTTCATGCTGACTTTATGACTTCATGCTGGTTTTGTGCTAAATACAGATCAAATATCTGATGCTTTATAAAGCTAAAGAGATGGGAGCCTCTGCTGGGATAAAGTCTGCTAGGACAAAGTTAACCTTGATGATATTTCTGGGGAGAAATCTTATCAGCACCCTACACCAGTGCTTTATTTAATGAGATGTTCTGCATGAAGCTCTAGGAACCTTAAGCCAGCATCAGTTCATCACTGAATGTGAGCACACACATTCAGGTTCAGCTTAAAAGAAAGCATTTGAAGATGTTCATACTCAGACACTAAGAATGTTTTTAAATGCTCCCTCCCTTCTACAGTTGTCCACAAATACACGAGTTTTGGAATATCTACAATGTTCTACTTACTGCAAATACTGTTTCTGTGTAAGTTTTGCTTTGTTTGACTTTCCATATGGATTACCTCAATTTCTTTCCCTTTGCTGTGGGAACATTTGCAGGTGGAATGCTGGCAAAGTCCTGAAACTGTAGGAGACCATGGAGAAAAGCAATGCTGGGAATTCCTGTCTGTGCCCCAGGTCTTGCAGGGTAGATTTTCATTGCCTTTACCCTGATGCCATGAAAAAGAGCCAGAACCTCCCAAAACAGTCAATGCCAGCACTGAGGGGTCCCTTCCAGGATTGGCCCTAAACAGGAGCTCTCCCCTGAGTTACACACACAGTCCCAGCTACATAATGTACAGCTACACTGTAATTGCTGGGTAAGCAAAGAGGGAGAATGAGAATTTTTTCTCGGGGACATGGAAATTTCCCAGCTCTGCAAGATGAGGACAGGACTTCATCATGAATCACTGGTTTGGTAAAAACCTAGCTTAGTAAAAAGACAGTCCTTAAGCATGAGAATCACCCCACCTAAGGCTGACAATCCCTAAATCTGTGCAGGATGGCAAGACTTCTTTTAGAGTTGATGGAGACAAACGGGTGTCTCTACCATGTTGCTCTTCCCACTTGAGTGTACACAGATGTCTAAAATAGACCATGTGAGTCACGCTACAAACGCCTGTTTCTTTCCCTTGCTTCAAAAAAGGAATCTAGACAACAAGTACCTAATTGTCAATGACCAGTGTTCAGCTGCATGAAAGCCAGTCTGTCTGGAAGGACGTGATTTGTTCAGCTGGGCTAATTAAACATGAACACCTCTAAAAGAGGACAAACAGCAATGATTAGAATTAATAGGATAGATGAACACCAAAGGAGGCATAGGACTGTCTGAAAATAAATCGTCTACTTTTCTATCCTCTTCCTCCTCTCTTTCATGAAAGATGAACATTGACTATGCAGATAGAAAGGACATGTCCCAAATCTTGACTGCCTTCTGCAAACATCCATAATCTGGGGAAAATGAGATGTCTTAGCTTGAATACAGCCAGTGTCAGAGCGCATGGGGACAAAAGAAACCCTTGAACAAACATCTATGCTAAGCAAAATTATGTGGGCTACTCCTTTAACTTGCATTCACTCTTCTTGTTAAACTTTGCACTATGCCTTTTACTGCAAAACCTAGAAATAATTATCATTTAGATAAAATTAAAATATAACCAGGTTAAATTAAAAATAACACCAGGTTAATCTGAATTAAAAAAAACCAAACAAACAGAGTAACCAGCTGGTCCCAGTTGTAAACATCAGGATACCTCAGCAGGTATCAACAGCAGTTTCTGCTTCATTCCATAACCTGGATTAAGAAACTGGTGATGTCTGATTGGCATGCAAAATCTTTTGCAGACAGCAAATGGTGCAGCATATTACCAGTGGGGCACGTAGCAGCCTCCTTTAACACTTGTAAAAGAGAATATTGGCTTCTCTACTTCATTAGTAAATTTCCAAAACCTCATTGACTAAACATTTGAACAAACTAGGTAAATAATTATCTTTCTCTCCAGTTGATACAGAAGTAAAAATATACTGCCAAGGGTCATTGACAGTGAAGTATTTTAATTTAATAAGAAAATATTCACCTGTGATGGTCTTTGTAACTGTACTGTAATTCCTTATTTATTGAATTAGGTTGCTTGGATCATGTCCAGCAGTTATGAGAGACAAATGAAGGAGTTTCAGTCCAAAATGGCATTGATCAATTGCATTTCTCCTTTCCTGTAAAGCAATTGGCTCAACACACTGGCATCTCAAAGCACTTCTAAATGTAGATAGCCTAAGGTTCCATGTTATGGGAGAACCACATCCACTATTGTGGGGCATGATTTTACGGGCATCTGCTCTTTTTTTCTTTCCACATCCATCTGGAGAACCTAGAGCACAATAATTCTGTGATTGTTACTCAGCAATGTGATGTCACTGAAGTACTTCCTTTGAAAAATGTCTTTTAGTGTATTACTTTTAATGACTTAAAATAGTAATTTCATGTCTTAGTCAAAGTGTTTTGTAGAAGTTGTTTGGACACTAAGATTAAGACTTTTTCTTTCCACTTAAGAAATTATACAGTCCCTGAAAACAAGCTTTGACTAACTAGAAACTCTCTTAAAAGAGTGCCTGTAATATAAGCTTATTTTTACCATTAAATGTGCATAGATATTTATTTTACCAGGAAAATAAATTACCTGGCAGAGTAGACATACATGTCAAGAGCTCCTTTGAGATTTATTTTAAAATATTAGTCCTCTCAGCGAAAAAACAAAAAAAAAAAGGTAAAAATAACACTGATGAAGGAACCTGAATTTCTTTATATCAAATATTCAAGTATTTATTGGAACTTGCATCTCAATAAAAGGGAAATCTCTTAATATCATGTCTCCATATCCAAATGGACACATAACAATATTTGAAAAAGCAGAAAGCCTAAAATGCCTGGATACAAAGAAAGAACTTTAAACGGCAAAATTAATTGCTCCTTGAAGAAAAAGAAAGGTTCAAGAAAATACCAACAACTTTTTCACCTACCAGGGAATAAAAGTAGTTCCAGCAAAGTAGTTCAAATACCACAGTAGAAATCAATGTGATTCCTAAATTAAATGGAAGCCTTCAGAGAAGTCAATGTGTGAGGTAGGTTTATGTCCATAATCATAGTCAAGGTACAAGCAAAATTTAAACAGCTTAATGCACTTGAGCCTACTCACAAGCTCCCTTTTATCTCAGAATTCTGAAAAATGGCCATATAATTAATACCAGACCCAACAGAAAGATTTTTAATGAAGATGTTACTTAGAGCTACAAAATATGCTCAAGTCATACCAGGATTTGTGCCAACACTGGAGAATAAAAAATGACTCAAAAATTTTTATCCTTTCACACCTCAGGCTCCATGTTAATCATATGATGAAATTTGAAGGAAAGAATTATTAAAGGCTTGAAGGTAAATGACAATAGAATAAAATGTATCATGGCTTTAGAAAAGGTAGGTCATGTCAGACCAGCCCGATTTTTTCCTTTGATAGGATACCCAATTTTCCAGACAAAAGAACTGCACAGAGAGATAGATTTTATCTGAACTTCTGCAGAACATTTGGTAAGGTCTCACAATGGAGATTACTTGATAAACTGGAAAAAAAGAAAAAAAGACTGTGGAGGTGCTGACTAACGTGACTGTTGCAAAGGAAATGCCAATGAACTGTGCTGAAAGGGAAACCTCTGGGCTAAAAGAGATTACTCCAGTAGAGCTTCTCCTGAAGCAGTCTTGATATTATTTTTATTTATAATTTCACTTTCGTGATTTTACCCCTAAAAGAGGAATGAATACAAGAAGTTTTAAAAAAAAAAAGATAAGCACTGACAGAGAGAAGAACAACATGCAAAGGAAAAAAATGGAGTAGGATAATAAACATGGGATGAAAATACAAAGTACAGTGTCCCCAGCTGAGATGGGATTCAACTCTACCAAGCCATCTAATAAGTTTGTAACTTCACAGTTCTTTATATAATCAATAGAAAGATGGGAACAAAGCCACTGATATTTTGTACTACCTACTTAAGACCCAAGTCTAAACAGGTTGAATGGAGTTTCTCTGGAGATTCTTCTATCTTGCTACAGTCGTTCATAAGGTACATTTGGAAGTTTTTTTAGGTGTCTTAGTTAAAAAAAAAAAAAATCTCCCCAAGGACTGTTGAAAATTTCTTTTTCAGTAGTTCAGCAGCCAGAAATCAAGCAAGAGAAAAACATGCATTTTTCTTTTCTGACCCAGGACTCTATAAAGCACAAATAACTTCTTCAGACATACTACACAAGATAAATTGAATTGAAGCAGCAAGGAGTTAATACTAGTGGGATCTCATCTGAGCCAAAATCTGGCTGTCCATATTCTGCATGAGTCTTTCAGGACACAGGTTGTCTTGCAAGAAAATACTGCAAGAGCAAGAACTACATGAACAGTCAAATGTCTCATTAGATCCCCCTTCTCACAAGGGACAAAGACAGTTTAATCTTAAGCCCCACAACAGCAGCAGGTTAGAAACTTGCCATGAACAGACTTCGGCTGGAAACTTTCTCACACATGAGAACTGTGAGGCTGTGGGACTGCCTTCCAGAAAAGCTACTGAGGGCCTGAAACCTGAAGGGTTTTAAGTGACCTGGACTGCTTTATGAAACAATTATATGATGCAGGGCCTGAGAAGAAGAGGTGTGCCAGAAGAATTCTGCTAGCTTTATTTTGGCTTGAAAGCAAACCCCAAAAGCTAAATTCCTAACTATAATTTGGAAATGGGCTGAAATTCCCCGAAAACCTTTATTTTATACTTTAACAGCATCAAAAAGACATCTTCCAAGCTCTTAAAATATTTTTCTAATGTACCCTAGTATATTTATACAGGTTTCCAAAGGGAAATGACAGATTTGTCAGTTTTGATGACAGTAACAGAACCAAATGTCTGAATTCAAAGCTAACATTCCTTTTTATGGAGGCATATTAATTTATTAATATCAAATATTTCATGGTTGGTTTTAGTTATTGATTTATCTATTTATTTATTTTTTAAGAAAGAAATAAAGTGGTTTGAACAACATAAATGAGATAAATTTTTCATTTGGACAGATCAAGCACATGGACTTTTATTAAAGAGCTTTTTTCACTTTTTTTTTCTTGAGCTTTTCTTGTATATACACATTCCTAAACAAAGTAAATAGTTAGTGAAATAATATATCATAATTAAAATAAGCATTACGACTTGATTCTCTTTTGGTAACTTTTTGCAACTTTATATAAAACAGGTCCATTATGAGCTACCTGATTTCTGATGTCCTTATGGAAGTTTGAAGGAGCTTATAGAGTTTAATAGAAGAATATTTGCTTTCACAGACACCTGATGGTTTTGTAACGTACAGTTTAAACATCACAGCGTAAGTAAAGTCAATGACTGTGAATAATCAGATCTTATTTCTTCCCCTAGGAAATGAAATCTCACTTTGTCATTTTGCCATATGCCTGTCATAATTTTAGTAGTAGAAAATATCTGAGAACTGAATCTATTCTTCTCTTATAAACGTTTTTGCTGAAGCAAGCATTTAATGACAAATATACTGGAACTACAAAATAAATGTATATAAAAAAAGACAACCTTACATTACCTCACCAAAGAAAAAGCTGACCGTTAATAAAAAGTTTTCAATAATACACTAGATGTATTATCTATTATTTATATATTTGATGGACAAATTATTTTAAAATAGAGCCCATGTGAACTTGTGTCAGAATATCCTGAACTAGAAGGGACCCACAAGGATCATCAGGTCCAACTGGCAAGTGAATGTCCCATGCAGGGATCAAATGCACAACCTTGGTATTATTAGCACCAAGCAACTGAGCTACCCTCAGGTTAAATGATATATGTCAAAGCCTAAAATATATAGTTTTGTGAATAATTTTTGAAAAAAAAAGTTGTATATTTTCTAGGAGAGCAGAAAATCATTGCAAGTGTCAATGTGTTCACATTCCACACACATCCAGGAAAAAATATAGTTTGCATATTTTAAATAAAAATAAATGGGAAAATACAGAGTGAACTATACCCACCATTACTATCTTGTTCCTGTCTGTCTACCTGCCTATATTTTCTAATTAGATTCACAATGCTCCAATATCATGTGGTAGATTACTCAAAAGCTTTAAGCCTTAGATTTAAATCTCTTTACCACTGACAAAATCAGTTTCAAGCTTCATGTTATTTTCTTTCCTCCTGCTTATCTAGCTGTATTTCTCTGGAGAGTCTCACTGAAATTTCTATGTTTCTTATGGAAGTCAATGCATTTATTTTCAAAATTTCCTGACCTGTAACAGGCACTGGGACCCTTGGGCTAGAAGCATTTATTGCCATGGTTGTAAAATGCTCAGCACCTGATCAAGAGATGCACAGAATCTTCCCCTGAGATAACAATTTTGCTCTTCCAGCATTGTCTGAACCCCTGTTAAAAGCTTATCAAACTTACAAGTTCCAGTCCAGTATTTCCTTATCCAAGTGTTTTCATTAAGCAAAGCAGACAGTCAGAAATATTTTGCAGAATCATTCCCTCTTTGCAAAATTTGCTACTTGTAGCTTTTATCATTAAGCTGCTGGAAATTATGAAAAGCAATGCTTGCACCAAACCAAGAGTGTATTTCTTTTATTTTGCTCATTTCAGGTATGTGTTGTATATTCTTTCATTCCTAACCACAAGACTCTCCCCCGCCTCCAGCTCTGTTTATTTTTTTAGAAATAATTTGCACATTTTTATGGCACAAAGAATTAAAAACCTGCATAGGCCAAGCTAAAGCCTAGGCAGGCTCAAGCTAAACCATTTTAAGTTCTAGGATTGTCTAAGAACAAAAAATATTTTTTCAAGCTATAATTTATTATGCAGTTATAGTTTGGGTGCTTGTTTGAAGGAAGATGGTTGTATGCAAAGAAAATAAGAACATACATAAGGGAGGACCATATCTGATGGATAAATGGAGTTGCAGTCTTCAGGCATATGGATGAAAGAAGTGTCAGTTAAGCACAGGAAAGTGAAGCTGAGAACAAAATTGCAACCAGAGCTTTAGAGAGACCACAAGTTTTTCCACTGCTGAAGAAACACCCAGTTCTCTTTCCCACAGAACAGAACATTAAATAATCTTTATTAAGATGTCATTTCAACTTCTGTGCAAAAATAAAGACTCTTTCTCCACTAAAACAAAGATACAAAGCCAAGAAAATTTGTATCATGATTCAGAAGTTTAGAAAATCAGTATAATTTTGGCCTCATGGCTTTTTTAATATGTTAGAAATAAATGTTAACTTTGGAAAATGTTACTGCAAAACAGATAAAGAACTGAATCTTTCTGTAAACAATAAGAAGTTGTAAATATTATTTTCTCAGACTAACTATATAAGATATAGATGTAATTATTTACTGAAAAAAATACAGGGCAAAGATGTAATTATTTGATAGTTTTAGATGTACAGATTTTTCTCTTTTTATTTTATAGAAGGAAATCCAGAAGACACATGGGTAATTTACAAGAAAGGCCAAATCTCTATTGAAGTTAGTGTACTGAAAAAGATTTTAGCATTTTAATTAAATACCTGTACTTGAAATAATTACTATTGCTAAAATAAATACAGATGATGGCAAAGGTGAAAGACAAAATGATGTACCTCAAGGACATTCATTTGTGAAAAATATTCTAGAGGTGGTCTGGCTAATCTATCATATGATGGTATAAATAGGCATGCTGCAAAATATAATTAATGAAGCAAGCTTTAAGAAAATAAGTTCTTAAGCAAGAGCAACATAACCAGGACAGGAGAAAGATAAAGAATTCTGGTATCTGCAGAAGACATAGAATCACAGAATCATAAAGATTGGGAAAGAACTCCAAGATCATCAAGTCATGACTTTGAATGTCTTGTTTTGCTTCATTCTCATTTCCCTGGGAATCCCTTAGACTCTCAAATGAGACATATTATGGAAAACTCATGAATTGTTTATACTAAATGCAGGCCTGTGAGATGAGATATGAAGGAGAACCTGTAAACAAAGGGTTAATTAGCATCAAAACTACAATAATCAACAGCAGAGAAAGCAATTAAATATTCAAGCAGATTGATACACTACAGAAAGGCTTTTCATTCACTTTGGTTGCAGAAGAATTCTTACGGCAATGCACTGTACATAGCATAGAAATCTATTAATAAAATTCCATGAACGTAGCTCTAACAAAACAAAATCACTAAACTGCAGTCAACATTAAAAATATACCCTTATTGTACTGTTTTGAAGACTCAAGACAACTTTGCTAACTTTATCATAAACTCTCAGTAGGAAAGTTCAAGATTTTACACCATGAAAAAATTAAAACCCACTAAAGAAATAAACCCTCCCCTCAACTTCGATCAAAACATATCTAGAAACCAAATCTTGCCATTTGCATTGTTTAGTTGAATTTCAAGCACAGTAATATAATGTGATTTTTACTGCATAAAGATTATTTAGGCACATATTTAGATCTACCGTTTGCAAGAAACAGTATTTTTCTAGATTTATAAGACATTAGGTGATTCTTAAGATTTGTAACATCAATACCTAGTAACTTTTAAAAACCATAAAATTCAGAAAACAACAAATGCTTGCCTAATTTATTTTAAAGAAATCCCTGCAACTTTAATAATACTTAAGATTAGGCAACATAAAGGATCCAGTAAAGACCAAAAGCAGGAAATTCCAAATTTGAGGTTGCAAACCAATCTCTAAGTGAAGCAAGATGTATGCTTTTGCAACATTAAATTGCTATGATTTCTGTGAGGAAAAGCAAGAACAGATATTATGTTAAATGTACTGCTGAACTACACTGTACAAATGTGTTAAAATTATATCTTTACACCTTAAATCTAAGCTCTTGCATGAAAAAAAAATGCAGGAATATATTTTCCCTTTCTGTTGTGAGCATGTGCATTACCACTTAGTTATAGATGGTCTGTCCTAGCCTACAGCAACTAATAAAGCCATCAGGAGTGATGGCACTATCAAGATAAAACCTGTAGGGGTGATTTTATGTCTTTTACAATACAATCAGAGAAACAGCAGAGTTTTCTGGCTTGAGCTCTGCTCCATCAGCTGTACAACCACAGAAAAATGGAAACTCTCTTATATATCTCATATACTCTGTTATATTTTCTTTTTCCTGTCCTGATGTAGAGGTGAGTGACAGAGCAGCTTTGGTTGGTACCTGGCAAACAGCCAGGGTCAGCCTACCTCATACTGATATATCATTTACATGTTCAAACTAGTATTTTGATTCCTGCCTAAAAGAGTGACTTTTTAGACAGAAATAAAGATTGAAGATATTGAAAATGATGTACCAATATGTTCACAAATCAAATAAGAATCTCAATTTTAATACAGAGTTCATTGACCAAAGTAGACCAACGTGACTCAGATAATACACAGAATTCTATGAGTAGCAGAATCCAACCTCTTTAAATCTCTAGCAGAAACAAAACTAAAAGCTATTAAATACATTACAATAGGGTCAGTAACTAGGATTTCGGAATAAAGAAGTACTGATTTCACATGGAGCTTGCAGTTTTTTTGTTTTATGGCACTGATTTCATGTAGATCAAAAGGTCTAATGATACATAGAAATAAAAGCAAAAAATAAAATGTGTGGTTAAATGTCAAGTAGCGTATGGATTTAGAAAAGAAACATGCTACTACTACAGAAGATTTGACTTGTGATAAATAAAAGCATATTAAAAATTTATGCATCTGTGATTGCTAAAATACATTTTAATGTATGCAAGATTTACTGCAGTGAAGTCTGCTTGCATGAATGATTTGATTTTGGAAGTCTTTTCAAATATTACAATGAAAAGTAACTTAAGACAAGAACCCAGGTCTGGTTTATATTCAGACCAAGATTTGTAAACAGGATTAAAAATATTTGTTCTTCAAGGACTTCCTTTGCTGTGCAAAATGCATTAAAAGAATGAATCTACAGATAAAGCACTATACCTACAAGCTAGGGTGGGTTGGCATTTCCAATCCTTAACTGAGTGATTCCTAAACCTCTACCAGTAAGTCAGTATTTTCCACACCTGATGGCTGCATCACAGTCAGTTTCTTAACCTTGTGAAAGCACAGTATTTGTAGATGTGTCAGGAAAATAGTTTGGCTACTGCCATAAATACAAAGAATATGTTATCTTACACAGAGTAACAGGAACAGCAACAACACCTAAAAATCATATTAATACAAATTCTTTTTATAATATAAATCTTTAAAATTTATGTTACAGCACAAGCTGTCTCCTGGTGTTAAAGTGCTCTGGTTTTACACTCCAGCAACAATCTAAAATACACACTTCTGATATTCACATTATGGATTTAGGTAATAAAATTCTTCAAACATTCCATCCTTCCTATGCATTTTCTATTCCCATATAGTGCTGCTGTGCCAGTAGGATTACATAATTCACTATTCTTGCCTAGAAGCTCAATGCAAGTCTCCTTAGCATGAAGTTGCTAGTTGCATCTGCAAGTTCATCCCCCAGTGGCGAGGCAGCCACAGCTGAAAGCAACAAACTCCTCAGTTCTCAGCTCCCTTGGTACTCTGGAAAGTCTCCCAAGATCACAAATCTTGCACTGAAGTAGGGTGAACATTTCTAAGAATCAGACACAAGACAGTGGGACCAGAAAAATATGGAAAGAGAGGGGAAGAAGCGGTGATTTACTGCCAAGGAATGATGGTTTATCCTGTCCTAAATCAAGCCACATTAACTATCCAGCAGTGCTGGTTGAACGGACAAGTAAAAGTGCATTAAACTCAAAACAATTCAGAACAGACATAGACTGAATTCACAACCACATACACAGAAACTGTTATATGGAAATCAATAGTTTACTAATTTCTGTCTGTCCCAATACTCCTGCAATACTTATCACTCTGGACTGTAGATACTGCAGTCCTAAACTGTGAATTTAAAGGGACGGGTTAAAGAAGTTCAGACACAAGCCAAATAAATACAGGACAGCAAATATCACTTTCATTATAAGGTTTATCATAAAAATAAAGGCATGCATCCTTTAAATACAGCAACCACCTGAGGCCGTTCTTCTATTCCTTCCCCTTAATACGTAGGTTCACTACCTTATTTCCATATGTTTTTCACATACTCACATATATTTTGCAAACAATTCTATTAATATTGGCTTTCTTATGACTGTCAGCACTAGTACCCATTAAGGCACCCCAGAGTTTTACAAACATTTATTCATCAGATTCCTGTGAGATACTGGCGTTTTGTTATTCCCATCCTACAAAAATCCCCAGTTCACTGAGGCAGAGAGATGCTGTGGCACATATATCCACTAATTCTGAGCGCCTCTTTCCCTGGTATTTTTTTTCTGTTTTCTAAACTTATCAATAAAGAGAAATCCCATTCATGGGTTCTACGACCTCTTGATCTGCCCTTCTGCATGTCAAGCTCACAGTCACTGAACAATGATAAAAGGTACAGCAAAAAATGAAGGATCACCTGGAAAGGGATGTGCTCTATGAAAACCTTGTGCTTCTAAATTCAGAGAAGTTCTGCGCTTTAGGAAAAAGCTTGTTTGTCCTAAACTCAGTGTCAAAAAATCCATAGAAATGAATGGGATCATTGCCCCCAGAGCAGCAGAGCTCGAACACTGACATTCCTACTTAATCTTCTCTATGGCACTAAATTAGAATTTTCAGTCAAATGACAGTTTTAGGTTTACAGTCATAACTGACTTGTAATTTCAATGAAGTTAATGTTACCTCAGAAGCTGGCTCATCCTTAGAGTGGACAGACTTATCTAAAACTGAACTAAATCAGGCAGATTAGCAGCTCTCGAAGAATTCATTCCATGTAGCAGGAGGATCAATAAGTGCAGACAAACCAGTCTCATGATTTTAGCTACTTGCCAAAAAGAATCATAAAAAGTATTTCCCACATCATCAGAGATAAAATCCAAGGCCATGGAGCTGACTAAAATTTTAATACATAAAATATGAAGTATTTTGCACTAAGTTTTGAAAAATAGTTTGAAAGATCTCTGAAGTTAAGGTGCAGGGAACATGACAATTAGATAGTCTATATACATTAATAGAAATATATAACTTTTCTGACACTGCATTTTGAAACAACAAAACAATGCCACACATCATGTCATAATTATCTGTCTCACATCAGAGAAATAGCAAAATGACACACTGACTGTAAAAACCATGAATCTGCCTCAACAGAGGGATATAATGACAATTAACATCCTTCACTGTCTTCTTCAAGATTTATAGTTTTCTCATGTTTTTTATCTCTCAAGGGCTATGGCAGCCTGAGTTTACTTCAAAACCAAGGTTTTCATCCTTTGATAACAAAGAACTGCTTAGGCTAAATGAAGTAAAGTATCAGCATTAAGAGATCTTACATGAACTCAAAAAAAGCACAGCATAGTTGTCTTTGAAAATCAGGTACAGGACTATCACAGCCACGAAACCAGTATTCAGGAGATGGAATTTTCTAATAATTCAAATTCAGTACTGGAATTAATATATTCAGAAGTGGTAATGAAAAGGAGGAAAATATCTTGATTTCAGATTACTCCCCTGGACTCCAGGAAACACTAATACTTTAGACTTACCCTCATTCCTTATTATGGAAAAAAAAAATATCACAGGTATTGCTATCTGACATTCACATTAACAGAATCAGAGAAATGGATGACAGACATGAAAGCATTTGTGTAAGATCTTCCAGGAAGCTTGTTTCCCCTTTCTGAAATCTGAGTTTTGCTATAAGAATATGAATAGACTGAAAAACTCAGGAAAATGCTGTAACTTTTTCTCATAAGAAGGAATTTTTATTGGTTACAGAACATAAAGGAATTTGTTCTCTACTCTCAAAAAAAAGCCCATCCCATCAGAAAGACATGTCAAACAAATTTCATGCTCCTCTTTAACACAGATAAATGAGAACATGGAGGTTAAACAAGTGAGAATCCCCAATCCCCTTCCACCTCTCATATGGAGTCATTTTCTGCTGGAAAACAAAAAATTATTCTCTCCTGGAACTGAATCAGAAGGCAGACCCATCAGTCAGTAGCCAGTATATGATTCAGCTCAGCTTTTCAATAAGTCAGAAAGTCCAAAAGTCACCAAAAAGGGTTTTTGAATGAGAGGACTGCTTCCTTCTAACTCTTTTGAATTGCCTGCTGAGCACTCCTGTGATTCACGCCTGCTGCAAGAGGAGCACATCTGAGTTAAGAAAGCAGGGATTTTCGGTGACAGCTGGCAAGCAGACACTCCCTCTATCGAGGGACAGCTTTCATTCAACTAAAAGGTAGGACAAACACCAATTCCTGTAGCTGGACACCAAAAAGAAATTAGATCAATGATTAAAATACATAGCAATTACAACTCTTCCTCAAGCATAGTGTTTTCTATTAAAAAAAAGTTGATTACAGATGCTTCATAAAATATGCTGATTTTTGCTTATATTTTATAATTATACTACAAACATTGAATAATTGATAAATAAACACTATTGCAAGTCGGAAAAAGACATTCCATTCAACTCTTGGAAAATTATACAAAAGGTTAAAATAGCACTAAATATTCCACTTATGTTAAATTCAGTGCTTGAACTGCAGAATGATTTAGCTGAGTCTTCAAAGGCTTTAAATATTCCTTCATGCAATGTACACAATCAGAAAACTATTTCTGCTGTAATTCACTTACATTTCCAAGGCAATGAATTTTGAATAGAGGTTTTGTCCTACTTGTTAAGCCAATTGAAAAAAATACTACTTGGCTCCCAGATTAATCATATGCTAGCTTTTTACTAGCCTGATCATTTAATAAATTACTAACAATGAACATTTCCTTTGTGTTCAAAAGATTTCTGTTTAAAATATTCCAAAGTAGCCTTGTAACACTTAGAGTAGCAGCAGGCAAAATGACTTGATTTTTACAAAGAAGTGTGAGTTGCACAAAAGCAGTGAAAGTTTAGATTGAAAACAAATTTTATTCCATCTGCTTTGATGTCAGCTCTTCTTTTTAAAATATATTGGAAGTGCATCTGCATGAAAAAGTGGAAGAATAGGGTTAAAAAAACGACCATCTTTATTTGGGGGAAGCAGCTTACCACAGCTTTAAAACTGAGGCTACATTGAAAACTGTCTCTAATATTTTTTCCTTTAAATAAGATTTGAACAGATACCTTGCATAGAAGTTGGGGGTTTTTCCTACCTCCCAAGATTTCCTTTAAAATGATTTTTCTGTTTTTAGGGGGAGAGAATATTTCAGGTATTTTTCACACTCTGTCCAGAAATTTTTAATGAATAAGTTTTACTCCATAATCCTACTTTGAACTTAGGCTCGCTGCAGCCAGTTGTTGTTTTTGCCTTACTTTACTTAAAAGTTTAAGATTTGAAAACTGTCTTTTGAAGTGACAAAAATTAACTTTCAATGAATATTCCAGATGAGCCTTACCATGCCAACTATTATCGCTGCAATCTATGGATGCAGCTAGACTAAGCTGGAATATTTTCCAACTACTCACCTCCATAAAGTAAAAAATCCTCTTATCAGAGAGTTACTGTGTTATATATTAATAGAGAAGGGCCCAGATTTGGCATAGGAAGCCATCAATACAAGTTCTATTGTGCCTTATCTTACAGCTCATATTTTAAACTGCAGGTATGGGCTTATCTTTGCCAAACACCTTCTTCATACCTAAAATTAAATAATGTGTGGTGATAACTCAAAAGAATTTGTTTGCTCAGTATTAACAAGTGTACTTCACACCTAATCTCCTCGCAGATGATTCTGTTTTTTACTGTGTCTTATCTGTAGTGTATTTACTTAAACACATTTGACCCAGTTCCACTACAGGTATCGTTATCAGAGTTATCAGATGCATCTTATTCTCATGCAGGAACTTCCAAACCAGGCCACACATGCCCCAAATCAACATGCCCCAAAACACATCTGTAAAAGCACAAAGGCTGTCACAGCCATAGTTGTAAATTATGCTCCGTAGGCTTTCTATAGAGGAGGAATGAGGAAGGACAATACCAATGTTGGGTTTGTTTGTTAACTTTGCAATTTAAAGAAAACAAGAATCTTAAAGCTGCTTGATTTTTGTTTCAATAAAAAGCCCTTGAAATTTAAAATATAGAGCTTTATGATGGCAAATAAGTCAGGGCAAAGATATTTCAAATCCATGCATATGGCTGGGAGAGGAAAACTGCCTCTGGTACCAGAAGCTGATGTTGACTTGGTCCATTTTGCTGCAGAGCCTCCCATCTCTCCAGTCTTCCTCCCCCAAACTTTCCTACCCTAAAGCCTCTGGCTTTAAATCTTTTGTTCTAGTTCCTCACAAATATAATATTTTCAATCCCAGAGTGCCAATGCTTTGCCTCTGAAAGGTCCATTCTCCTAATGCTCTCCCAAACCCTCTTTTCCCACTCTATATTACTTTCCAATCCTTTTGGAATAGAGCAGACTCTTCAAGACTAACTAGACTAGTTCAGCTGGAAGTGATTTAACCTGATCATCTAGTTCACTGCTTTATCAGTTCAGATCTGAACAGAAGTTAAAGCATGTTATTTAAGGGCATTGTCCACATGCCTCTTAAAAACTGACAGGTTTGGAAACGGACCATCTTTCTAGGAAGCTCACTCCAGTACTTGACTAACTTGGTAAAATGTTAGGTCTTCATCTTCCCTGAGGTGTTAACATCAGATTCTCTTCCATGGAAGCTTGTGGCATCCAGGTTCCCATCCAAAATTATTCTTTTCCTGATCCACTCATCCAAGTCCACACTGCACCTGAAATCTGCACTCATCAAAACCCACCTTTGACCAGATTGTTCTTGTAGCCCATGACACTGGAATCATTCAATATTGCTCAATAAGCTCACTACTTTTTGTGTTTTCTGTATAAAAAATAAAACCACTGAAGATACTTTTAGAAATTCATCAAGACTTTCTAAAGTCTTGGCATGTCCCTAACCTTAGTTGGGCTGATTCACGGCTCATTACTGAATATAAGTATTTGTGCTTCAGAAAAGTCAATTAATAGTCCTTTTTTTTTCAGACATTTGCAGGCATATTGATAATACTAGTTCTGTAACTGCTCACAACTTCTTTGAGGAGGTCTGTTCAAACAGGTCATCCCACATCCCTGCACATTCTTAGAAACTTCTCAGTTATGAGGTGGAGGTCTGCTGCAGGTAGTCATAAGCTGCAAAGATCTGCACACTGAGCATGAGCCCTAGCCCTGCACTTATCCTCATAGACCATACCAACAGGACCAGAACTAAAATCAAAGAAAGCTGGATAGCACCCAAAAGAAAATGTCCTTCCTTTATGCCTAATTTGGTTTTGTCTTCCACAGCATTAGGAATTTAAAAGCACTTGAACACATTTTTGCATATAAAGCAGGCAAAGACATTTTTAAATGTGACATAAATACTTTTATTTGTGCAGAAGACCTAAGCAGTTTATACAAAGAAAAGTCTTCCTTTATTTTAAAATGGATGTACCAGGAATCCCTAAAATCCAAGGTTCAAGTCTTTGTGGTTGGTAAAAGAGATTAGCATGGCTTATCATGAAAATTGATAATTCTGCCATTTAAAAGCAGCTTGGAAGAAGAAATTTAGTATTTTGATAGCTGTGTCCTAAATTACTTCGTGACAGAAATCACAAAAGAATATCCTTAATAATATAAGATAGAGTGAGAGAGGAATGTACTAGACAATAATGTTTCTCCTAAACACAGATGTTACTGATTAAGTATTATTTTCCCATAACAGACAGTCACTGAATACCATTTTGAAAGATTCAGCCTATCTTCCACTGGTAGTCTAAAGGATCTCCAAAGTGTATGAGGGCATAAATGAGTCAGAACTTCAGATTTTTATTCATATTTCTATTCTGCCAGGACCTGACTCATTTACAGTGCACTACAACTTCAAGCTATGCTCTCAATTTACTTCAAGCCATTCTATGAGGATATAATGAATAAAATCTTCTAATATATTTATGGAATGCATTGACATAGTAAAACTGACCTAACATAGAGCTGTATTTAGGAATCACCAAATGAACACCACTATCAAATATTGTTTGGCTTGGACATCTTTTTTACACGACAAAATTTTGCCCTAAAGTGCTTGCTGTCTGGTGTCCCTGGAATTTTTTTACAGCCTCTCTTCCCACTTGGTGAATTCCTGCAAGCGTACAGGAAATTGCAGATCTCCAGTCTTTTCCTTGTTACACCAAGGAAGAAACAGAGCACAATGACAATGCTGGGGAAAACAGAACACATCTAGACCTTAAACTAAGAATGTCTTTTGCCTTTTGCAAAAACAAGCTTTAAACCTGTACTAAGTGATCTGTTAGGATGTAGTCTTTTAAGACTCAGGATACAAACAGGTAGTAATTCTGGGGAGGTCATATTTCACAAGTACCACTGCTCATGGTTTCCCACCTCAGCATCAAAGGATACATGGATTATTTGAATAATAGAGGTTGCCATCCCTCATAACGTAGCAAAGTAAGTGAAAGGAAAAAGATCGTACCCAGTGGATTCCTTTAACAACAGGATAGGCCATGACATGCAAGCCATGATCAACACTTAAACAGAATCAAAATGAGCATAAAGTGAATAATTTGTATTTTAGATGATGGCATGGTGTTTATAAGGAAGTGCAGTAGGCAGTGCTTGCAGTCAATGTGCTTGAGACACGACCTTGAGTAGCACTGTCTGGTTATTTTTAGGATGGCCACCCAGATGGGTGGCATTAAGGATGTCATAATCCTCTGTTAGGCCACTCTGCAGATGTATGTGAAAATATAATACACAGCAATTGCCAGGTGCTCTTAATTTAGGGTCTGGATGAATAGAGATTGATAGCTTATTCTGTTCTCAAAATGGGCAGTGAATAAGAGTCAGACCTCATTTCATGGAACAGAAGAAAACAACAAGCCATTGGGCCACGGTTTTCTAAATATAATCTATGTAACTGAAATAAGACATCCTTGTTTGTATGTTAGTACTTCAGTCACCCAAGTATCACATTCCTTTAAAAAAACCGCAAAGGAAAAGACACAATATTGAAGTTAATTAATCTGGTTTGCTCTTCGGCTAGAAAAAGTATCCTGATGTTCAGAATCAAAGACATGAGAAATGCTTGACTTCTCCCTACAACACACACATCTCTCCAGTCTTGTTTTCCAGTAAGAAACAGTTTGAAATTAACTAGTCTTTATAAATCTGGACCAGACCAGTTAGATTTCCTGCAGAACATCACATATTAACTAAAGATGTCTCAAACTACTAAGCTATCCAAAGTTTTCAAATATCTACAGTGCACTGATATAATCAACCTTTTAAAGTCATAGAAGATAAATTGCAACACTGCTCATTTTCAGGACTTCAGTTTACATTTAACCACATAAGGGAACAAATGCCTCTGTTTCATACACAAGACTCAGGTTAAAAAAAAAAATTGTGTTAATTGCTAGAGTCAAACAACTGAAGTAAAAATATGGACTGTGGAACATTTTAAGTGATTTATGGACCTGTTCCTCCTCTGCTCACTCTTTCAATCTAATGCTGATGGAACATCTCCATAATGCTCTTTCAATTTTCTAAAATGGAAGAAAGCTGAACCAGTAAGGTTTGATTAGTTTTAGCTACCTCAGCTAAAGCAGACCCCAGAAGAACCTGACAACTGCCACACATGGAAGAAGGAAATGAGGAGAGTACAGGAAGGGGACTAAAGGACAGAGAAACTGAACTTTTGGTGGCAAGCAGCCAAGTAGAGAAGCTCAGCTGTGAAACTCTGGCTTAGCCCATAAAGATAATTAATTACTCTCAGAATTCCACATTTACAGATTATGGAGCGCACCTTGCTGCTTTGATGCAAAAAAATTCATTACATGGCCTGTCCCAGATTTAAAGCACAGAAATAGGAGGATGACAATCAGCATCGTGATTTGGGCTTTATCCACATATGGCTTATCCTTCTGCCTCCAAATTACTTTGAATTAACAGACTACAGTAGCATGTATTATACATAAAATATTAACCTCCAAGTGTCTATCCTTGGAAACACACATAAACCATTCCAAAGATTGTAACACTTTATTAGGGGGAAAAACATAGTTACTGAGTAAGAAAGAAGTACATACCTTGCAGAAATGTAGGGGATACAATTTAGGAAGTATAAAAATAAGGATTTGATAAAACCGCTGTAACATCTGGGCAATTATTTAAAGCCATTGCTTAAAAATAAGAGACAGATGTCAAAATTGGAAGATAGTCCTCCTCTTGGCATTTTAGATGTTAAGGTTAGTGCAAAAATGTCTTTTAGTGCTACAGATTTCTTAGGTTTATTCCAGCCATTTCTTAGGCCAAACATTATCTTGAAAGTTATTAAATTAGGAAGCAGCATTACATTACAAAGAAAAAGGGATGGAACACTTTTAAAATATGGAAAGTAACTTGAAAATGCTTCATATGCAGAAGACATTATCCCTTGGCTTCTGTTTTGATCTTATTAAATTTTTTTTTTTGTGACACATATGACACCACTACAATTTAAAGTATGAGCCCTCTTTTCCTATGAGCTAGGCTAGTACTACTCACAAGAATAGTCACTGGGAAAAAAACGGCAAGAATTTGGTATTCCAATAAACAAGGGGTAAATCTTCTATATTCAGTCTCTCTTGTCCCATGTAAATGACCTTTTCTGTGTTAGACTGAAAACTTAGTAAAACACATATGAAATTGTAGGCTGAGTTATTAAAGTTAACCATAATGTTGTATCTGTGGGAATTGCTCAGAGACACATTTGGTTTTAAACAGAAATATTAGAATACTTTTACCACTCAAGTATGTATTATTTTTACTCTTTATGAACACTTTTTCCTTTAAGAGAGATTGCTAGTCTGGAGGCAGGAAGATTAAACCCTGCAGTGTTTGTCCCCTGTGCCGACCTATGTATGAACACATTTTCTCTGTTCATTTCTCTTAATATAATTAGAAAGAACAATGCAAAGGAATATAAGGAATATTTATGTTGAATATGAATATACAAATCCTACTGGACAGTGCTGAAGTTGCATTGATATGATGGCTGGGGTGTGCTGCCATAAGCAAAACTTCTTTTCAACCATAGAGATTTTGGTTCACTGCACACCTTTGTCCAATTGAAATAAGGACTTGGACATAAAGTGTTCAAAATGTCACGCAGAGAAATTGTAGTGTTAGGCTGAACCAACTAAAAGCAAAATTTCACATCAGTTATTATCTCTCAAAAACACATTGCTCTTCCGATTCTGGAAAAAACTTAATGCTTCTGCTTTCATCAAAATATAATGTCTGTTGTCCATTGCACATAAACTTTTGACAATTAAAACCAATGAGCAGTGAGACAAACTTCTCATTTATAAAAAAAACATAGAAGTGCTCAACACACAATTTCAACAAGGTGTTATTTTCATTTTATGCAGACAAATGGATTACTAAAGATACGTCTTGTTTTTTTAATTAAGCAGGCATGAACAGACAATGGAATAAATATAATTATGTGATACCATATAAAAGTATCCTTATATATGGAAAATGAGAAAAACAAATGTAGATTTTTAAAAAGGCTATAATGAACTATGTTGCTAATAATAAAAATTATAATCTGGACAAAATTAGAAAAACCAGAAGGAAAAGAGATTAACAAGAAATGAAAGGTACATAATGGTGACAAAGATGGACAAAAGGATAAATAGTGCAACTGTGTTACTTGGTTTTTGACACAATGCCTTGCTTCTTTTTATGAGAAGCCTTGTAAAAATCATACTTTTTCTCTATTTTATCACATAATTTTTTAATACTTAGGTTGAAACTCAAAATACAATGATGAGAATATCAGTTTATGCATGAAGATTACAAATTAAAAGCTATTTTCAGATCAGTTGAGCTGCATTTATTTCTGGACTCAATCCTCAGGCAAACAAAAAACCCCCCACTTCATTCCAGCTTCTGAAAAACCACGCTAAACTCGAATGACTGTTCATAATGTCAACATTTTCTCATTATTATTATGAATTAATAATGCAGCATTATGAACTTTACATTTTTTCAAACTGATAAATAAACAAAATAGATCTCTAGATAGTACAAGAAGATAATGATTTCTCTTAAGTCCACAAATAATGAACATCTGCCAACGTTATATCACATCCTCAAGTAGGAAAAAGTGCGCTTTCTCCACTACCACAGAAAGCAGTTCCATATTTTAATACTTACGATTTCAAATAAGTAAGTAGCATTGGTCCTCCTTGGCCACTTTCAAATGTTTTTACAGACCTTTCAACTAACTTGGCACTGTCTGCCTCTCATACCACGTCTGCCTAAAGGTCCTGCAGCCAAAGTAAACACCTTGTGTTTAACTAGCAAAGGCCAGTTTGCAAAGAGAAATTTACTAGTTGACCATAAGCTGGAATGGCTAAATTAGTGATGGGAAAATATTTCTTAGTCTTCTGTCACCTTTTCCAGGTTGAAGGTTGACCTCCTTTCTCTCTCTCACTATAAATACACACATACACAGGTGCAAAATTTAATTTTTCTTTTTAGTAAAACAAAATGAAGAGTGTATGAAATTTACCCACAAAATTTCCATTCTTTCAAAGTAAAATTAAGGCAGAAAAAAAAGGTTTTTAGGAAAAAAACATATTAAAGCTATTCCAACAAAAGTATTTTGGCATAAAAAGTGATTTTTAAAAAGAAACTTAGATTTTAAAACTGATTCTGTTTGTGAGGGACAGAGGGAATTTAGTTACAGAGGAATATAATGACATTTCTCAACAGTGCACTTTGTAACCTTATCAATTTTATCTCCATCCACATAAAAGCAACCAACTCTTACATATAACTGCTCCTGCTGCTATTTCAAGGTACAACAGCTCATTTCTAATATTGCATTAGCAGAACTGTAAATCAGTGTTTTACATTTCTCTTTGGCTAATTTGGAAGATTTCACTAATCCATGACAGGGTAAAAACTGGAAATCAATAGATTGAACTAGGTATTATAGGTATTTAGTTGCAGCAGCATTACACTTTTTTTTTTTTTTTTGATCAATACCTACTTTGGGCAAATCCACCGAATTAAGTTAGGCTAGTATAATGCACCAAGTTGCTTGGTCAATGTATCAAATGTCACAAGTATCAAAGCTGTGATTGGTCCTCCTACAGGCACACTTACAGTGTTTTCTGATCCTCCATATTTTTCTGATGCATAACTACACCTATTTATCTAACTGCAATACCTATAAAAATAAAAAGTCTTCAGTAACCATTAGCTTGGATTTATTTTTTAAAGTAATTCTCATCGAAATCACTTTTAAGTCCCAAAATTTGTCTTTTAAAATATCTCTGGCAGATGCCCTTACTTCTCCTAATCCATGTTTGAAGATTCCTCCTGCCATAAATCAGCTCCAAAATAATGCTTCTGTCAGTAGATCACCAAACATTTTTTATAGATAAGTTAAATTGTCTTCTGTGACTCTTGATCTTTATGGAGGAGAAAAAAAGCACCATCCCACTAACCAAAAAGATAATTGTTTTGTGAATCATGTGAGCAGTCTGTGCAATTCTGTGGGGCTGTTTGTGTGCTGTAAGCAGAACCTGATGAGCTGAATCAGTAATTAAAAGCATGAGTCAGCTTTTGAGCTAAAGAAGGTGGCTCTTACACTATTATCTGGACTAGCCTTTTTAGGAGACAAAGACTAATACTACCTAATGTCACTTACACAAATACTTAGCTTTTCACATTGTCTACTGGCTAAAGAAAGTCTTTTGATACACCTACATTTCCAGAATACTAATACAAACTATATCTGTTTAAAATGAGGAAAGAGAACAGCTCTGGAGTTCTTTGTTGGAATGAGGCTGTGTAGTCTTTTTTGCTGTTACGGTTTTTTCCTCTTTTTTTCTTTCCTGTAAATTTATGTGAATCAGAGATTATGGATATGGTAATTTTGTATGTTACCTTGACTTATGAGGTTAAGGTAAAATCTCTCTTGATATAACAGAAGTGTTTATGTTCTATATAGAAGGGGACATTCAATACATAAGTACCTCGTCATCTCTTCAGTCTTTACTGTTTGCAAAACCAGCAGTAGCTCTGATTTCTCAGAAAAAATATATTTCATATGTAAGTTTAGCTACAACAGATGTTCTCTGCTAAAATGAAAATATCTGCTTTTCCAATGGGTGTGGAAGGATTTATCTTTCACTTTCTTTAAAATCGCTCAATCACCAAATGAAGTTCTAGGAACACACTGTAACAGACACCAAAGCTGCTCTCTCTGGATCCACTGCTTCATAGAATACTCCATAATTGGTTACGCATATTTGTTACAAACCTGACCATCTGCCATATGCCAGCTGCCCTGTTTTGTAGTTCAGAAGGAAGAAGTTCTGTTCAAAACCATAAGCACACACAATAGGATTTCCAGCCTCCTCACTCATCCAGCTCCAAAGCCACTTTCCTCATAGTATCCAACAGAGAACTGCTGCGTGGAAGAGGCTCCTGCCAAATCCTAGTTTTGTGTGCTCTGGCATTTTGATGGAAATAGTTCGGTGTAAAAAGACAAAAAAAATCTTTTCCTTTTCCAGCTGTGTTCTTTTTCCACTCTCCTTGTACTTCGCAACAGTACAACTACTTCTTTCTGCTGTAATTTGATAATTTATTTTTAGGTGACCAGAACTGGCAGTCCTACACAATCTGTTGGACACAACAGTGGTATCTATGCAGGCAGGTGCAACCAGACTCTGCTTATACCCTGGGCTGGCTGCACACAAAGCTGCATTAGCATGGATGTACCCTTGCTAACACAGGTATTGTGCTGCTCCACTTTAGATGGTCACATAGCTTCCAGTGAAGCCCCGCCTCACATCCAGCTGGCTTCTGCAGGATTGCAAAAGTCTGGTGCCAGTTGTATAGACACGTCCAATGTGCTCAGAGGCTCAAATATAAGAAAGCAGAATTTGCTTGGTGTAGCTGGCCAGAGATATGAAATATGCTGAGGAGCACCTTTCTGTAAAGCTGCAGCTAGAGAAAAGACAAGCTCTCAAGAGCCTGAATGCAAGTACAACAAATTTTCCTGGGGTCAACTAGACATTAGCAATGGAAGATGTAATGTAGGATTTGGGAAGCGTTAATAAATGACAGTCAGAGGAAAAGTACAACCTGCTACCACGAATAGAAATTGGCATCTCAAATTTACTTGTGTACATTTGGCAAGTCAC
The DNA here is from genome assembly GCA_025920805.1 of Petroica traversi. Taxonomy (NCBI): domain Eukaryota; kingdom Metazoa; phylum Chordata; class Aves; order Passeriformes; family Petroicidae; genus Petroica; species Petroica traversi. The sequence continues at coordinate 11,245,138 of JAHLSL010000017.1, forward strand.
AGGAAGGGTTTTATATCCACTTTTCTGGTCAACAAAAACGGAGCTGCTTTGGTGTCTCTCAGCAGGACTTGCCAGATGCAAGTTCAGTCATGGATCTGTCAATAGAAACATCCTGAAGGGCTTCACGTAGGTCATGTAGGCTTTGGGCCACCCAGAATTCCTTTGCTGATTCATGTTTGCAGTCACAGCCTTATTTCTACTTTGGCCTTTCCTGTTTAAAGTAATTTTCTGGCTTGAAAGTTACACTTCAGACTAATTTAGCAGACTATCCCAACAGAAAACCTTTGACAAGGGCAGGACTTTTGTCAATATGGATGAAGTCAGGATCCAACAGACTCTACTTACAGGTGCAGGGGACCAGTCCAGACATTTGCTCTGGTGAACAGCACAGTCTGTCATTCTGCTCCCCATCATTTCCAAAGGAGATGAATGCTGTTCTGATGCATAACATATGAGTTAATTGAGCTCTATACATAAAAGTATCAATTAATATTTCTCAAAAGATAATTACAGTGTTTAAAACTACTTTGAAAAATAGGAAATTAAAGACACTTGAAAAAGTATAGATTTTCATGCACCTAAGGGTAAAACCTTGAGAACAGTTCAAAGAATGTTCCTCCAATGATAAGGATATAATGCTTCTCTTACTTTTGAATTTGTAGAGAAACATATTAAAAAGATTTTTTACAAAGCTTTTCTATAGCTTACCTAACTCTGATAGATATCTCTTGGATGTCAATTAGTATAAAAGTTTAATTTTTAAGTCAGGAACTAGTTTCAATCAGAGATAGAAAAAAAAGGTTACATATTTTCTACGTAAGTGTGATTTTATCTGGATTAAATTTTGCATTATTTTTCAAAAACTAATTGGTGTTTTGTAATAAAAACATATGATTTTTATGAATGGCCTGAAAATTGTGTTAGAATTAAATGTTGAAAATTAGGTAATACTAGATAATTTTTCATCTCCATATATACAAAAGATGTTTTACAGAAAAAGTATATTTTAAAACTTAATTTGTTCAAGTTCAGTAAGTGTGCATATAATACAGTTTATGCACATTTATGCACAAATATTTTCATAGGAACATATATGCTGTATCCAGAAGACAGAATATTTACCATATGCAAACAAGCAGGAAGATGACAGGATAAGAAACTGATTAAGATTAAAAGAAAGATAGGAAAATAAACCCACTGATTTGAGAGAGAAAAATATGTTCTTGAAATAAGAAACTAAGACAAATCAATTATTTTGGAGATGTAGGAGAGATTGTATTTGTAGCAGCCATCTGTGACTGTTCCTGATGCTTAGATACTCCCACATCAAAACAAGTTAATATAGCTCCTTGCAGGCTAAAATGGTATTGCACAACACTCCAATGCAGGGGAAAAAAAAAAAAAAAGAAAGAACGAGAAAAAAAAGAAAACATAGGGAAAAAAAGAGAGATGAAATAGAAACTCTGACAAACAACTAAAAGCTGTGATAACAATTGAGTTCTCCTCTGTGGTGTGAAGTAGGATCAAGAGCAGTTTGTGAAGTAACCAGAATAACCCACAGCTACATAAAGTCTAGGGTAGATGGCTGTGTCCATGAAGATATCTTTTGGGCAGAGACGGAAGCTACTGGGCAAGCTTCTTTGGCTTGTATTATGACAGTAGGAATGAATTATTGTAATAATCCAGTTTGGCTTTAGACACTGAAAATATTTAAAATTATGTTTTGCTCAAGGGAGAATAAGCCGTAGACACATGTCAAGACTCCAGAGAATTACTGGGAAATCTGGTAGTGATTTCTCAGATAGCAAGAAGACTCTTCTTCTTCAGTTTCAAAGAGTTTAAATAAATTTGAAGAAAACAAGTATTGTGCAACTACAAGAAGGCATTTGAAATGAGTGGCATATCATAAAAATATCTATATTTGTTTCCTGCTGGGAAAAGCTCCTTTCAAGTTCACAGACACAAAAGAGAAGCATCCTGAATTCCAAACCTGCCCTGATGGAGTGGACAGCATTCCTGGGCTGTCACCACAGCAGGATTTCATCATCAGCCTGAGCTCCTCTGCAGCTTCTTGGGGCTAAGAGCCAAGAAGCAGGTTTTTAATTTTGCATCTATACATTCAAAAAGAATGGGAAATTTAAAACTTATTTTTTATTCAGCACATCCAGGCTAGGACTCAAATTCAGATGATCTTCAGTTCTACTGAAAAAAAAAAAAAGTATTTGCAAGGAGACAGTTTGAAAATTCTGCTCTTGGACAGCACGAGAGAAATCATAACAAAATCAGAAAATCCAAAGCCTTCACCAAGAGCAGCTGGTGATTCTGTCTGAAGTTTCAGGATTTCCAACTTTTGTCTCAGGTTGCATTTTTAGAGGAATACATGTTCAAGTGAGTCAATGGACAGACTCATTTGAGTCTCGTTTTTTGTGGTCTAATACTAAATATAGAGTTTTGTATATGGTGCTTTTAAAGGGAAGTAAAATATGACCTTAATTATTTTCTAGTTAAATTTTTCTACTTAAAAGCAGTGATTCTTCATCAACATGGGCAAGTTGCAGCAAGAACATTTTGTACAATGCAGCAGTTTGTTGCTACCTAAAGACTCTGTTCCAGCCAGCTTCAAAAATGTATTTCCTTTTCAGTTTTGGCCTTATTTTTCAAAAAAGGATTCACCCTACTTATGCTGCTTGGCTCCATGGAATGCCTGCTTGATTATGCATGAGCAGCAACAAATACTCCCACCCATGCCATGGTGAATGGTGCAGGTGGAATACAATAGTAAGAGGAAGCATTAAACACACTGAGAAGCAGAGAGCACAGCTAAAAATATGGAAATTGGAAAGAAATGCATAGGAAAAAAATCACTGAAAAACTGAGATAAGCTTTCAATCCTATTCATATTGCTTGACTGTTTTACGTAGGAAATATGCAGTGTTCACATTTCTAATTACAGGTTAAATGTCTTCTCCCTTTACATCCACTTCCACCAGCCCAGAGAGTCTTCAGGAGAAGAAATCCTGCAGCTCTAAAGGGAGCAAAAACATATCCTGATGTTGCATTGGAAAGAGGACAGCCTGAAAACAACACAGATTTCCTTTGTTGTTTCCTTATGGTTTGCCATTTGCAAACTTTGGAAACCATCTTTCAAGAGCTGACAGGCTGAGAAAAAGAAATTATAGTAATAGCAGTAAAGGGAAAGGGGGCTATTCTTAAAATGTATTCTTTTAATATTAATTACAGTCTATTATCCTCCTGCCCCAAACTACTACCCAACATCACGCTGGAGTCCAAAGAAATAAAACTAACTCCCCTATCTTCCACTGCCTAACTGTTCTAAATGAGAACTATAAGACGAATGTAGTCAGCTGTAAAATCTCATCATCCTCCATCAATGAAGGTACTTACAATTCCATTTTAGGAAGGTTTGACTAAAATGTGGATAGCACCTGGTCTGATTTAGTCCTTTTGGCTGGTTCTGCCTGCAGGGAGTGGATGCCATTAATCATCAGCAGACACTGAGGGCCATATGCAGAGAGATGCAGGCATTACAGAGCATTCAATACTGAATAATAATACATATAATAAGTACATAAATAATGGACACAATCAGATACTTAAGAATGGATTTGTAACTGATAGTATATTGGGTGCCAGAATACATCAGTCAGTCACTTGAGAAAATAATGAATTCTTACCTCCAGCCTCATCTGGAGGACAGCAGTTAGTTGCCTCTATACATGTGGCATTTAGAGGATTCCTTTCCTAGGATGAGTCTATCTGGAGCATGGGCTTCAATGTCTCACTGTCTAAACAGAGGTAGTTTTGTGAGTACTTCAAGCACCTTCAAGCTTAAGCCAAAATGGGTGGTGGCCAGCAAGGCAGCAGTTTCTAAAGGAATCAGTTCTACTGATGTGAGACAGCACTCTGCCCCAGCTACTCAAGTCCCTTTCAGTGTTATATTTTCTACTATATATATGCCTTTAGCATGCAAGTCTCCTGTCATGAGGACACTAAGAAAAGCTGGAGGTCTTTGTAATCATGACAATCCTTAATACCTGCCTAACCACAATATCCAGAATGAAACAAAGAGCAGGGGGGGGAAAAGCCTAAAAGAGCCTGAAAAATAATCTTCTAAATACAGATACGCAGCATTTAAAAAATCTAATCCTCTCTCTGTATTTACATGTTGTAATGACCAACCAGTTTCAGAAAGCATCCCCAAGGGATGCACCCCAAAGGACAGATTGGTATTCTTAAATATATTTAGAGTCCTCTACAGTTTATTCTGATATACACAGGAGGGTAACAATAACAGTCCGATCCGCTCCAAACCACAGAGAATACAGAAAGTTTTTCTAAGTTTTTTGTAATTTAAAATGGCAATAACTGAAATTTGGAGCAAACATTCTGTTCTAGACTAAGAAAAATAAATGATAGACCTTGGGAAAACAGAATTTAAAAAACCCAGTTCTTATAAACTTTGCCTTTGTTTTTTATACTTCAAAAGAAAAAAAATATCCACTGTTCTTCAAAAGGAGCCAGGAACATTGCAGTACTCATCTTTAAAAGTTTCTCCAAATTAAAACTTAATAAATATCCGGGATGAAGAAAGAAAGAAAGAAATCCCTTTGGGAAGAGAAGGCAAGCCTGAAGCTAGTTTAGTTGTGAGTTTCAACTTTTCCAAAGCACTGGTTTCTTACTCCTAGAAACTGTTTGGCAAGAGGATCTCAGAGGGATACAGTTACCAGTAAGGACAAAGACAACACAGAGATAACAAGTGATCATGCTTTAAATTAAACTACTATAGAGGATATATATGAAACACTTGCATTCTTGACTATTTTTTTTTTTCCTTGGGAAGATTTCATTTTAATTTATAGCAATCAAGTGTTAGTACACAACTTGCAATACCAGTTTTTGTAGATCAAACAGCTTTTAATAACCATGTGAAATATTATGTCGAGGAAAAATGCTGTGCTGCAGGGGTACAGGAAGCTGATAAAGCTTTGATGGGCCATAAGCTTGACTGCAGAAACTTAGAACCTGGTTGTTAGACTCTCCTTATAAATTAATTTTTTGTTAAATATACACTTAGGCCATCTATGTCCTTGCATTTGCATAAACCAGTGAAGACCCCACTGCCCAAAATGGGATATTTTACTTCATGGTCCACTGTGCAGCCACCTGAAACGCAGTCAGGTACCATCAGGCCTTGATTATAAGCTGTTTTTTCAGACTTGTACAGCCCAAAGTCCTTTCCTGAACATTAGTAGCACTTGGAAAAAACATGTATTATTTCAAGTAGACATTTTAGATATAGGCCATAAAATAACTCCAAACACAAAATGTAGTCCTGCTGATCATCACTCCTTTGCACTTGTGTACAAGTATGCAAACCAACTTCTCCCAACTACTGGACACACAAAAAAATCTGCATCTGAGGTGCCATACTTGCCTTTCAGGTAATTTAGGAATGAAGGATTCCAAGAAGCATTTTAACAACTTGGGAGAGAGGCTTCTGCCAGAGCTTTGAACAAATACTGTGAGGCAGTTTTCCATCAGAACAGCTAGATGGTATCACATCCTGCACTATCATTCCATAGAAAAATGGTTTTAAAATACTGGAACTTTCACTTGCTTTCTACTTTTGATTCTACCAAGTCTCAACAGAAAGAGGTCCTTTATGACTATTTTTTTACTTTTCCTCGACAAAAGACCAAGATCCTGTGTACCCATGAGACCATTTAGCCCTAAATGTGAGATTCATAGGTAGCATCACCGTGACAGCTTCTGATCAAATTCTCCAGAAACTTCAGATTGTTTTCTTAGAGAATATAAATTTTTACAGTGAGGTCTTTCTCTGCTTCTAAAAAATGATCCAGTAGAAGTTCAAACATTCCCAAGCAATTTTAGAAACAATGTGGAAAAACTATGTCCACTATTCCAATTACGTTTGTAAAATAGATCTTGTTTAGTCAATGCAAAAGTTCATCTTATCTTTATTTGGCATTTTTAATCTCCAGAAACTGGCAAAGGTAGTAAAATTATCCCATACTGGTATTAAATAGTTTGCAAGGTTGATCAGAGATTATTTTACATATTAAGTAAATTCTGCTCATGCTCCTGCCAGCTCTGTTTTCCAACAGTGTCGGCGCTCCCTATGCAGCTACCCTGAATATATTTTCCCTTAAAGTACCTGCAAGCTATTGGTGCACAGACAAACAAAACCCCCTGTTCTCAACAACTTGAGTGTCTTAGGGATACAGCACTGCAGAAAGGCCTCAGAGGGAAAAGTCTGTCATAGTTCATGTAAACATCCTGTGGCCATCAGCACAGTCAAAGGTGGAATCCGACTCTGAAACCCAATACAATTTATGTACACAGGACATACCAGAAAAGATCTGGATTTAGACAGGTATAAAAAGGAAACAGGAGAAAAATATTCTAGTATTTTAATTTTACTTACTAATATGTAGGTAAGCAAATACATCCCCACCACAGGTCTATAGACACAGGAGGTCTATTTTATGAAACAATAAGCTCTCTCTGAATGACCTAACGTGCATTCTTGGTGACCTAATATTATAACAGAGAAATAGTGTTACATTTGTGTCCTGAAAAAAGGAGAACATTTAAAGATGTTCAGCTTTTTATAAAAATATTTCAAGCTGGTAAATGAAAGGGTTTCAATCAAAAAATCAAATTCTAAATCTCATTCTTGTAACTCCTACTGAATTTGTAATATATTCTGTAATAAGGCTTCTTTTTGAATCTACTACATCTACATCTAATACTGAAGGCTATTGTTGGAAAAAATGTGAAGTACCATTAAAAAAAGAGAAAGCTAGCATGCAGAATGAGATAGCAAATATAAAGATAGAACCTTGCCTTGTTCCTTGTGCAGAAATGGATAACCAGATACTGACTGGATAAGCCATGGAATTGACTCTACCAGATTTAATGTTAAATGGTGAGATGAAACCAGCATAGCTACCATACCAAGTAATAGCATTCATTTCAGCCATAGCTTCCCAGACTCCAAAATTTTATTCCATTGAAAAATGCTTTAGAGCAACCCTTATTTTCTAATGCTAAAAAACCCCTCCCCTTATCATCATATGAAAGCTTTTCCTCTGCAGGCAAACAGACACACTAGCTCTCAAACTGGAATCTACAACTTGTTGGAGGACATACCCAAAGGTCCTACAAAAATTTCTAAAGAGAGATGTTGCATGAGATAATCATATAATTCAGAGTGCGCGTCACAATTTGGACCATGTGACATGGATAAATTAATCTTTCCCTCCTTATCCTAATTCCTATCCCACTTTTACTTTTGTATGCAACAGAATTACACTGGTGGATCTGTGGAGATCACCAATAATGGGTGCAGAAGCCATTTTGCATCACCTCCGGCAGGAGTCAAATCTTCAGTTTTGTTTTTTTTACAACTTAGTAAAGTAGCAGCAGAGGCAGCAAGTATCACCACAAGAAACAGGATGAAGTTTGGTCAGATTATCTGCCATCAGTTTAGGAATCCCTATCTTTCCTGGTATCTTCATATGTTTTTATCAGTAGTTTAGGAAGCATCTATCTGCTTCACATATGAGCCTCTTTTATATAACTATCTTTTGATCCTCAAAGCTTTGAGTGCAAAAGCATACTAGTTAAAGTTCATAAAAGAAGATCACCCCTCACATTAACACGATTTTCCTCCTGTGAAATACAGGAGACATTGAAGCTTGTGATTTGAGTCAGGTAATACAGCAAATGTCAGCTATGAAACTATGTAGCCCTGTTTTTCTGTAATAATAAAAGCTGCCACTGCACTAGCACTTTATAAAAAGCGAGTACTTATGACTCTCCTTTGTGACAGTGTAATCCTTGTAAAAATTCAATTTCAGCTAACTGAAATGAAAACTAGCCTATTAATAATCTTCAGGAACACTTAGGTTCCATGAACTCAAGCTTATTTTGCATAAGTGAGAGAGTATAAAAAATTAATACAGAATCATAGAATCCTTTAGATTTCAAAAGACTTTAAGATCATCAAGTCCAACCATTAACTCAGCATTGCCAAGTCCAACCACATCCCTAAGCACCACATCTACAGGTGTTCTAGATATCTCCAGGAATGGTGACTCCACCCCTTCTCTGGGCAGACTGCTCCAATGTTTGACAGCCCTTTTGGTAAAGCCAATTCATCCTAATATCCAATCTAACCCTCTCCTGGTGCAACTTGAGGCTGTTTCCTCTTGTTGTATCACTCCTTACTTAGGAAAAGACACTGGAACCCATCTAACTTATTTTCAGGTAGTTATAGAGAGAAATAAGGTCCCCCACAAGCCTCTTTTCTCCAGGCTAAACAACTTCAGCTTCCTCAGCCACTCCTCATAGGACTTACACCCACCATATGCACATGCATATTCTTCTCCCAAAAGAATTTTCCAAAGTTTCAATTTAAACAAATTTTAAAAACCCAGCAATATTTAAAATGCCAGATTTAATAAAACAAACAAATCCCTTATTTTTAAAATGAACTCAGACAACTTTATTTGTTCTGGTTGTAAAAGTCTGGATTTCCCCCTTTGGCACCTGTTTTTAAACATGGAAGTTTAAAAACAACTCTGTGCCAATTGTCCAAACCACAGCAGGTAGTACAGTCCATGAATGTGACTATTCAGCAGGCTGACTACATGCTCAGCGGGTACACTTGAAAAAGCAGCTCAGTTACACCTATTTTTCACCAACTATTTGGAAGATTCCCCTAATTATGGGATACCAAAGGAAGCTGCATGAACTTTTTCACCTTTGGGAAAGTAGAAGTGGTTCCCACTCTTTTTTTTCCATGGTTTCTACTTTATTCACTGTAGTTCAGGGCAGACCAACAGAAACCTTGAGTCCAGCAAGCACAGAGGGAGAGAAAGATGTTAAATAATCTAATAAAAATCAGTGAAAAAATAGAGCACAAATTAAAAAAAATTAATAAAAATAGTCCTCACTGGAAAAATTCAACTAGTTAGCATTTTTACGTTTCTATGTTAATGCTCTTTTTAACCAAGAACATCAGGTACTTTCTAAAATAGAAAGAAAACATGCAATAATTTTTAAAGACTAATGATCCATTTAACGCATTTAAAAATAATATAAAACATACTGTGAAATGACATGGACCTACAGAAAACAAGCCTCTGTCCTCCATCACACCCAGGAAAGTCTCACTGATTTTAATCCAAATCAAATTATTTAAGAAAAGCTTCATAAACCACTGTATTGACACAACCGGGAGTGCAATCAACATCAATCAAAAGGCTGAAAATGAGCATTTTCAGCTAGAATGAACTGTAAACCTTTTTATCTGGTTATGTTTAACCAGCTCCAGAAAGAGTTTTGTGGAACTCCATTGTGAAAATCCAGAACAAAATCTTTGCATTTGGTCAGGCTATTCAATGATCAGGCTCCTGGAAATTTTATTTTCCAAACTGTGCAACAAGTTAATGAAATACTTCCACTCTTCCTCTTCATGCAAGTCCTGCCATCAGCTGCATGTTTGCACTTATAAACAAAACTACTGAAAATACAAAACTTTATATAAGTAAACATTTACACTACTTAATTAGAAAAGCATTTGTGAAAGAAAGGATGAACATTTAATATATAAACCCAGCTTTCTGTTTTCAGTATCTGTATCTGATTGGTTTTCAATTAAACCCACATATCTGATAGGAGTTTCAAATTAATAGATTTATTTAAACAGTATTTGTTGTTTTTACTTTCAGGAGCAAGGGAGGGAGAAATAAAACGAGGGAGGAATGAGGTCAGGTCAACAAGATACCCAAGGAAAACATCTTTTCTAACACTGGTACTTCTGTTTGGTGTCTTTTACTCAATTACCAGAAATTCTCTAAGATAGGTGAAGATTGTCTTACCTTTACACTAACATAATGAACATGGTGATAAACAATGTAGTGCTGTTAGAAAGCAATAATCAATAATACTGTCTAAGAGGACTGTCTCATCAAAAATTCATGTCAGTCTCAAAGCTGTTTCTATAAGCTATGTGGAACAAATCTTCTCTTGAGGTTTCAACATGGTTATTCAGTGTCCCTGCAAGTTAACACAGCCAGAATACAACTATAAATATTTAACTGGGTGTCATCTATTTAAATATACTGCTATACTAAATAGAGCTCTTGTGATCAACAGTTACTTGAGCTGAACAGAACAAACTGGTCAGCAGTCAGTTTTGCAGTGCCAGAAAAAATACAGACCATCTTTCCATTACTACTTGAAAGGAGAACATTTACTCAACCACAATTACAGTGCTAAAAGAGCATAAAGACTTAAAATCTATAAAAAGAGTAGTACAGGATGGTAGGCATAAAGTGTTTGTTTTGATTTGTTGTTTAAAGAGAATTCTTTATTATATCTCAAAATATGGATATAGATAGGCCTGCACAGCTCTGCACATTACTTCAACAAGCCTCTTAATTAAAAAAGATGGCACGCATTCTGAAACTCAAAAGAAATCAGACAGAAAATACCCTCCATGTAAATATAATGTTAAAATAATTACAAAACAAAACAAACAGCAACAAAACAAACAAATAACCACCCAGATTTCCCACAGCTATCAAGGTAACCAATTTTCCCATTTCCTACTCCTTTGGGTCCATTTGACTATGAGCAATAAAAAGCTGAAACCCCACTGCATTAGTTTGGCTTGACAGGTACAGTGGAAAACTTTGTTGCTCTGCACTCCCATTGAGGGCTTACCTGGCTGCTATCGTGGGAGCATGAGAACACCACTGTGTGACAGAAAGGGATGGAGAACAGCTTTAAACCAAGGAGTTGACATGATTTAGGAGTTTCCAAAGTGCCATAAAGCACACCACAAACTAGGGAATCCAATTATTCCTTTAATTCCATGGCAGGCTTTCAAACTTCTTGTGGAAACTCTTAAACACCTTTCTTTGAAAACTTAAAATTGGAGACTGGAGAATTCATTCACCAGAGATGGTGCTAGAAGCTGTTAGAGTCCTTTGCTGTTAGAGCCCTTTCCAAAACTACCATGAGTTTTGGGTACCAGCACTTTAATAGAAGAAAACTTGTCACAGACTAGGACAGTTGTCAAGGTTACTTCAAGCAAGTAAGAAAACTGGACCTGAGCCAGAAGCAGCAAAAGCACTGTGTCCTGTTGTTGACAGTGTTTTGATTTTATACCATCAATAAAAAATTACTCCCTATTTTTCATTCTACCTTATAAATTAAAGGAAAAACCTCCCACCAGCACATTCTTTACTCTTTCTTCACAACAGAGATTACTTATCCAAACACCCCTCCACACACCAGGTTCCTTGACTACCATTTTTTAGCATAAACAGTTATTAAAATTCATATAATCCATAACAGTAATTTTAAGAAAAAAGTCAGGATTAAGACTAAAGGCCAATTACTGAAAATATGACAAATTTCAAGTTAAATCTGTGAGTTATTACTTTCAGAGAACTCTGTTATTTGAAACTAAGCATGTGGTTTGTGCTTAGATGGTACAAAAGTTAAGATCACATCCTCCAAGTCAAACAATAAATATATTCACACTGAGTATCCTCAGCATCACGAACATAACAGGCCACTTCCCAACTACTGCAAGGGCCTAGCACTACCTTTTCTGGAGTTTTGCTTCTCAGGTTTCTTTCTTTTTTTTTTTTTTTTTTGAAGGGTGCATGACAAAGAGTGGTTTATTGTTTTGTTACAATTCATGTTTAATTCATGTTTCTTCCTTGTAAGAAGTTGCTTATTGTGGGACTCACTCAAGTCACATTGTGAGTAACTTGCAGGACTGTGGTGAAAGTCAGTTCCCATTTCCCAAATCCTGTTGTCACTTCCATGTTACACTTGTTTTCACTGACTCTGTGGGAGTAAGAGACTGAAGCAAAAGGGCTTTTGGAAAGCATGAGTAAGTGCATGCTTTCCAACAACATTCAACAACAACCTGAACACCCAGTCAGCAAATCTGATGAAACACTGCAGACTGCTGCAAATGGCACTGCAGGCTTTGACTTCAGTACCATTCATGTGGTCTGTAGGGACTATTAGGAGTCTTTTTATTGCAGTGAAGCTTAGGACTTCAGCTATTGCATTGCCACCACATGACTACCTTTAAACAGGAAGATGCAGCCAGTACATTACTAAAAGACAAGTTCAGGAGAAGCAGAACAGATCAAATTTTATTCCTGAGATTTGTGGGAAGGAGGGAGTGAAGACACCTTAATTTGTAAGCAAAGACAACTCTCTAAATGTATAAATATAAGACAAAAGCATTTGAAGGTTTATATTTTGAAAACAGTTTGCAAACAACCTTTCTTGTTTACAACATGCTGTTACTGTAAATAGATATATACATGAGTGTGTCTGTTGCATGTATTTTTGCAAGGACAAATACATATATCAGCACACTTTTCATATGCACTAAATGCATGTTAGTGCTCTGTCAATATGAAATAGCCACAGCAACAGGGAAAACATACAAAAGCAGTGTACTTGAATTCTACTTCAGTTTCCTACACCTACAAAAAATAAAACCTCAAGCCAAAGAAGTGGCATAAGATAGCACAATAGGGTGGAGCTCAGGTTAATCATAAGGACAACGGGTTTGCCTGTATAAACCTTTTGACCCCACAATCATCCCTATTTATGCAGACACAGAGATTATTCACCTTCCTGCCCAGAGGGAGCCAAGGCAGGAAGTGAGGCTGCTGGGCAAATATCAGTGTAAATTACTGGTGCTTTTGTAATGTAAGTGTGCCTGCTTTGGGGGTATTTATGAATTAGGCAAGAAATTAGCACAAAACTGTGAGTGCACGAAACTGTTGCCTGCTGTTCTTAACCAAATATTGTCAAATTAGCAACAACCACACTTCCCACTGAGGGCTGTATATTTAAATGCTTTAAAAAATCAAAAGCTATTTTTGGATTTATACAAACCAAAAAGGGGGCTGAAGCTGTGTTTTTTCAAGGAGGAAATAAACTTTATACCCATATATTTGCTACCTCTGTCAAAAATGGATGACTGGATTCTCATTTGAGTTTATACAAACTAATTTTTTAAATAAAGCACCTTGAGAAGTTACACAAAAAACCTGAGGACAGCGTTTCTTTCTCTGAAAGACTGAAAGAAGAAAAATGAATGCGTATGTGGGGCGTAGAAATGCCATCTCAGATATGCAAACACTCTCTGAAAATCACTGACCAGATCAGGTATGCAAGCTTAATGGAGAAAGTAGGCTTTAGTCTGAAGACCTCTGCTGCAAAAAGAGTTCTTTAGATAAATAGAAAATAGTGTTGTTTAGAGGATGGCTAGAAAGAAGAATAGAAGAAAAGAACTTATCAACAATGCATTGAATAAATTATTGCACCAGTTTAGGTTAAAACATTAATCCAGTCCTCTAGTAAGCAAAGGTATTAGCACAATTGGAAGCAGAACAGACTTGATGGTCCACTGGTCTCTTTCAGTACAGAAACTTGTGTTCTAGGATATTTGCCATAATACATAAAAGCCAAAAAAGCTGAAGAGTGTGGAATTAAACAAAGACACAGAGCAGGTAAAATTCAGCCCACGTTAACCTGTCATTCCACAGGACAGCCACAGGGTTCAGGGCCACCAGCTCAGTCTTTTGGCTGGAACAGTAACAGGTGTTCCTTCTGTTCTTACCATGTATGAGAACTGACAGTAGAGAGAACGGACATTATTTATTAGTATTCCTAAAACTCCTACAAAACTGAATACCATATATGAATATCAAAGAAGTCTGCAATTCGCAAAAGTTAATATACAGATAATTTATATGTAGGTATTAATTCTATAGTTCCATCCTAGATCAGAAAAGTTTGTTTCTTGTTTCTTACTTTGACCTTCAGTTTTAAACAACTTTTCAGAGTCACAAACAATTCAATGACTTAGAGTTACTGCATATTTAGTACAGAACTTCAATAAAGTGATGCTGAATCACTGTTAGATTTATTTAAAAAAAAAGTTGCAATCTATGGATACAATCCATTAAGCGAGACTGGTTTAACAAAATCTCTTAAGAACTAAAACCATAACCGAGTTTGATCCACCAACAGTAAAAACAGCATTAGTTTAAATTTACTAAACTGAAATCCCCAAACGTCACCCTGTGTTAACACTTGCAAAATTAAGCAGTGCTGATTTCAGTACATTTGTTACAACTGGACACAATAAAGTTCTCATTTTGTAAGGTGAACCTGCATTTCAAGATTCCATAATACAGAAACATTACTTGCATTAGATGTGTAGTAGTGAACTTCCAACATCAAAACAGAGGTATACAGATGTAACATGAAGATAATATCCTAAAATAACTGCTTAGAAGTGGTCAGGTTCTCTGACAACCCACTTATTAATATGTCAATTGATTTGACGTTCTTCACTTGTATCCCAGTGAACAATTACTCACATAAGTAGTCTCTAGTTACTCATACAAATGATCTCTACAAACTTTAGTGAGGTTATTCCTCAAAGTAATAGCTCACCAAAGTTCAAAATGTATAGGTATTTCCTTAAAAACATTTAGAGAAATTTAAAAAAAAACACCTGAAATTACTAATCTTACTTACTAGATCATGATTTTTCCCAATGTTACCTGTATAAATTCTAAAAACAGAGGGGCCATAAAATTTTAGAAAAAAAAACCCCAAACTATGAGCAATACAATCTCATAAACAATAAGAAATTCAAGAAAATAATAAGAGAAAAATCTAGCAAAAAGCCCCCTTAAGAGAATATAGGATGACTGACCAAAATAGCTCTCCCCCACCCCTAAAAAACACCCTTATACACACACAGATAATTACTGCTTACTGATTTTGGGGGAGGAGCTTATGTCCAGCAGTCACCCAACTAAGGAGAAAACCAGATAAATACTCAAGGGTGGCACTTGAAATCATCAGCTTCTGCTCACTCACCAGTGGCAGGAGAACTCCTCAGTAGAGGAGGATTCACTCCTCTACCACTCTGCATTGGAGCTCTGCAACATTTTGGTACGTCATGATTTAATTTTATTCTCTTTGGTTTTGAAGGTAACTTCTCCAGGATGCCTATTTTCTGTCTGGGGAAGGAAGAGGGTTTAAGGGCCAGTGTCAGCATCCTCACTGCCACTGGGGCTTTTTGTAAGGCTACAGGTAAAAACCAGGCTTCAACCTTGGGGAGATTTTTGCCACGAATGCTGAAGGAGACAGAATGATGAAGGATTCTTCATTTGCTGTAGCATTAGACAGAGGCAGTAAGGTCATGCAAGTGTTTATCAATTTTCACTGAAAACTTGTCTTCATTTCGGGAGTAGTGGTATATGGAACTCCTGAACTTATTCTGGAGGTCTAGTTTAAATAATCACTCTTTCTGAAAACTCTTGGTTTGAATAAGCTGCCATCCAATCAAAATTATTCTTTTCCTAATAGTGAGACTCTTGCCTCTAATCTATCTATACAACAACTGCATCATTCAAAGTGATAGCAGTGCTGATTCCCCTTTTCTTAGAGCATTTTTCAAAACTAATGAAAGCAGATGGAAGTAAGCACAAAATATTACTTTTAATATCAATATTTTAAGAAAATTAATTTATTCATGTTTCAGAAATGGAACTAAACAGCTTTTTTTGACAACAAACTTTCTCTACCCTTTCTAACACAGAACGGATTTGGAAACATGCATTTACAAGTATCTTTACTGCTGCTGTTTTGTCTGAACATTGTCCATGGTGGTGATGGATATTTTTCTGAGCGATATCAGAAACAATCCAGCATGAAGGGGCCACATTTTCTACCATACAATGTAAAGAGTCAAGGTAAGTTTACTATTTTTTCATAACAAACTAACACCCTAGAGGGTCAATGCACAAACAAAAGCTCTTTGCTTTTACTACTGGTCTTCAAATTTCACTAATGGTTTTAGGTTTATTAAGAAAGAATTTACAGTGGCTCTGGAGTTGCCTTCTACTGACAAAGATGCACACCTGTCAGACAAATTTTTTACACAATTACCATCAAGGGCATATAGAGCAGAAAGAAGGTAACAGGTCCATATCTCCGCTTCAATAGTGGAGTAACACAACGTGATTGTGTACAGAATGATATACAACAGGATAATTATCTTCAAATCTCTTGATTCAACACTGGGGTTTCTAGCAACAGATCTGTCACCTATAACCTACCTACATTCAAGAAGAACTTTTCCATATTTTGTCATGTTATCTGTACTCAAAACAGACCTTAGGTGTGAATTTAATATATATATATGATACACATGGACAAGTGAAGACCTGCTTAAAGCCTAGAAAGACAAAATAAAATCATATATAATTGTAAAAATGTGCCATAAACTTCTACATAGTTTTTAATGAGTGATTTAAGCTTTTCTTTAGTTATCAGGATAAGCACACAGTAATAACAATTCTAGTTTTAGTATATGTGAAAAAAAAAAATCTCTGCATTGCGTAAACCAGTCTAATGGCAGCTCACATCGGCAATACATAACTGCAATGCTACATTCTGGCATCGTATTTCTGGTTATCCTCTCTGTCAAACAGGTGGCTACCCATAATGTTTGAAACTATTTGAATTCTGTTTCATTTTTCCATGCTCAGGCCAATGTCTTTTTTAAAAACCTGAAATCAAAGCCTCTGATCCATCATGTCTATTCAAAATTGACATCACTAAAATTAAGAGAACTCAATCTTTTTTGCAAACATCCCACTTTCCCCCCTGAGAATAGCATTATTTTCTTCCAGGCATCATCAGGCTGTTGAAAATACCTTTCTTTATTGCTGTATCCCATCTACTTTTAGTTGTAGTAAATACACTTGGGCAGAAATGAGGAAACTGAATGAGGGGCTCAGAAAACAGCATTAGCAAATAAGCTTCTCTTCACCAGAAAAAGGGATATGGGCAAATCTGGAGAGCAGAATTGCTGCTCAGGGCATTGCATCCTCATTCCATCAGTTTTGCTTCAGAATAGCTCTGCAGACAGATCCTGTGGACTGTCTGATCATGAGCAGCACACATGGAGCCCAAAGAGACTATGGTCTCATCCCAGCTGGCATCAGTGTTGGCCAGATACCAACCAGCTCCAACCCACGTGCTCCAAGAATCTCTGCAGTAAGAACCAAGTGAGAGCATGGCTGGGAGCCTTACCCCCAAAACATTCTTCTGAGCTGTACCAAAATACTGTCATAGTCTCACCCCTTGTCTTCAGCACAAGGAATCCCTGGAATCCTAACAGCACTTCTGGATCAAATTTAGGTACATGCACATAAACAGATACTCTGAGGACTTACTAACTAGAATTCTCACTGAGTTAAATGCTGTATTTCCTCCCTCCTTCCTCATTAACTTTTCATAGTGTTTTTCCATTACTTTACCCAGAAAAAAATATATTTATATTATTTATATTATATTTAGACTATTTTTAAGTGAAGTATGGTATTTACTTGGTTATCCTCTACCACACTTTACTTCCCCTCCTAGTGGTTTTTCTTTCCCCCTCTACGGAAAACACTTGGGAAGGGGGAACCAGCAACAAATTACGCAAGAATCAGAGTAGACAGAAAATAGTGTGAAAGGGGGGAAATTAATTGTCCTGAACTAAGTTTTCACTTTATATACTAACACAGAATCTGATGTGAGTGAAAATTCATATTTAGAATGAGAATGATTATATCAAAATCTGAGAAGTATAAAATGCTCTCTGTTTAGGAAAGGTAACAGAAGACTGTGTACTAGACCTCAAAAGCAGGAACAGCCTACAGTTTTACACACATATGAGACCAGTCATCCAAAAGTGCTTGACAAATTTTCATTTGGTGAGCAAGCATTGAAATGGTTTTCCTGAGTCTGGAAAACAAGAATCCTATAGAGAGTTTTTAGAAGAATGTAAAGAGGGAAGACTGTTAGAGATCATCACTTCTAATCTGAGATGATCTCAGAAGAATAAAACAGGAGCCTGATGAATCTAATCAATCTAGCTTTTGTCTAGTCGTTCCACTTGCAAGTAAATGGCAAGCTTTTCATCATAGCTTACTTTTCCTATTTGATCACCAAACTTTTCCTATTTGATCACCAATGTATAACTTCTACAGATATAGTTACCAATAAATTATCTTTTTGCTTTGCACAGCTTTGTCAAAAAGCAGCCTGGAACTGAAATTTCAGTCTAAACCCACCCTGGTGACTCAGGACAACATAAATCAGACCACACAATTTCTGTTGGCAACCAATTTAGTTTGGTGAAATTGTTTTTAAAATCTTGGTCTTGACAGCTTTCCAGAACATAATTTTTTAACCATCTTTGACTTGAAATATTTGAAAAGTCCAAGATGAAAACAACAATTGAATGAAGTGTCACTACTCAGCAATGTTTAAACAAGCCATTACTGCAGGTTATGTTAAAGTCTGCATATTTAATTTAATATATATACAGGAGCTTGACTGCACTAGAGAATGTAAACCAATTTTGCTGAGACATGTAAAAGAGTAGCCAATCAACACTTCAATGTTCTTGGTCTAAATTCTACTTCAAAAAAGGATTTAGCAGTCCTTTTCTCAGAGGAATAACCATTACTTTTAGACAGCACAATTAAAATTACAATTTTAATCTAAAAGCAGCACAACTTTGGAACAATACAGCTCAGAGAAAATCTCTGTAACAACCTGAGTGCTGGCAATGCCTTCAACATCTTATGCAAAATTGGCAGGACCCACCACTCTGTGAATGTAGGACTGATATTTGCACCTAAAATATGGTAAAAGTAATAAAGAGATGCACTCTGAGCTAAAGTCTGATGCAATTTGCCACCAAAAAAAATTTCAATATATCACAAATAAATCATAGGCCATTCTTGCTTTCTATGTGTAGGATTTTAACAGCTACCTTCCTTTTCACGGCCTTAAGAAAGTTGAGATAGGAAGATGTGCAAAATAAGATGATATGCATTTGTGCTGATTTTATGCATCAGCAGAAAAGAAAATACACTCTGCACTTTGTAGGTAAGAACAATTTCCCTGTCAATACAGGAAGAAGGCAACCTTGCAGATCCAATAACAAACAAAAATCAAATGTATTTCATAAGCATACCTTTATTATTTTTAAAAAACAATAAATAGAAGAATAGTTTCCTCCTTCGCCTCATTTTTTAGTTCAACAAGACCAGCCACAAATTGGAAAATGCACTTTATTATCTAAGAGACAGCTGAACAGCCACTGTATAAACTTTTGTGTGTATATATATGTTATACATAACTGGTCTTTTTGTGAGAGACTGAAAGGAAAAATTGTAGCTGATGTAATTGTTGATCAATTAATAATATTTTCTAAATAAGCATTCAATAGAATGTGTTGCCATTATCAAAAAACCAGAAACCAGGCTCTTTTTGCATCCTTCACTTTTTATTTTTAAAATTACTTAAATTAACATCCATCACAGACATGCCATTTTGTTCTATAATGCTACCAGTTGTTGCAAACTACTGAAGAGCTCTCACAGTATCTGTGTTAAACTTGTATGTAATGTCCAACAAATCAGCATGCTAACTCTAACTTGAAGCTGCAGGCTCTTCCAAAGCACATGGAAAACTAAGAAGTGAGCTTGTTTATTTATTACTCTCTCTATTTATGACATTTGGTTAAGTGGCTCCACCTGCTGTTTTGGTAGCTAAGAAAATGAAGTAGAATTAAAAAGTGAGTGACAGAATTCTGACAGCAGTAAAATGAATCAACAGGTCTGTTGGCATTGTGAGAAATTTTCATGTCAAACAAAAGTCTTTCAGATGGTATTTTAATATATAACATTCAAATGTTTACAAAAGAACCAGAGCTAGAGCCCACTTCTGAAAGTAGGGGGCAGGAAAGAAGAAATTTCACACTACTTAAATGTAGTACCAAGTCGTTTCAGAAAAGCTGCTGCACCTGCACAGACAGCTATCTGTGATTACATTCATCAAATCTCATGGCCTGCTTTTTTTTATCTGGCTGAGGTTTTTTTCCTTACTTAATAGTCTGCACAGCAATTTTTAAGCCCTCTGATGACCCTGAATTCATTGAAGCAAAAAAAAATAATTAATTCTAGAGGCCTTACATCTCGCATATCCTACAAATTTGCACTTAACAAGTAAGGGTTGTGAAACACTTCTACTCTGAATGTCCAGTTCTCAGTGACCAACACAGCAGCTGAAATTTGAGTTCTAGCAGGTTCAGGTTAAATTAACCCTTCATGCATTTCACTGCTTTGCTACATTGCCTGCAAATATGTTGCAGATGCCCTGGTTGATCTGGTTTCTTCTCTCACAGGTGTGCAGGTAAGGGGGGAACAAGGACCCCCTGGTCCCCCAGGCCCCGCTGGACCAAGAGGACAACCAGGTCCTGCAGGAAAGCCAGGCTTTGGCAGCCCAGGTCCTCAAGGCCCCCCCTGGTCCTCCAGGACCACCTGGGTTCTCTGCGGTCGGAAAGCCAGGAGTGCCAGGTCTACCAGGAAAGCCAGGAGCACGAGGACTAACTGGTGAGAAAGGAGAACCTGGACCTGCTGGACTGCCAGGAGCAAGAGGGCCACAAGGGCCCCCCCGGCACTCCTGGCCCTGCAGGACTGACTGTCCCTGGCAAGCAAGGACCACAAGGCCCTCCAGGAGCTCAGGGGCCAAGGGGACCCCCTGGTGAGAAAGGAGAGCCAGGTATCCCTGGTGTAAATGGACAAAAGGGAGAAAATGGATTTGGCATTCCAGGGCGCCCAGGTGGCAGGGGTCTTCCAGGCCCACAGGGACCCCGGGGCCCCCCTGGTCCTGCTGGGATAGGGAAGCCTGGTGAAAATGGCCTGCCAGGTCAGCCAGGTCTGAAAGGCGACCGAGGTTTTCCAGGTGCACCTGGAGCAGCTGGTCTCCCAGGTCCCCAGGGTCTTCCAGGTGAACCTGGAGAAGTTGGCATTGGCAAGCCTGGGCCAATGGGACCACCAGGAGCAGCAGGCATCCCTGGAGCCAAGGGACATCCCGGACCTGCAGGGTTGCCCGGATCCCCAGGACTCCCAGGTTTTGGAAAACCAGGATTGCCAGGGATGAAGGGACACAGAGGCCCTGAAGGTCCTCCCGGCCTTCCAGGACCTAAAGGAGACCAAGGTCCAGCTGGCGTGCCGGGAGAACCAGGGCCGGTCGGGCCACCAGGGAGCATGGGCCCTCACGGACTCAAAGGTTTGCCTGGTGAGAATGGCCTACCTGGACCCAAAGGTGACATGGGCCCTGCAGGCCACCCAGGATTTCCAGGGGCTAAGGGGGAACGAGGGCTACCAGGATTAGAGGGAAAACCAGGATACCCAGGTGAGCAGGGTCTTGCTGGTCCCAAGGGACACCCAGGTGTCCCAGGTCCAAAAGGCGATACAGGCCCTGCTGGGCTGCCTGGGCTGCCTGGTCCCATGGGTCCACAAGGAGCCAAGGGAGTGCCAGGGACCAATGGTGAGCCAGGCCCCAGAGGCCCTTCAGGAATACCTGGAATCAGAGGTCCCATTGGCCCCCCCTGGCCTGCCAGGAGCCACTGGTGCGAAGGGTGAGCCAGGAGCACCGGGACTGCCTGGCCCAGCAGGCATTTCCACAAAAGGTTTGAGTGGACCCATGGGACCACCTGGACCCCCTGGGCCTAAAGGCAGCAATGGCGAGCCCGGCTTGCCCGGCCCCCCAGGTCCTCCTGGTCCCCCCGGCCAAGCTGTAATCCCACAGATGCCCGAAGGCTACGTTAAAGCAGGAGAGTCTCGGGATCTGTCGGGGATATCTTTCATAAAAGGAGGAGTAAACCAAGCTCTGACAGGGATGCCGGTGTCTGCTTTCAGTGTCATCCTCTCAAAAGCCTACCCTGCAGCAACAGTCCCCATCAAATTTGATAAAATCTTGTACAATAGACAGCAACACTATGACCCTAGAACAGGAATCTTCACCTGCAGAACCCCTGGACTGTACTATTTCTCCTACCATGTACATGCAAAAGGAACAAATGTTTGGGTTGCACTTTACAAAAATGGTTCCCCAGTCATGTACACCTACGATGAGTACAAGAAGGGATACCTTGATCAGGCTTCTGGCAGTGCTGTCATCGATCTCATGGAGAATGACCAAGTATGGCTCCAACTGCCCAATTCAGAATCCAATGGTCTCTACTCCTCTGACTATGTTCACTCTTCTTTCTCAGGTTTCCTGTTTGCTCACATCTAATACCCCACTTACCCTGTCCTGACACACTCTCCTTCAGACCATTTTAACCAGGTACTGATATAATTCGTCTTTAGCAGGTCATGCAACTTTAATGTTGCAACAGGAATGGAGAAGGGAGTAAGAAAGTAGAAGAGAGTGGTTCAAACCTAGTAGAATAATATTGTATGTTTTTAAAGAATTGTCATAAAAAGATTGTTTCGAATGATGATTAATTGTCTGACTGAATGCAACATAAAAATTTTATGAATTAATATAACGCACCTGTCTCTGTCCTTTTTTCTTTCTTCTCTTTTAAAAGGAAAATCAGAATTTTTAACTATCACACCCCATAACGCAATAAAGGATGCTAGATCATACTTCACTATACTTCAATTAACTGAAGGCATTTTATTCCAAGTAAATGGCCTCAAATACACCACAGTAACTTCAACAGCTGGACAATACAATTCAGGAACATTCTACATCCAGCTACATCTTTAAGCTATGAAACATTACAGTTTTCATTTAGTTATACTGTTCTTATTAATGAATAACTACATTGGCGAAAGCTAGATTTACAAAGAACGTTACTGAAGGTATAAAGTTTTGCACTATGAAAGAGCAACCAGATCTGCAGCCTCAAAATCCTCTTGGCTTTCTTTAATGCACATTGATGCAACAAACTAGTACACTGTTCTTAAATATCCTAACATTCTGCAAAACTACAATACTCAGAATACTATAAAACAACATTGACCAAATCCAAACCTTAAAAACATATCACAGCATGCAGACACTCACAAAACCAAAACAGCTTTACCACCCCTAAACTGGAGATAACCCTTGTCCTGATTTTTCCTGGAGAGTTCATTCCTTTAAAGCACAATAGTGTGAGGAATATATTTTACTTATTTGGTAAATTTATCAGATGATGCCAGTAATTAGTCAGTAGACATAACCACATTAACCAGACAAACATGTCTCACAGAAATTAGTAATTTCATTAATTTATGCTACTATGAAAAGTTAGCTTATGAAGCATGAAACCATACTATTTTGATCACACATTTCTTCCAGTGACAGTTGTCATTCATGTGCTTCAAAAGTATCATACACATCAAAATCTTATGAACCCTTAAAACTCCTATAGTTAGCTTCATTTTTATAAACAGAAGCTTTTAATCACTTGCACTGAAAGAATGTAGGCCTATGTTTAAAATTTTTTGTGATATTACCATTTCTTCATGAAAGCAGAACTTGAGGCTTGCTATGTTGTGTACAATTGAAATCAGCAATATCCTAAAAATACTTGATAATATACCATGATTAATAAAAACAGCTAACCTTTTGCTTGATGATTGATCCATCATTAGCAAAGTTACATAATGTTTTGGAAACTGTAAAGACCTACCATGAAAGTAACTTAAAGAATATTTTTCTTCCTCTTTTAAGTGATGCTGGATAAGGAAACCTGTGGTTTAGGCCATAATTCAGTAAAGTAATAAATGCTAAATAAAGAGTGTAACATGAGATCTATATATTTTAGCAACGATGTAGACATAGGCAAGCAAATTGGTGCTATTATAAACTATATACTATTAAAGACACTACACACAAATGTTTGTATGGAAATAATACAAAGAATAGTACCACCATTTGTAAATCGCAATCACGCAATACTTTTTTTTCAAGCTAAAATAAAACTCCAGACATTTGAGTCTCAAGTGCCTACTCCCACTCTTCTAGCCTAATGTTTTAGGAGAAATATTAGTTAAAGATCTTTGAAGAAAAACCTCCTTGCACTAAAACTGTTTGCTTGGGCAGTCACTCACATTAGTTCAACAGAACTTCCCAGAATTTAAACATAGCATGTCCTGCTGCCCATCCACTCAACCAATCTAGAACTTTGTTTCAGAAACAAGTAGAGAGATTGGATATTGGAGATGGAAAATATGACTTAATAGTAGGCTTCTGAATAAATTCTTTACATATGAAATGTCAGTATTTGAAATTGTTGGAGATGCTTGGTACTAAGCAGTACATTATTGTCCTGTGATTCCAATTAATGTGGAAGCACCTGGGCCCAGGCAGCATTCTTAAAAACTTAGCTCACTAACCCTTATCATCCATCCATCCATCCATCCATCCATCCATCCATGAATATTTGGGACTTCAAATAAGTCTACAGCTTGGTACCTCATACCCGTTTTTTTTTGTTTTTTTTTTTTTAATCTTTGCATAATTGCTCAGGTATTAAGTCACTAGGAAAGCAACTCTTAAAACTAGAAAAGCTAGAGATGATACAGCAAATTGTGGCAAAGGCACAATTTATGCTTTGATTTGAGCTTTGGAATTTTCAGTTTAGAGGGGACCTTGAGAAGGTCTGTAAGATTTTTTTTTAATGTTTTCTCCACAAGAAGATCAGCAATCTATCTAAAGATAAAGCCCTTCCAAAACCTCCATTTCTTCTGGACCTTGGATATCAAAGGAAAGAAAATCCAACATGATATTCAAATGAAAACTTAAGAGCCTGTAATAGTAAAAAATCACTTCCAAAGAAGTACTGAAGTTTCTGAAGCTTCATGTGATCAAAGACATGAAGCACCCAAACAACACCTTCTGTATTCCATTGGACAGCACAGCAAAGAAATGTAACAAATTTACCTTTTACTTGCTTCTTTGTTGCACAATTAAGTTTTCACAAATAAGACATAAAGACATCTCACCCCTGCTACATCAACATTAGGAACTACTAATATTTTGCAAAATTTTTGGCCACAAAAGCATCTTTGCTTTTTGTTTCTTTTTGAAGTTGCATATTAAGAATAAAACAAACATCAGAGACGTCAAGATTCATTATCTTCTGCAAAGACCATAAACTTATGATCAAAAACTTGTGTATCCCATCAAGTCTTGTTAGGAGCAATTTATAAAGTTTGCTGCCATATCAGTCATGATTTTTTTACTTCCAAAATGAAATATAATCTTATAAACTGACTGAAAATATTTAAATATATAATTTTAATTATAGAGCCACAAATGCTACAGTTCTCGGAAGTGTCAGGAAAATTACAGAGAAAGGCAAGTCTTCAGGAGAGAAAAAGTAGCCTTTAAGATAAGAAATTTTACAAAATTCTGCTTTAAGAAGTTATATTTGGCAATACTTCCCCAAAAAAGCTATTTATTTTTTTCTGTGAAAAAATACATCAAACCTAAATTTTTTCACAAGGAAATAATTATACAGTACTTCGAGCTCTTATTAGCCCTCTGAAGAGCACACTTTGTTTCCATAATACGTCACATAGCTTAATAGTGTAAAATACATTGCCCTATGATGTTTTCTTTAAAATCAGTCTTTACTAACATCTATAAAACATCCACTAAATCCAACACAGTCAAGGTAATGTTAATCACCTTGCAGTCACAAAATATTCCAGTAATAAGAATTGAGAAAAAATGTATTCTCAAGTAATGTAATGCTCAGCTTGGATATCAATTGCAGAGAACTCTCTTGCAGGTATTGCTAGGTGAAAAATGACCACATTGCAAATATCTGAGTTGATTGCTATCTGATACCATGCTTTACTGATTGTACTGTTTTATAGATTTTCCCTTTCTGAGTTGTTTTTCACAAAAGAATGTCCAAAATAACACAAGACTATTTGGGAACCCCCTTCCTTTCCTTTTACAAGCCTCAGTTTTATACTTCTTTACAAGGAGAATAGTGGGTTAACACCCTTCATCAAGCTGAGTCAGGACAATCATGGCTATCTGAAAGAGTCATCCAAAAAAAAAAATCATAGGGCAATTATCTAAGGCAATTACCATAGCTAAGACAATGAAAAGCAAAATCCATCAGACACCTGATTATGATCAAAAAAATCATGTGAAAAAGTGAAGGGCCATAGAGACACAAGGGCATACTGACAACAAATCAAAGTGAACTGCAAACACTCAGTGGATGTCAAAAAATAAAGCAGTCAGTCGTTCTGCTCTGCCACTGACAATGGCACCACTAAGACGGCGTTTTGAGTTGGGACTTTGCGTCCCCTCAACTGACCACTTAATAGGTTTGCTTTTGAAATTTTACCTTGACTAACTGTTAATGAGCACTGTTTTTCTCTGAAGGGTTAAACCCTCTGCAAGAAATGGAGTTAATCCTAAAGCCTGTGGTCTTCAGGCCAGACTCTGAGCTATGGAAGGCACTAGGGCCTCCTGGTACGGAGATGTTGGGAGCTAGGTTTGGGAGTTTCCTCAGGAAGTTATGTGAGACGTAAAATTGAGAGAAATAACATCTCTTTGTCAGCAGTGATAGAAGATTAGTACCCTGATTCTTGTATCACTGAGGGACCTGAAGCAAAAAGAGATGTTCCATGGGAATATCACTGGTAAGTGATACAGGAAGAAATTATCTCTGGTTCTTCTGACTTCCCTGTTCAGTGCTTTAGCTACTGGACCATGGAAAATAAAAACACTGTGAAGTCTTTCAAAGTGATGCATGACAAAGTATATCACTTCCATGTATTACAATATTTAAGTAGTGAATATAATCTGTGTTGTCTCACTTCAGATATTATAGAGATTAATCCAATAAAACTTGTGCCTATCAGTTACTAAACTTTTCTGTATTTTTAAAACTCTTATGCATGTGTGTCTGACAGAAGCTAGAAAGTATTAAGTCATATCACACATTTTGTTCGCAGATTCCAGATTTACATATAGAAATAGGTACCTGTTACATAGGTATAAGTATAAATGTCCAAATGCACACACAAGTAGATATTTACACATAAATAAAACTGAGCTATTATTTGTATGATTTCAAACTAATTTTTTCAGACTAATTTGTTTTTTATCTCATTAATTTCCAAAAAACACTTTTGAAAACTATTCTTTTTGCTGCACGATCCCCATCTTTAAAAAAAAAAAAAGAGCAGTCATGGTTTGAAGAAAAAATTAACAAAAATTCTAAAAAAATAGTTACAGTTTATTAAGGTTGATTTTGTATCAGCAGAAAAGAAAGGATACATATTTTTTGTGTATGAATGAGTTCCTAGAGCAATTCATAACTACCACTCACACCCTAAGCTCCAACGGAAACACAGAAACAACACAAAGCACTTTTGGAATATCTTGCTGATTTTTTACCATTTGCATCCTGGTATCAACTTCCATTTTTTGTTTTGAATCTCTCTGAAAAAATTTCATCAATTACATTTGAAAGGAATACAGTAAGGTCAGGCAAAAAAACCCCCTAAGTTTTAAGAAGCTGTAGACTACATGTGTGTCTAGAGAATGTTGCATAAACGAAGGTAATTCTAACAGCAGTTCAGAATTCAGTACTGAGCTGCATATAAATGTTTTACAAGAAATCCTGTTAAAAATAATTTCAATTAACTGTGTGCACATAAGATGATTAGCCTTTATTATCAACTTATTATTTTATATGTCTGATAGTAACTCTTAAGTTATGCTTGTAAAGAAAGGAAACAATTTCTCCCTGAAGAGTATCCAAGATGTTTTCCAATTCTAATTTATATTACAGTATTTAAGGTTAGTTTTGGATGGAGAAATGCTATTATTAAAAAATGGTCCCCTGCAAATGTTAGGAAGTTCTAAACCTCTCTATTCTGTCAATACTACATGAGGAATTCTAATAAAACCTAGAGCACTAAAGAAAATAATCAAATATTAGCTAGTACTTGAATTTCTTTCCCCAATTAATTTCTGATTTTATATATCATTACAAGATCATAAGGAATAGATTAACAGCACACTTCAAGGACGTCTACTTTACCATATCAATCATTGTAAGAAACAATTTTCCTTCTACAATGAGTAGAAAGAGCAATAAAAATTGAAATATTGAGTGAAATAGCACATCAGAAATGTTATTAAAGGTATCGTAACAGTTAAAGGAAACAGAAATAGTAATGATAAAGATGTTTTATTCCAGGAAAAACATGTGTCTACTCTACAACTATTTATAAACTTGAAAAGTAAAAGTTGTGCTGAGTAGCCTACAGCATACTTGCAAGCACATTTGATCTGGCAAACACAAGTAATATTTTCACCTGTGAGTTTTCAGTGAACCCACTTACCTTTAAAAGCTGTTATTTTATAATTATGCTGGATAGCAGCCACCATGTCCTTCCAGAAGTCATATTTTCTCTGACCATCATGCTGTAAGTGTCAAAAGGAACCTAGTCATTATATCAAGTATCAGCTATTACAAGCTTTCATATGGAAACAGTGACAGAAATGCCATGAAGTAACAAAATTATATGGAATAAGGCAGTCTTAAGACAGTAGGGTTCAGGACATCAGGATTCAGTAGTACCCAGCTTAATTTGGGGTAACTGCAGACAAGTTATGTCCCTCTTAAGCGTTATAATAGGAGGAGGAAGAGAAAAGGAGAAATTACTAACATTTGTGAGGAGCTCTAAAACATTACAGCAAAGAGGGGCATCAGATAGAACAGCAACCTACAGAATGAGCATGCCATTCCACTGACATTTGGGAAAAAGAAGTGCCTAGGGCTGGAGATACTGAACTTAATTAGCATGCTGACATTATCCACAGCCTGGCATTCACCTTAAGAACCGGCAATTCCATTCACTGTAATTTAGAGGTTATGCCCTTCTGCAAAGAACCCTACCCCAAACATGGCATAAAATACTCATGCATAAGCCTGGCTGAGCAGCACTTCATGGCATTGTGCTCTGAAGACTGCCAAACCCCAACTCTGGCAGAAGGACAGGGGAAGGTGATCCACAATTGTGAACAGTCTCTCACCACTCCTAGAAAGCTTCCCAGGCACAGCAGAGCTCCAGCTGAACTCAGCTGCCCCTTAAGCCTCTCACATAGGAGAGGAAAACCAGCTGAGCCCCACAGCACTCTCAAACTCCACAGATTTTAGTAGTGATGAATGAAACAGATGCAATTACACAGCCAGCCAGTATTACAGAGCAGAGGATTAGCAACAGAGCCTGTAAGAGGTGCTCAGTTACACAGTAACCTGGCAGCAGTAAAGCAGGTGGTACAGCCTTTGAGTTTATATGTCATGGAAAGTATTTCTGTAATGCTGTTACAGGCGTTCCATATCTACATTAGGATAAATTTCAAGGCAACTGTTAGCAGTTTCAGGGCACTGCTGCCCTCTGTGTATTGATACCTGAATAATGAGCCATTTTGTAAGCATAAAGCGTTTTGTAGACAGGGCAACATTCAGAAACTGAGGAAAACCCCAAACCCAAACCCTTATCATTGCCAGACAAAAACCAAAACCACGTAGTTTTTATACACTGAAGTAAACTGCTATTTCAGGCCAAACATGCCATGGAGGCTTCCAGAGAGCAGGCTGCCTTTACTTTCACAATCAGCAAGTCACACAAACAAGGTCTTTTGTGCATAACTGACAAGCACTATGGCAGTTTGCTTACTACCCATCAGCTCTACAGGTTAAGAGCAGGAAAGATATGGTGCTGTGGCTTTCAGAGGTTTTCTTTAATCCATTCCTATAGCAAACTGCCACAGAAATACATGAAAGTGCTAATATAGAGAAAAGGTTTCAGATGTCAGCTTCAGCTGGCCAAGGATGCTAACCAAGGCTGATTTTTCAAAGCTATGGACTGGAGATACTGGGGACTATCTGTCTAGTGACAATGCAAGCAGCCTAAGCTAGCACTCATCTCAAGACAGACAGACAGACAGACAGACAGATTCGACTGTCTTCTCCTCTCACACTCCATGCGGCTGACTTAGTCCTTAGTTTGGAGTTCTGGGTTTTTTTGCTTGTTTCTCTTAAAAAAAAATACTGAACCAAAAGTTCCTCAGAGTGCTGGCTTGAGGACAGATGGATACTAGTTTAAAACTGGGTACACTTCCTTTGAAATATTTGAACTCAGAGGAGACTAAAATAAACTAATTTCTTGCAAATCTTTAACCATTGCATACAAGATGTAAAGGAAAACTGACTGAATCCCAAAAAGCAAAGAGAAACCTGTATGCATGCCCATGCAGTCCACCATGATTTTGGTGTGATTACAAAATGTGATTTTATTAGCTAAACCATCAAGGCCAAAGCAGTGTACTGTTTAGCTCATCAGTGTGAGGATCAAAAACACTAAGAAGCTCCCATGCTTTGTCTGAAAGCACATGAGAGTTCTGGCTCTGGACACTACAAAAACAGATACATTTTTAACAGTGGAGGGTACTCCAGCACTCAAATTATGTCTAAACCCATTTTGAGTCCAAACTTGAAAATTCTTGCATCTGCTTCCAGTAGAAAGCTTTCTTGAACCTAGAATGTTGTCTGGAAATGGTAAGAAAATAGCATCTAGTTAGCATGCTCACAGAACAGGACACAGAAGGCTCATTTCTTTTAGAAATGTGCAGGAAGAAAATGTGATGGCTTCTAATCCTTAGGAAGCAGCATTTTTCAGGCATGAGTTCTGGGGCTGACCACCTCCTGCCTTGCATCTTTCTCAAGTGGCTGATGCTCACATTCCAGGGAATTACTGTAGCCCTCCTGTTGAAACTGGGCTGACATCCAGTAAAATACTTGAGAACTGTTAGGAGATAAAGATGGTGCATGACCCACTTCTCTGGCTCTCTAGAGAAACAGAACGGGTTTAATTCCCTCTGGCTGAAGATGGCACTGCTCCAGGGCCAGTGATCCACCCTATGAACTAGTAACTGGATGTGAAAGCTTATTACACACATGCTATGATGTGCTTTTTCTCTCTTAATAAGTAGGTGACTTGTGCTAAGTCTAAATTAAATATAAATTAAATACAATACAGGTGTCACAACTGCAACAGGTTTCTAAGCTGTGAACAGCTTAGGGGAAGGAGATTAATCAGGCAGAAAATTAAGAGTCTTACCGAGCACCTGTCCTCCATTCTTCCCTGACAAGCTAGTTTTAGCTAACTCTTCATGCAGCACTTGGACTTAGGCAGCAATCTACTCAGCTTGCTATTTTGGAGTGAAGGCTAAAGCAGCAAGCCACCTAATATCCAAAGAGACCCCAGTCACGAATCTCACAGCTCTGACTTTCACTCTGCAGGCAAGATTAAGTATTGACAATTTTCATGCCGGCAGCACTTTGGTACCTCTGGCCAGAAGACTCCCTCAATACTCCTTTGACACTTATAGAGTTACTCTGTGAGAAGAACCCTTTCCTACCTCCAGCTGCATGCATGTTAAACACTCAAACCTTCTTTTACACAACAAAACAATTATCAAACTTCAGAGGTAGAATTTAGGACATTCTATCTGTCTAAAAAGGACTGAAAAAGGTTAAAGCAATTGTATTTTCCATCTGGAAAAATTAATTTACTGTTTAGTAGAGGAAAAAAATGAAAAAGATACTATACCAGAGGTATATTTATATCTGTGTACACAGATCAATATATTTAGGATTAAAACAAGCTTAGAAAAGGATGACATTAAGGTTTCAACTCTTTAACAACTTGCAAATTAGCTAATTGTGTAATTCAGAAAACTTATATTTATTTCAAGTACCATCAACCATAATTGAAAGAGACTTTAGGAACTACATTCTGCATATCACAGGGTAAACTTGAGGAAACAGCACATTTCTATTAGTATCCTAGTTATTTGTGCCCTCTGGTGGAAGTACTTTTATTTTGAACATGCCATGTGGCTCACAATTATCTTCAGAGACAAGTTTAATACAGTAAG
Source organism: Petroica traversi (assembly GCA_025920805.1). Lineage (NCBI taxonomy): Eukaryota > Metazoa > Chordata > Aves > Passeriformes > Petroicidae > Petroica > Petroica traversi. The sequence continues at coordinate 11,277,082 of JAHLSL010000017.1, forward strand.
TACAACGTGGAATAGTCCAAATGAGAAAAAGACCTTGATGCTATTCAATACCCAATTTGTGTTTTAATAATGCACGCAAGAGATGTGGCGGTCGAAGAAAAAGACAGTAATTTTCAAACAATCCAGTTCTTACCTGATCTAAGCTGTCCACAACCCTTGCACACAAGAGAGCTCCTGGCAGGTCAAAATAATTATCATACAAATAGTATTTGGCTGGAAAAAATAATTTAAAAAATATACTTTAAACACCTTTGTATTATATTCTTTAATCACAAATAAAAACTACATTTAAATAGTAATATAAGCTTCTATTTGGATTTTACTGGTAATGAGCATTATTTGTTTCCAAGTATTTGTTAGTCTTTATTACCATTTCTGATTCTCATAACGGGCAACTAAAAGTTGTTTACCTATATGAAGGCAATGAGATTTTAATACAACATATTAAGATTCTAAAAGCCCAGTGAATGAAAAGAGGGGAAGAACAATGAGTTTTAAGTCAGGACAGTATCATTCAACTCTTCCAAAATATCTATTTCCCTAGCAGTGCAAACACCAGAAAAGGGTTTGAGAAGTTCAAAGACATTGGGACAGGTCTGACACAGTCATGTCTTTTGCACACACATGCTGCAGACAACGCCTTGGCCCAGGGGGAAGTGTGCTCACAATATTACATGAGCCCCCAGAACGGAACTGTGTCAAGAGTATGCAAATGTCCCCCCAGACTAAGGTCATGCTCAACAATTTCCTCCAAGGAGTGAAATGACTCAACCAGTGATTTTTTTTTTTTCATCGTCTTGTCTGTGCTGTCTTTTAGGTATATTCAAGAACAAGTCGGCAAAATGGGGATTAACATTCACAACAGAGACCAAGTGAAAAAGAAAAGCACATTTCCTATATGACCAAAGGAAACCTATCTCTTCTTCCCTTTTGCAAAAGATTACCCGCAGTTTAGAATAATCATTGCATTTGCAGACAGCAAAATCTCAAGGAAAGTATCTCCTTACATAACAAAACGCGCCTTAAGTGAGCACTTCCTGTGTGTTACTCACAGCTGCCTAGACCAAAGTAAAACAGAGAGGAAATACAGAGCAAGAACGCAAACCTAGCCACAGTTCCTTCTAAGTGACTCTTCTATTAAACACAAGGAACTTCAATTGCAAGAGGAGAAGTTTTCTTTCCAGACCTGCCTGGTTCTTTGCACCTGCACCAAGACCTTCAGTAACAGCACTGATGGCAGTAAATCAACAATTTAGAAAAATTTAAGATTTGTCCTAAATGAGATAGGATATCAGTCAGAATGTATTGAATAAGTGTATTGGGCATCACTTGTTCCTCTTGGGTTCTAAACCCCTGTCTTTTTATCATTACTATAGTTATTATTAGTATTATTAGTATATTTATTATTATAACATTTCATTTCAATTACAAATTGTTCTCAACCCATGAGATTTACCATTCTTTCTGATTCTCCTGCTCACTGAGCCTGGGCAGGGCGCGAGTGAACAAGCAGCTGTTTGGTCCTCAGTTGCTGGCTTGGGTTAAATCATGATACTGGTAGTACCAGTCTACTTCATCAAGGGACAGCGTGCCCACCACTACAACCAAAACATGCCTATAATGTCAGCTCATTTGTTTTACCATAAAATAAATTAAGGTGGATTCTAACACTAGACGCTAAAAATACATAAAAATCAAGTCTTCTCCAATACATTTACCTGTTCCAGTAATTCCCAATTCAAGCACTTTTTCAAATCTGTATTAAGAACTAACAGTATGAAGCACTGAAGGGACCAAGCAACTTCAAAGAAGAGGACATGCTAAAGTATAGATACCTGTGCGTGAAACCATTCCACTGACTGTATTAAAATGCTTCCACTCCTTCCTTCCGTAGATCTCCAAGACCTCTTCAACTGTCATGCTCTTTGTACCATGGCTTGCCCTATTTGATGCATTAAGTTATTTATATAACAAAACGAAACAGAAAAAGGTTGAATACATCCAAATTACTACTTGTACAAAGTAAGACTCTGCAATCGAATTACAGTGCATGAAAGCTGATCAAAACTGACCCCCTTTATAGCTTAGAAGTTTCCCAGGAGCTACTAAGCTTTTATCATATACATTCCAGCTCTCAATAAAAGCCTTACTACACAAAGGTTTGGGTGGCTGGGGGCACAGCTACTGTGCCTCACCTGCTAACACAATCACTCTGTATTGCTCGAATGTTTTCAATTGTGTGAGGACACTCGCTATACTTGAGCTACCAGTATACACTGCACAATAAAGCACAGTGCAGAAAGCCTATACATCATTCTGAAGCCTGGTAACATTCACAGAATGCAGGGCAGAACTATGGAAAAGTGCTAGTTTGAGCCCTGCAAGCAGCTCTTTACTACATAAGTACATACAAGCCTTTTTAGGCATTAAAAATTAACTAGTTGGACCATCAAATTGGGTCCCATTTTGAAGCAAATGCATGCAGTGCCAGGAGAGGTAACCCTGTAACACTCTTCTCTTTAATGAGGTATACCCTGTAAACTTGAATTCTGCATTTTGTACTCCAAAATTCATGATATTAAATGAATTTTGGGATACACCGCAATGACTTAAAAGTATTACTTTCTTCTTTTAATGAGATCTGATTTTCCTTAGCATCTTCAAGCTCCTTCTCTGACATGCTATCAGGAAAAAAAAAGTGTCTATCTTATATACAAAATCACACAGATTTTCATTCTGGAACAAAATTAGGGAGAAATGGGACAAGGATTGATACGCTTTAGATATATTTACTTTTCATATTTTTGATACAAAATAAGCAATCTTCTATTTAAAAAAAAAAAGGAGGGAAAGAAGAACTAAGCATTTCCTGAAATAATGACTGAAAGCCAAACAGCTTTCAAGAGGAAACCCCCCAGAAATCTGAAAGTGATGGCTGAAAGCCAGACAGCTTTTAAACGGAAACTCCCCAGAATTCCGAAAATGAACGTATCAGTTTTTGTGGTTAATTTATCTCAGGCTATTTAAATTATATGCTGTAAATTTGCAGAATTTTGAATGTCTATGTCACAAAGATAAAAGTAATTCCAGTCATTAAATTAGTCATTAGCACTGCCTTGAGGTTACTCTCAATCCAAAGAAAAACTGTACACTGGATTTTAGCAATACTGGACAAAGAGCACAATGCTAGCCACCAAAAAAATTAATTCACTTTAGGATCTACATGTCCTCAGAATCTGAGATTTTATTATAAATGAGAACAACTACCCTCTAACATCAAAACATTACCAAAAGATTCCATAAGTAACATTAAGAGAAACTGAGCACCACATTACCAAACAGATTTGAAACTTTTACATCTAATAAATGAATGCATGCTAAAGTAAGTATTTTAAATATTTATAAAATTTAGAGATGGCATTTCAGAAGGGGATAAAATTTTAGTGTATTTAACAATACAACTTATATTTCGCAATATAGATTTATTGTCAATATTACCTTAAAACTGTTCCATCTTCTGCAAGTTTCAAGAAGTTTCCTTCTTCAATGTCCAACACCAAGCCTTTGCAACTAAGAAAAAATTAATTTTGAGGAGGAAACAAAAAAATTATTGCTTTCAGAGGACTGTCTCCTTATCTACCTGTGATATGCATTTACAGAAGCTATGGTGCTACAGAAAATCAAACAAGTCACAACCCTTCAAATACTTCCATGTTTGAACAATGCTCTCTATAAGGATTGTTATAGCAAAATCCTACTAAATACACCCAATTCCATGCCCAGTAAATTCAGGGACTGTTCATATAGATTGGCTGGAGGCTTAATGTCCAAACATACAAAACTAAGAAATATGATATTTAAGTCACTAATATTAAAGAATTTTTTTTGGTGGCAACTCCTCTAATTATTACTAGACTCATAACACCAGTTATTACAGAAAAGAGGCATAGAGCATCACTCTAAATGAGGTAATTGAACAATTGCTCAATTGTTCAAAATTGCCCAATTGTTCAAAAAAGCTAAGAACACATGAAGCAGAAGCATTAACAAGGGAAGAGTTAGCCAGTACTAATAAGGGGACGAGTTGACAGCATTGGAGACACTTGGCAAGAGTTTTTAAGTCTCCCTAATAAATCTGTATCCTCCAGGTAATTGAATCTACATTTGTTTAGGTTCTTTGAAAAATTAATTCAGAGTACAATGGTTAGAATACAATGAATAAACAAGACTGAGGAAGGAATGACACCTTCCTCAATTTATGAGAATTTATGCCACGAAGGCAGCAAGCAGATGCCAACCTTTTATGTATGACTCCTGGGCAAGAAGCAATGACACACTTGTTACCAGCACTGTGGGCCTGCAGGTCCACATTAATGAACCTCCTGCTTCAATAAGAGACCAAACCCAAGATATCTAGAGTTGAACAAAGCATTTCTTGCACCATAGGGCTCAAAATACGATAAATAGTTACATTGCTAGTCTCATGGAAGTTGAAATCAATCACATTGGAAACTGTCCAGTCAAATATTGAATTGTAAAAATGATTACACAAGAATGCACACCTCATTTGAAAAAAAAAAATCTTGTGTTTCTCCTAAAGATATCTAGTGATTATTTGGCCTTCAAGTCTCCACCCCCATGGCCTAGATAATAACCTTATAAAGTTAAAAGATCAAGATTCAAGTTCAAGTTCCTGTTCAGAGACCACAGAGTTCAGAGTAGGAACTTGTGTTTCGGTCTTTTTCATCAAGGCTAAGTGCCTGAAAAGCCACCCAAGGGCTACCTACCGGCATTTAACCTTTCAGCAGTTTCCCAGAAGGCTGTTGGGATTAATCTGCCTTACACAAACAAAACAACATCTGTTGAGAGAAAACCGACTAAAATCTGATGGTTATTGTTGAATACAATGTCGAAGACAAAGAAGATACATAAAATAAGTGAGTGAGACTAAAAGGCTTGTGTCTAGACATAAGGAAGCACAGACAAAGCAAGCTTGGATGCACAGTTCTCTCTTCAAAATACCACGTTAGAAGTATCTCATGACAAATATTTCTTAGAACAAGTATTTAAAACTCTAATTTTAGATTTATCCATTGGGCTTGACAATTATAGCATCAACTGACTAATAAATGAAGCTCTTTTCTGAGCTTTGTAAAAGTTGCAGCATAAAGGAATTACATTATTTCCAATGTACTCACCAGAAGTCTAAGCTGTCTGGAGCTAGAGTCAGCAAGTCTTCGTCATAGCCCTTCTCAGTTACCAGATAGTGGGCAAAACTATCATAGATGAGCTACAAATGAAAAAATACACACATTCATTATATTGATTAAGTGAGATCAAAGACACTGCTTCCTTAGGAAGCGGCAAGATGTGAGGGTGCCTCCTAAGCGAAATCAAACCAGGGAGCTCAGGGTGCTGTCCCACTGCCTCCACAACCTCTGTCATGGCTGGAAAACATTCAAGAGTTCTGCTGCAATGTGTCCAGCACAACCCACATTACAACATTCTACTTTAAAGTCCCTGTGCTTCAAGAGTGCTGGGAAATCAAGATGGTAAGTACTTTATGACTAGTCATATTACCCCCTCCCCAATACTTTTTGTTTTTTCTTTCTTTCTTTTAAATTTTAAATGTCATGGTTACTGAGATTCAACAAGCAGCTTCCAAACCAATAAACATTTATCCTTAGGGGCATTTAAAAAGTATTTGAAGGAATTTATTTTGAAGAAAATAGGCAACTGCTGAATAAACAGCAGTTTATTTCTAAGTTCAGAAGGCCTAGCATAACCCTCAGCGTTTATAATGTACTGGGCTGGTAAAGTTTTACAAGATATCTACAGAGATGCTGCCATGTCCTTAAAGAACATCTAAAAACAGTAATTGCTCCCGTTTTCTCATGGTTCTTTCATTAAAGCTGTTTCCTGACCTCTTTTCTTTAATTACAATAAATGCTCTTGGAATTAAAACGAATAATGTTTGAGAAAGACAAATATGAAGGCCACCACTCAAACAGTAAAAACCAACTACATATTCAGCTGGGCCTCTCAGCCTTTTAAAGTACTTTTTATTTCCAATAGATAAGGAGGCATGCATTGGGCGTGTGTCAGTCTGCCTCTGTCTCCTGTGACAAGATGAAGAGTGAACCAAGTTTACTCAAAGCTTTTGGATTTTTTCTCCATTTTGTTCATTAGTTGGTTAGCATTTTTTAAAAAAAACCCTTATAGTTATCAAATGTCTAATGTTTGCCTTCTTCAGACAGAATTTTTATCAGCAAGAACGTGCTTGTGTGTGGCACAGCAGAAAGAATATGGAAGGTGTTACACAGTTTCCACCAACAAATATAGGAACTCATACATTTTATTGTTACTTTTGAATCCTTTTTTTGTAAGGAAGAGACTGCTGCACGGAAATTCACACAGAGCTAAGGGAAGCAATGCATTTTTTCAACACAGGACGCACTGCCTATTAATATATGGGACAGCTCATAAAAATTTGTTTCTATACCAAATTCTGAAATATCTTGCAATTAGCGTGGGAGTCCTGTGCAGTGCAAAATGTACAGTAAGTGAATGGAGGCAAAGAGGGGGGGAGAGTGAGACACCATGAGCATCCGCGACACAAGACAGCTCCAGGACAGAGCTCTGACATCAACAGAAGGACGAGTCAATGTAAGATTACTAGGGAGTTTGAAAAAGAAAGTGAAAAGGGGGGAAACGCACAGCACAGGCAGCAGTTCCTCCACGCAAGAGACAACAGGGCTAAGTCAGAGGTGCCGCATGCCCCTAAACTCGCGTTTTATTATAACCAGAAAGTTCGCAAGTCTTCTGTCCAACGTGCTGCGGACTGCTCACTCTGCAGCATCTCTGGATTTAGCGGGCGGGCTCTACCTTTTCCTCAGCGCCGCTACGGCCAGGAAAGAAGAACCATTTTCAAGGAAGGAGATATGGCTGTCCCCCCCGCTCGGGCAGAGGCCTGCTGAGGAAGCCCCAGGCGAGAGATGCATTCGCGTTTCCCTTATATTCCGTGCACGTCTGAGGCAGCCGGCCCGG